>OV884039.1:19445000-20695000 GCA_930367265.1 Catocala fraxini | reverse complement strand
CTACATATATACTTTCCGCCTTCTTCTTATAGGCTCAAACCGTTGCCTGAATCTAGAAACTATCATAAATGTAAATTAAGCAATTTTAGTAGACTTGCTAACCGATGACCTTTGACTTTGTGACCGAAATGAAGATATTTTATTTATTTATCTTAACAATAATGGGCTAGGACGGATACAGCAATGCGGCACAAAGACTGAAAATATTTTTGATTTTAACTAAATACCTAAACACTCGGACAGAGCTGTTTCAGTTTGGGTTTTACCAGCTAATTCCTCGTGATGGGAGTGAGCACAGAAATCTTAATAATAAGGCAATTGCCTTATTATTAAGATGTTTGTGGGAGTGTGTCTACTGGGCAGTTCAAAACTGAACTGAAAACTGTGCACGGTAGAGGGCACTAGCCTCAGTACCCAAGACGTCGCGTTGGTCCTAAAACTACAGTTGACGAAATATGATGTAAACTGCCTTTACTAACCATTAAGGAATATACGTGATAACCTCAATTTAAGCAGTGCTAAATTTCTTCACTAGATTACTAATGGTAATTACTCGGTTAGTTCAAATTAAACTCAAAAGATGGCAGCATTCTACGAACTTTAAGTTCACACAACTGACGGTTAATTTCAAATTATGTACATATATTAAATTTACTTAAATACAATAGTACCCGCTCAGGAATGAAGCCACGACCACCGACCACTTCCTAGTACTTGTAACATCTGAGTTATGGTGTTTAAAGTTTATTGTGGGTATTTAAAATTTATGGCGCTTACATATTTATGGGTGTATGTTGATGTTCGAGATCTAATGAGAGACTTAGGCGTTGCGTAGACGATGAACAGCGGTGGACCGGACAATTTCACCGGATTCCTAGCACATACGGGCTCTTATGCAACATCGCACGCGAAGGACAAGGACAAAAAGTCCTTTAGAGCTCGGTGAACGTCAATTGACAGAACAAACCGCGTCTGGCTGCCGATGTAGCTGTAGCCGCGGGCAAATACGAACGACAACGAACATTTTGTCATTTGGAAAAATGACCATCGTCTGCGGAACGCCTTAAGATAACGGTATAGGCGCGTATTATGCTTTGGTTAATATATGGTGATGTTATAATGGTAAAGAAGCTGCCAATGGTTTAATGTGCTGGTCAAGGATATTTAAAAGCACACAGTCGCTGCAGACACAGGTAATGCAACCACATCGCGGTTTGTACTTGGGTGGGTGCGAGTGCATGGGTGGCGTAATCGTTTAAGTAGACCCATTCCTACTACCACTGCGCTAAGTGTTATGGGTTTGATCCAGGAAACAAATAGTTGTGTGATATTTACATAGTTGTTCCAATTTTGGGTATTCTTTGTGCCCGCTGTTTGATCGTTAGTAAAGTCCGGCGTGGTACAGTTACGGGAGATGTCTTTCAAATAGAATAGAAATTTAAATAAATAAATAGATTAATATGTTTTTGCCGTCGGCGGATTAAATCATGTCGTGTTTACTAATTAGCTATTTGGTGATCCTGTATGGTCCTCTATAAATCGCCCAAATCTATAGAGCTTAAAACCGAACATTACTTCTTCTTCTTCTTATTTAAGTCTAAGTGACTTGTCGGTGTAGCTTGTCTCTCCATATCTGTCTGTCTACGCCATTTCTTGAATTTCTCTGTACGACATGACACCTAACTTTTCCCATATCTGAAATGGTTAGGAACGAAGACGTCTTGGTAAAGATCAATGAAACCAGAACGCTACTTAACTCTATTGCAGCTAGAAGACATAAAATGGTTGGCCATCTCTTACGACATGACACTTTTATTAAAAACATCATTGAGGGTAAGGTAGAAGGAAAACGCGGAAGATGAAGGCCAAGAATAAGTTACATTAGTCAGATCAGGGAATAACACTAGCTCTCTACAATTCAAGCGTGAATGTCAAAAACACAACAACAGAGACAATCATATATGACAATTATAAAATACTAGTTTTTGTCCGCGGCTTCGGTCGCTTTAATATAAATTTTGTCAATCTATACGTTGGGCACGGCACTATTTTCTGTATGAAAGATACGCTATTCCCTTTTTTGTACCCCTGACATCGGGACGTGAAAGTGTAACAGACCAACAAATTCGCATTTATAAAATTGTATATAAAATTGTGTCGAGCTGAAAGTGTGTCTTGTGCTCAAATTGGCACTACTTATGACTTGATACAAATATTATTTACTTAGGCCTTTAGTAATAATAATAATATTCTATCACATACACACAACATCATCTAGCCCAAACTAAGTAGAGCTTGTTCTGTATATACTAGACAATGGATAAAAATACATATATACTTTTTTTTGTAAATACATACATATTATACATAGAAACACCCAGACCAAGACAAACATCCATGTTCATGCACACAAATTTAATGTTTGACTTGTGAGGGAATGGAACTCGCGAACTCAGGCGTGGCAGTCGGTTACACTTACCACTACGCTATCTTGGTCGTCTGTTAGTAAAGGCACAGCGAGTTTTATTTCGTGATCTGTTAGTCAACTTTAGTTGTTTTCTGGACGCTATTACAACTATTGCTCTATCTAAACGTGTATAGAAACATTTTAAGTTACATAAACATGGGCAGCGATAGCTCAGTGGGGAGACCAACAGACTGCAATGCAGAGGGTCTCGAGTTCAAACCCACGTCGCGCACCTCTGACTTTCGGAAGTTATATGACTTTTCGAAATTATGTACGTATTGATTGACAATTATCGCCTGCTCCGTGTCTCGGAGAGCACGTTAAGCCGTCGGTCCCGGCTGCCATGAACATCTACGGCAGTCGTTATTGGGAGAGTGTCGACACAAAAGATTCCACTGGGTCGAAGTGTCGCCGGTCTGCACTGAATGGCCCCCACATAAGATACAAGATACAAGATACATAAATATATCCCCAAACTTGAAGAATTGTTTGTTTTATGATAGCGGTCAAGCTTAGTGTTGTGTACAGGGCACATTTTTAGATTCCATGCGCCTACTTAGTATTTCTTGTTAGACTAATCCAAAAATCGAACACGGTATCCAGGGATGAAATGAGGTAACCATTTGAAATTATAGCAAAACATTTAAATTTTTCTTATTCTTACTTAAACTTAATATATAGGTACTTATTTAATACTTAACAGAAAAAGCGTGATTATACAATTTGGACATCAAGAGCTATCCGCCAGTGAAAGTCCACATCAATCGGTCAAGCCGTTTTTGTGTTCACTCCAATTATACAAACAAGACATTACTCTTTATAAAACTAGTATAATATATTTGTGAGAAGTGAAATAATAAGGCCGTTGGACGCGTAAATTTTACCAAATTAAAAAAGCATTAAGTTCGAGTTCCCTATAAGATCTTTGGGTTCCGTATATTTAACAGGTTTGATAATAAATCGTATTATGATTACAGATTACCTTACTTATACATCTTAAATGTACGTAATATATACGTAGAAACATTAAAGGTGTAAAATACATATACAAGGTGGCGCAAATGGTATCACATTTAATGACATACTACCTTAAGCTGGTTGATATAAGACGTCTAACATAAACAAAAACCTATTATCGCAGAAATTAAGAAATTATATTCTTTACCAAAATAAATAAAATAAAATTAGACACAAATTGTAACACCATTGTTACCAATCGTACGCTGTAGCCAGCTCGTTAACGGTCACAGGTTCCGAGAAATCGTCTTTGTCAACTTGCTAGGATCCGGCAATTCCCGGACCCGATACAATACGACGGTTTTTTAATATCGCTGCTTAAGGTCTTTGACACCTAAGTACAGATATCTCTGCATTACATGATGTACGAAAATTTCTAAATTATGAAAACAAAAATAATGTCCTGTGGTTAAACTACTGAATACATTTGGTTCATAATTTGTAAATCGTCAAAGAATACGATGTAGTATATGTGGTATCAATTAATGTGATAACATTTGCGCCACTTTGTATAAATATTTGTAACTTGAGTCTGAACTTTAATGTTGAAAGACAACTCCTGCACTAGGAATAATTCCTGCATCGTGGGGGGCTTCACTAACATTCAAACAACGGACACTAAGAACATCCAGATACGGAATAACTATTTCTGGTTAATATAATTTTTTGTTCCTTGTGGGGATCGAACCGACATCACTCGGCGCTGTGGTAATGGCGAGGCGTCCACATAAACGACATAACTAACGCCAATGATAATTGTATTGGTAATTAAAAAGATAGCTGTAATATATGTTTTTACTTGTTCAAAGGTTCTACGTGAATAATTCCATTAAAATTGTCTTCTCACTAGCCTTTATCATTCCCAAGTCACTTGGGGTCGGCTTCTCTGTTCTAACCGGATTTGACTGGATATCACTATTTACACGGAGCGGCTGCCACCTAATCGCCGCAACCCGAAGGCTAACGATACCCTAAGGCTAGACCAGTGTCAGGATATAGGGCACTGACTTCCCAATAACGACTGCCATAGATATTCATGGCAGCCGGGACCAACGGTTTAACGTGCTCTCCGAGGCACGGAGCAGGCGATAATTGTCAATCAATACGCACATAATTTCGAAAAGTCATATAACTTCCAAAAGTCAGAGGTGCGTGACGTGGGTTCGAACCCGAGACCCTCTGCATTGCAGTCTGTTGGTCTCCCCACTGAGCTATCGCTGCTATTTATATTTATTCCATTAAAATTGTAATCTGTAAATATTAATTTGCCGACGTACTTTTGATATATATGTATGTCTTATTTTAAAACCTGAATTATAATAACTTAATTGTCTAAGAAATTTGGAATTTTCATCATATTTATATTGGGATATTTCATCATAAACATGTATTTATATAAATTTATAGCCTAATTATCTATATCCTATGATTGGATTGTGATTTGGTTGGCATATTGTAAAAGACAATAAAAAATATATATATATATATGTATATATATATATAATGCATATTAAAATATCATCTTCTAAGTTGCAAAGTCATAAAAATACAAGTTATACAATGGATCATTACGAGTTAATTATTAGATAATAAAATAATATTTTATTACAAGTTATTGTTTACCTATACTTTTTATGCCAAAACAACTGAACTATACATGGAAGCATACATCATAAATTTAATTTTAATAATTGAAAATTTCTTAGTCAGCTTTTAATATGAAAAACGCGTAGCGTTTTAAATTCTCGTATATACCTATCGTATGTATGTGATAGAATATTATTATTATTACGTGTTTCTCTTTCACTAGTATTTTCCAAATGTGTTAGGAAACTGGCCCTTTGGGAGGCTTACACGGGGACATGGGTCCAACATGCAGAGGCCTTTCGAGAGTTTTAATATAGAGTGAGATGGGACACTTACCGAGACACTAGCCGCGGCAAGTGTAGGAGGCTATTGTAACATATGGAACCTAATAAATCTGGGCTGTAGGGATGGGTGTTTGATATGCTGATATAATGAAAACTATGGATAAAAAAATGGCGTCTACTTGATATACTGTTTCAGTACAAAGTCAGAATGGCAGTCATTATTATTATTATTACAGAACAAGAGAAATAAGGGGGTCTACCGTGAAACGCGTTATACGCAATTGCGTACGTTCGTTCGTGCTTATTCTTACCATGAAACATCATTCGCGCCGACATTCGTCACGAATAGCGTCGTATGACATTTGTACGTCCAAAAAAATCTGAAGTGTTTTTATAGTAGGTATATGCTTACTATTTCGTTCGTAATTCGTTTCGGCACGTCATTGCGTAAAAACATTTTCACGGTAGACCCGCTGTTCTTATTTTAAACTAACACCTGACGTGCAACCAAATCTAATAGATTGGTTTGTATAAATATAACCTCACGCTTATATGTTTGAAGCAGTAGGCAGGAGTGTAATTCATCCACATATCGCCAGCCTGCTATGATTTTAGCTCCTTCATAACAGGAGGCGAGTCTGTTGCCGTATATCGGGTACAATTGCAGAGAATAGGGTTATCCTTATATATCGCCACGTATTAGCGGTGATCTATAATGATAGCAGGCGAAATGTGGTTATAATAGACCTCTGCCTACCTCTTTGGAGATCTAGCCGGAGATTAATTTAGTTACTTAATTTAGTTGTACCGAGACCATATACACACCACCAAACATCTATTTGTAGATCACTCTCATTTTCGCCCCGCGTTGAAATCTAACTTTTTTAGGGTACTATGCCTGCTTGGAATAATGCCTGTGTTCTTTATAAACATTCAAACAACGGACACAAAAAATACCCAGACTCGAGATCTTCTTTTTTTTTCGTGTGGTTAGTGGCCAACCTGTTGTTAAGAATTGGCCTCTGATAGACCTCTAACATGGCTTAACGACTGCTGTCAATTTCACAACAACTGGGACCGAATTTTTACGTGCCCTCCGAAGCACGGAGACGCTCAGATGAAATACCACTAAGCGGTCATCATTTAAATCCACTAAGGGCCCATCTATAGACTGACCGCAACCAACGTTGCTTAACCTCGCTAATCGTTTACCGATCAGTGAGTGCAACTGGCTATGAGCGCCTAGAGATAACTATTAAGGAATCTGTTGTACCATTAGAAACATCGAACCCACAACACGCAGCAGTGGTAGAGATGAGACGACCATTTAAACAACTACGCCACAATACCGTAGCGCGTGATCGTGGGTTATAAAAAGTATTTACTTTACGGTATAGTAAGGCTTATTTACACTTTTGCGGTACCCTAAAACAAAAAGCAACAAAACTCCGTGACTTGTACTCATATGATCTCTAACACTTGTCAGATATATCACAGTGTATGATTGATTACAATGAAATACGCACATTACACAATCAACGATTTACAAGATGATGTTAGTTCACGAACTTAGACTTAGGAATATGTACCTATAGACTTATGGAGTTTTAATACAATAATAAGATAAGATAAAAAGTAAGTTAAGTGGATAGAGGTGATTTACACCATCATTTTGCTAGCTAGGTTTTAGGTGCTCTGTAATATGCCTATAGATATTATATAGGACTATATCGACTGCCCGAAAGGTTTTAAGTGGTCGTCTCGCTTCTGACACTACGCCGACTGTAGATTATTCGATCGCCACGCGTAATATTGTGTAATCCATAAATAGACGTTACAAGTCTACGTGTTCTTTGTGTCAGGGTTTTTAATATAGAACGTAATGTCTCCTGCAACGGGTATTACACGTAGTGCAGAAGCTATATTTTAAATAAAATAACTAGAAGAAATATAGGCAAGCTTACTGCAAGATTGAGAATATCCTAATTAAACCCTACTAACATTTTGCTCGAACTTGAGCCCCACGATCGCACACAAACATATGCAGCATAGTTAGACCACGGCTAAAACGAAATAGACAGAAAAATATTGTCTTACATTCCTCACACTTTTTTTTACGTATTGTTACCTCAACGATGCCAGAATCATGTAGGCACTTGGTTCGCGCCAGAAAGCCATGTTATGAGATGACTTCTGCTCGCTTAAAAAAATGTGAATCTTACTGTTTTGTAGTTTGCTTCATAGCTTGATTCCACTAGAATTACTCTTGTTATTATATAGGAGTGCAATAAGCTACTGGGTGGTCTCGTGCTTCGAAAACACATGCGTGTACCCAATGATATTGTATACCATAGATATGTTACGACTATAATATATGGTTCACAAAATTAAGTCTAGCTGTATTTAACATGTAAAACTGGAATAACTATGTTGAAATGTTTCACTGATGCATATATTGTTTGTAAGAAAAATAAAGGCTTATATTGTTAAAGTAAAAGAAACAGCTATCTAAAAGCAATAGCTCTATAATTTCTTGTGCTTGGCTCACTGTTGTAAGGTAACTGATGGAAAAGTGATACAATTCGGTAACATTTAGTTCTTACTTCTGACTCGCGTATATCCATCTCTTTTTAATACATTATATTATTATTGCTAATTTAAACGGGATACCTAGTCTACGCAAATGCGATCTAGTCTTCCATGCGTAAGCTACTCGCGCTGACAACATGCGCGAGTTATTAAAATTATACTGTTACTTGCGCGCGTGGCTCACGTCGGTCGTTTACACGATGCATACAATCCGCGCAAGCGAGTCAACTTGCGCATGTAATCCACGTCATGTACATGAACTATTAGACGTGTTTGGTCAAGACAGCTTTAAATTATTTATTCCTTTACGTTACAATTAAACATACATAAAAGTAAAAAATAAATAATTTAAAGATTCGATTCTTAAATGAAATAATTGAAACCCAGAGCCACGCTAAGCACTTTATTTGTAAATCTTATATTTATCGATTTATGTATCGAGATACATAGAGTATTCTCAGACTTGCATTAATTACTTATCGTACATGGATCAAGCGTTCCTCTTACGTTATTTTCTTTGATGAGGAGCTTGTCCAAAGTACACATTGCAACAGCGCATTACATATCCGACACTTATAAACTGCATCGTAAATTAATGTTTTATATAAATTAATAAAAATCAATTAATAATATAAATATCAACAAAATATATAGAAAATATCCACTACAATTTTCCTAAATTCCTAAAATAGAATTCAAATATATATCCTAATTAAGACAGTAATAAAATTATCAATAAATGTAAAGGTAATAAAATAGCACTATTAAATTTATAAATACACGATAAAATTGTGTGATACCGATAATTCAAATTAAGTGCAAAAAATGGTTATCTTACAAGCTGTGAAATAATAATCGTTAATTATAAATAAAAATTTAAACAAAGCCTCGTAAGTTTAGGGAATGAAGCTGTAAATTATATCTGTAATAGCAAATGTGATTAGTAATATAAATATAATCTATATCTATTAATTTATAACAAATAAAGATTCATCAAACACCGATGTCCAGTTTTTTTGGTTCCATATGTAGCAATCTGAGACTAACTGCGACCAGCTGTGCTATTCTATTAAATCTCACCCTCACAGGTGCCATATCACTTTAAATTAAAGCTCTCTAGAGGCCATTGAACGTTGCAAACATATTCCGTTAAAGCCTTCCAAATGGCTAAGTATTTTCCTTAAGTACGAAATCAAGTAAGTACTCATAAAACAGACATAAAGAAAATAAATAAAATATTAAGCCAATTTATATGTTTCTGTACATTTATATATTAGTATTTATAAGCTGGATTGCTTATAAATTGGAATAAAATATTTATTTATTTTCGTGCACATAAAAATATGACACAGCACCTGAATTTAAATGAAAAATTCCATAGGTTCCGATCCCACGTTACAGAAGGTATATCTGTTGCCAACGTCGCCGTCTACCTAGTAACACAGTTATATATTGCTTCTAATATGTAGCTAAAAAGAAATTGCCATTGGCAAATATTAAATGTTTTAATAATATTAACTTACGAATTGGTGTAAAGTTAAAAATTATATAGACTAAAAACTAACAATTGAATTTTATTTTATAAAACAATAATTGAGTCGAATGACAATAATATTACACCTGATTGTATGGATATGCTATAAAATGTACTGGGATTAAATTCGCACCGATATAGGAAATAAGTATATCACTTAAAGTTAATATAACATTTAGGAACATTATTAATTAATTAGACTCTTAAAAGTAAATAAATAAAGTAACTACATGTATCTAAAGGTTCATCTAAGATGTTAAAGCCATATCGGCAAGCAATTTAAGCAAATTGCAAATGTCATACAAACTGCAATGTAACTTATATGAACTTAAGGTTAAATTATGGCATAATAAATGGTAACTGATACGAAAACATAAATAATAATTAATTATTATTAAACGTACCATTACATAACAAAATAATTATTTCTTATCGATAATTTAATTATAAAGTAGAGTTTATAAAATCTATACCTAACGACAAGTACATGCTTCCTGCTTTTCTCATAGGCAAAAACAATGTGATTCAGATAGATGTGAACTTTGATCTCGAATCTTATCTTGATCATATGTGTGGTCATTCGTAGGGTCGGACGGAGTGAGCAAGATTAATGATGCCATGTCGAAGGTATTTGGCGCCAACCGTAGAAACACACAGTAAGGATGGACTAGAATTTATTTCGTGTAACACGGGTTTTATTTTTATTTTAAGTTAGTTTTATTTTGTATGCAGGTAATATTCACAAGAAAATTGCAATATAGTTTTATTATAGGTTTTTATTTATAAATTATAATGATAATTTATTATTTATTTAGGTATCTGACGTACAAAGATTTTCTGAAATATATTTAGATTTTTATACAAGCATATTTTGTATTAGTCATTTATTTTATTATTAAGAACTAAATTATTGCTTCAAAAATCACCTGCATGTGGTCCAGAGAATATTAATTTCCCAACATAAACATAAAATCCGTTCTATTGAATATAAATACTATAAAACTAGCGTTATACTCAATAAAAAATAAACTTGTTGCTGTCACGAACTCGTGTAAAAATCAGTAATAAAGTGAAAACATAAATTGTAACTCCATGAATAGTTTAACCAAATATAAAATTTAAAATTTCACGTCGCTATTACACATAAAGCTTATTTAAAAATATTTAACACACACTTATTCAGAACATTATTAACATTTACCTACCTGCTTATTCACACGTAAAATATTTATAACTATCACCGACATAAATAAAAATATTAATATTTTTATGCATCCATGAACCAGCAATATAATATTTAAACGTTATTTGGAAGCTCGTAATCGTAAAAAGAACTATTTATATAATATTAAAACACAAACATAAATTTTTGTGATGACTAAAAAGATGTAGCATAAAATTTGTCAATTTTCAATTATTAACCGAAGCGCCTATGTATATGTAATAAAATGCTCGCAATAAAATATATTACTAGATCATATAAAATAATACGCTTTCTATTCAGAATATTCTGTTAAAATAAAACACTTACCTTGACAGCTGTGTCTGTAAACTGCTGGCAAATAATTTCCTTAATTTTGCAAAATGTACAGTTTTCCACTTAACTGCTACTTCTCGTTTCTCATATTTACACTTCAAAAACTACACAAAAATATATACACCAAAAATTCACTTGTAACAGTTTCAAAACGTCATAATTTAAAAAAAGTTTTTTAAAATTTGCGAATCCGAAATTCGTGCGCGCGTCCGTGCGTACGCGCAACGCGGATCGCGCGTTTCGTTTTTTAAAAACCGAAGCCGGGCCTCACTCGGATGTGGTCCGTATGTGACTGTGTGACTGTGTACTCATCTTGCACTTCACGATCACCGAAGAAGATTCATCTTCCGTCCTTGTCACGCGTGCGATCCGTTAGTATCCCCGTCTCGCTTTCTTATTATCAGAGGTTAAGCTTCGCCCATCAGTCAGTTAGCGGTCGGACATCGGGTGGGAAGGCCGCGCTCCCAGTACCGTTACTTTCTCTATGTTGTAGGACCATAAAACACGTACCGTATGGCAATGTGAGCAGCTATTTTGTCCTCTCGTCGCTGCTCGGGTAATTTATTTGTTTGGTGCGCCGGCGCAGGTGGCTGCACCCTCTTTACAGATGCGTCGTACTTTTGTAATAATGATTTGTATCACATCGATACACGTTCTCTTGTTTAATTTTTGAATGAAATTATCTGGGTCAAAGATTAAATATAAAAAAAAATGTCGTAAAATGTCAGTTGACACGAGACATTTATGATCAATAAAGAATAAGATAACGTGCGCCCGAAACTAGATCGCGCCGAATCGTGATCGCGTAACGAAATATTTTATCACGGACCAATCCGGTGCTCGCGAAATGACAAGCACGCTAGATCATTCGCTTAGATCATCGGCGCGCGCGCGCGCAGCATTTGCGGCGATTGGCGTGTCCCGCGGAGGCCCCGCCTGTACCGTTATAGGGGGGCACTGACTGCCCCCCTAAAAGTGGGGATTTGTGGATCATCGCGTAATTGGTGGAGACTTGTGACATATGGCATATGCTGCTTAATTAATATTGCTCACGGCCCTTTCATAATGCATCGTTAATATATTTACATATAACTTTGATCTGTCGTGACCTACATATGGTGTTTAAAGCGATTTTAACATAATGTAACACAAGGGAAACCTGTCACCTACATCGTTACCGATAAATATAATTTAGTAGTATTTACTTTGTCGTCAGATGAGTTGGTTTGACTCCGTACATACTAATTAGTTATCACAAATATTGACACGAATGACTTAACATTAATAATAACTTCAGTTGGCTTACATTTGTCGGCCTCGATGGCGTAGTGGTTAGTGTAACTGACAGCCACGCCTGCGGTCGCGGGTTCGATTCCCGCACAAGTCAAACAATTGTGTGCATGAACATAGATGTTTGTCTTGGTCTGGGTGTTTCTATGTATAATATGTATGTATTTACAAAAATAATGTATATATGTATGTTTATCCATTGTCTAGTATCCATAGTACAAGCTCTGCTTAGTTTGGGCTAGATGGTGTTGTGTGTATGTGATAGAATATTATTATATTATTATTATATACTACCTCAAAAGTAGTTGATTATATGTTTTAGTATTCTAATGCTATAACGAGGATGTGTCGGGTAAATCATAACTTCCTAACTAATATTATAAATGCGAATGTGCGTTTGTTTGTTACGCTTTTGCGCCTTAACGACCCAACAGATCATCATGAAATTTTGCATACACGTTGTCAGGGGTACAGAAAAGGACATAGGGTACCTTTCATCCAGAAAAACAGTACTGTTACTAACCTAAACTACATTTACGCGAGTGAAGCCGCGGGTAAAATCAAGTAGAAAATAATTTTGAAAAGCAACTGCTATAGACGAGTTAAAAATATTTAAACCCAAAATAAATATATTCATAATTTTTATCTGTCTGTTTATTTATTCAGTTACGAGCCCGTTCGCCCCCTAGTTGGTATTTATTAGGTTTCTTATTAAATCCACCCAAAAATAGGAGCCCCGCCTAGCAGGGCTTTGTCAACTTAATGAAATGGGCGAAAATCAAGAGGCGTACAGCGTATTCATTCTTGCATCATATACAAGTTACGGATTATCGCCTGCTCCATGCCTCGGAGAGCACGTTAAGCCGTCGGTCCCGGCTGCCATGAACATCTATGGCAGTAGTTATTGGGAGAGTGTCGACACAAAAGATCCCACTGGGTCGAAGTGTCGCCGGTCTGCACTGACTGGCCCCCACATAAGATACATACATACATACATACATACGTAGGATTTAAAAATATTTTGCAAAGTTTAATTGCTTGGAGGTCATCCCATAATCTCAGCTACGTGCATCCTGAAAGCCACGTATATTAAACGTAGTACCCATGCGACAAAGTCGTGTGCCAAAGTAAGTCAATATTAAACTCAAAATGAATAATCTCTTTGTTAATGAATATTTCACGTGGCCAAATAATAGAAAATATTTTAATTATCAGCAGAACATACATAACTGCAAATTAAGGTGCAGGGGGCAGCCCAGTGAATACAACATTAAACTTGCGATCGAGAGGTCGTGAGTTCGATCAACTTCGATCTCTATCCATTGCACAACCAACCTGAACCTTCTAATACCTAACACAAACATTTAGCTTAGCTTGACGGATTAATAAAAATAAATGCACACCAAATAGCCATGTATCATTTTTCCATGAAAAATATATTCAACATAACGATAAATAAATACCTTAGTACTAAGATAACAAGTTCATCTAACACGAGACGTCAGCTGCAGATATATAGATATGTTAGCCATAAGCGATGACTTAGCTACTTGACACTGGTGTGAGGACAAAATACATTGCTGTAAGCTCCACCGGCTGTTTGATATCAAATATCGGGTAGAATACCGGGAAAAAACTTGCTAATCCGAGATTATCGTGTATACAAAAAGACATTAAAAGCGAGTGAATGACTCAAGGTCTATGACCTAACTGTATATTTGCAAAGAGACACATCTATATTTGTTTTGTTAACCCGACGTATTACAATACTAACGAGATCATTGTGTAGTTACTCAAAAGTATCGAAGATCAATATACTTCTAAACAGCTACATAAGAATAGACGTGTCTATGGTAAATTATGAATTAAATCATGCAGAATCAGTAAAAAAGGATTATTCGCCTATTGGAATGCCCAGTGCTGGACAAAGGGCCTCTTTTTTTAAATTTCCAAAATGCTCCGTTTTTTGCCAACTCTTGTTCCACAATTCACCGTCTCCTCAGTGCTACTACCGAGAATTTCCTCACAGAAAAACCCAATATTTAATATTCAACCATCGAACTTCAGATCTTATGCTCATCGGATTCGCTATCACTCTACCAACTAGGATTTTATATTATAACTCGAGAAGATACTAATAAATGTTATCTACGATAGTTTTAGTACCTTCTCGTACTGAGATGCTCTTAGCTGTTTACGCTCAGTAATGGTACGATTAGCTTTAAGCAATCTTGGTGTAGTCTCTATGGATATAGTTACCGTTTTATGGTCATTAAGTCAAGGGTCTTCATGCATAAAATTCTAGTATGTACTCGTGGCTACTGGGTAGTGGTGTACGGTTAAATATATTGGATTTTAGATGTCACTACATCGTGATTGCATAGATTCGTAGTGGTTTATGTATTCGACTTAAGAGCGTGTCTAGTGGTTTGACATCGCTCTCCATAAAGGAGAATGAATTGTGTGATCCAAAAAAATTAATAGTTGTTACGTGTCTGGACTCAGAACTCGTCCATTTATCTCTCTCACACAATTTTCTCCACTAGCCTTGCCTATAATGTTGTTATACAGTTTACAGATGACAGGAAATCGGCAGGTTATATAATAAAAGTAAAAAAAAACATATATGTATATAACAAGCACCTGGTACAGAAACGCTTAGACATAATCAGGCGAGAAAGAGGAAAAATAATTTGACTCAGAACTGGGTTATCTATGCAAGGCCTTATCTATTTCTGATCAGGTAAAACCATTATATACTCTAGTAATTTCAATACGTATATTTATACCAATACAGGCAATTAATGTTAATTGCTAATTAGCATCGGACTGGTCGTAAGGTGGTGAACTTACAATATAGCTTCAATAATTCTAAATGGCCGATCGTAAAACAGCAATCGGTTATAAACGTAATTATAATTATTAAATATATTTATTATTATAATTATTAGCAAATAATGATCTGTAAACTAAAGACTTAAATCTCACCTTTCACTGGAAGTAGCGACACATATTTATTTCTTGTTTTAAATTACTATAAATAATATAAATAATAAAAAAATAATTACTATGCTGGTATAATGCGTGTGTCACTTTATAAACATTCAAACCCGGACGCTAAAAGCACCCAGATTCGAGATAACTACCTACTTGTGGATCTTTTGTCTAATGAGAAGATCGAACCCACAACACCCGGCGTAGTGATAGTATATAGGCGATAACTTAAACCACTACGCCATTTGTGCACTCAAAACAAGTATTAGAGTATGCTATCTAAAACTGGCATTGCATGCGATTACATTTCAGTCACCAACCAACTTTTCGTCTGAAGGAGAGATTAGGTGTGCCTTATTCTCCTTTCTTTACGGAAAGCAAGGACTTGGCAGGTTTCTTCATTTTGTTTCTGTAATACCGCTTTAATTGTGCAAACTAGCGCATAACAAAGATATGTGGAAAAGCGAGAGGGAGGCCTTTGCCCTGCAGTGGGACAATACAGGCTGAAAATAAAAATAAAATAAATTAATAAAATCCCGCATACCATGATGTGAGCTAATAACTCGTTCAACCAATACCGGCTATAAAAATTATATCGCAGCTAGCTAGGATCTTAAAAAAGAACCTCGCATTAGTAATAATCTCTGTATGGGCTTTTTCAATCGGACACGACAGAACTATCCCAAGTTGGGGATGGAGCCGACGACAAGCGACATTTTGCTTGCTCGTGACTATTTAAAATACCACCGGGAAACGCCGTTTAATATTCTACGCTGACTCCGTATCTAAACATGAAGACTGTAACATTTGGAGCGTGAAGAAGTTAACAATAATATACTGACCAACGTGTAAACAACTTGAATAATTATTAATCATACGAATTCCAATGCTGCAAATATAAACGGCTATATACAGCAATCGGCAAATTAAATTTATAAAAAGAAATTATAAGCTAGCATTCACCGTTAGACTGCCATACATAGGTCTCGAGATCGATCCTTAAACGCACTGACTTTTCGAAGTTATGTGCGAATTAAATAGTTAATTACTAGTTGCTTTAACGGTGAAGGTAAACATTGTGAGGTAATCTGCATGTCTGAGTGTTCTTAATAATGTTTTCGAAGATATGTCGCACTCTTAATAAAACAGCGACTTAACTCGAAATTTGAAAGTAAGGCAATTTGAACTCTAATTGTATATGTTAAATTCTAATATTATATTTGTATTAAATCTATGCAATAGAGTTCAAATTTGTTTAATCCAAAATACTAAGATATGTTTTATTAAGGGTGCGATGTGATGTCTGCCAACCCGCCAGTGCGGGTTGATTATATATATATATATAAATAAATATATATATAAATTAACCCACAGCCCACCACTCTGGCTCAGTAGCCAGAGTGGTGGGCTGTGGGTTAATTTTTCTTTCTCTAATACTAACTGTAACCTGTTAAATGCCTTATGTGACTATCTATAAAAGGTACAGCACTAGAAATTTATTTATAAGAGAACTTATTATATATACCTATATATTATATTAGTGCATCTAATTTGAACAATCCTTCAATAAATAAACGAATATATGGACACTAGATAGGTGACTACCTAATCCACTGTGTCACTTATGTATTCAACATATCGCACAGTGCATTGAATGTATAGGAAAGTGAGTCAAAAATCATATCTCTATTTATATGTGGCAAAAATAAATATTTATTATTAAAAAAGAATCTATTATCTATAATCTAATAAAAAAATATACAAAACGATTTGGAGTTAGTCTGTATCTGAAGATTTTTGATTAAAAGGTAAATCGACATCCAAGTTGTAGGAAGTGGATGCCGCATCTGTTAAGATGACATATTTTAGAACCTCTGTATAATTTATGGCCTGTCTTTTTGTGATGATTTTCCTTTTGCTTGATATAAGAGGTTCAGAAGTCATCAGCAATATCCTCAGATGGTCTTTATTCGAGTCTACTCTCGAGCATTTTGAAGTGTGAGATAAGCGGTGTTTCCTTACCTCCTTGTGTCTCGCTTCAATTGCAGCCTCAGATAAATGGCCGATTGGCAATGTGAACGCACCGATTATGTCACACCCGTGAACACCTTATGAACACTGCTAATCATATAATACTAATTATACAGACTTAAGTATAATTGTCTAGTCTCGTCTAAAAGTGTTAAAATTTATCTATGTCAATGTTATCTGTTAGCTGAAAAAGTTCTTGTAGGTTAGTTTCAGCTGAAGTTTCAGTAACTGTAAGTGATAAAGGGAGGAGAGTACTTTTGATTTGATTCAAGCTATACAGACTCGGAAAGCAGTTCGGATACACAGTATTCACCACTGATCTTTAAACTTTATACTTATGTTCCGATAAATCTAAATCTAAATACAAAGCCAGCGCTTTATGTGGATTTAATGTTGTAGTCTGATCTGGAATAGTCGTATTATCAACCATCTCCGCAGCAAAACGTAGCTCATCGGATGTTCTACTAGATGCGTGTTCAGCTAAACGCCTTTTCTTTGTTTTAAAAGATGCTTCTCCAAAAGGCTTGAATAGCCGGCCACGTGGACGACTAAGGCCAGGCTGTACATGGTCCACTGTATCAGCTATTAGTGCAATGTGGCAACCATATCTTCTGCTGCAACCAAGTCTTGTATCGTTGTAAAAGTCTATGGCGATTTCCACAAACTTCTTTCAATTTTTTGACGTTTTCGTTTAAAACCTTCATCAAAGTTTGATAATATATAAATGATAAATGAACTATACACAGCAAGATAAAGGATATGTAGAAACATATTTATAATCCGTTCAAGCCTTATTTGTATTAATATTTGAAAGTACATACCTTGGCCTGTGATCTCCATAATTGGTTATCAAATAATGTAGAACTTTCATTATAATGTGCAATTCGTACAAATAACAATTATTGAATGATAATGAAGTGATTATTTTTTTACTATTCAAATACCTTAATGAGGGTAGTTAAAACTAAGTAAACACGTAAAGCCACAGATTATTAACTGCTTGGAGTTTTGTAATAACTATTTCGTAGAAATAGATACTCGTGTTTTTTATTTTTGCCTGTCTACTGCTCAATGCACTGTGATATCGGCCCAAAGCACAACTGGTTTACTCGTTAAAACAACAATTAAATTTACACCCTGTATTTATTTAGCAAACTATTTTTGACGACACTGCCCCACTAATACAACACAAAACCATTTCCATCACACAATGTTCCCTCGCCATTACGCGGTCAATACTATCGAGCTATCACAACATTAATATAATCTACGCAACGTATCACAAAACAATAATAGAGTCGGGTCATTTACATCAAAAATCACAAGTGTTCACAATTTCACTTAATTTCAACAGGCCTAGCATTACGAAAAGGTCACTAACTAAGTAACAACCAAGAACGTGTTTTAAAACGGGGCCTAATGCTATCCGCATCGGATTTTAGTGCCCTCTTGCGTCAGTGTCAAAGGTCGGCACTAGGTTTTATGTTCAATGACCATTTCGCATTGCGTTAGGTAACGTTGGTGTAACTTGATATTTAGAGGTGTGGAGATGAGAAACAATTGTGATTTGGTTTGGAATTGAGTTGTTACATATTTATAAGGTACAGGTTTTTGTTGTTCAGATATAAAGAATCGATAGCTGAATGATGAAGGCCAGATTATAAATTTAATTATTATTAACTAAATTTTGCTCGCGTTAATGTTGATTTTGTTAAAAAGCTTTCATTCCTCGGGATCGTAACTTTTTTGTAGATGATTTACCCTATGTTCATTTCTGTACTTCGGACAACGTGTATGCGAAATTTCATGATCATCGGTTAAGAAGTTAAGGCGTGAAAGGTAACAGACAAACAAACAAATAAACAAACAAGCAAACTCACATTCGCATTCATAATATTAATAAGGATTTACAAGGCATTATGCCAGAATATAGGCTAATTTCATCATGATCGGTCGAGTAGTTAAAGCGTGACAGCGTTACAAACAAACTCACATTCGCATTTATAATATGAATAAGGATAATACTTTTAAAATGATGCCTTTGTAGATAGCCTCGGTGGTGTAGTAGTTATGCGACTACTGTGTCTCACATCTCAGGTTGGAAGCCCGGATAATGTTAAGCGTGATTGGATTTTTTTGCCAAAAATTTCTCAGTAGCAGTCCGATGTCTAGAACTTTGCCCGGTAAACGGTGATATCTGGCTCTCTTCCCTATTATTTGGGTCCTGAAACTATAGCTGAAAATTTTGGTGTAATATAAGTATATTTTACCCACAGGTCTGCTTACTCCTTCAGGGAGATACACCCGAGACTATGTATACACAGGTGAATATGGAGCGATTCTCGCTTCAGGCTAGGTTTTCACTAAAACTGAAATACTAGGGCAGTAGTTCCAGCCAATAGCAGATAGCATTTGAAGAATCTTGTGTTGTATTCCTGTGGTAACAAACCTCTTACAGTTAGTAAGCTAATGTATAATGACACGTAGGGAATGGGTAGGGTAAGCAGCGATAGTCTACTGGGAGACCGTTAGACTGCCACGCAGAGGTCTCGAGTTCGATCCCAAGGAGCGCATCTCCAACTTTTTGAAGTTATGTGCGTATTAATTAGTTACTTATCGCTTGCTTAAACGGTGAAGGAAAACATCGTAAGGAAACCTGCATGTCTAAGAGTTCTCCAAATTGTTCTCGAAGATATGTGAAGTCTGCCAACCCGCACTGGGCCAGCGTGGTGGACTATGGCCTAATTCTTCTCACACTGAGAAGAGGCCCGTGCCCAGCAGTGTGACAGTTTAATACAGGGCTACATACGTAGGGTATTATACTATGGTTTGATGAAAGGATTGCGAAGTAATGACTGCAAAGACGGTTCATTATCAATGACGAAGTGAGCTCTCGCTACCAATTCACTAAGAAAACGCCTGAGCCATTTAACCTTGTAAAAATCTTAAAATACCATATGTACATATTCTATGTATAAAATAGGAATGTATAGAATTTTCCTGGTTGTCGCAGCGGTAATGAATTGACTGCTGTGTTCGAGATCTTAGGTTATATTGCCGGATGTGTTTAGTAAAAGCACTGAGTGTACAAGTACTCCAGGAAGACGGTAACCAAAAACAAGGCTGACCCTCCATTAGATTGTCCCTAAAACCATAGCTATTATGCACCTTTGAACACTAATTCGAGGATATAAGCGTGAGTTATATAAACTATTAATATATTATTATGTATGTATACAAAATTCCAATTCGATCTCCAACTAGTTTATTATTATTCCTATTACTAATAAGACTAGTTAGATTGTACCTCAATCAATCTGTTGACACCTCGTTACTGCCGCTACTCTGAGTATAGTAGATCCCACAAGGGATAATTATTTGTGTGAGCAACATGTTGTTCTAGGTACTCGTTTTATTCTATGTTTGTAAAGTCCCCGCGATACAGGTCAACAAACCAAGTGCGTCAGATGTCTTTATAAAAAATTGCTAAGTAATCTAATCTAATCTAAACTACGGCTTCTGGGACTGAACTCGCTATTTGAGAATAGACTAGACTAGCCGGCCAATACTGATTCCATCTAATATACCGCAGATGCATTACGCTTAAAAACATTTCGTCAGCGATTGTTTTTGATAACACATAATTGTCGCGAGCCTATTCCTGTCTGCAGGGCACAGAGCCAGACTTTGTACTAATACTAAGAAGAAGAAACTCACATCGAGACATAGTAGGGTTGATTTCCCAGTCAGGCAAAGCGTTATTATAACGGCAGTTTAAATTCTGGAACTGTGCCTGGTATATTTCTTGCATCTCACGAAGGCTAGCTGGCTTTATTTGTAGTAAACGCGCATATGTATGTGTGTGTGTAAGTGTCGCTCGCAACTGACCGTTCTGTCAAACACGCATACTACCGCACTGTACATGTACACGTTCAAATACAAATAAAACCCGCTCGCCTTCGTGAGTCGCAAGAACTGTAAACAGCAATTGGCTCACTCCCTACTATGTGGAAACTAAGAGCATAGTAAGCAAAATTGAAGTGTTATACACCTCTGCTTAGCCGATAGCCTTTCTCGATGAATGGGCTACCCAACACTAAAATAATTTTTCAATTCGTACCAGTAGTTCCTGAGATTAGCGCGTTCAACAGAACAAACAAACAAACAAACTCTTTAGCTTTATATTATTAGTATAGATATGTATGTAACTTCTACACCGCACAGTTTAAGACATTTATTATTTATTATATTAAATATGTTTCATTGTTACCTAGAATTACGACACACGATCGGATGTAGTCTATAACTAGTTTAATAAAATACTTACATCATGCGCATGAGTTGTTACTCCTGCCCGTTTACTTGTTATAATCACTTACTCGCCAACGATTAAAAATAAAACAGCCTACATTACCTGTTTTCCTCCTTTGCTTATAATGACTTTATGCAATCGAGTACTTATTTATTTATTTTTCTTACTAAAACGTGGAGCGAAATCTTATTAGAAAGTCTAAAATGAAATTTGATATATATAGTCTTCAAATTATATGAATAACCGGATAAATATGGCAATACTGGTTTGTGACGTCACAAGTTAAAATCGCCGTAGTAGTTGACGATAGTTATAGTTTGTCGTTGAGTGGTAAGTAAGTAGGATTAAAAACATTGAAACCTTGTAATTTTATTTATCAACTAGCGACATGCATTGTCTTCGTTCGGGTTATAGCCTATATTCATTTGGTATAATATGCCTTGTAAATAGTGAAATAATGTTTATCAGTGCAGTGGTGCCGCAGATTATATATTCAAACTCACAAAATTCGAACTCTTGCTGTATAATACTAGTACAGATTATTTAATTTACCTAGTTTATTTATTATGCTGACAGATTAAATTTCCGAAATAGTGTAATTTATAGTTATAATCATTGCTAAAGTTGTTCAAATTAAATCCACATAGATCAACCAACCCATTATCCTATTGTGACTTGGTTGACTCATGAAGCACCTGAACCTTTATTTCCAAGTATTTAAAATACCAATCACGAACGCCTATTCAACGGAAGACTAAAGAGAAAAGGCCGTTTACAAAGGAGGCTACTTTATAATCGGATTTCAAACATGGAACGCAATCTGTCGCGAAGTGCATTTAAGGCTTTATCGTTGGGTCGGGCGAACAACAAATTGCGGACAAAGATGTTTTTTTGTCGCGCCCAGTTTGGGATGCGGCTCAACAGGAAGTTTTAAGTGAGGTTTTGAAATAGCGGGTTTTTGGTAAAAAGTGGATTGTTAATCTTACTAATAATTTTAACGCGGTTGTTTTCAGTGACTTACTTAGTTATATGGAAATGTTTGAATGTAAAAATACAGTTATTGTTCAAAATATTGCCTTACGTTAAGCAGTCACTATCGCTGTATCGTCAGTATTCACTATCACTGTGCAGAAGAGAAATATGGGATTTACAGACTCTATCATCGTCATTTTATCACAATAAATTGACGTATAGGTACAGTCTACAAAAGTGGTTGGAACTGCTCATAGCTTACATGATGCCTGATAGCCGGTGAAACCTTGATCAGCCCTATGCCTAATCAATCGAGCTTAAACAGGTGTAATGCTGTTGTATCATTCACGATCTAAACACGTCACTGATTTACGTTCGAAATTATGAATAAACATAATCTAACATCTTCGTATAGACAATATCATGTTTCAAATAGCTGCATGATAAAATTTGATTTATGTTTAGTAAGTCAAATTAAATAACTTAAACAGAAACAAGAGCCATTCCATTATATATTTAATGTAAAGATTAAGCTAAATGATTTATTCTTATGAATAAGAACAGTTAGGCTTGGAAACATACTTATTGAATTTTTTAAATTCGTCTGTTTCAGGAATCGAATCCAAGATGATCACTTATGTCATCACACCACCCATGAAATAAATTTAATGTGTTCGAATCGCAAGTGTTACACTCTCACAAATACTATATTATGGCTGCACTGGTGGTATAATGGCTTAATTGGTTCTTTCGATACACCAGTTCCGCCAGTGTTGTGGTTCGATCACGGGCAAATATTTGCGTGATCCACAAATAGTTGTTTCGAGTTTGGGTAATCTTTGGGACGGCTGTGCCACTGGTTATAAAGTCTTTCGTGACACTGTAAAATTGTATAGTCTTCGAGCTCTTTAGTATGTATGTAGGTATATCAATCTAATACCACTTTAGGGTAATGATCTAGAAAAAATATTTTACAAAATTATCAAACAACGGTCCCTAATTCCTTAAGAATCCACTGCTAGTAGTTTATTTATGCTACAAGTATATAATTATATTATCTGTGGTTATGCTTACATAATATCTCCGAAGATTTAAACAAAATATTCACCTAGTACCTTTTCAATGATACTACTTAGTTCTAACCGAAAATGCTACAATATCATGCCTGGCCACAACATTGGCTTCCCACTGGTGAACGTATGCTCAAATTTATACGACTGGACCAACGAGGTTGTCATTAACATAATAACTACAACCGCTGACAAGAATTTGACAAACACCTACATTTCAAAAATTCCCACCATGAAAATCGACTTAAGAAAATTATATTGTGAAAAATTTTGATTACCTATTCCAAATATGTCAATAAAATCTATTATAGAAGCAATTGGTTAAACTCAAGATTAACTATTCGTTCGAAATTATCTTTTTATTCATATTATTTGAATCGAATATAAGTTATGCTTAGAACACACTATAGAAAATTGGTTCACATGGGTTTTCATTATATTGTTAGTAAAATTAAATTCTAATAAGATTAAAATTCTATGGGTAACATCTTAGAAATGGTAAGGAAGGTGTTTGAATTAGAATAATGAAATATTTCCAATTCAAATCTGTATTTTTATCTGAACTCATAAAGTACAATTTAGGTAACACCTTCCTGCACTGAGTGCATCCTGAGTATTGATTAAATTTCGTATTCTAATGTAACTAGATCGATATATTCAAATTTGTAAGACGTTAACCTCCACTGTGCTTACCAGCTGTCTGCAAATAATAAATATTGTATTATGTATGCTGCGTAACGAGAAGTAGTAGTTAGTAAGTATCTTTAGGCTTTTGTAAAACCAGAGGCGTTCTTACAAAGAAGTCGTTCGATACAAGTTACAAATATATCTCTGGTCAGCACTGAGAATTTTCTAGCAGAAATTTCTACTTATTCCACGGAATCGAAGCTAGGACCTCACGATAGTTTACTAACGCGCATTTATATTGCGTGAAAACGAGAAAGTTTATTCTTAGTAACTTTTAATTTCAACCTAAAGTGTAAGTACAATTGCGACTATTATAAATAAGTAGAATCACGACATCTTTCTCTTTTTATTTATATGTAACCTTTATCCTCTACCGGGTTCATGCTATTTCCATACCAATTTCTACCATATTCGATTCAGCACCGTAACCATGAAAATTTAAAATGAATGCAGTTATTTTCAAATATTTATAATTCGTACAATTTAATCATACTTCGGTAAATCTAAAATTATTTGTGTTTAACACTATATCCGATAAAGTATAAAAATATTTAAATTAGAAATTATTAACGTTTCTGATTAGAAATGCGCATATTTACAAATAGTAACTACGCTAAGGCATTACTCACAGGTTGTCCGTGGGATGCGCAAGCGCACGTCAACTTGTCACTCAAGTGAACATGCTGTCGACGTGGTTCCGTCGCTTGTGGACAGATGGCGTTACTAGTACCATTTTTAATGTCGGTTTTTTTATTAATTTTTCAAGAGTGAACTATTTTAAAAGTGGTTTTTATATTTTATCTTATAAAGTTTTTTAATATCTTATAAATAATTTATTATTCCATAATTAGGTATAGATAAAACCTCTTACTTTTACTGGGAATAGTAAGGTCCACAGTTTGATTGCCCGAGCGGGTAAATTAATGAATATTTCTGTCATGAATTCCTCAGTAGCAGCGCTGTGGCTGTCACTGCGTTAAATAGACGACAGATTTCCCGTAGGTAATCCCAAACGTAGATATTATAACGGTTCTCGCTCAAGTCTGGACGCTATAATGTGTTATAATAATTAGAGATTGGATATTCTAGTACATATTTACCTAAACTTTGAAGAAGCAACATAGAGTGGTTAATACCACCTCTAAAATTAAAATAAATTAAAATCGGGATTTGAAAATCATGAATTAATATTGATTTTATAGAAACATAGTTAGGAACAAATTATTGATTTGATGAATATTATTCCATTTCTTAGAGTTGCGTATTAAAGTTGTGTCAAATTAAAATGTTTTATTGAAATTAAACTGCTATATACGGATTTTATCGCGTTGTTTATTTGACACTTTATTACAAAATTTTGGAAATTTTTACACTACTAAGTACTACTATTAAACTTTACTAATTTTTAAGCTAATTAAATTATTATTAAACTATTTAGATTTAATTTATTTTTACACTTTCCCCGACGTTTCGGTTGCTTTTCAGCAGCCATGGTCACGGGGCAGTTTAATTTCAATGAATAATATTCGCGTAAATAGAAGACAATATTATGTAAAATGTTTTATTTTAATTACGTAAAGTAAAACTAAATTGGCTTTGTTTAAGTAAATATTAGGTGAATTTAAACTTATGCTTCAAATACATACCTACATACGTTTTCTTGTATACATAATACATTTGTGACGGTTTCTATTGTTTCAAAATATATTTTGTTTCACAACAAAATATGGTATAGTTTACTATCTCTTTCTTAGATATAGTAGTAACTATTTGCTATCTCTTTCACTTAATACATAATATTAAGCTGTGTGAAGGAAATAGCAAGTTAAGGAATATAAGCATTTTGTAACTGTGCGAGTAAGACAGCAAATTTTACCTGCTTGTGCGCAAGTAGCTATCCCATATTACAACTGATTTACTACATTCGTAGCTATGCTTGCTATGCGTTCATGCCAATAATAATTAATGATTTTTAAATACTGGTATTAAAATCGGTATAGATTTTAGAGGTGGTATTATCCACTCTAGTTACATGGTTCCTCAAAGTTTAGGTAAATATGCATCTTTACCATCTTTCTTTTACCCCGGCGAGTCCGACATAACCCCTCCGCCCGCCCCCGCGGAGGGGTATGCGTCATGCATTCCCCCACGTAAAAAAAAAAAAAAAAAAAAATATGCACTGGAATATCCGATATCTGGTTATAATAGATCATCTTATATTGACCTTACTTAATAAAATATAGAACCCCCAAGAGATAAATACAACGGATTTCTCTTCTCCTTGTAGAAACTAGGAGAAGAGAAATCCGTTGTATATATCTTTGATATAATTGTATGGTCTGTTTATTTATTAAACGACGGACTTTTTATAAACGGTGAGCCAAGATTTCAGTCCCTACTGATATGTACTATAAATGCGAAAGTGTGTTTTTGTTTTGCCCTTATTTTTACGATGCAACTGTCATCATACCTTTACGACCCGAAAAGATAGGAATATTCTAAAGCGAGACCTAATATAGGAATATTCGTCACTAATAAACCTCCACATCGATTGTTATAAAGTTTCACCAGTGCATCTACTGGCCCTCGTAGTTGTCTAATAATTGGTCATTCTTGTATGAACATAACTGTAGTTCGTTCTGTGCAATCGCCTCTGCCTTACAGGTTCCTTAATACTAAATAGTTATATGAGATATAAGAGATAGCACACAGCGGTATTTCCACTTATACCCACAATATTAGCGGCATTTCCACTTATAGCTTTAGCACAAACTGCCAGCTCGATTGAAGAAGTATAGTCTACTCTACTGAATCACAGCCAAGGCATCATTTCGCATTCTTAATAAAACAGCGACTTAACTCGAAATTTGAAAGTAAGGCAATTTGTACTCTAATTGTATATGTTAAATTCTAATATTATATTTGTGTTAAATCATTGCAATAGAGTTCAAATTTGTTTAATCCAAAATACTGAGATAAGTCTATGTTTTATTAAGAGTGCGATTTGTTATGGTCCTATGACGATTCCTAGGGACTCTATATTCCGTAGAAAAACGGTGTCTTGTCAGCAGACGGGCTAGTATGATCTTTGCTGCTTGCGCTAGCAGCACGACGACTCCTATTTTATAAGATTGGTAAAGCGCGAGTGATACGGCTTATTTGACGACTCGATGACGTAGTGGTTAGTGTAACTGACTGCCACGCCTGAGGTCGCGGGTTCGATTCCCGCACAAGTCAAACATTTGTGTGCATGAACATGGATGTTTGTCTTGGTCTGGGTATTTCTATGTATAAAATGTAAGTATTTACAAAAACAAAAATTATATATGTATGTTTATCCATTGTCTAGTACTCATAGTTCAAGCTCTGCATAGTTTAGGCTAGATGGTGTTGTGTGTATGTGATAGAATATTATTATTATTATATTATTACTATGACCTGTTGTTGTGACTTACAGCAACTGGACATGCTTATTGCCATCTTGGATGCTCAAAATGATAGCATAAGCAAATAGGAGATCTAGATTCAACATTCAAGATATAATAAAATAAGCCCTTTAATAATAATATTAAATTTTTTTTTTTTTTTTTAGATATTATAACATAGATAAATCTTTAATTAATTGTACAAACTACATTTTTAAAAATATAGTAATTTAGTTGGAAATTACATTTTTGAGCCGTTTGGGGTGGAAACTCTAATTTCATGGGGTCCGAGCGCTCGTATTTTGTACAGGGAGATCGCAAAACGCCTGATCGACGTTTCGCGTGATCAGAAGGCTGGTCTTTTCTTAGCCCAAAGAATCAGCATTGCCATTCAACGTGGCAATGCTGCCAGTCTTCTGGGCACGTTACCAGTTGACAGCGATGCTGAAGAATTCTACGATGCCTAAACCATTTTTGTAAATATTTAGTATTATAATTATTTGTGTTTTTGTAATTATGTTAATTATGTTATCTTTTTTAGTACATTTGTAAATATAGGCTATATAATATTAAAGGGTTTATTTTATTATATCTTGAATGTTGAATCTAGATCTCCTCTTTGTCTTAAGTCTAATAAGGTACAGTTTATGATGTGATAAGTTTACCAACAGTGTACTTACTCATGCGCATATAAAACGTGGCTGCAACTAAACTGCAATAAACAAACTTAACATCTGTGCGTACAGACGAATATTCATAAGTATCGCAAGTTATAAGCTTAGTGTAATATTCGCAAATGTTAATGTTCGGTGAAATCTGTGATCCCTGTATTTGGGAAACTAGATTGAATCTATAATAATAATATTTTTTTTTTATCAAATCTATACAACTGGCTCTTAATCTAGCATATAAAGTAATTTGCGAGGCGCACAAGCGAAATCCAAACTACAACCGGATACAATCATATATATAATTTAAGCTATTTAGTAGTGTTGTTATTGGGTTCGCCTGAATCCATTCGAGCACTTCGCTAAACACAACCATGAAAATGATATTATACAAAAAGTAAGAGGTCGTCGTTGGCTGCTATATTAGTATAAACTGTGTCACAGCAGCCAGCGTCTATGTATATACATTATACATATGTTTTTATTTATAAAACCATCAATAGTTTATGCTGAAGCCTTATTATAAAACCTTATGAGTGTCTATAAAATCTATTGTTTGCATGATTGAACCCATAAGTAAGTATTTTGATGACTAGTGTCATAGTTATTGAAACTTCTACATTTATTTTCAAGTATTGTGATTGAAAAGACATTAAACAGCCACAGTAATTAGATTTTTCAGAACAATCTCTGGAAATAAGGTGCTTGATAGATATTGCTTGGACACCATACTGGTATTAAGAACTTTATTACTGGAAAACTCAATCTCTTATATCTTGCATCACAAAATGGCGACCAACTTTGTCATAGTTTTAATATCCAAAGTAAACACTTTAATGTTTACTTTATAACAGTTGAAGATGGTGGTTTTATTGTTTTTTTATTTCACAATAAACGTTTCGTTGTTTTAAAATATGTTTCTTACATTTAGCATCGTAAAGCTAAAGTTATGATAGTATCCTTGAGCCAGAAGGTAACAGTGCTTTAAGCTGTCATCTACCGATCCGTACAGTATATTTCTGTCTGTCGGAATTGCTAAGTGGTTTAAATAATCATCTGGGCACTGCTAATATACTAAATATTATAGACTTAAACCCCATGCGACACAAATATTCATGTGATATGCAATTACTTATATTGAGGCTGGATGTTCTTAATTTGAATATTCTAAAAGTCCGCCGTAATACACAAAATATCTACATCAGAGAATATGGCCTCAAAAAAATGCAAATGATTAGCCTATTTCAGAACTGACCTGCTTGTGAAAAAGCGCTTCTTGCCTGCCCACCGCAAGCCTGCCTGCGTCTTGCGCTTTTGTCAATGTCACTACATCAATTTTAAGAATATTCCAAGGAATTAGCTAGCGCACAGGTTTCTTCGTAATATTTTCTGCGACTTAGTTATTATAATAATTAATTTAGATACAATGAGCGTACCGTCAGACTCACGTCTTATTGGGTTAACGTAAGGGTCTCAAATACATACCTGTCCTTACTCATTCCTTATATCACATTTTAAATTCCTTCTACGCAACATGCGAATAGTTAGACTGTGTAGTAACTGCCGTTAGGAGGTTGTTCATTGAGTATCCGAATTCTACATATTTTTACATTTGTGCTTACGGTAGATTTTTTGCTATTAGTTTTAGTAGTAGCTATGTTAGTCCCTGGATCATAGAGAAAGAGTCTCTATGATCCAAACGCAGTATAATAATTACTGTTACCACTCTTGCATAAGTTTCCTGTATGATGATGCAACTTAAACAGGTGAACACTTCATTTGCATTGTCTCCAAATAATTGGTCATGAACTCTTTCACATGATCATAATAAAATTACGCTAAATGGAACTTTATTCTTTGGAAAATAGACATGATGATATGTCAAGACACTTTTAAAATTATGCAATTTAGTTATGACGTAATCCAAACGTTTAATTTTTTTTTTACTTAACAGATTCGAAGTTTCCAGCAACTGTCGGATCCCTACTTCAGTTTTTATTGCAATACTGAGAACTCTACAGAGCTCTACCTAAACAATATGACTCTATGTTAGAATGGCATAATTTATCAAACTAATATTTTGCTCTAAATTTTATTGTTGTCCCGATTTAACAAAATAAATAATGCACGGACAAACATTAAAAGTAAAAAATATAAAAATAACTATAACTTTAGGGTTCCTGTTCTTCTCAGTGAGTGGTATAAGTGTGTGTTTACCTGTCTAGTTGGTTTTCGGTCCGGAGTTTTCTTTCGAGGTTGGTTAAAGTGTCATTGAGATTTTTTATAACGAAATTTTCAGCTGCAATGCGGAGATTGGCTTTGTGTAAAAGTGGTAAACGCCAATAGCTTGTAGGTGGCAAGTGGCACTAAAAATATAAAAGTAAAAAATTAAGTGCAATACATATCTACCTAACACTTCCGTGAGAATATGTATGTATTATTTCATCATCTTTCCAACATTTTTGAATCCTTGCATTGTTTTGCGTACTTATCTTGCTGTTTTCTCCCTTTTTCCATTAATTATCGAGTATCTTTCTTCGTTGCGCTGCGTGATCTGGTTCCATGCACTTATTTTAAAGCAGCTCTTTATTTAAGCCACAGCCAAGATAGATAACTACAGAACCCAAATCTAATTTCAGTATCACGCTTACCCATATTTTCGACTACATCGAACTTCGCCCACACGACATAGCATTTTTTGCGATCCGCATTTTGATTAATGCGTTCCTGCGCATCGGTCGGATTTTTATCGTTTTTGAACCATCCTTTTTCAATGTGGGCCGATTTTTTGTCTCGCCTTTGAGATATTCTGTCATTCATTTATGTGCAGGTGATATTTTATTGAAACGGTGACAGTTTTTAAGTGTAACGGGTACGGCCATTTCGTGTTCTGGTTACGATTGCGTATCAGTACTGACTTAAAACATTATTTCATTTATTTTTAATTTATTTCCTCTAGTGGCAGACGACTCTTCAGGTCGTTTGATGATGGAATGGAAATAATAACCGCCGCTTTATCGATAGACATAGGCATATCAAAAGTTAGCAAAACCCGTTTTAGGCGTAATAGGTGGATGGTAAACATCGCACTAGGGGTCCAAGCCCGCTATTTTTATAAATTCGTCATTACGACACGACGTAACTGCAATTCAATTGTCATTTTGCTAAAAGTTCGTAATCTGCTAAATTCACAATGGTCAATCATTGGTCGGTCAATGGTCTCGTAATAGGATTGTAGTAAAATGACATGTTGTGTTGCCATTAATATAAAACTCGTTAGTAGAAGTGATTTTTGAAAACCAATACTAAATTCGAACATTTATTCATGATGCCATATATTAGTAGATTACCAAACTTGTCAAAATGAACAATTATGAAATCAATGATAGACCATTCTGACACTATTGTAATAGCAGACTTGGGCTCCAGATCAGTTTATTCTACAACCTGCAGGCATGAGGATAAAATAATCACTGAAAATGTACTGTGCTAGCCGAAAACTTTTTCTAGATTTGATTAGATTTTTATACTTAGTACCTAGTATAAATTTCATAAAAGCAAATCCAGAAGGACTTTATTTGACACGTCAATCTGCCTTTAGATAGTAAAAATAACTAACAACAGTGGGATACGTTGTAGTTACTCTGCTATGCAAGGGTCTCCTCTAGGTTTAAGAAGAAATAAGCAATAGTCAATCATACTAGCAATCTTATAGGTATAAGATTATATCAATGATGATTTCTTTAGCCTTTGATTTTGTTATTTAGTACAAGATTACTTCTGTCTTTGATAATTGATCATATTATTATTCCTTAACTTTTTTATTCAGCTAATCATACAAAGATAATTAAGCCAAAAATTATAATTATTTTCTATACAAACTGTATAACTATTTTAACTAATTATTTTACATACTCTTTGAGAATGAAATCTGTTTTTATTTAATGATGTAACATAGTTATTGTGACACTAGTCCTAGTGTCACGGTAGATTTGGCAACCATTGAAACAACGGATAAAACTAACTTACATTTGAAACAATAACTGATTTTAAGTCACATAAAAATGATTGTCTTGTGCGGTAATTGAACCCACAATACATAGGCGAGGTGGTTATTTAAACTCAATTGCACTATGTTATCTATGTATACATTCAAATAAAATTATAACACTTGCAAAAAATGCCGATTTTTGTGAAAATCTTGCCCATCATTACTTACTTTAACTATAATTTAAAGTGAAAGCCTCAAAGCGTGCCGTAGAGAGCATCTGCCATGACCTCATAGTCTACCCACCGTTCCATGACAATCAATTAACCATCTCTATACGACAAAACCAAATCACAAATGGCTTTCCCCAAAACAGCAGGGTGTAACTGCATCAGATCAATATTTTACTGACAAAACGAGAAAAAATACACAAATGTTCAAGTACCTTGACGAATGACTTCAATTCGTTCACAATTTATGTTCAATGAGTATTCGACAATAACTTTTAATTTCGCAAGCTATTTTCACTCTTATTTTGATGCGTATAAGATTAGTAATGCTATATGTGATGTTGTCAAATGTTTATGCGATAATGCGAATTGTATCAATAGGGACAAATGCAATCATTTGACATGATCTTTCATAATATTGTTCAGAAATGTGCAATACAATTTGACATAAGATAGGCAGCATTTTTTTATGCTACCATAGTCATAAATAAACATAAAGCCCAGGCTATGGTAAGTACTTTCCACATCCTATGGGAATTTATAACATAAGTAGAAGCATTCGCACTTTACTAAGCATTAAAAATTGAGCAGCGATAGTTTAGAGGGGAGACCAACAGACTGCAATGCAGAGGGTCTCGGGTTCGAACCCACGACGCGCAGCTCTGACTTTCGAAAGTTATATGACTTTTCGAAATTATCTGCATATTGATTGACAATTATCGCCTGCTCCGTGCCTCGGAGAGCACGTTAAGCCGTCGGTCCCGGCTGCCATGAACATCTATGGCAGTTGTTATTGGGAGAGTGTCGACACAAAAGATTCCACTGGGTCGAAGTGTCGCCAGTCTGCACTGACTGGCCCCCATAAAGATACATAAGATACAAGCATTAAAAAAATTGTTGCTGTGCTGCCTATATAATGATAATGTGATCTTTACTCCATGGGGTCTCCATGGGGTCACACTGTCATTATACAAGGTACGCTCATTCATGCTGATAGGTAGGTAGGTATGTAAGTAGTAGGTAGGTAGGCTGATAGTACACCTTTTCCATACGGAATCTAGCAATTCTACTCACCACAAGAAAGATTTTGTGGTTGCACGGTCTTCTGTAGGACAGTGTTAATGCTTTAATCGAGCTTATCCAGTTTGAGCGAAATTCAAGTTTAAGCGAAGATGTTATTATATTAATAATAATTTCATTAGTCCTTGTCTACTACAAGTAGTATTACTTCTTGAATAAACATAAATATAAAAAAAAGATTTATTGAATTAAACCAAATATTAGAAATTCATAGAATCTTCTGATTCCTGCGCTAGTTGCAGGAGTCAGTGTTTTCCCCAAGCCAAGTACTATTACAATTTTATTTACTTATGCCAACAGTATTTACTAGAGAATAGGTTTTAATGTTTTGCGAGCAATAACAATATGAATTCTATGAGGCCAAATACACCACAATAAATTGTTACCAGTAGGTACAATAGATGGCGTTGTGTGACATTCAAATTAAAAACATGCTATATTTCTGATAGTTACTAGTTCATTCGAATGCCAAATCAAAACATATTTTCTCCAAGATAAATAACATAAACAGCATTTATTTGATATAAACTCATCATAATAACAATATCGTCTGCATATATAATTACTAATACCATATTTGGTCTAATTGTATGTCATAAATAATAAAATATAATATGTATAATTCTTGTATATTGGTATAATGAATCTAGCAATAATAATAGCTTCTGAGGATCAGAAACATAATTAAGATATCTTGCTTCATCATCATCATCATCATCATCAGGCTATAATAGTCCACTGCTGGACATAGCCCTCCCCTAATGAGCGCCACAGCGCCCTGTATTCAGCTTGCCGCATCCAGCATCTGCCTGCATAGTTTATATATATTGCATATCTTGCTTGCAGTTACTTAATTGTCAAAAGACCCGCTTAACGATGTCATAGAATAAACACAAACGTGGGATAGGTACAAAATTAAGGACAATCTTTTTGTTGAAAATAATTTTTGCACAACGAATAAATCGCCTGTCGATACAAACAACGGACACAGGGAACATCCAGACTCGAAACATCTATTTGTAAATAAAATATATTTTTGTCCCGCGTGCGACTCGAACTTAAAACACGCAGCTCAGTGGTGAGCAAGGCAACTGCTAGAACCATAAAGCTCAAAATTCTAATTTTATTTAATTTTTTTATTCGATTAAGGTAGCAAACAGGCAAACGGCCCACTTGATGGTATAATAATGTATCTTATGTGGGAGCCAGTCAGTGCAGACCGGCGACACTTTGACGCAGTGGGATCTTTTGTGTCGACACGACACAAAACGATACCCTAAGGCTAGACCAGTGTCAGGATATAAGAGGGTACTGACTTTCCCAATAACGACTACCATAGATGTTCATGGCAGCCGGGACCGACGGCTTAACGTGCTCTCCGAGGCACGGAGCAGGCGATAATTGTCAATCAATACGCACATAATTTCGAAAAGCCATATAACTTCCGAAAGTCAGTGGTGCGCGACGTGGTTTCGAACCCGAGACCCTCTGCATTGCAGTCTGTTGGTCTCCCCACTGAGTTATCGCTGCTCTTTTGGTGAATTTATCTTACCATCAAGTGAGCACCATAGGTTATGGTGCTCACTTGATGGTAAGTGGTCACCTTAGCCTATGGACGTCTGCAACACCAGAGGCATCGATTGCGCGTTGCCGACATTTTAGGAAAGGAAAAAGGAAGTGGGAAGTAGAAGGAGCGGGAAGGAGGAAAGAGGGTGATTGGGCCTCCGGCACTCACACTTACCGAACGAAACACAACAGTAGGAATACTGCCATTTCACGTCGATATTCTGTGAGAGGGTAGTCCTTCCCCGGTCGAGCCGGACCATTCATGCTGAAATCAGCGAGGCTCTACTAATTTATTTTGACTTTATAATCATCTTGCTGATCGCAGTACTCCCAGTGTGATTTATACGGAAACACATATCATAGCCATAAGGTATTACATCCTATATTTGACATATAGTCATTTTGATCCCGCTATTCGCTTAGACCATAGTTATTCTCTGTGTAACATTTCTTTCTACAATACAAACATCGGACACAAGGAAGAGCCAGACTTGGCAAAACTATTTGTGGATAGAACAACGTCATAAATATTGTTTCGTGTAGAGATCGAACCACAACAGTTGGCGTACTGGCAATAGCGCCGCGATCACTTTAACCACTAAGCCATTCACGCGCAGTCCAAAATGTTAGTTATCAAGTTTCGTACTTTTTGAATCAAATCGTTTCTTTTTTAATGTTAAAAATATTCTTTGCATATTGCAATAGTAAAATATAAGTTGAAAACCTTTAAGTATTTTACGATTTAACATGGAAATAAAAAATGAAATTTTTTGATTTCAAAGCAAAATTCCATTGAATAGAATGCTTAGTAACAAGAAAGTATTCAAGCATCGCATTACTATCTATCACCGCAAACATTTGACCAAACAATGCAATGTTAAGTGAGGGTCGGTTCAACCCCAAACAACACTTTTGAACAAAAACGTGTCAATATTTTGAACAATGTTGTCGTTACCATTGTGATTCGCGAAGATAAATTACCATCGCCATTCACGTATAATATAGTATAATTTGTTACGATTAGTTAAGTGCATTTGCTTAGTGTGGGTACGACTTGACATTGAAAGGAGAGCTTGTCTATTGCCAACTAAGAGATAATGTTGTAGTATTATGTTCTCCAGTAAGTATGTAATGTATATAATAATTTAAAAGTATCAGAAAGTATCTAAAATCTAAATAAATTCTACAAATTAAAGGCCCTATGACACGGGAAGCAAACTACATCCAAGCTTTTGCTTTTGTTAAACAAAAATACTTTCTGTGTTTTTTTACAAGTGACATAACTTAATAAATAAAAATTAAATAAACAACCTCGTTGAACCGAGCAATCGTAAGGACCTGAGTTTGGACAAAGTATTCTTCAACTGCTCCTTATTTAGTAGGAACTAAAACAGATTACAAAGTTTGTGTGCAATACCATAAGAATACCTTTTGAGAATGTTCAGGCGCGTGTATTTGTATTTTTGAATTATGTATAATATACCAAAAGTTGAATATCAATATAGTTTTCCAAAAAATACTGTCTTATCCATGCTTATCGTTCGTGCTACTGCATCTCAACTATTTCAAGCGCAGTTCACCCGTCACCGCCTACCGAATATTCGTCTATTGTCATCTAAGCATCTGTTTATAAATGTGTGGGTACTAACGACCGACCGCCGCAGCCACACGGTTGATCTTTATCATATTTATTGATTTACGCGTGATTTCCAATCCCTATAATAATATACTGATGTGTGATAAACTGGATAACTGATAATATATTTTCTTTTTATTTAGAAATCGAGGGTAATGTGATGTGAAGATTTTTTGTTTGAAAATGTGTGAACAGATTGTGTATTTTGTATGTATGTGTGTATGTTAGTGGTCATCTGTTCGAGGGTTGTTTTGTGGATTGATGATGTCATTGATAGTATTTTCTCGGAATGTATTTGATCTTGATATTGAGACGTTAAACCGCTTGCGTTTTAAGGTTATATCTAGTAAAGCGAGAATAGTATAGCCAGATAACATTTGACAGTTATCGAATATATCTATCTAAAAATTATATACACTAATAACTTTGTAAGGTATGGCTGTCAGGGCATGACAAACAATAAAGTTTAAATTTGTGAATGATTAGTGAGTGAATTTATTGAAGTTACATTAAAGTTAGTTGCTCTGAGTTGCAGTTCAGGTAAGGGCCAAATATGACCAGGGCAAGAGCCTCTAAGAAACTATTTTATTACACAGCTTTTCTATGTCTTTCGAAACTTTCTGTCGTCGTTTCTACATACATTGACTTACCGACCCCATAGTAGGTAGAGACTCCTGATATTCAGTAGGCGTAATCCTGGTATAAATTCAGCTTCATTAATTCTCAACATATTCTTCTTGCATACTTGTTAGCTTAGGATAGCCTTTACCTGGCTTCTATGCAGAAAGTCTTTAATATGATCATAGAATATTCACTTAGCGCTCATGTTATTCATAATTGCCATATACATGTGTATATGGCAATTATGAGTAACATGAGCGCTAAGTACATATATGTATATGTACTTTGTAAAAGCAGGCCTTAGCTTATATTAATCTGGAGTGTTTGATTAGTGTATAGAATTAATAACAATTATATATTGTTATCTTACCTACACTTTTAGGTGCAAACACTTAAAATGATGAACCTGGGTAATCCAAAACGCTTTATTGGAACACGTTTATAAAGACTTACGCTTATATATTTTGAAATTGACAGAAAGAGGAGAATTTCAACCACATTTTGCAATGGTTTTAGGTTCCACGTAGCAAGGATCGGACTTACTTTTAGGGCTTACTGTTGCTAATAGGATTTCTCGTACAAAAAAACCTGAAGCATTTAGCCTGAACCGGGAATCTAATCCTTACGATCGCTTACATACATATATGCCCAAACGGTACAGTGTAATAGAGTCCCTACAATATGCACGAAAGTTGCTTCGAGCAAAAAGTAGTAGTAAAATATATTTTACTTAAAACGTAAAACCAAACACTACCCCACACAGCACACAGCATCGTTTTTCAACAATTTAGTCACAGTGTATTCGCGAGCGTTTTGCGCAAGAAACAGTGGGTGATAAATTTGCGAGTGCTCACTCCAACCATTGTCAATTTTGTATTGAGGACGCCCCTATTGTTACGTGCCACTTCGATTTTGCTCGGATTTGTGTGTTACCGGTGTGAAGAAAAAGCGGGAGCGGTTTCTTCGATTTTGTTTAGTTTCTACCATCAATTAAAATTTACAGAAATTGTTGACATAATTTTATAATGCATCTTTTATTTTCATGTACTGTGTTTCATGTTATAGACCAACTTCAGTCATTTTTATAACTTCGATGTTCAGAAAACTATGCCTATTTTTAGATTTATGTTTTAGTCGACTGAGTAGACACAGCAAAAAACGCTATAAGTACTTTCTTATTTTGTTAATGCCGCAGCTCTATTTAATGTATCCGCTGCGCAGGTCTTGGATAGGATTACCAGATCAAGTAAAGTCTCTGTCAAAAGAATCTTATTAGCAGTAGGGTATCTTGAAATGTGCAAGACATGATTGGCGATAGAGAGGTCGACGCTTCGGATTCCACACATTGTATTACCGAGTTAAAACTAGACCTACCATATAAACATTTTAGCTAAGTTGAAGAGGTTCGGGAGATTACTGTTACTTAATTGTAACCATTTTGCTTTAAAAAGATAGTCTATGCATGTGAAATCATTAATTTTACTTATCTCCCTCATCTTTTGCCTTAACCCACTAACCAAGTGTACGTCTGACGCTGCCACGGATCCATAGCGCACAATGCGCGTTCGTTAGCGCGAAACATCTCAGTTTTTACGCGCGCTAGATTATCTTCTGTAGGACTGTTATGCTTCCATTAATCAATGGGACTATGGTTATTGGTCGCTTATGTTTTTGTAGCGTCATATAATTAAGGGTGGATATTTCCACCCGGCTTAAGCATGCGTTGGTTTGTGCTGTTTCACATAATTTTATATTACACTAGCTGACCCGCGCAATTTTGTCTGCTTCACATAAGAGAATTTTTTCATTGCTGCTCCGCTCCTATTGGTCGTAGCTTGATGTTATATAGCCTTCCTCAATAAAAAGATTTTTCAATTCGGAACAGTAGTTTCTGAGATTAGCGCGTTCAAGTAAACAAACAAACAAACAAACAAACTCTTCAGCTTTATAATATTAGTATAGATATAATTTTTTATCTATATTTTTGTTTAGACTGCCTTGGTAGTGCAGCAATAGTATAAGCGACTGCTGTGTATGAGGTTGAATTACCTATTCGGGACAAGTTTTATTGAGTTTTGCTATCAATGAATTCTGCAATTGAGCCTGATAGACGTTATTAGGCTCACTCCTTATTACATGGGACCTTAAACTATAGCTGGCAAAATTTCAGTGTGAATTACATCTCTTCTTAACATTTTGAGGATATAGGTGTAAAACTATGTATGTAGATCATCTCCTAAATATATGACATAAAGAAAACATACAAACAATGTAAGAAGATATCCAAGTATCAACAATTTGGTAAAGCAACATCTTACTGGTACTTTTAACCGATAGGCAAGCAAATATCCACAAACTTAAAGATTATCATTGTAATCCATTTTCAGCAGATCAATCTTACTGTAACAATAACAATGATGACAATGTCATTAACAGTGAGCTTCCTTTGTACTACAACACTTCCTGTCACATCAGAGTGACGGTTCTGTCGTAACATTGCGCTCGCGCTGTATCGGGCGCGAATAGACGCGTGGGCGCGCTCTGCGCATGCGTTAACGTTGACGTAGGAATTATATGTAGACCGTACTCATAGAGTTGTGCTGCAAGTTTAGTAGTAACAAGTTATTATTACAATAGAAAATAATTAACGAATAATACTGGTCACCTAGTGATCAAAATTCAACCGTGAAAATATTTTTCTCAGTGAATATAATAAAAATGTCCTCTAGACTGAATTTCGGTCACGACCGCCAATCTTAACGGAGACTGGCAGATGCGCAGGATGTATTATAGTGCACAAGTGTGTGCGCAAACACAAGTGTGCTCTCCGTTCCCTAACTTTCATGATCCGAAGCGGCGGTAATCCGATACAACCAGAGAGAGATCAGACGTAGGGCCAACGGATTTACGAGCTTTCCAAGGCATGGGGGTGTCTAACACCGCCACCTTTCTTGGCTGCTATCAAGAATTGAGATTTTTATCAGAAAAACACAAAACATTTTTGTTGATGCGACCTAGGCTTCGACCCCGAGACCTCATGCAAAGCAGTTGCATTCACTTATTCTGCAACCTCTGAGGGAGCTTAATAGTAAAATAACTATAGTCCAAAACACCAAACACCATATCTCTCCCACTTCATTTGCCCAACCTTGGCCCAACCATGATTTACTTCGCCCAAATCTCATTACCATAATATTATCTGCGGCCCCAGTGACTAACGCACTAAACACCCAGTCTGTTTGTCTTAATGTGTGCCAATCACGTCAGTGCTATTAAGATTTGAACTGAAATTGTAAGTCGAGTCTGAATTGTGGCCTACTTGGCCTGATTTGTGAGATCGAATAGTCTGATTACAGCATAAGACTAAAATGGAGCGTTTGCATATATTGCGGGTTTGTTTTGATTCACTCCTATAATACAAACTACATATATACAACCATCAGTATCAGGGGTTTAGCACAAAATCCCCTATGCCAAAAACAGTCTGATAAATTTTTCCAGTCTCCACCCTACAAAAATTTGCTAAACAATAGATTGTTTAGCAAATTTTTAGACAAGGAATCCTTTTGCTGCATGCATTCTAATGCATGCCATGGCAAAAGGATTCCTCATCTCTACGTGACGTTGCACACAGTGTGTTTTGCATCTATGCATTCGATCACCGCACTTCTGAGCATTTTAAAGACAACTGGCACACTAGTTGTAATTCTTGCGTCGCGAATGCGGTTACAAACTATGAAACAAAGAGCGAAAAAAACACCGAATTCTGAAACACCCTACTGTGGATCACACAAATTGCTCAGTAAAAATCATGTTGCCTGAGCTCATGACTATACTTATGTTTAGTGTAAGTTACCATTGCACTTGCTATATGTTTACTATTCAACAATCCAACAGATGCGTCTATATGATACGCGCAATGATAATAGCTTACGTATTTATTTTAAATCTACTAGGACAAAATCGCTACAAAATACAAAATCTACAAGAATTTTGCTATAAAATCAAAATCAAAAGGTAACATTATATGAAAGCCCAGCTGATATTTAACTTTCCCTTGTCTGCAATGAAGCTAATTTATTGCACAATTTGTAACCTTTTAAGATACTCGAAAAAAAACTTAATAATAAGCTCTTTAAAGAAAGCCATCGATCTTTTTCTAATATTTTCTAAAATATAAAGTATCGATGTCTATTAGAAACTTATTTATTAACTGAACCAATCTTCAATAGATTTGTCGCGCCTTTTATAACAATGAGTATTTTTAAAACATCTGATTGTTACAATTCTGTTCTCAAAGCATATTTATGGACTCTCAGGATTTAGACACACCAACTAAGAAATACATCTGGTGAATTTAAAGTACGACCTTATTTCAACGGACTACAATACATTTTTGAATGAAGCTTGCAATAAAGATGCAATTATTGTTGCTTAGGTTATAGAGACTATTCTTTCCGTTTAAAATCGGGGTATCACGGTACATAAATAAAATTAGGCGCAATGGCCTACAAACGGTTGCCACCCTAGTTAACCCGTAATGGCGAGGGTCGAAAATATTTTGACATTTATGAAGTTTGTTCACGAAGAGCTTCAAGTTACTGGATAAGTCGATAAATTGGAACTGAAGGGAAATGTCCATAATCTATGAATAATAGTTTTGTAAAAAGAATAGCACTAGGGCCGGTATTTTGTGTAATGTCGCTTGATAATACATAATATATTAATAAGACAAGAAAGATTATGTAACGTTGTATCGCGACATTATCGTCTCATTTAAATCATAATGAGTTTCATTAAATATTATGTATGGAACCTCTACTTACCGCCAATCACAGCTATATGCTGCTCAGCATTTCTATTAAAAATAGTCTACCTAAGAATCCTAATAAAATTTTGCTCAGTGACAAATATAACCTTGTCAAAATAACTACGCTCAAAGCTGTCAGCAAACTACGCTCATCAAACACTTCCATTCATCATATATCTATTAAACATGAGTGTATGAACATTCAAATAAATCTAAACACATCGTCGACTTTCAATACGGATCCAGTATTAACAAAAGCCATGATTTGTTACCTAGCCTCATAAATACATGGTATTCTAAGCATGTTTTATAGAAAAATCTTTATTTATTAGACAGTTACGGGGAGTTGATAATAATCTCGTAAGTCGAATGTTCGTTATAGATGACTTTGTCAACTATGGGTGTAGAGATATGTGGAATTATGTAACGTGCACAGCTTGTGTTGTAACTGAATAAAAGCTAGCCTATGAATTTTTCCTTTCTATCGAATACATTTTCAAAAAGCATAATTAATATAGACGAAAAATCAAAGTAACTTTTATCATTTTTGAATCTCTAAAGTACTTTCTTAGAAATGTGAAAATGTATGTGATTGCATAGTGCCGCCTGTTTCTACTAGCCAAGAGACCAGCGCGAGAGCTTACTCTTGCACTGGTTTCTTTTAAGAGGATGGTACTTCCACGATAGAACACACTGCACTATTGCTAACTACACTACACTGTACTATCGCTAAGAAATTAGCAACAGCGGACTCTACCATTCTAAAACAGCTGATAACATAAACTCTAAAAGTAACAGAGATCACTTCTTCTTCCTTTTTCTCTTTCGTGTGGTTATTGGCCAACCTGTTGTCAAGAGTTGTTCAAGCCCGTAGGCCTCTGACATGTCAGAGTTCACTTAAAATGTTAGAAAAATAGAGAAGACTTTCTGGTTCACCTAGATTTGGCTGAGTTTCAGTTTTAGCACGGCGCGACTAACGTATGAATTTCGCAACCTTAAAAGATAACGATATTCTTAGGTCAACCAAAATATGTCAAAATATTTAAGGACAGTGATTCTTTACATAATGATTATAAATATTCATAATAGCTATGAACGACGTCTTTACATGCTTTACAAGGCACACGGCATGCCATAACATAGAATGCACGTTAATAAATAGTACTAGCGCTGTGATAGAGGTAAAGAGCAGATAACTAGCTTAAGAGAAATTTGTAAAACTTTTTACTATAATAAACTATTTTATTATTATTATTATTATTATCTAAACAATATAGTTGGGCCAATCAATCCAACAATTTTTTGCAATCTTTTAACCCTTTTACATGTATTTTTCTAATAATCCTACTTAAAAACGTAAAATCTTTCAGCGATTTTTAGATATCTGTTACTCAATCACACGTAAACCGAAAAAATGGCACACAAATTGACAATGTCCAAGGTAAGCAAATAATATATATTTATGTCGCAATGCAGGATTCATGCGCACAAAGCCATGGCAAGATAATATTAGTGGATAATAGTCGTTATTTATTCGGAAAATAATATCCATTTACACATTTCTTCTACTTACTAAAAAAACCGATGCTCCTAAAGCTCCTAAACCCAATTTCGGGGTTGGTTAGTTTTATTAGGTTTTTTCGTCTTTTTGATTCGTCTCTTATCACTTTGGACTTAAAATACAGAGGTGGCGTGCCTTAGTCCTTTGCCTCTGCCTCTGCTTATCCCCAAAGTGGTAGCGCTTCGAAAATAATACATACTATAGGAGGATAGATATACATATGTTATATTACTTATAAATAATAAAGTAAGTAGCAGGTAGTTGGCGCGGGCTACAGGTAGTGCGCTGCTTACGCGGAATACATGCGCATGCTACTCGCACCGGCTACCTGTGTAAGTTAACCCTACTTAAACGTATAACTAGTGTCAGTCGTTTACACAATGCTACAATTTACATGTAATACCTAAGTCGTATACAAGAATAATTATGAACCAAAGCAATCACTCTGAAAACTAATGCAGCTGCTCAGTACATTAGACATCAACGAGTAACGTAGAAACCGACTCATTCCATATAAAACGTCTAAGGGTAAATAAACCACGTTAAATACCATTCATATTGTCTCCATAAAACGGAATGGCGCCATGCTATTCCATTAAACGGCTATATTACTTGGTATAGCTACAATAATGTTTACATCGAACGGGTGTCGAACTAAATACCTTATTGAGCTGATATCTAACACGGTCTGCTGTAATAAACACTGCCATTGTCGGCCGGTGACTAACCGTTGTCGCTAGACAGTGGCATAGATTAATTCGTGCAGATAGTTTATTTCTTCAAAAGAACAATAATTAAATTTAAAATATTCTTAGTCAACCTCATTTTTACTATCGCCTCTAGTGCATACGAACAGCATATGACAGTATAGTCTTTATAGTGAAGAGCCAAACGCACGCCTGAAGATAATTTGCAATTGCTGTTCATGGACTTTAGCAATGTCAAAAAAAAAAATTAAAAAATATTAATATCAGCTCTGTTTATTAATTGTCTCACGGCTGGGCATGGGCCTCTTTTTAGTATGAGAAGTGATAAGCCATATACCACCACATTTGCTCAGTGAAGTTTGGCAGACTTTACACATCTTCGAATACCGAGATGTTTATAATGAACATCTCAAAGATATGTGCTTTTTATATAGCGGCACATATTCTCAATTAACATCAAATGATGGATATGCAGGATGAACAGTGTTAGGAACAATACTGAGCCTTGTGGAACGCTAGCATTAATGTGGATTTTAGGTTAACTATTTTATGTGGGTACTAGAGTTTCAATGCTTGAAACTAATTGTAATACTCTTATAGGCAAAACACTCATGAGTCGTGTCCTGTCTGTAGCTGCATACTCTACAACTCATTACAAATTCAGTATTAATAATTTATCCGGGGCTGCGTGGGCGCCAACTAGACAATGCGGACGCACGCACAAACAATACACACTTTTTATTATTAAATCAGTGTAGTAATAGTAATTGTGATACTTTTAGACCAGGTGCACTTGTACTATATTATAAAATACGGCCTCACACAGACGTCTTTATGGTAGAGATATTATTACTTTTTATACTTATAATGTCCACTAGTCCAAATATTGTTCTCCGCGTTCAACCTTTACAAAGACTAATCTTTGTAATATTATTGAACAAGTTTGTATGCAAACAGGTGTACTCTTGACTCCCATAATCTCACAGACCTCTCTCTCTTACCTGCAGACGTATATAAAAGCTTGATTAACAAGGTGGTTTAATGATATAAAACCAGGTTACAGCCAAATTGATAAGCAGTTATGGATGTTTGTATCACAAGGGACCAACAACGCATATTGACCAAGCAAAGATATTTTTGTCTTTTACTAAAGAACCGCATTTTGCACTCTACTCTCACATATAACGCTAGTTATATTTCCATTCTACGTAATAAAGGTTGAACAAAATTATTATCTTTGATCAAAAACTACTAAAATTTTATGAACGTCGATCTCAAATTAACATAATTATTAACATCAAACTTGACGTTTCGTAAACTACATTTGTATTGTTCAGAATCATTTTATAAAACAAAGCAACTCGATTCGAACGCAAGATTTCACGATGGTCAGTCGCGCTAACTTTTATATCTAACATATATTTAGTTTTATCTTTAGAGAGAGATAACTGCAGCGATAAAGATAACCCCTGAATTGTGAGTGGTTTTACAAACATTGAAGTTACATACACAGACAAGGAAGATACTCACACATAGAACGTGTACTAGTGGATAACAAAGTCAAAGTCAAAGCCAAGTCAAAGTCAAAAATCATTTATTCATTTAGGTCACAAAGTAACACTTTTGTACGTCAAAATATATAGGTTAGTGAGTTTTCTAAGTTACTGAAGCTACATTTAGGTTAGTTGCTAGATTCAGGCAAAGGGTTGAGCCTATGAGAAGAAACCTGCAAGAAACTCACGGCCACTCTTTTAAATCGCCAATTAAATATAATTTCAGTATTTAACAACTCAGATTAACAAAGTGTTGCAGCCATTATGCCATATACTACTGACTATAAAAAACTAATAATAAAAAGATAATAACTTAATAATATTATAGAGATGAAATAATTTGTGCTAAGGTATATGTTTTAATATAAATCTAAAATAGACAGTAGGATGGCATGACGGCGCATACACTTACACTTTGTATCTATGCAAAGGCAGTCCGTGACTAAATTCAGTTGTGGATTTACATTCTTCAATAATAATCAAATTAAGAAACAGGATACATACTTGTTAACATTACAAATAATCACGAGGTACCTCTACATTACTAAATTGACTTATAAGTAATACAGATCTTTGAATCCTGTATGCAACAAGCAACTACTTCCATGAGGTTTTGTCATTTAAGTAGTCGCTGACTGCATAATAACCCTTCCGAATAAGTTGTATTTTAAAGGTGCTTTTAAATTTAAGCAATGATAAATTAATTATATTTATAGGTAGTTTATGAAAAAAACGTATACAGGGTTCCGCAAATGTATTGTGAACTTTATGTAAACGATGATATGGGCCTACTAACTTATGCTTATTTCTAGTGTTTACGTTATGGATATCACTATTCTTATTATATAAGTGAATATTATGTTAATAAACATAATGTTAGTTATATATATATATATATATATATAAATATTTTATCGTTTCCAGTATGAAAGCTACAAAACGACCTCTAAAACTCTAGCGCCAGCCATCTGGTCCAATTGATAAGTAACTGTAGCATTACCAATATGGTATTGTGTTTCAGTTCGTGCACACTAATCATTTTATATTTGCTTAACTTGGCTTCAAGCTTCAAGCGACAAAGTACAGACCTAGTCTGCCCGTCCATTACAGTCAATTCTCAAAGCAATTACTTATCTCTAAGCAAGCAAATAAATCATTCAATAATAATAATCAAACGCGAATTATTCATAAGCATTCAATAGTAACGATTGTCTCACAACGATTCGCGCCGCATCAAGAGATGAATCGAATTGGATCGATGCTTTGAATCGATTGATTTATCGAGTACCATACCGATGATTTATTTATTTTGAAGTTGACCGAATGATAGATACGATACAGTGGACTGGCTAATTTATTCCGAGAGAGAGTTGGTTTTTTAGTTCAAATATTTATTTTTGGTCATAATTATTACATTTGTAACATAATTGCATCCTTTCTCTTTAATAAATGAGAAGTTTGTGAGTTCGCGAATATTTTAACAAGTCTAACTAAAATAATTAACAGGAAAGTATGTTTGTTAGTTTATCATATTTTGTCAATATCAAACGTGTCGGGGTGTCTTTAGGTTGTGATTTAATTAGTATATTTTAGATCTGCCATTGTCACTCTATACCAGATGAGAACGTGGCCAAACGAAAGCCTATTCTCATATACATATACTCATATTCGCATTTATAACTTATATTATAAATACGAATGTGAGTTTGTTTATTTGTGACACTTTCACGCCTTATCTACTCGTCGGATCGTTATGAAATGTATCATAGAAAGGATGAACTGCCTGCTTCAAAGTTTCCCGAGCGCTATGATATGTCCTTCTTCAAACGAGGTTTAAAGAGAGTTCTACTTTCACGGTAGGCAGCGGCTTTACTGTGTCCTGACATTGCTAAAGTCCATGAGCAGCAGTTACCACTTTCCGTCAGGTGGACCACATGGTCGACTGCCACCAACGGCAATAAAAAAAATCGTTTTTATGTCTCTCTCTGGTGTTACGGCTTATTATCAAAATTTTACTTATTATTCATTCTTGACTTGCGGTGTATGAGGATGAAACATGCGCCATATTTTAAGTTAGACCTCCAGCAATACAACTGTGAAAGCTGCACTGAATTTTGTGCAGTAGTTTTTGCGTAATACAAACATACAGATAGACAGACCGATTAAAATTATGAATATCATTGTTTTGGCTTCTGTATCTCGTATAAAGACACTTTACATTATTTTTCTTACATATTTCTTGAGTGTAAATAGTCATTGATTATAATTTTATTATAGATGTTTCTACTTGCAACGCTCGCTGTAATGGCAGTAGTAATACCGGGGTGAGACAATAATTGAGAGAGATCATTAGAAACAGCTGAATGATAATAAAATGAACGAAGCCACATGTAAAAGTATGCTTTGATATAAATATGGAAATTGATTTAAAAATCAGAAACATCTGTTTCTATTAATCAATCAATGATATCAATTTACATTAGATAAATATTTGTTATTTCTAGATATGGTATACGCGAAAAGGTTAATTACTAACAACGTTTGAAATTGACGCTCGTATAAAGATCAAGCGTTTAATACAATCACTGTTAATTCATCAACATTTGACCCCAAGTTTCGTAAGACATTGGCACGCCTTGGATTCGGTACTGAATTTAAGTGTACCAAAAATAGAGGAAGTTTTATATAAGACTAGATTTTTCTAGCGGGTTCACTCGCCTAAATGTAGGTAATGTAAATTTTTTATTCTTCTTTTTCCAGGATAAACCTAGCCTGTCCTTTTCTGTACCCCTGATAGCGTATATGCTAAATTGCACGATGATCGATCGAGTAGCTAAGTCGTAAAAACGTAACAAACAAACAAACTCAGATTTGCATTTATAATATTATAGTTAGGAAAACAAAGTTGTCTAAGGCAAAGTGCGGTGAGTGACTATTCTTTACTTATTCAAGGCGTAGAGCAGTAGAACGTTATTTTATACGCAAATAGCATTTAAAAGAAACCTAGTTATGAAAATTGTATCAAAACTGTTTAAAATATGTTACCATTAATACTGTAAATTTAGGTATTGGAAAAGTAGAGCATGGCGGGGGTATGTTGTTATTTCCTTACATGCTGCATTATATATAGCAGCTACTTCACAGAACTATAGTCCTTTTATCTCTTTTTCTAGTTTTAAAAGTCTTAGATGTTATTTAAATTGGAGGGATTTAAAAAAATCTATCTTGATTCAGGGAAACGTAAGATTTGGATAAAAGTAATAAAAAATAATAGTAAAATACTACATTATCTTCTTCTCTCTTTGCCTTTATTATTCCCAAGTCACTTGGGGTCGGCTATTCTGGTCTAACCGGATTTGACTGGATATCAGTTTTTACACGGAGCCGCTGCCACCTGACCTCCGCAACCTGAAGGCTAACGATACCCTAAGGCTAGACCAGTGTCAGGATATTAGAGGGTACTGACTTTCCCAATAACGATTGCTATAGATGTTTATGGCAGTCGGGACCAACGGCTTAACGTACTGTCCGAGGCACGGAGCAGGCGATAATTGTTAATCAATACGCACATAATTTCGAAAAGTCATATAACTTCCGAAAGTTAGATGTGCGCGACGTGGGTTCGAACCCGAGACCCTCTGCATTGCAGTCTGTAGGTCTCCCCACTGAGCTATCGCTGCTAAAATACTACATTATCATTTAACAAAAACATTCTTCGATAATTGTGAAATTAGAATACTCTCGAGATTACTGGCAAGTTGATGTCAAGATTTTAAAAACACTGCCTCAGCAATTCATGTCATAGAGGGCACAAATAAAAAAAAACAGGATGGAATTTGCCTCAATGTAAATTACTATTCATTGAAATTAAACAACTTTATACAGATTTTATCATGTTGTTTATTTAACACTTTATAATATAATTATTATTTTGAAAACTGTTACACTACTACTAATACTATTAAACTTTACTATTTTTAAAGCTAATTAATTTATTAAAACTATTAATATAATAATAATATATATTCTATCACATACACACAACACCATCTAGCCCAAACTAAGCAGAGCTTGTACTATGGGTACTAGACAATCGATAAACTTATATATATACTTTTTTTTTTGTAAATACGTATATATTATACATAGAAACACCCAGACCAAGACAAACATCCATGTTCATGCACACAAATGTTTGACTTGTGCGGGAATCGAACCCGCAACCTCAGGCGTGACAGTCAGTTACACTAACCACTACGCCATCGAGGCCGATTACACCTATTGGTATTTAATTTTACGCTTTCCCCGACGTTTCGGTAGCTTTCCAGAAGCCATGGTCATGGGGAGACTAAGATATAATAATAATAATAATAATAATAATTTATTCAATAAATGAAAGTCTTTAAATAACTCATTACAGGCCACTTATTGTATTAAATTCACATTAAAACTATATTTAATCGAAAGAAAAACATTTACATTTTAAATGTTAGACACAAAAAGATTTGTTTATGAAGTCTGTTTTTACATTTTATTGCCTGAAATAGGTCAGAGACCTGTGTTTCAGGCTGTTTCTAATATTACATTTTTATTCTATTGTTAATAAATTAAGGATCAACAAAAACATTTATACATGTACTGCAAACATATATAGTTAAGTATACAATTAAAATAGTTTTAAAGAATAACAATAAGAAATAAAAATTGCTTAAACAATAACAAATTATTTTATATATATATATAATACGTAAGCGTTTATAGGTACTTTTTTAAAACTATGTGACATTGATTATGATTAATGCTATATAATATATCTAATAACTTATTTAGTTTATTGTACAAAAAAGGTCCTAAGAATTAGAAAAATCTCTTCATGTAAGCATGCTTAGTTTGGAAACTTTCACAAACTAAGTCTTTCCATCTTTTGTTCGTAGGTAAAAAAGGTAGTAGCGTATGTTGTTTAAAGACAGTGTGCAGGATAAATAGTTGATGAAGATGGTAGTTGTCTCAATGTTCCAGTGTTATTATTTAAGAGTACTCGAACCAAATTTTCTTTATTGGTGTTTCTATTTACGTAGAATGAGCTCAAAGTATCATGAAGTCTAACTGTGGCTTGCTTTTTCTTGGGTTTGACTATTTGAATAACTGGATCCCTAGCTGGTGGTACATTCCAACCATCTTCTCTATTTTAATTAGGATGGTTTATGATTTCAATAGCCTCGCCAAGCATCCTTGGCAGGAATTGGTGTTCTTTAGCGAGAATCTGTGGTATGTCAAGTCTCGGGTAGTGGTTGGTCCCCTGTTGCACGTGCTCACACACAGCAGATATCATCGAGCGTTGGTGTTTCACATCAGCTATGTGTTCTTTTATGCCGTACATGTACCTCCACTTCTCTTGGTTTGACCAATGTATGAGAGTCCACAGTCACAATCTATTTTATAGACTCCTGCATCTTGTAAAGGTAGTTAATAATAATAATAATAATATTCTACCACATACACACAACACCGTCTAGCCCAAACTAAGCAGAGCTTGTACTATGGGTACTAGACAATGGATAAACATACTTAAATACTTTTTTTTTTTGTAAATACCTACATATTATACATAGAAATACCCAGACCAAGACAAACATCCATGTTCATGCACATGTTATATAGTTGATATATGCGAAGTTGGCACTTGACGGATGGTAAAAATTGACTTATCTTCGTTGGTGGCTTGAAGTATGTGTTGATTGAAGCTCGCTTCAAGATGTAGCTAATCTTGTCAGTGACAAAGACAATATTATGTATGATAAGATAAGATAAAATATTTTGAGTGCATTTTACTTTATTCTTCATATTAAAGTGACTATCTGTTCTTATTTTATTTGTGTTGTAATCAAAATTTTAATTGTTTTACTATACTGATTAATATAAGGAATAAAATAACACTTATAATATGTTCATACAGATGTTTGCATATCCACAGTGTTTAGGCTGGGACGACATCAACATTTTGCGAGCTAAAAAAGAGCTAAGTCTCACGGTATAGCGCATTTCTAGCCGCCATGTAGAAAAACCTAATGATATTGTACTTTGTCCGGAAAAACCTAATGATATTGTACTTTGTCCGGAAAAACTTAATGATATTGTACTTTGTCCGGAAAAACCTAATAATATTGTACTTTATCCGGAAAAACTTAATGATATTGTACTTTGTCCGGTCGAGGAATCGAATCTAAAAGCTCACGATCCGTGAGCTTATGCTCCATATTTTATAGCGGTCAAATTGCAACCAAAAATTTTAGACAGAATCAATTTGGATTATAACCAAAGAATATTTCTTCACGAACAATTATTTGTAGAAACGTATTAAAAGCTCCTGGAAAATAATAACATTGTATGTATGTTCAAATATTCGTGATATACTCACATTTTGCTATGTATTGTTTTGGTCTCAATTAATATACGAGACTGTTTTCATCTAGTCTAGTCGCATATAATATCGCTGCGCCACTGAGGTAGAAAAATACTAGTAATATAATACATACTTAACTAGTAAGTAAATAAAATACATTTAAAACATGTAACACCCGAAACCATAACGGGAAAATGTAAATATAAATATTAACAACAATTAATTAACAATTTCAAGTAGCCTTCCAAGTAACTGTGTGAGAACGTCCATCCATGTAATATTTATTAAACAAAAAGTATCGATTACAAATATACGAAATGATTCGAATCGATATCCGCACGTGACATGAAATACTAATGATACGATGCTTGCGTAATCGATTGATGAAGATGGTATTCGATTATCATAATATCGAGAGAGTACCATTTTTGCTGACACAAATAATTACCATAAAAATTCTTTAGGCATGATATTTTTAATAAATTATTTTATGTGGTATTAATTCCGAGAAAAAACACAAACAGGATATCTTTAGCTGTCAGTAGTTCACAGAGGTGAGTCAGGTAGATTGATACGTGTAGTGATTAATAGGTGTATCATATAATTTCTTATCTACGTAAATCATTATTCACAACTCTATTTCCATTCCGCTACTTGTAGTTTTTATTCCGGCACGGAGGCGTATCACACGTAAAATCGTCTCCTGTATGATGTTTTAGGTTAGATTTCGTGCTCGGGCGAAGGGTTACGGGGTATTCCGTCATACATTTTTTAGTTAGAGCACGGAGTCTAGAAATGCTCCCAGGAGACCACAATAATAATAATACGCCACGCTTAGTGAGGAGTTTCCTCTCTCTGGACCCCTAACCACCGACAGCTTGGACCTTGTCTCGGTGTCGGTGGGTCTCCATAAATTTTATATTTTAAATGTGTTATTTTTTAATAAATATATTTAAAAATGTAATTTTTATTTATTGATGATAAATAAAGGTGATAATAATAATAATATTCTATCACATACACACAACACCATCTAGCCCAAACTAAGTAGAGCTTTTACTATGGGTACTAGATAATGGATAAACATACATATTATATACTATTCGTAATATATATCTTATTACGTGTAACCTTGAATCATAGTGGACGGTATGTGGGTATAATATACCTTAGTTTAGACCTTATATAGGCGCGAAAGTGTGTATTTTCTTTATTTATTATTATAAACAATAATGAATATAAATATATATAATAATATTAATATCAGCCCTGTATTAAACTGTCCCACTGCTGGGCACGGGCCTCTTCTCATTGTGAGAAGGGTCAGGCCATAGTCTATTACGCATACCCAATACGGGTTCACATATCTTCGAGAACATTATGGAGAACTCTCAGTTATGTAGATTTCCTCACGATGTTATCTTTTACCGTTAAAGCGAGCGATAATTAATTATTTAATACGCATATAACTTCGAAAAGTCAGAGATGCGCTCCTTGGGATCGAACTCGAGACCTCTGCGTGGCATTCCAACGGTCTCCCATTAGGCTATCACATAAGAATGTGTATGTGTAACTTTTATTCTAGATAGGCTTGACTGGTGGTTAAATAGTAACTTGCCACACAGATAAAAACTGTGTGATACTTAAATAGCTGTGTCGTCTTCGCTTTATTTGTCTCTTGTTTCAATGTTTGGCAAGTCGCTTGCTACACAGGATTTCATCCTAATACAGGAGTATTTTGTTTTAAATTAACAAAAGTAAAGATCTCTCCCCGTGACCATGGCTGCTGAAAAGCAACCGAAACGTCGGGGAAAGTGTAAAAATAAATTAAATCTAAATAATTTAATTAGCTTAAAAAATAGTAAAGTTTAATAGTAGTAGTAGTGTAAAAATTTTCAAAATTTTGTAATAAAGTGTCAAATAAACAACGCGATAAAATCCGTATATAGCAGTTTAATTTCAATGAAAACTAAAGATAGCTTACGAGTATAGCTACGTAAGGTAGCATTATGCTGTCTTTATAACAATTCTTATGAAGAACGAAGCATTTTCTAGTACCTCTTTAAAAAATACAGCGATACCTCAAAACATCTTTTTGTCGTAAAATAACGGATAAACATTTGGTTTTCTCCACCCTTCCGATTTCTGTCTCGTTTCCTCAATAACCTTTGAAAATCTAATAATCTAATAAAAAAGGCAATGATATTTTCAATAACTTATTTTTCTGTTAGCTATGCAGCCATTATCTTCTAACAGCTGTTTTGGTAACCAGTCCGTCCTAACATTCTACCTTTAAAACATATCAGAGTTGTTACTTGGTAAAAAGTAGCCTAATTATTTAGTATTTTACAATTTCTTTATCTCCGTATAGTATAAAGTAGGGTTGTTGTTTCTCTTCCAAGGTCATACGACAGCAATTAAGTCCTCTCGTAGGCTCTTAGCCATTTATAGTAAATCTTAGTGAAGACTGACAAAAAATCATAAAACGCGGTTACATGTAACTTTCAAAATTGACCCTAAGTAGTATCTTTGTAATAATGTTATTTACAACATTATTACATAGATATTACATAACGTATAGATCGTATATCGATCGACAAGTTATATCGTAATATAAAACCATTTGCTGTTTGGTCCTGGCCATCCTATACAGTATTTTAGAGTAAATGTTTAAAGATTTGTAGTTTGACCGATCAATTGGGAGGTCAAAAGCTCGCACTACACAAATGAGGTATATCGCCACTTAATCTATCGGCTCCCTTTAATACAACCACAAACACCAAAAAAAATGACCATAAAAAAAACAAAATAATTATAATCACTTCACATCTGGGTCACCGCACGGGAACCGAAGCTGCGGCTTCCAAAATTACAGATCATGACAATAATGAGTGCATAAAGCGCCAAGTAAGCTATAAAGAAAACTCTTAATTCATACAATCACCGCTGACGTTCAGAAACGTTAATACCAAAATTTACGATGTGATCCGGGTCCAATTTCGCAAAATTTATACTCTGTGGGCCAACCCCGTTTTTATAATGCCCACAAATTGTATGCCCACGGAATGAGGCGTACGTTAGTTTTGATTGGTTGTTGAAGATTAGTTCGTAAGTAGGTAAATTTATGAGTTTCGAATTGCAAAGAAAATTGACGTAATTTGGGTTTTCAGTATATAATAAAATCACCCCCAATTACGAGGCAGTATAACTAAAAAATGAGTATAAAATATTTTAATTTTAATGTATAGCATTCGCGTAAACGTAAGACGACATTTAGCAATAGACTATCCTTATTATGTGAGAACTAAAATCATAACTGGCAAAATAGAGCCGAATACTTCATCGCCACCACTACATATCTCTTCAAGGACATAGACATGAGACAAGGTATTTATATATATTTCTGACATTAATATCTTTGACCGACTCGTTGGTGCATCGGTAGTCAATACGACTACTTTGCATGAAATCTAGGATTCAATATTTTGTCGGACAAGATATTATTATCAGGTTTTTCTGTCAATAATACCTCGCTAATAGCACGAAGTCTGAAACTGTGCCCGGTAAACGGCAATAGGCCCCCTATTACGTAAGACCTAACACTATGGTTACACTATGGTTAGATCTTAGTTAGAGATGTATCTGTTATGTAGATGTACCTCTGCCTACGCTTTCGGCGAAAGAGGTTTGAGACTAACTAGATATACAGGGTGTCCGGTAATTAATGGATAACCTTGAAATGTCTTATAGTAGCAATGAAGGCCAAAAAAAATATCTATCCTAACTACTTTTTTAATTAATATATACTTTGAGCCACACTGTATATAGGAAAAAGACCCATACAAATAGGTACTTAAACGGTGAATCTCACCACCATCCTAAACAGTTAGCTACCGTGGGAATGTCTTTGTTTCAGAGAGCCCATGGGATCTGTGACAAGAAATACCTGGACGCCGAGCTTCAACATGTCAAGCAAGTACTGCAAGACAACAAGCTCCAACAGCCGCGCCGCTGTCACAGATCCCGAGAAAAGCCAGCCACAGTCGAGCGCCAGCCTGCTATACTGCCTTATGTAAGGGGTGTCACTAACAAGATTAGCTACATCTTGAAGCGAGCTTCAATCAACACATACTTCAAGCCGCCAACGAAGATAAGTCAATTTTTACCATCCGTCAAGTGCCAACTACCTTTACAAGATGCAGGGGTCTATAAAATAGATTGTGACTGCGGACTCTCATACATTGGTCAAACCAAGAGAAACATAGGCACCCGCATAAAAGAACACATAGCTGATGTAAAACACCAACGCTCGTTGAAGTCTGCTGTGTGTGAACATGTGCAACAGGGGACCAACCACTACCTGAGATTTGACAAACCACAGATTCTCGCTAAAGAACACCGATTCCTACCAAGGATGCTTCGCGAGGCTATTGAAATCAAAAAACATCCTAATTTTAATAGAGAAGATGGTTGGAATGTACCACCAGCTTGGGATCCAGTAATAAAAATAGTCAAACCCAAGAAGAAGCAAACCACAGCTAGACTTCATGATACTTTGAGCTCATTCTGCGTAAATAGAAACACCAATGATTAAATTATGTTCGGGTACTTTGAAATAACTACACTGGAACATTGAGACAACTGCCATCTTAGTCTCCCCGTGACCATGGCTGCTGAAAAGCAACCGAAACGTCGGGGAAAGTGTAAAAGTAAAAATAAATTAAATCTAAATAGTTTAATAATAATTTAATTAGCTTAAAAATTAGTAAAGTTTAATAGTAGTAGTAGTGAAACAATTTTCAAAATTTTGTAATAAAGTGTCAAATAAATAACGCGATAAAATCCGTATATAGCAGTTTAATTTCAATAATATATTTAACTTTCTTGTACACTACGACCATAAATGAATGAATTCCATCGGTTTTTTGTTGTTTTATTATTAAACACTAATTATGCTAATAGATAGACACACACACAGACTTTTTTTTCTGATCGTCCATCATTTCTTCAGTAAGACATTTCAAGGTTATCCATTAATTACCGGACACCCTGTATATGTATTTTTATAACATTTACGTAATACTTTCATACTAATATGACCGGCCTACTGCCTCCAAAACAATGTGATACAGTTACATTTTGGAACATAATTCGTCCATTACGATTTCTCTCTTGTGTCGGCATGAATTATTGATACACATTAGCTTATTAGCACACAAGCGGACAGACAAACAAACAAATAAGAACAATGGACAGGAAACAATGACAGTGAAAAAATCGTTTAATCCAATTACAATGACATGTGGGATTAGAATTGTGTGGATAAGACTGCATGGTTTACTCCTATAGCTGCCAAATAAAATTCATGCAAATATCTTTTACGAATAAAGTAAGCAGGATATTCAGTGCTGGTACAACAACAAGAAAATAACAGTTCTTAGAAATTATCACCTTAGCCTTAGACAAGATTAATTAAACGTTTGCCGAGAGCTTACGTTGCTGTCTATTTAATTCAGTACTGTGTTGCAAATTAATAATTTATTTTCTATATGTATAAAGGTATTTGAAATGTGCAATTATTTCAATATTGTCATAGACTCCAATACAGGGAAAATATCTAGCGCGTCAGTTATTTAAAGAGTTCTTTTTTTCAAGTATATTTTAAACGTTGCTGTTAAATTACAGTAGGTGGAAGATTGGCTTGTATTTTTGGCATCATTTCCACGTTGTAAGCAGCTACCATTGGCTCGTTACCCAAACGAAATCTAATCGAAATTAAGATATATTTTTATTTGAAGAGACATACATTAGGCGTCAAAAAATTACATTAGCGTTAGTTTAAAAAGTCGGTTGTCAAAAATGAACTTATGTGGTATATCCATACTATCCTTTCTGTAAGGTCCGAACAAGCACTATGCTACGTCAGATGGGTGGTCCCCGTTACAGTTTTATCATCACATTATACTGAGTAGATCGTATGAATGGACTCCAAGTGTGGTTACACTCGGTCATTCACAGACAATGTTAAGTGTCAAGATATGGAACGTTTGACTGTATAATGCATTGTTTTTGGAGCAGCCATGTATTTATTGAATTACATTTATATTCGTGTATCATGCCTGCCTGCTTCCGTTTATATGCTTAAAAGAGAGGTCGTTAATCTAATTTTTGTTTACATGTTTATAAACAACTCTCTCCGACTATGCATAATCCTAAAAATATGCAAACAGATCTATGTGGACGACAAAATGTTAGCCAGGAATTATAAAACGATATTGTCCCATGTGGGGGTTGAACTCACAACACTTGGCACACTGCTAATGGCGAAGTGCCACCTAATTCATAGCGTTATCAATTTAGTCAAATGTTTTTCCACTGTATACTTGAAAGTGCTGCTGACCTTGAAGTTTGTAATAAGATAAACTAATGGGCTAGGTTCGATTCGGCCAAAATCTCTTCATAAATAGTTTATTCGAGTCCGAGAGGGGCCACGACCCACAAAACTCTACGCTATCATTGCACAGCTACGGCAATACTCCATTGACAAAGACGTAAAGCACTTATGATTATTTGTCTAAGGCAAAAATTTCCATTGATATAATAGGCTCTCTGTGACCATGACTGCTGAAAAGCAACCGAAACGTCGGGAAAAGTATAGACTTAAATCTAAATAGGTAGTTTAAAAATTTAAATATGGTAATCGTAGTAAAGTTTAACAGATGTGTTTTAAAATATTTATTAAAATAAACAACGTAATAATATCCGTAAAAAGCAGTTTAATTTCAATGTTATCATAGATATGCTTGTTTATCCTATATGTATACAAAAAGTTGTTTACCATGACGTCACAATTATATTTTGTTATCAAAACATCACCGCCGCGCAAAGACGCTTAATCTCATTATATAAATAGAACCGTATAAAAAGCGCGTTTTTATAAATCATAGTAATTTTCCTCGTGATTTCATTTAACTAATAACAAAGCGAAGAATACCATTATGTACACATCGAAATCATCATTGTGCTGTTAATTAGTTTTTTGTGATATTAAATATCTGGCACGGGCAATAAAAAAATGGTATATAATACGGCTGAAATGTTATAATTTGGCTGCATAGATTGTATAACTGATCAGTTTGGTAATTAAGAACGATGCACTAGAATCCATCGCAAGATGGAATCAATAAATGGTGCTTTTCTAACACCTGATCTTTTATCCCGAGTGGAGACATTTTTCTTTTTCTTTTTAATAGTTTACTACCAATTTGGGTTTCAAATTACTACTGTTCTTGTTAACCTCTCCAGCTAAACTAGAATACTTGTGCTAGGAGTGGGTTCACGGCAGTAATGCAATGGGTGGAATTCGAACCCGCGACCCCTCGATCCCAAGTCCAATGCCTTATCCATTGGGCTACCGCTGCTGAAACCATGGTGTGTACCCCATAGTGGTAAGATGACAATATAAAAACTGCAGATTCTATGCTTACATGCATGATGTTACACCTATGTCCTCGAAGGAGTAGGCGAAAGTGTATGACACTCATATTTCTTCACCTATGTTTTAGAGTTTGAAAAAACTCTTATACAATAGCTTTATCCCTGCGTCTGTCTGTTATACAACTTTCAACTCAAGAACCGTAAGAGCTAGAAACTCGCAGTCAACGCCATTCGACTCAGCATAGTCTATATACCCCCGAAATAACTATGACCTTTGACCTCTGACCTCAAGGTCACGGTAACACAGGTCTGGAGGTCTGAAATTCGGTCTGGAGGACGTTATTATATAGAGAGCGAGCCTATTAAAACCTACCGCGAACAGTTCCAGGCTTCTTCTGGTACTGAGATTTTATGACCGAAAAATAATATCACGCTTTACTTGACCCGGGGATCGAACCCGAGACCTTATGTACAGCAGTCAGTAGCAATGAGTGTAAAGTCATATACGGTACATAAATAGTTCCTATATATAATAATAAAGACGATACAATATAATATTATGGTAGTTTGATGAATATTGCAAAGAACTAGCAGGCAACCAGATCGCAGTGTTTCGTTAACCTTTACAGCGAGCGATAATTATCCTTTAATACCCACATATGTAACTTTTAATAGTAAAAGGTGCGTTCTAACCCAAGACTTTCAACTTAGCAGTCCAAGTTTCCACCACGATTTATTTTATAGAAGCCTCCTACGTTTTACTACCTTGTGGGTAGTAATATAAAGGCTTTTTACTATCAAAGCATAACTTTTTATAGTTATGTAATAATAATTAAAACTTCACCCAACTTGACCTCTTTTAAAAAGGCAATTGTGTTCATAGATAAATTGATATTATTCTAAAGTACTTTTATTGTTTTAATGTAATGGTATTTTCATATTAGAACACCCACTGCAGGTGGCTCGTAAACGCATGAGCTAAGTATATTTAAGCTTTGACTGTCATTCGGTAAATGGACTTTTAGAGTATTGGGCTGGTTTGCTCGATGAATTTAATTTATGTTGATTTTTGATGACTTTGTACTGAATTTGAGGTTAGGTTATACGGTCAGCGGATAGTGAATGACGTTAACTCACCTTGTTAACCTTGTGAAAAGGTATTATCTTTTCAAATATTATAAATCTGAAAGACTTTTAATTTTATTTAAATGTAAGTTATTATTTATGGATTTCGAGATATTTGTAAAATTTTTGTCGGTAATAAATTATTTTATTATTATTTATTTATCCATTTTGGTCAAAATAACACTTAATAGTATCATGGCTTCATTTCTTTAACGTAACAACTAAGCAATTTATGAGTTTTTTTTATGGAAATTGTATATAGTCTGGTGTGTAATAGATTTCTTTAAAATGGATGCTTCTGTGGAATATTTTTTTTTACTAGAGCTATAAGATGCTGCTGATAAAAGCTTATAGTTAAGAATAATTGAAATTGGAAGTGTAGTATCACTTCAGTAATTCAACCGGTCACATTTTCAGGTTTTAGGTAGCACCACTATAAGAATTTACTACCAAAACAATCCAATAGCATCATACTTGTCCAAAAAACAAAATCCTGAATCTGACAAACGGGCCCACAGAACTAATGAATCAATATTTCCATTAAATCGCTATCCGCTTTCATTGTAACCTTGTCCGAAGCGACTCAGGCGTCCACACCTAATGTAAAATTTATCTAAACTACACAATTTAGAACATTTTATATACACATTTCGACGGCCGAATAAATGTCACCTGTCAAAATATACTCGTTATACAGTCACATATGTATCGTTTCGAATAAAATCTAGTTTTTAAAACACACTTTGCATAGATATCGGTCTAATTAACAGTTTTACTACGTAATTAGAGAAACTAATGTGATTCTAAAGTGTCAGGCAAAGTTGAAATGTGGTATTGTTATTTATATTTTATTTCATATCTCAAATTATTATTTTTTTCATTCTGGTTTCCTGATACTGCCGTGACAGGCTTTCGCAGTAGTGTATAAAATATTATCTAGTTTAATCTTAAATGTTGTTTTTTAATTTGCATTAGTTTTAAATACACGATTTGTTATAATCCTCATATGAATTAATTTAAAATGTTAAAAATGCAATTTGTTATTTTAAATGTAACTTGTTATTTATATTTTTTTAAAGTTATATTTAGTGGTTTTGGCACCCCGGGTTTTATAATTATTATTTATATCTTCGAAACTATGTCAGTAATAACCTAAAATAAATGATAAGTATATGAATAATCAATAATTTATACGCTTAACAGTAACTCTGTTTGTTGATGCATTTTCTAGGGTTAACGACTGAATGGAGCTAAATGCCTTGTGAAGAACACGAGGTACTTAAAAATATGAAAGGCGTCGCGGGCTTGTTGTGATGTTGAAATTTTATTTCATACAATTATTTACTGTAAACTAACCTAACCTGAATAAACACCGAGACAGGCTATAGGTAAACTAAATTAACCGTGACAAAATTTGTAAAAATACTGCAATACTTAAGGTGGTGCACCGCTGCAAACTGTGGCAAGTATATCTGTTGTAAGTCTCGGTAGTCTTTGTATCCATTGTTATAATGTGTTAAGTCTCGCGCGACCTAGAGCTTATCCCTGGTGCTAAAGTAACACTTTAAAAAAAAAACAAAAGTTAATTTGGTTTACTTACTTAAGACCTGTGCTAAGGATTACCGTATTAGGGCTGTTTAGGCTCCATGTTATATAGACCAACCCTCTTGCCCTTTATCACATTGCCAAACTCCAGTCGACTACTGACAGCTTCTTAAAAGATAAACCGAAAAACAAAAATCCAAATCTAGAAATTGCCCTAATCCAGATCCCGGCATCACACAAACGTAAATGCGCATATCATCACATTTACAACTAACGGGGCTGCCATACCAATAAAATAAATTACTATTGATGAAAGCTTAATTAAATAAATTAATATAATAAAATGAATAAACAAACCTAATTAATATTTACATTTTTATAAAGTAAGAACGTTGGTGTGAAAATGTGTATAATTTATAGTATAATATGTGTGTCATACTTTGGCATACATATTATATCATAATTATTACTGTGTACTTATTAAATAGTTAATTATTACTTTAACGGTGCCTGCATGTCTTTCAGAACAGAAGTTTACCAACCCACACTGGACAAGCCTATAGCCGAAATCTTCTCATTCTAAGAAGAAGCCTGTTCTCATCTGTTCCACGTCTTACTACTGCATAAATAGGGTTTATATTGTGAATATTAGGTACATAATTATGTCAAGTAAGTTCAATAGTTTAAATTCAAGGAACAAATCATATAATATAAGTATGGTTGAAATAGATTGGATGCAAAAGGCGGCAGACCAGGCTTTTGAGGAGTACTCCTTAACTTCCTAACCTTCTAAACAGACGATATTTCTTCTGCACCATATGGCTGCAATATGTAGCTGAAATATGTTGCTGCAATATGTTCCTACATATATAATATTAATATTTTAGTTTTAATATTTCCAGCCATGGTATCACAATAACATTGTAATGGGAATAATAGTATTCTACCTAAATAAACATACACAAATTATACCGTGTAGTGCACAACGTAGGATTTATTGTTAGCAATGTTCCTGGGTACTAAGTTACAATTAGAAATTAAAAATAATTAGAATAATGCGTAGAACTCGTACAGTTAAATAATTCGAGAGTCAAGCGAAGTGTTATTAAGATCTTATATTAGGAAATCTTCGGTAGCAGTACATGTACAGTATATGGCATTTGGCTCGCCAGAAGAGAATCTGAAACATCATTGGCGAATGTATTATAAACCTCTGCCTACGCAGAAAAGCAGGTGTGAATCTATATGTATATAAATACCAAAACTTTCACTCCAAAACTGTCTACTGTTGTATATTTGCTACCTAGTGATTTTACCAATTTAAATCGGTTGAATACACTTCCGAATCTTAAACGTCTTTATTCAGGTATAATGAGCTTTTCACCGCAAACTAAAATATATTAATCATTTGGATGATTGGCGTTAACATGAACGTTACGGCAGTCGCTTTTTTAATGTTCTTCTTTTAAATAGGGTTGTCAGTAACCATAAGTAGCCTATTAAATACGTACATTCGCCTATATCCTTAAAGGTACGCCGAGTTGTATTAAGCCCACATATTTCCATGCTTTAAGGTTCCTGCCTTAAATGTTATAAATATATTAAAAATCTAATAAATATATTGCAGATGTTGTACTCGGTTCGGTTAGCCGCGTTAGAAATTATTAAGCGGATATTAGATTACATATTACCAGAGCTCTTACTGAACCTTACAGCTACGCTAGAATATGTAAGAACTGGATTCGCGTCAATAGTGCAGAAGGTGAGATTTGATCCCAGGACCTCTTAATCGCAAGTTCAACGTTTTATTAAATGTGCTGCCGCTTAATTTTATATCTCATTAAATAATAGCGACAACCCTATTTTGACCTGAGCTGAACACCAATCACATTACAAGTAAACCGCCACCTATTGACACTTAAGGATACTATATTCATCGATTCATCCATTTTGTTATATACCGTTGAATCTCATTTTGATTATGACACCTTTTTTATATTAAACTGCTAACAAGAACGTTCTGATTAACGTTGGCATTTAGCTAAAACTAGCATTATGCTATGATTCTGTAACACTTAATTACATATGATAAGGTAGCTATACATTTTTATACATAGTTTATTGAAAAGCAGTAAGCTTATAAAAAGCGATTTAAAAATATAAGAAACTATGTTTTGCCCACGGCTTCGATTGCGATTGTGTAGCTTTTGTCTATAAGTTTCTATCCCTTGGGAACAGTACTTTTTCCTATTCTATGCCCTAGATAACGAGGATGCAAAATTTCATGATGATTAGTCGAATAGTTAAGGCGCGAAAGCGTAACAAATAAACAAACAGCATAACTTATATTCGCAAATGTAACAATAATTAGAATGTGACTTTTAAATTGGTCATACCTACAGATAAGTGCGTTTATTTGATTGCGTTCAATCGTAGGGTCTCGAGTTTGATTTGGAAGTCAAACTTATTCGATTCAGATCCTCAGATCCTTAAACATACCAAATGCATTCACCACCGATGCGACCCGCATCGTGTGACTGCTTCGATCTACTAAAATATCAATAAGCCAAATCCTTGTTTTTGAAGTGGTTTTATAATAATATTGTAATCGTTGCAACTTGATACGAATATTCATGTAAAACATACTCTTTAGTACTGCTACTTGCAAGTAGCTTACATAAGATTTAGCCTAATGGTTAAAACTGACCTGGTTTATACTTAGTCTCTTTGTTACACCGTTAAACATTAAATAAAATGTTTACCAGTGCCTGTAAGTCTACTATGAAACATAAATGCCGAAGTTTCGGACTGACTGTTCGTACTGTGAAATACATTTATTCCGAAATTCCTCCTAAATTTCAGCACGTAGTCTCTTGATTGCCGTATCGATTATCGCTGTTGCCATAATTTAAGCTCTGATACAAATACTAAGTATTGACTTAATAGAATTAAAGTCCAGACGTCTTTTTCTAGAAACCATGTTTCTTTATGATTTGTGCAATGACCGTTATGGTTGTTCTGATTTAACAAACAAATTGTGCTACAACGTCCCTAGAACTGTAATGAGACGCCAGGTGCGCGCACGTCCACTTTTCGCTGTTCCCCGTTATCACACTAACGCTGGATGCCGCGCACCTTTACACCGGATATCAAACAATTGTAATGAGTATTTCGTAGATCTAGACTTGTTTACTCTATCAGTTAGTAAATTCAGAAGCGCTTTATTGGCACAAATAAATATATAATAGATAGAAAAGATTAGGTAACATTTTCAATAGAACACACGTCATTTAGCTTAAAAATAATTTATGTATTTAATTTAAAATATTTACCTCATATTGTTTGTCATAAATCTAATTATTTAAGTATAGTCTAAATATTGTGAATCAATCAGTTCATAGCTGACATTATAATGTTAAATACGTGCATAACGCTGTGGGTTACACATATGTATGTACAATTCTTGTTACCTATTGTTAAATTATTTGGTAATATAAGTGTGTAACTGTTTGTTTTCCCCTAAAAAACATCGGAGTAATAGCATTTTAAAAGAAAGAAATCCAATGAAATTTCTTTGTAATGTTGTTTTGTCGGTCCAAAGTTGCGAATATACATTTTCATGATAGACCTACCGGTTTTGAGCACATACGATTGTGTAAATACAGTCACCAAGATGTCAACACATTGTCGCAATGCAGTATCATCATTGACAGAAACAAACAATGGGATAGATCATCTGTAACTGTACTTTATACCGATTTCGACACCTCGTGATTCGTTCCCAGATCATTACGAAAAATTAATGTCAATAAAATGAAATATTTGTGTAGCAGTTAAAATGAAATCTAGGATGTGTTACAAAACATCTAATAACTATATGAAATAGCTTACAAAATAATTAGGCAATATATCATTATTATATACCGATTCTATTAGTACCAACATGTCCTACCTCAAAGATAATTTAAAAACATTATGTGGAAAGTAATGTTACCACCCACAGTCTCCAGTGACACCAATCTCATAATTTATTTTAGTTTAACGCAAAAGTACAACATCGGGCTTTGGGAATCCAAACGGACGAAAAGAAAGGGCAAATAAACATAATCAAATACGTTTACGTAAATTACATTTATATTTATATTACTAAGGTATTACGATCAAACAGTTTTGTATTGCTACTTCTCTTAATACAGACTTAATGTGACTTGTAAAAAAGACTTTATTAGGCGCGATATATTTAACATTTATTGGTGAAGTTAGAATCCCTAGGAAATGTCATCTGGTGTTGATTCGTAGCTGCAAGACACTGATGTCATAATAATACAAACTCCTATATTAAAAAAGCTAGATCTACTAGATCATATATTTCAAACGTATTTTATTGGTTGAAATTACCTTCTGACTAAACGTGTATAACTGTCTTTTTATTGTGTCATATTAATATTTTATTTGGACTTTAGTCAATCACTAATTCTTAAACTTGAACAAAGAACATCCAGACTCGAAACAACCATTTGTGGATCACATAATTTTTTATCCCGCGTGATATTTGAACCTACAATACTCGCGAGCAGTGGCAGGGGCGAGGTGATCACTTAAATTACTACGCCATCCGTGCAATCATAAGATAGTTGCATGTAATCTAGACGTTTTGTGTTACGACGTATCTTACCATTTAACCACAACATCTGTACAAGAAAGTACAGTTACAAAGAAAAAACTTAAACAATATTTTTGACTTTCACGATAGAACAATTGATTCAGTGACAAATCAATTCGAATCAGTCACGGTGATTTTGATAAATTGTTTGAACAATTATAACCCTTTATTGACACATCATGTCATGTCACGGTATAGTACTAATATAAATTTGGATACGTCAGGTGTTAGGTCGGTGTAAATAAATAAACAGAACTATATACGTTAAAATAAAAACTCCTACGCTATATACATTCAAATTAGGTTTTAATATACTAGGTGATCCGACAAACATCATCCTTTTTTAGATGAACTGTCAAACTTGCGAGGTTAAAATAGCCGTTGAGTTTTCTAAAATTATCAAATTTAATGCGCAATTTTCTTAACTTTTTCTTCCGTAAGAAACTTGTACAAAGTATAAGAGAACTTAAAAAAATATGAATTAAATCGGTAAAGTCGTTCTCAAGTTATTGCGTGACCAAGGGAAACAGGGATTCATTTTTACATATATATAGATGCATACATACATATTTACACATCTTACCCCTATATCCCTGAACGATTGGCAAAGGTGTGAATGCCATTATTTCGTCGGCTATGAATTTAGGTTGCACTTAAAAGGGCGGCGTCTATCTCAGCCTTCAGAGAGCTGCTGTGAATTTGTTTGTTTTAATGACTCAGAAATTTATACATAGCAGTGGCAATAGTCAAATTTAATAAATATACTTATATTATTTACAATCAATGTAAAATTATGTATAATGATTTTTATTTTGTCAGATCAGAAACTTCTTATCAAAAAAGGTACGTTATTTTAAATGAAAAAGTAAAAGATCTACATTATATTTCCAAAAAATATATACTGTAATAAATTATCATTACGAGGAACCAGAAGGCGCTGCTTTCTTTAAAACTAATTCTTAAAAGTAGACGCGATCGCAACAATGAACTTTAATAATAATTTTATTTTAAATATTTGTCTAACAATACAATTAACATAGTTTGTTGAACTATTCTTTGTATCTCTTCTTCTGTCTATATTATAACCTCTATAGTCCCGATGAATTATTTTTGCTTTTCCTATACAACCACGAAGGCTCATAAGTGTACGACCCGCCTGGTATTAAGGTATTGTCGTATCCCTAAACTCTTGAAATGATAGGGAACGGGCTTAAAGCCGGCTCTTCAAACAAGAAAACACTGTAGGGATGACAATAAAAGCATTTATTTCTGACCGCAACTATCTAAAAAATTTCTTTTGTCTAGGATGTCCTGTAGTTGAAGATTTTGCCGCAAAAGAGCTGCTTCCATATGTGACAATGACAAGAAAGTGTGCACTTATGACTGGTATGTCTCTCAAGACATACCAGTCATAAGTGCACACATTCTTGTCCCTTACCTCTTTATATTATATTGTACAAAAATATGCGCAGTCACCAATTAACAGTAGTTGATGAATAAATTTCACTAGCTGTCAATCATCATTCGCAATTTCACAGCAATTTTACAGTCTCTTATATCCGATAACTAAATAAAAACAAACGGTAAACAGTTTTGCTACTACAAACCTAGCATGGGATTGTAAAATCTTGTCACATTTCATTTATTGCCATTAAACATATATTTGGTCATATTTCTAGTACAACCTAATGAGATAAGAATGCCTCAGATAAACTAATACATTTTAAATGTGCAACAAATAAATATGTATGTTTTCTTTTATTTACATGATAGGTAAGCCATGGTTAAACTGCTTAAATAATTATTTCATAGTTTATCTCCACTTTTAGCTAAGTCTCTGAACGCCAATAGTTCGTAAAGGTTATATTATTATTATAAATACACACGTATTAGTTACATCGTTGCGACAAAACCATTACACTCATTTTCATAATATTATACATTTAGAGATAGCGCAACCGATGAAGCGGGTAATTGTCATTCCAATCTTAACTAATGTTATAAATGCAAAAGTGAGCTTGTTTATTGGTTTGTTTGTTACGCTTTCACGTCTTAACTACTTGACCGATCATCGTGAAATTTTGCATAATGTTGTCAGGGGTGCAGAATAGGACTTCGAGTACATTTCATCCAGAAAAAAAGTACTGTTTCTAATCTAGCCTAATTTTACGCGAGCGAGTGTACATAAGACATAAGCCGATACATCTTATATTAAAAATATAAACAACATTTTGATAGATAGACTGTCTTACGTTTGGCCTCGTATTTGCGTGATGTAACCCGTGCTTATCTTGATATGACTAAAATTTCAGAATTAGTCGCGTTTGCTTATTCACGGTAACCCATGCTATACCCTCACAGATTTTTTGTCACAATTAAACACGCTTCTTGGTAATGTTAGGTAGGCTTTATGCATAATGTATTCATGTTTCGGTAGAGGTAAAGTGTAATTTATAATTGACTAATCAGTCATAGCGTGGTGCTTTAATATACGCCGATGGAACGACCACTGTTAGCACTGTTGTTTTGAGATTTAGTGGTCGTTTCGCACGAATCCGTTAGCAAAAATTGTGCGAGTCGATCTTTATTGGGATGATTTTTTTTTATAATAATATTTGTAGGTGACGATTCGCACACATTTTTAAGACGACGTAGTTTCGCACTCACATTATGTCGATGTGTGTGAATCAACACATAAAAAATATTATTTATAAAATCAAATGAAATTAATTGTTTTGAATGTATGTTGAATTTGATTGTATGACTGCCTTTTTAAGTCATTGTGACTATTTTTATGATAGTTGTTCTGGGTGTAATTTTATCTGTTATTTCCTACATATGTAAATGGGTTCCTGTTTGTCTTAGAGGTGTATAGAGTAACCTGATTTCTTTGGCTATATTTTTATTTTCCAATTAATAGCCTGCAAAAAGGAGCAGCGATACCTTAGTGGGCAATCTTTGGATTGCCACACAGGGCTCTCTGGCTTTTCGAATATACATATATGTGAAATAAATAGGTAATTATCACTCATTTTAACGGTTAAGGAAAACATCGTGAGTATACCTGCATGTCTGTGAATTCACCTGCATGTCTGTGAGTTCTACATAATGATTCGAAGATATGTAAAATCTGACAACCCGCACTTGGTCAGCGTGGTAGACTATGGCCAAACCCTTCTCATACTGAGAATAGGCCTGTGTCTATCAATGGGACAAGGTTGGTGTTATTATTACTTATATATAAGTAAATGCCTATTGCCGTCCATCAGGCAGATTTATAGAGCCCATGGTATAACTGAGCTCTCTAGACTGCGCAGATGGAATAGTCGATTAAGTAAGTGCCTCGCATTTACCATAACGCTGTGTGCTGAGCTTCGTACCAAAAGGGCTACAAAAAAAATGGTGTGGTCCACAAATTACTGATTTGAATCTAAGCGTATTTGTGTCCCATGTTTTGTAAAGTCTTTGCGATACAGGAATTATTCCTAGTGGTCTATAAAATACAACTGATGTTATTGAAGTATGTGTAAGTATTTTGTCTGACGTAATCTTCATACAAAATACATCGAATATTTATGTCTTACAATATAAATGCAGCTAGCCTTCACGATTCCGCGCAACTATTCCACATCTAATAACAATTTTAACAAAAATGTTCAAATTAAACTTAAAGTACACGAGTAATGGGTACGTAATGATGCGTCTGTATTATGTCAAATTATTTTATGCCGATCGGGAAAAGTCAAGGTGACCGATCGTCGAGTTCATCTCGTAATGATACTGTTGTTACTTGCAGCCAAAAAAAGATCAGATATGGCATAAAAATTACCTATACTACAGAAATACAGATACACATCGAACCACGCTTGTGAATACCAAAAGGGTTGACAGGTGTGTATTATTATATCCTCATTACGTTTGCTATATTTTTAATCCTATTTAATAAAAGGATTAGTTTATTGCCATCTAATGGGAACTTTGGCAACAACTAAACGCAATGTTTAGTTACTGAGAGTATCTTACCACAAAAGCTTAGTAACATTATGCTGGATTGTTCGTTTTGTTTAAAAAAAATATAACTCACACACTAGGAATAATTTCTGCATCGCGGAGGACTTAACAAACATTCAAACAACGGACATAAAAAACATCCGGACTCAGATCAACCATTTGTCGATCAGACATATATTTATCCCGTGTAGGATTCAAACTAATCGACACGCTGGCAGTGACACGGCGACCACTTAAACACGCCATACGTGAAGTCAAGACTTAATGGAAGCATGCACTAATTTAAGCCACGCAATCAAAGACGTAGTAATATTATGTTATATGTACATGTAATCAATCAGAGTAGTAGAGCCTCGCTGATTTCAGCATGTATGGGTCGGCTCGAACGGGTAAGGACTAACCTCTCACAGAATATCCACTTGAAATAGCAGTATTCCTACTGTTGTGTTTCGTTCGGTGAGTGAGAGTATCGGAGGCCCAGTCACCCTCTTTCCCCCTTCCCGCTCCTTTTCCTTCCCACTTCCTTTCCTAAAGGGTCGGCAACGCGCAAGTGATGCCTCTGGTGTTGCAGGCGTCCATAGGCTACGGTGACCAGTTACCATCAGGTGGGCCGTTTGCTTGTTTGCCACTTTAGTAAAACGTACACTGATTTTTATCTGCAAATAAAGTTCTTGATTTGGCAATACTTAAAATGCCACATCCAAAACCTTATATGTTACTAGATTCATGACAACCATTGAAATTATAATAGGAGTATAAAAACACGATCTCCGGTAAAGCAACTAGGTATGTCCTTAATCTTAATGCTTTGACATTAGTGCGGTGTCGTCGGACGCGGTGACCAGCCATAACTGAAACAACAAGACTCTTCTTTTCTTTCTTTTTAGAGTTCGAAAAATCTCTTATACTCAACAGCTTTGTCCGTCCGTCCGTCCGTCCGTCTGTTATACAACTTTCAACTCAAGAACCGTCACAGCTAGAGACTTGTGGTCAACGTTATTCGACTCAGCATAGTTGATATACCCCTGAAATGACTATGACCTTTGACCTCTGACCTCCAGGTCACGTAGTATCACGTGACCTTTGCATATTACTTGAACCATTTTTTCAAACTCAAAGATTTACGGCAATTCATTGCCGATTCTCACTTATTTAAAGAGACGATCCTTTACGTTACGAGAACTTTACCAATGGAAACCCACGCACCTAGTATTCGGTAGCTTTAACGGTTGAAGTAGACATCGTGAGGCAACCTATATTTTTGAGAGTTTAATTTACCTTGGGCCAGTGCAGTGTCCCGTGACTTAAAGCTTCTCATACTTAAAAGAGGCATGTGCCCAGCAGTGGACACTTCATAATTTATTGCTATTGGTAGTCTACTTCAATGGCGCCATAGATTTATTGATAATGTATTTTAACTCGCTCGTAATCTCCAACTAACATGATATTATTAGGTTACACTAGAAGCGCATATTCATGATTTAATAACAAATTAGAACTAAAATTTACAATCGTTCTAGATCTCGAAAGATTGGCATTGATCATTTACTGCAGTAAAGCGATCATAAATTACTTTGTATATTCATTAAAGTGGAATTATCCTCGGCGGTCCAACATTTATGGACTCATTACGCGTTTGATTGACATAAGCTACCTGTCATCCTGTCATGATCTAGCGTCTATCATGCTTGTAAACAAAATCACTACTATTGGAAGCTATAGTTAAGAAATCGCTATCAACTGTAATATAGAATACATATGTATTATACAAAAATTTAAAACCTGACCGCAGAAGCAATATTTGTTGCTCTATTTAACAATGGGTTTTGCTATAAGATTATACTGAGATCTATTAGAAATTGTTATTGTGTCTGTAATATAACTTAGGTAAACAATGATATAATAGCACAAATCTTGTTTATAAATTATTCTTCTAGTATGTATGTATCTTATGTGGGGGCCAGTCAGTGCAGACCGGCGACACTTCGACCCAGTGGGATCTTTTGTGTCGACACTCTCCCAATAACGACTGCCACAGATGTTCATGGCAGCCGGGACCGACGGCTTAACGTGCTCTCCGAGGCACGGAGCACGCGATAATTGTCAATCAATACGCACATAATTTCGAAAAGTCATATAACTTCCGAAAGTCGGAGGTGCGCGACGTGGGTTCGAACCCGAGATCCTCTGCATTGCAGTCTGTTGGTCTCCCCACTGAGCTATCGCTGCTTATTATTATTACTACGTACTACTTACTACTTATTACCTACTTATTCTACTAGTAACAGGCTTTTGATCACAAATATGAGAGTCTAATATTAATGAATCCATTGGCAGATCGCACATCTTCCAGAACATTATGGAGAAATTTCAGACATGTCGGTTTACTTGTTATCTATTTCTTCGTTATTTATTATATGAATTTTTTAAGTTAATTTGTCAGAGGTGCGCACCGTTTCATCGAACTACAGACCTTAGTGTGGCAGTTCAACGGTCTTCTTATCAGGTTAACACTGATCTACAAGAAATACAATAAATATGATATTGAATTAGAATTACTACTTTATACATTATGAAAATTTTCTTGAAAAATTAAAATTAAGTCAAATGACTGCTGCACTTGGAATAATTCCTGTGTCACAAGGGACTTCACAAACATACAAACAACTGCCACAAAGAACACCAGACCATAATTGACCAGGTGTCTCGGATCAACCATTTGTGGATCACACAAGTTTTACTCTCGTGTGGGGTCGAACAACACAGAACACTCAGTACAATAGCAGTGGCATGAGGACCACGTTAGCCACTACGCCATTTGTGCAGTCTACAGTAGCTATAGTCAGAACTATAGCTGCTGTAGTAAGCACATAGTAGTACCAAATGAACAATTTTAACACTAGAACGTTATTATTTTACGATTTCACATTATCCATGATCCGTAATAGCGGTTACCTTAATGATACACTTATACACAGCCTTGTGTGTTTATTAACAATAATAGAGAATATTATAATGAACAATATTTTATTTTGTAATGAATAGTGCAGCTAATATTATAATACGTTGTGGTTACGTTTGAGTTCTAGGTTATCGATTTAATTACTTCGCTGATGGCTTACGGGTATTAAATATTGAAATAAATAATACCTACAAATGAATTTGTTACCTAGCTATTCGTACTTGAGCAGCGATAGCTCAGTGGGGAGACCAACAGACTGCAATGCAGAGGGTCTCGGGTTCGAACCCACGTCGCGGACCTCTGAATTTTGGATGTTATATGACTCTTCGAAATTATGTGCGTATTGATTGACAATTATCGCCTACTCCGTGCCTCGGAGAGCATGTTAAGCCGTCGGTCCCGGCTGCCATGAACATCTATGGCAGTCGTTATTGGGAGAGTGTCGACACAAAAGATCCCACTGGGTCGAAGTGTCGCCGGTCTGCACTGACTGGCCCCCACATATGATACATACATACATTCGTTCTTAAAGTTTTAAATTATGTCAGGTAGATGGCAATAGCCTGACGTAGAATGTAATTTGTGCTGGTCAGACTACTTGTTCAGCGATTTATAGGTGTGACTCTATGTATATATATGTGAAACTTTTGGATATCTACAGACGTCTTGCTATAGTATGTTATACCTTTAAAATACGTGCATAACCATAAGCCCTAATGCCTACAGACCTCGAAGAATTGTATTAGAAAATTCTGAGTAGAACAAAGTACTTTTATTACCATGATAAAACATACATTTTACGTAACATCCCTTACCCCACGCTAGGCAAGCCTGTCTTGTGGGTACTTTTGAAGCTTTCTGTATAGAAAAACGCGATAATACTAAATCGACACCTAAATCGCACAATAAAAAGCCAATATTATGGCACGGGTCCAATAAGACAATGTGTATTTAACCCTATCATATTAGGACTTAATGATTAAAGCCAGACGTTCGACATATGAACAGAATGAGCAGTTATTTTAACAATATATTATTCTTCTTCTTCCTAGCCTTTATTATTCCCAAGTGACTTGGGGTCAGCTTTTCTGGTCTAACCGGATTTGACTGGATATAAGTTTTTACACGGAGTGGCTGCCACCTGACCTCCACAACCCGAAGGCTAACGATACCCTAAGGCTAGACCAGTGTCAGGATATTATAGGCCACTGACTTCCCAATAACGACTGCCATAGATGTTCATGGCAGCCGGAGCTGGGACCGACAACTTAACGTGCTCTCCGAGGCACGGAGCAGGCGATAATTGTCAATACGTACATAATTTCGAAAAATTATATAACTTCCGAAAGTCAGAGGTGCGCGACGTGGGTTCGAACCCGAGACCCTCTGCATTGCAGGCTGTTGGTCTCCTCACTGAGCTATCGCCCCTATTTTAACAATATATTATTACTTGTAATATTTAGGTAAAGAGCGTATGGATATTATCATACAAATAATATTTTAAAACACCTTATAAACAGAACTGATATTAAATTCCATTATTTTATAATCCATTCAATTAATTAGTCTAAAACCAAAACAATTTCCAGCCAAGACAACCACAGCTGACCCGACTGACCCCAATTTTGTATATAATGCAAGTCACAAGTTTTTTGTCGATCGCAATATCCGTTTGTGATGATCTATTACAAGGCTTGTATGACCTTGCGATCGAATTGTCGTGTAATCGTGTCGCTAATGCGTTAGAACTGTCGCACGCGATCTAATGATACCCAGAATGTCATTTGGAATGTCATTTGTCGCGAAATTGATACGTAATTTGGTGTAATTTTCAGTTTCTTCATATTTCACGATGGGAGGTTGTAATCGTTTTTCAAGGGTGTATTGAGTAAGGTGATTTGGTCAAGAAAATCTTAATGTTTATTTCGTAGATATCAACCCTAATACAAGATAACATCACAATTATTGTATTATTGTTCCAAGTATATATCTATATGGGTTTTTGTGTTCTAAATAAGAAGATAATTATATAATAATCAATTGAAGATACTAAATTAGATATAGATGCGATGTTATTCTTTAAGAAGGTCATAATTATGTAGCAGAATGCGAGTCAGGGAAGCGTCTACATAGCGTGGGTCTTTCTTTATATGACGTATACGAATAATTAATTGATGTCAATTTAAAAACGACTACTCCTGAGCTATGTATTGATCCCTATGTCGCGGGGTGTGAACACATAGTGCACCCAAACTGAGAACACACATCTGAGGATCACATAAATAATTATTATTCAGCGCACAGCGGCAACCAACGGCTGGGTGTCCGCATGGCCACTACCGTCACCTTCCGTGCAATCAAAAGACGTGTTCACATTTAGAAATGACTAGATTTTGTCCACAGTTTTGCTCGCGTACATTAAGGATAGGTTAGGTTTTTCTGAATGACAGGTACTCTATGTCCTTTTCTGTACCTCTAAAAACGTGTATGCGAAATTTTATGATGGTCGGTCGAGTAGTTAATGCGTGAAAGCGTAACAAACAAACACTCGCATTTGTAGGTAATAGTTTTGAGGGTTATGGTTTACCTGAACCATGGAACTAACATAAATGTAAATTCAGTAAATGTAATAAACTCAGTAACCTCTTTGACATTCATAAGTGTCACTTTGTGACCTAGGTGAATAAATGATTTTTGGCTTTGACTTTGATTACCTCACAAACCAATAAATAGAGATTAGATAATTTAATCTTGGAAAATATTTAATCTTGGTAATCTAATAGTACAACTACAGGACTTCCAATTATGATATCTCAATCCGATTTTCTATATGCACTTATTTTTATCGTATTATCACACTTTTCATTCATTCATTCATAGATTCACGCCTGTTTCCCAGAGGGGTAGGCAGAGACTACGGATTTTCATTTGCTACGATCCTGACACACTTCTCTGGCTTCATTCACTTTCATCACATTCCTCATACACGCCCGTCACACTTATAACCCAAAATATTTTAATAAACTGAATAAATGTTAATACATAGTTGAATGAATGTCTTATTAGGGCGTACAACATTGCATACAATATTGTAATGCACTAATTAAATAATCGATATAATGTCAACTCCAACTATCGTAATAATGTAAATTTCAGTAATAAAATCGATTAATTAATCTACATGTTATCAAATATAATAAACTATGAAATCTGTTCAAATACATTAAAATCTTGAGTAATAAAATTCATAAATATGTATTTTACTTGTCAGAACTGTAATTATTGCTGGTGAATAGATTTAGACCACCTAGGTGGCAAAGATTAAGTAAAAGTAAACTTTTATGAATAAGAATGTAAGTTTGTTTGTTACGCTTTCAAGCCTTTACTACTCAACCGATCATCATTAAACTTCGCATATACCTTACATTAAGGATACAGAAATAGACATTGGGTAGCTTTAATATAGAAATAAGATATTGTTTCGGATAAAAAATAATTGACAAAATGTAAAATCTAGTTCCATATAAAGCAGCGAGGCTTTAATAGTGTCAGCACTGTTTGGAAACTGCGTCTCAGATAGACTCGGATCCCCTCTTAGAGCGGCAGAACTAAGGTCATGCCAGCCAAGTCTGATTGAGCGTCTGGCCTTCACATGGCATAGAAAAATCATAAGGATTTCTCATATACATATTATTATGTATGGAGGATTCGGTGTTGTATTTTCCTTTATCATACTTGCCTAGTGATCTCTCACTAGGCAATTATGATAAAGACCTACTAAACCTACTATAGCACGGTCTCCAATTGAATTGCCACGCAGAGATCTCAAGTTCAATGCCAAGACACGTCATCATTTTTTTACTTTTATACCTACTGTGAAGGTGGCAAGCAAGCATACGGCCCACCTGATGGATAGTGGTCACTGTAGCCTATGGACGTATGCAACACCAGAGGCATCACTTACGCGTTGCCGACCTTTTAGGAAAGGAAGTGGGAAGGAGAAGGATTGGGAAAGGGGAAAGAGAGTGTTTGGGCCTCCGGTACTTCTCACTCACCGAAAGAAATACAACAGTAGGAATACTGGTATTTCACGTCGATATTCTGTGAGAGGGTAGCTCTTCCCCGGTTGAGCCGGCCCATTCATGCTAAAATTAGCGTGGCTCTACTAATTACTCTGACTTTTCGAAGTTTAGTGCGTTTTAAATAGTCAACTATCGCTCGCGTTAACGTTAAAGGAAAACTGCATGATTTTGTGATGTTCTTGAAGATATACGAAGTCTGCCAACCCGCACTGGGCTGACGTGGGAGACTATGAAATAATCGTTCTTACATTGGGAAGAGGCCCGTGTCCAGCAGTGGGACAGTTTAATACAGGGCTGATATTATGATATATAATGAATTTTACAACTTCAGAATTTGATGTGGTGGATACGAATTCCAAATGTCTCGTCTATTGCTCTGCTCACTAGTGATTTTATCATGAGTCTTAATAATTCTTGACACAATTCGAAACATTTTCTTTTCATACATTTTCTTAAAGCGTCACAAGCGGAAACGTTTATGACCCAATCAAAGTGTGTGCAAAAACAAGGTAACGATCAAATGTGTCAAGTTTTGTCAAGAGTAAAAAACCACAGTAGATCTTAAAGTATGCAAATTAAACTATAGGGCGCGCGTATTCAAGTACGAAGTATAAGCAGCTTAACCTAAGTGTTAACATTATAAACACTTAATAATATTATAATAATAACAACATGAATGTTGTTTATACTGCTAGGCACGGGCCTCTTCGTGGTATGAGAAGGGTTAGGTCATACTTCATCACGCTTACCTATGTGGATTGAGAAATAACATCTTCGGGAACATAATGTAGAACCCCTCAGAGGCACAGGTTTCCTTAGGATGATTTACTTCACCGCTAAAGCGAGCGATAGATAATTAAATTATTTAACATGCACATAACTTCAAAAAGACAAGGTGCGTGCCATAGGATCGAAGTTGAAATCTCTGCGTGGCAGTTTCTCGGTCTCCTACTACAAGTTATTGCTGCTGTAAACTCTTATGACGCCTAGTAATAGACAAAGTATCTCTTTATTTTCACATATATCTAAGAGACAATGTTCCAAACATGGAACATAGTGTATTAACCACGATGTTTATAAGCAAAATAATCAGAACAAAGATTTTCTTTTTGTTAAAAATATAACAAAAGCTGTTCGCAATCGCTACAGTAACGTAGTGTGTTTATACGCTTTATGCGATAAATATTTTAACGACAGCTCATCATCAAGACAACGCTAGCTACCAACAAAAGATTTTTTTTTCTGTCTTGAAAGTCAACAACGCACAACATTATTAAACCTACTTCACGATTAGTTCAGAACTCGTAGCTACAACAATAATACAACCCATGCACGTGATTGTAAAATGATTGATGCGTCTGATTTCATTTGCCCACATGAACTGGCTGGGGTCAAGGGATCGTGGGAGACGAGAGGCAGCCGACCGACAATGTTCGGCCTTGCAACCATTACCAGTATAACCTGAGCTCTAGCACAATTGTTCTGAAGTAATGAAGTATTAATTGCTTTGGTATGATATGTTGTAGGTTTTTGTGATGTTGAATGAGTTTTAATCAAGAGTTGTTTATAAGAAATAATCTCGCAATATTGCCTTTGCATGACATACATAAAAAATCCTGTACGTAAGTATTATAGATCGGCGCCAAACAACCTTGTGCTATGTTTTGATAGTGATTTTGAATATCTGTGTTGTGAGACTGTATTATCAGCAGTTTTTTATCACATATGTATTTTCAAAGTAAAAAATGTTTATTGCCATAAAAATGTGTAAACAAATCTTGGACGCGTTAATTAACATTTAATTAATATTATTATTATTATTATTTATTTATTATCAGGCAGTATTTATATTAATAAAATAAAAGAAAATAAAAAAATTGTGCTGAAGAATGCCTGTTCGAGGAGTAGAGCGTTCATGAGAAGAAGCAGGCAAAAATCTCATGGCCACTCTTTACAATTGAAAAATGTTTATCAACAATACAAATCAACTTTATTTTATTTTTCATTTATGATCTGCTGTGTGTAGTTGTAACAATAGTTTGTTTCGATAAGTTTATATTTAAAAGTAAGATGTAAATGTTTTGATTATTTGATTGGACGGATTATTCAAGTGGTAAATTTGTGACCAACCGCGCTGAGTTTTGTACGTCCGTTCAGAGACAAAACATAATGTCCGTTGCAATGTTAACAAAGATCGATATAGGAATCATTGCAAGTGCGGGAGTTACCTTCTGTTTAATATATATAATATAATAATAATACCAGCCCTGTATTAAACTGTCCCACTGCTGGGCACGGGCCTCTTCTCAGTGTGAGAATGGTTAGGCCATAGTCCACCACGTTGGCCCAGTGCGGGTTGGCAGACTTCACATATCTTTAAGAACATTATGAAAAACTTTCAGACATTCAGGTTTCCTCACGATGTTTTCCTTCACTATTAAAGCGAGCGATAATTAATTATTTATTACAAACATAACTTCGAAAAGTCAGAGATGCGTGCCTTGGGATCGAACTCGAGACCTCTGCGTAGCAGTCCAACGGTCTCCCACTTGGCTATCGCTGCTATTTAATAATACAATTAATTTTGTCAACAAAGTAACAGGTTTTTATAGAGTCAACAACGCGTCAGTGACACTTCAGTTTTTACAATCAAGTAGGAGGTATAATTGTTTACTACCTTACTTGTATATAAGGTAGTATGTTTGATTATAAGGTGAAAAGGTATGCTAATTTAAATCATAACCCATTTTAGGTAACAGGAAATAACGCGATCATATTTGTGTACCTTTTTTGGATACTTGGCGGTTATTACCTATCTTATTTGACTCTACATATGTGGACAGATAAGAAAGAGAAAACATATAATTATTCCACCATTCACTTAAAAATACTGCTATATGCTTACTACGGAATGTTGTAAGTGCCGAATATAGAGGATTCTGTTTTCACATGGGACAATATGTGAGTGATCCACAAATAGTTGCATTTAATCTAAGTTTTCTATGTGGCCATTGTTTAATTGTACACAACGGCGCCTGTGACTTTTTTTTATTAAAAATATATAGGTAGTATTTACCCATAAAACAATATTTTTGCAATTAATCTGTGGCGACTCCGCACAGACGAAAAAGTTCCGCCTACATTTAACAGATGGCGATACAATCGCGCTTAACATGACGTCATACAAATCTGAATCGCACTCGTAACATTTACACAGTGACTAAGTATATATACAAGCGCCCGACATTAACCGTTGGGCCGCGGCCCACCAGGCACGATCAACCAGCCTGGTCGGAGGGTCCTCCTTTTGTCTTGGAGGGACTTTAAACCCTGTTCCTCCACAAATCTAATACTTTGTGTGATGATTACAGTTGCTTTGTGATTATTCTGATAACGATTGTATTGAAATAGAAAGGTGTTAATACATATTATATGTTATAATGACGGGTATTATTGAAAACAGTTCTAACCGGCTGCCGGCGGGAGGCTGCAACCCAAGACATAAAATAACGAGAGAGAACAATTATATATCTATTGTCCCATACGGGCAACGAATATATAATCTCCGCTGCAGGCTAAGTAATGTATACCTATACATATGAAAAATATAAGACATCATCTTTCGTATAAAGAAAAAGAAAGCAGCCAAGATATGGTTAATTGCATAACTTAGGCACGGTTCTAGTTTTCGTATTAACCTTCTCACATTGTGGTAGAAAACTAGGTCTGAACGCGAGCGCAACAGAACGAAGTTATTATCTGTGCGAGGGGCGTGAGTTCGATCATCTGCCCTTTCCCGCGTGGGCCGGACGAGGTGCATCGCTTACATGCACACGAGTCGCGAATAAATGGACATGCTTTTATTATTTCAGTTTATTGTCACTTTTCTAATATTATGAAGAGGGTGACTGCGTCATTAGTTTAGCTTATAATGATCGATCGTAAAAGTCTGCGTCCGACCTCCAGGTCTGAAAATAGATATAGAACTTTTTCTGTCAACATATTCCCAGTACTTATCCAGAAGTAGTCTAGATATGTGCTGTGTGGCGTCAATAGACTCGCTCGTATTACATGGGATCTAAAGCATTCTTGGTGAAACGTGGTTGTAATGCAACTCTGACTTTTCTTTCAGCTACAGTACATAGATACTGACACACACATAGGGCTTTGAGGGATGATTGTAAAACTAATGCCCGTTTTCACCAACAGATAAGTATCCCTTAGCAGCTTTTAGAGAACCCCTAACAAAAAATTCGTTTTCACCAGCGTTTAGGTGTCACTTAAGTCTCTAAAGCAGCTCTGATATTTAAGGGCCCGATTGTTGGGTCCCGAAACTACTCTTATGCTTAGGTAACAGAATATTGTTTATTCATACGCGACACACGAGTGTTTTCTATCATGGAAAATGATTTAGGGCACTTTATAGAGAGTCTGGAAGCTATTGAGACTTTAGAGAACATTCAGCAAATAGTAAAAAGACCAAAAACCGTGAAAGAGTCAACCACTTCGATAAATACGACGATGTCGACTTTTTCATAAGATATAGGTTATCTTAACAGAGTGTTCTATATTTATTATAAAAAATTGAGCATCTTTTAGAATTCAAAGATAACAAATGATGTAAGCTTTAATTAACACGAATTGGAGTTCCAAATAATCACACGACGACGTATGTTAAGAAATGACATAAGGTTTCTCGTTCATTTGTCAAGAAAAGCAAAGGAACACGGGTCTTACAGCCTATACGCATGCACCAAAAATATTTTTATTTTTATATTAAGCTGAATAAACTTTAAAATATGTAAAAAAAATTGTTTTCCGATATATTAATAATACTACTGTTAATACCATTCATTTGAAAAGAAATATAGAAATTTTCATCTTATCGATAAAACATCGATGTCAGAAGCGTGACTTTAGAAAAAGTTAACTGTCACTTACTTAGGGAATTCTTTCGTAGGTGATACCTAGTATGGTGAAATTGAATTTAGGTAAGTATTCATTTAGGGATGCCCCTAGCTTAAAAGACACTTACTTAGGTGGAGCCTAGGGGCCTGTTGGTGAAAACTGGCATAATACAATTTTCGGGCTTTGCCAACCGTGCGAAAAAGAAGCGCATATATTGTTTTAGTGCCATTCTAATACTAAGAATTTTTCACAGAGAAATCCAATCCTGAGAATCCAAGTATTTACTATCAAGAATTTTTTTTTTATTACCTTTGGTGGCAGACGAGCTAGTGGTCCACCTGATGGAAAGTGGTAACCGCTGCTCATGGACTTTAGCAATGTCAGGACACAGCAAAGGCGCTGCTTACCGTGAAAGAAGAACTCTCTTTAAACCTCGTTTGAAGAAGGACATATGATAGCGCTCGGAAAACACCGAAGCAGGCAGTTCATTCCAGAACTTGGCATAGTTAGAGGAACACGCGCATGCCCTGGCGTGGTCAGAGGAATATAACAAAGAAAACTTTATTTTAATGTACAAGCACCTCCACTATTTCATAGATCGAAGCGCACAGATGTGAACTTGAAACATATTCCGCGCAGCTAGATAGCGGCTATACTCTATACGGACTAAATCGTATGATAACCTTAGCGAACTGCACTACGTTATATTTCACCACCAACTAGAGAGCGCGGATAATTTTACTAACTAATAATTCTTGCTGTGGAGCATTTACAAAATTGAGATGGGATTTCCATTTAATGATGTCGTGTTTGTTCCCATTGGAGCCTATGTTATTCATATTTTGGTATTTTATTCTTAATTTTGTATTTGCGCTTGTAATGTATAATATAATTTCATGTTGACCTCTCAAGTTTTTGGGCAACATGTCTGCAGAATATAAATTCTACGAGCATAAGAGGATAAATTGACTCGACAATATTGTAAGTGGTCACTTTGCCACCACGCTGCGCGCAGTGTTGTGGTTCCGAATACCACATAGCAAAAAAAAATGTGTGCCAGAAATAGTTCTTCTGAGTCTGGGTGTTATTTAAATGTTTTGTGAACTCCTCTGTGGTACTCCAATTACTATGAGTGTAGGGATGTCCTTTGAAACATAACTACCGAACACCTGAACATTACTTAATCAAAGTCAATTAGAGACGTAATGATGACGACGCTGACGTCGGTTTTCATAAAGACATTTTTAGAAACTAGATGAGTTAGGATTAGCGTTTCGCACTAATTCGAGCAGTCCAGCTAGAATTTAAGCCTAAATATATCCAAAGAGCTAAGCAAATGAATGTAACCAATTTGTTCGTAAAACGTGTTTACGTGTTTTTTAAAACACGTAACAACTGTATTCGACTTGGCAATCGAGCCATGGACTTCACGGTAGTTTGGAAGCATAAGATCAAACTTATACCACGCATATGTGACTATTCCATAATGTATATAATTCAAATAACTATATACATTGTGGTTTGCAGTGATTCAGGTCCCGGGTTCAACGGGTGGACCTGGGTGGTCAGGGAGACAGTAAGGAAAGTATCGAATACTTAACACAATATCATAGCCAATCAGCTTCAATTGCTTTCCAGTGATGAGTAGGCCCTCAAGCTCTTTAAGGAGGTACTGATCTATCAACAGGGTAGTAGTGGAATATGTCCCTCGCCCTGGCATTACAGTGATTTATTTTTAGAACCGGTGACTTGCAATTTACCATAGTGTTGCCGGTGTCTAAAGTATAACCGCTTACCACCTGGTATTTTGTATGCTTGGTAATTACCTTGATTTTAGTATAGAAGTATTACTACGTAGGTACATAAGACATCATTTAAGCTAATTATTCGATCATTTTTTATCGTAATATCTAAAAATATTGTAATTACCACTTCAGTAAAATATATTATGAAAGTCGTTATTGAAATAAAATAATTACATTTAAAAGATCGTAATATTTAACAAGTAATTCCTTTATAGTTCTTTGATAAAACTATCACGCAATTATTCTCGATAACCCAGCTCTCATAGCTTGAACCACTAAACAAACAAAACAATCTCGCGTGTACTGAGCGTACCGCTCAATGGAACATCGCCCATTCACCGAGAATCGAACTCCGATACCATCCATACAGAGAGCAAAGACACGCTCTTCGCTATGTGCGAGGATTGTTTAGTCATCGTTTTATTTCTAAAGTTATTTAAAGGTATCGACGGATACTGGAAAATAGATAAAAGTTTGGCCTTTTCTGTTTCAATAAAGATATAGTCTGGCCGAGTGGTTTAAAGGGTCAGCAACCAATGCGTTAAGTGTGGCAGGTTCTATCAGTTCAGAGGGTAAGAAGCACTAACGAAAAGATATTGCAAAGATTCTATTTAATAAAAGGTGACCGGTAAATATATGTATACTACTATATATGTTACTATAGTAACACATACAAACCTAGATAAACTCACACCTGTAAGTGTGGCTGGTACTGCCTGTGGGTAAAAATTACAAAAAACATTTTTTTTAAACTACCCTCTCTTCATGAATAATTCCTTTATCGCAGTGGACTTTACAAACATTCCAATAACGGACACAAAGAACACCCAGACACGGAACAGCTATTTGTGGATCACACAATTTTTGTGCCGTGTGGGGATCGAACCCTAAATCATTACGTCATCTGTACAGTAAAAAAAATGTGGTTCTAATAATACGCCTCCTATTATTACAACCAGATTTAGTTAGGAATGTTTTAGGTTCTACATAGTAAGATACCAGCCTTCTCAGTAAAACGCACGAATTTTCGAAATGTGACTAGTAGACAGTGCAACTACTAAGAATTACTTAACAGAAAATCCAATAATTTTACCCTATTAGGCTACCAAACACGGATGGCGTTAGTGGTTTAAGTGGTCGCCTCACCGCTGCCACTGCCCCGAGTAATGTAGATTCGAATCCCACAAAAATTTGTGTCATCCACAAATGTTTGTTTCGTATCTGGGTGTTCTTTGTGTCCGTTGTTTAAATGCTTTTAAAGTACCCCGTGGCACAGGAATTATACCTAGTGTTGTTATTTTAAAAAGAAAAGAATTGCATACATCACAATCACAGTCCAAATAGTAACTTAAAATTCAAACACTACTAACCCGAGATTCAAATCATAACGAAATAGTAAGTATAGCAACTTAACTACAGGATCACCGAGTCAGGCAATAAAAAAGCGTATTTATAAATGAGTTACCCGCCACAAAGTGGTTGGCAGTATAAAAGACACGTAGTATTTAATCGTGTTGGACGGACAGATAGCGCGGTGGTCTTATCGACCGGCCCTACGTATCGCGCCCATTACGACTAGTCTTGTGCCGGGATTAACCACATTTATTAGTAGAGTGCACATGCTATGAGAGCTTAAAGATATTTATACAGCTATATTTTTCATTACATTTTTTGAATAATAGAACTAATGAGAGTAGAATGCACATGCACATGTAGAGTGTTTGAGAGCTTGAAGCTATATTTACAGCCATATGTTTCTTTTACATATTTTTGATGAAGTTTAATATTGGTTTTGCAACTGTTCCGTAAGAAATAATTCATGCATATAATCTTTATATGGAAATAGAGACATATATAGGTAAAAATGCATATTTTAAAACATCTACCCACATGTCCTCAATAAAGCTAAGCTATTCTATCTGGGCACTTCTCAGAATTAATAGCGCTACAGAAATTGTCATAAGAAAAATAATTTGCTCTACACAGGAATCGTCATCTGTGGTCTCTGCCCTAGCAGCACATCGACAATTTTTGTAAGCGTGAGTAACGGCCAGCATACCGTTGCAAGCGTTTATAGACTATAGTAACTAATTACCATCAGGTGGGCTATAAGCATCGTAGTAAAGTATCATGAGAACAATAACTGATATTTCCGCAAATACCCAGTATTACTAAAATTTTACATAATATTAGAAAGTTTATCCTCAGTATTTAACACAACAGGCCTTTTACGTAGGGTCTAAAAACAAAGCACTCGTGACAAAATATGAGTGCAACAACAGCTTTGCCTCTCCTATAGGGATTATAAAATTGTGTCGTATGTTATCCTTAAACTAATATAATATATCTGACCATATATAAACCCGTTGTCACCCTACTAGCAACTCCCGCGCACCTTAGCGACAATAAAGCGCAGCACACCTCATCTATCTGCGGAGTCGGGTAAGTGTAATGCTGTGTTTGTGTCAAATTAGAGCTTTGCAGCGAAAAATGTAAGACATTTACGTTGGGAAGGAATTCTGTTCAATGTTGCTTAGTATTGGAATTTTTGTGTTCTCTGTTAATTAGCAAAATAGTTGTTTTAATTGATAAATGGGAGGTTGTTTAATGGCGGCAGTTAATTTATATGATGCTTATAGTATCTCGTGGGTCCTGTGGTACAAGTATATATTTACGCTTTCAGCTGATGATGAGATGCCGGGTCTATTCCCGTTTTAACGAAATATTCATGTTTTTGATTAGAACATTTTAATAGCATATTTAATGTAAGCGTGAAACTGAGATCACTGGACGGATGGCGTAGTGGTTTAAGTGGTCACCTCGCCACTCCTACTGCGCCGAATGTTGTGGGTTCGATACCCACAAGTGACAAAAATTTGTGTGATCCACAAATGGTTGTTCCGAGTCTGGATGTTTTTTATGTCCGTTGTTTGAATGTTAGTAAAGTCCCCTGCGATACATGTACTATTCTTTGTGCGTGATTGTCTGTTCAAAAATAAATAAATAATTGGTTCCTTATTTATAATCACAGAATCAATAAATATCCTTGTCTGTTATTCTAGCATTATCTTTTTCAGACGACAACACGCAACTAATATCTCTGCCGTTGCAAATGACCTTACGTGGCCTGCTTACCCTAGATAAGACCATATTCGTTTACCTGTAAAGATTTTCCTGCAGATCATTCCAAAAAAAAGAACTGTTTACATACATACATACATAGATTCACGCCTGTTTCCCAGAGGGGTAGGCAGAGACTACGGATTTCCATTTGCTACGATCCTGACACACTTCTCTGGCTTCATTCACTTTCATCCCATTCCTCATACACGCCCGTCGGTTCAAGGTGCTCTTAACCTGGCCTTTGTCCAGAACGCCTCCGATCTGATCAAGAAACGTTCGCCTAGGTCTTCCTCTTGCGACTGTTCCATTCACACTAGCCTTATAAACTTTTTTAGTCAGTCTTTCCTCGTCCATTCTTTCTACATGCCCAAACCAGCTTAACATACCCTTTTCTATTCTTGTCACTATATCAACTTTCATGCCGCATCTCTCTCTAATCACACTATTCCTTATTCTATCTTTCAGAGTCACACCACATATATTTCTCAGCGCTCTCATTTCTACAGCATTTATTCTGCTCTCATGCTTCTTTTGCCATACCCAACTTTCACTTCCATACATAAGTGTGGGCACTAATAGTCCTCTATGAACAGCCAAACGTGCCTTTTCGGAAACATTTCGACTGTTCATAAAAGCGCGTAGAGCTCCATTCACTTTGTTTCCCGCAATCGTTCTCCTTTCAAGAACTGTTTATTGTTTTGAAAAGCTTTTTTTATTACTATAACTATTCCAAAAAAGAAATTGTACGTGCATTTATATTTCTAGCACAGCATCCCAAAAAAATTTCACTAGAGCAAACGCATGACACTAGAACACACTTGAATTAGACTCAAATCCTCATCCAGAAACTGAGTAACAAACTCAACACAGTTAAGCTCTATGAATATCACTATAAATATATCAAAGTTACACGAGAATCGTGAACCGAAACCAATCAAGCTGAACTGCCGAACACTGCAGTCTAAAAGCGCTAATATTATGAAAAATTTTCAATATAATAACAATATAACCTTAATAGGACTTCGTGAACTTGAGGAAGGGCTCATCACGACATTGTTAAGGTAAGCGCACATTGTATTAAAATGACCGACACGGTTTTGTGTTTTATTTTGCTGGTAAAGTTCGGGTCAGAGAGTTTCAGCTATGAGAAAATTTATTTAGGTAATAGATCAACAAAGTGAACCAGAAGTGGAGTAAGAAATCATTGCTGATTAATCTTAAAAAAAAAATCTTGCCTTTTTTTATGACTACTATGTAATGCTGTCTGTGTATCGCTTGAGATATTATAAACATTAGAGTAATATTTATACAAAGAAGATTGTAGCTCCAAATAACTATTTGCAGATCCTAGATATTTTATTCGATCCTACATCACTCTGCGTAGCAGCAATAATTAACTCAAATTAAAAAAAAAACCGCTTGTAAAGTAGATAGCGTTTTCTGCAATCGCAAGAGATACGAATATTATGGCTAGCAAAGAGATAATGGAAGAAGCTAATGATAAAGTAAATTGCATTTTCTTTTTGTACCTATGTATTCATAAACTAAACTGAATGCATATATATACGAATTTTATTCAAATAAACAAATGAACAAACAACCAATCTGTTTATAATGGTTTACCATAGCCTATAGACTCTTGCATTATTAAAGGTACCATTCATGATAGCCCATCATGCTAAGAAATGAATACATAACCTTGAGCTGGTTAAACAGTACTTTTAATATTTTAAGACATTTTAAGATATTACATGTATGTAATGCAAATCCATTAAATGTATTAACAATTGTCAACAATTATTATGACGACAGGTGACAAGAACTAGCCTCTAACCAAGCAATTAGTCGATACTTGCCTCGACTTTCTTATCTTGCGACCGCACTAAGTGTTAGTGCGATCTTTAACGGTCTGTATGAATAAGTTTCTCTCTCTCTCTCTTCTTAACTGTAGTTAAGTTCTTTCTCTCTCTTAACTGTAGTTAGGGTCAACTTTTTTATTGTGTCCTATTTTTTTGGAGAATCCTTCTGCACAGAGCTTTGTGTTGAACGGTTTTCAAACGCCCCCCGCTCTCATCGTAATTCTAATTCAATATTTGAACGACGCTCTGTCAACCGTGGTTTTAGGGCTATTACACGATAGGCGTTCTAACCGCACAGATATAGAAAACATACAACATGAACTGACCCACGTATATCCTAAAAAGGTAAACAGAAGTATATTACAACCACATTATGATTAAAGTTCTATATAATATTCCCTGCCTCTGCCTACCCCTCTAGGAAACAGGCGTGAATCTATCTATGTATGTATAATATTTCCGGGCACATTTCTTAACTACATGCACCTATTGACATAACATTTTGGCTTTAAATTTATTAAAAACAATCTCTTAAGGGTTCGTTGGCATTTTACTTCTTTTCATACAGTACAAGTGAGAACTTAAACAGATTTTGATGCCATCCGAGGTTCTCTCATTCAGATTTATAATCAAAACATTCGATAATATGACTACTATTGACTTTACTCATATCAACTGTTAGGGATGTCTGTTACTGGATGTGTTCTCCAAGCTAGCTTGTTACAAGCTCCTCGAATCTATTATATATTAGTTCTGTGCCAGACCCAAGATTTCTAACAACAAATTTCATTGTTAGTCTGTAGCTCTACTCGTAAACGTATTCTCTCACAAAGCACATAATTGTGCAAGCGTTTAAACTCTTTTGTTCCCTTCTTAATTTTCTTTAAAAGTTGCGTTCGAACCGTGCGTCTCACCCGCTGTCTACCAACTTTCTTACCGCGGTTGTCGTGCGCGGGCGCAACGATAACACGACTCGCGACAATCGTGCGACATTCCACTAAAGCGTTATAACTCATGAATGTTTTAATACCCCGCATCCGACCCCGATAATTTATTATGCGGAGGCTGTTTTAAATAAACGGGAAGCTTTTGTTTGAGTTTTTAGTTTATTGCGCAGCTACTGTGTGCTTCGTTTGCAGATGTATAAAAGTACCGTAGTTACCATACGCAGTTATCACTTTATTTGATCATCTATGGGAGTTCGATAAGCTTAAGAAAAGTATTTCCTCAAAGTTGAGCTAAGGCCTTGCTTAGGCCCTACTTATTCCCTCATTGATTTAGCATTTTTGGAACTATTTGTAGGAATTTCTAGGGAAGTGGAGCCCATCCGCTTATCTGGACTGAAAGTTAAAGATATATTTTAAACCTTAACGCAAAGTCAAAAGTAGAACACATCAATGCAATATCAAGAACGTAGCTGGATCGAGGATCTCTTCATGCTCTAACTTCATAGAGCTATATTCGTTTGTCGTTTATGGTCTTATAGTAATTGTATATCAAGCAGAAGTTAAAGTTTCGGTGGATGACCACATAACCATATTGGCCAAGTACTGAAGCCCCCAGCACTGATTACAATAGTCTGAGAATATTCACATAAAATATACATGCTAAAATACTTACGTGCCCCAGCAGAAGATCACGCCTTTAACCTGTACTGACGTGTTTACACAGAGTTAGTTTTAAAAATCTATCTCAATAATTAACCTACTTTATATTTCCAACTCAAGCAATATCAAACAAGCCCTGCGTTGCGCAGGACTGGGAACAAAGGACACCTAGACATTACAAAATATGAGTAGCAGGTTCAGCGCCACGTGTATATGTCCTAGTGCAATTCTCACAGGCCAGTGGATATCTGGTTATACACGTAGAGTAGTCAACTTCAGAGGCTAGTGTATCATTGAATATACACCGCGCCGAACACCTTGTACCCCAGATACACCAAAAGATTTGTGAGGGCCAGGCCTACAGAGTCATATACAATATTCATTGATGCACTGGCCTCTGAAGTTGACAACTCAAGGTATATAACCAGATATACACTGGCCTATAAGATTTGCACTAGGGTGTATAATGACATATACACGTGGCGCTGAACGTGGTAGAACACACAAATAATTGTTCTGTGTGGGAATAGAAGACAAATCTCTTGTTTTTGAAGTTATCTGCATATTTAATAACAATTATTGTTTTTCCCTAAAAGTAATAGAAAACATCGCGACAAAATCTTAACGTTGATCTATAGATACAAGGTTCTCGTTTCCATGTGTCAAAACTGTTTAAATAACTCCTGGCCTAATCCAAGCTATGTATTATTATATACTTGCAATATTCTGCTTTAAATATTTAAAGCAGAATACTGCAAGTGAGAATACGCCTGGATCTAACGACGCAGCTGTTTTTATCTGAGGCATTCGGTGTTGTTAACCTTTTTCAAATGGAAAAGTTGAGTGGGCAATCCCAGCAAGCATGGTTACTCCCTATCCAAATATTTTATTACAATGGATTTAAACTAACTAACGAGTCATTTGATTGTATCTTATCTTATGTGGGGGCCAGTCAGTGCAGACCGGCGACACTTCGACCCAGTGATATCTTTTGCATCGACAGTCTCCCAATAACGACTGCCATAGATGTTCATGACAGCCGGGACCGACGGCTTAACGTGCTCTCCGAAGCACGAAGCAGGCGATAATTGTCAATCAATAAGCACATAATTTCGAAAAGTCATATAACTTCTGAAAGTCGCAGGTATGCGACATGGCTTCGAAACCGAGACCCTCTGCATTGCAGTCTGTTGGTCTCCCCACTGAGTTATCGCTGCTAACAATTTGATTGTATATATATTACTATATTTATATGTCAAAAAAGAAACAATTTTCTGCTTTTATTTTAATAGAAGCCCTAAAAAGTATCATTAACCTAATCGTTTGACTGCTTGTAGATCAACGCACAGCTGCAAGCGATACCGTAATTAGTGTTTATATTTATTGGGCCATTTATACAATCTACATGACTCACTTACGACTCATGAAGCAATTACTTCAAATAATAATACTTCTTACCAAGCCGTAAAACCAAATGTACACAAACTGTACGTTAAATATTAGTTACAGTGTTTGAACACGAGGCAAGTAGCTAGCGCGGGCTATATAAGCGAGTTATATAATATACCAAATACCATCCCTGTAATCAACTGCCCACTGCTGGACGGGGCTTTTCTCAGCATCAGAAGGGCTAGGCCATAGTCCTCCTCGCTGATACAGTGCGGGTTGGCAGATTTTACATACCCATCTTAGTGAACATTATGGAGAACTCTTAGACATGCAAGTTTCCTCACCATGTTTTCCTTCACCGTTAAAGCGAGCAATCACTAAAATAATAAAAAATCTGAATGGTTGGTGTAGTGGTTTAAGTGGTCGCATCGCCGCTACCACTGCGCTGAATGTTATGGGTTCGAATCCCTTACGAGACAAAAATTGTGTGATCCACAAATTGTTGTGCCGAGGGTGGGTGTTCATTGTGTCCGAAAAAATAATAGAGGTGTTCCGCCTTGGGTTTGAACTGCGTGATAGTCCAACGGTCTTTCGCTAGGCACAAGGTTAGTTAATCATACAAAACTTACTCGATGTCTGGCGGTCGTATACTGGCAGTAACATCTGCATAACAAACAAAATTTAAAACTTGTTTGTCTGATTCTGATTCGGAGTCTCCAGCACGACAAATTGTACTCTAAACTTATAGCACAGATTAAACCTTTTTTCTTAATTGGAGGAATGCATTGACGCATACATTTTCGCGAGAAGAGGGGAGCGGAGAGGTTATGTCAGGCTCACCCAGGAAAATATGGAAAGTTGCGGGTATTACTGACTAGACCACGGTGAGGTATCTCGCTCCCTTGTATGGTAAATGGGTCGCTGGAACTGAAGCACAGGTTAAACCTAATACAGGCTTCAGTCTTCACTACACACTATGCTTATGTACCTGATAACTACTAACACCTTGAAACTTGAACTTAAGAATGTTTGTTTCGAATATAAATGATATTTTGTATTTGTATACACGATGCGACAACCTGGGCAATTATCTCGTCTTACGCATTTCACCCGTAACGTGTACAGAAGTCTTTAGGGGCTGCAGGCATCCAAAGATGACGATAACCACTCACCATCAGACTATAAGCTTGTTTGATACTTTAGTATTATATTTTGTACAATCAGCGACCATTAGAATAATAATTATTAATTGGATATTGCCCGCAGTTTCGCTGGCGTAAGTGTAGGTTTGGTTAGTAACAGAATTTTTCTGGACGTTTCTGGATATAATATGTCCTATATCATTTTCTGTTCCCCTGACAACGTATATGCGAAATTTCAGGATGATCGGTCGAATATTTAAGGCGTGAAACAAATAAACAAACTCACATTCGCATTTTATAATATTAGTTAAAATAAAAATAGATAAATATTAAAGTAATTTGTTACAACTTTGTAATTATTAAAATGTATTTATTAACTATCATTAAACTAACTATCCTTCAATTATTACTGTTGTAAAACATATGTACGATGGTTACTTTGAATGATAGAAGAAATCAAAATCTTACTTATGTTCAGCGCCTTACTTATTTTACATATTTATTTATTTTAGGAATCCTTACAGACTTAAGTAAAGCAGGTTAATTTTTTTCTGCTAATACCTACCCTCCTCTTATACCGACTTATAAGTGGTACTTAAGAGCAGCGATAGCTCAGTGGGGAGACCAACAGACTGCAATGCAGAGGGTCTCGGGTTCGAACCCACGTCGCGCACCTCTGACTTTCGGAAGTTATATGACTTTTCGAAATTATGTGCGTATTGATTGACAATTATCGCCTGCTCCGTGCCTCGGAGAGCACGTTAAGCCGTCGGTCCCGGCTGCCATGAACATCTATGGCAGTCGTTGTTGGGAGAGTGTCGACACAAAAGATCCCACTGGGTCAAAGTGTCACCGGTCTGCACTGACTGGCCCCCCCACATAAGATATATACATACATATAATTGGTACTTTATAACGGGTGTAATTTAATCAAATGCTTTGTTTAAATTACACCAGTTATAAATACAAATATAACAAAAAAACAGAAACAAATATACCTACAAAAAATCTTACGCCGCTGACTGTACCAGAAGGTTATCCTGATTATAACCTCTCCAAATGTTCGAATAGCTAAGCTATCGATGCCACATATTTTCTTCCACGGTATTAATATGCCACTCTTTTCCTCCAACCACCTACTACTCAAGGTTTATTTATTAGAAATTCTTATTAAGGGACTGCTTTTATACCAAAATTCTGTTTGTTTCAGCCACCAAGGAGATATGCGTGCCATCAGAAAGGCGAGACCTCCTGTCGTCTATTATATTAAGGTAAGCAACGGCTTAGTTATGTTTAAATGCTATTACTTTTGTTGTGCCAAAGGAATTGCTTAAGATTTGGTAGGCCACTGGCTCGCTTGCCGTCAAAAGCAATAAAAAGTCAGGTGACTCTATATGATCAAGTTATTCTGTATTTATAGCCCACATAAACACACACTCGCCCCGATAACACACACACATAATCGTAGATTATCCAACAAAATTAAAAACTAGTAGTCGAATAACGAATCGAAATGTCATTCGATCGGCGCGATGCTCTCGTTAAACAGATAAGCGTGTGTTAATAAAAATGATTTTATGTGAGTACAGACGCACAAATCGAGTAGATAGGAATATCTTCTGTTTACTAGCGCATTAGTATTGCACTTTAGGTTATTATTTTTTGCTTGGCTTTCGTGGGACATACGAACAAGTTTGTTGGTCAACTTGTTGAAATTTATATATTGTTAGTTAAAGCCTGTTGGTAACAAGTAGAACAGTAAATAACATAACCATATGTTACATTATACCATTTTTATCCTTCAATTGAATTCTTTGCATATTAAGGTAAACGAGTTTCATTCACATTCATTCACAGTTTATATAGGGTCAGGCAGGCTATATATAATATGCACGTACTTTTAGTAGCTGCACTACCACAACAAGGGCTCCCCTCGGCCTGCTTCTCGATAGAATTTCAAATATAAGAGCTTTTTACCGATGTAAAAAGCTCTTATATTTGAAATTCTATCCACCAGCCAAAACCGGAGACCTTTTACTTATTGCCTGATGTGATAGACGAGCCAGCGGTCTACTTCATAGTTTTTCATAATCACTTGTCATTAACGTTCTGTGCTGATTTCTGAGCATTGCAAAATCAATATTGTAGAAACACTTGATATTAAGGTGAGTCCGATATTCGCTAATCAACAGTAAATAAAGAGAAATCCATCATGTTTCTTATTTATTATTAAATTTTACTTGTACATTATTGTAACAAAATATTGGTAAATTGAGCAATTTAAATAAGAAAACCTTTTTGCCTCTTTTGGTGTGTTATTTGCTGGCTTTTGATGACAAGTCTACGCGGTAAACACAGAAGGTTCCTAACCCATTGAGGCAAGCTTTAATTTTGAAGGTATTGTATTGTATATATCCAACCGAACTGTGACAGCGGCATTACTTTCGTCAACTAAAACGTCCGTATGTCACACATACAGGTGGTTGATTATCTACTGAGTTAACACTGGAACAATCTTCAATACATATCGGGAACGATCTGCTATTTTTTATGAACCGTAACGTGTAAGCTTTAAGTGTTATTTTCATTTGACATTCCTTTCCCAATATAGGCAGAAAACTTGGTATATATTATGGCACTCGTATTTTTCATACTATGTAATTACGCAATGGCGTTTGCTATCGCATATTGGTATTTAAATGACTATCATTATAGTTAATTAGTGAGACAATTTTCGTTCACGATAATATTAATTTAAAACTTATTTTATTTTATTTTCTTGCGTTTCTTAAAAGATAACACACCATTAAAGTTTTAATTTAAATCTATTTATTTTGAACTAATATTTAAAAAGAACCTATGAAGTGTTTAATGAGGCTATTTTTAAAGGCTCAGGTTTTTGGTAAATATGTAAAATGAAGGCACTAATATAATATACTAGACTAAACTATAGTTGTGTTGATGAATCTAAATCATAGTCACGGTTAAAGCACTTGCGCAGGTTGTATATAACAGCAGGAGTAAGCAGAAGTGCATTACAACTAAATCTCACCTGCTTTGTTTTAGATCCCACACTATAACTTACTTATTGTAAGTCTTCCACCCTAATTTTCTGACACGAGCCGCTATTGTTAACACTACGAGTTTCCTTATATAATAATCTAATCATACCTTGTCCTCACGGTAAAAAATCCTAGAACATGAAGATAGTGAAAATTAAGCGCAATTTTCCTACAACTCCTTACTTAATAAAAAAAACCTGTAATGCCTAATAACAATAACAGGCAATACAACCAAAGACATCACGACATTAAGATCACTAGTACACATAGGAAAAAAACAAAAGAAAGAACATTCTTTGTTCATAATAAATCGATCAATGACATAATTGTTTCCCGACTAGCGTAAATGATAACTTCAGAATAAAAAGAACAAATTCAAAAGTTCTCACATAGAGTGTCATCTATATCTGTAATAAGTAAATAATTATGGTTGTCCGCGATGCTCGTCATTTCGATGAGGAGGATTATAAATCCATCAAGCACCAATTTGTTGATGGTGTGAGAAATAAATTTGAACCGGAAAGAGGTCAGTAACGGATTGAACTTCCTTAGTTAACACCTGGCTGATTTGGGATCCGTGAAGTGAAAAAAAGTTTTGATGATATATAAAGTGGTGGTGTTTATTGGATTGACGATGATGGTGAATATAGAGCACCAAAAACTGAAGCAAAAATCTGTTGAACATTTAACAGTGTTAATTTCCAAGTCAGGTAGTGTATTATTTATTTTTGACATTAAGAAATTCATAAGGATAGCTTGGCATCTGGAAATGTATCAAGTATAGGACAATAGACTTACCCTACATAAGGTGTTACTTTAAACATAGGTAGTTACCCTTTCAATGGTGTGTATCACTGAGAGATTGACGGCCAAATTTGACGACGGAACATCAACTTTACGAACACTTGCAAAGAACATGGGACCTCATACCGCAGCAACAAGACATTGAAAATTTAATTTTAAGTATGAACAGTCGATGTCGATGTGTAATTATTGTAAGAGGTGGCAACACTGATTATTAACAATTAGATTTAATGGGATTTTTCAATTATAATTAAAATTAATAGTTTTATTGGAAGAAATGAAGTTTTTTAATCATACTAATTTTCTACTGCGTATAAAATAAATAACATTTTTATTTAAAACAAAAACTTCACGACATTTTAATATTTTTTTTATTGTATACCTTAAATTAACCTATCATTATTCCATTTACTATATCAGAAAATTCTTCATAGATTTTTTGATATTTGATGAAATATAAAATATCCCTAGATTCTGATGTGTGTATTCAAGCTTGAGAATACAATCATGTAGTATTATTTTATAATAAACTGCACAATTGGCAAAGTGGTTGAAGTGGTTGCCTGACTACTGCCACTTCGCCCAATGTATCGGATACAAATCTCACATGGGATCAAAATTTGTGTGATCCACAAGTGGTTAATCTTAGTCTGGGGTTTGTCTGTGTCCGATATTTTAGTGTTTATAAAGGCCCCACGATACTGAATTATTCCTAAACCAAAGTTTAAAAAAATGTATATTTTATTATAAAATTCACCATATAGAGTGCAGAATTAAATATGAAAAGCACGTTCACGCTTGACGTATGTATAAAAATTGACAAAATAGTTTAACACCGTCACGGGAAGCTACACACGAAATGTGCCTCAGTACGGTTACAACGAAATCATTATGATGATCTTGTTTTGATGAACCTACAGTGGTTTCTTCTGATTAACGATTATTTATAGAGTAGCGATGATCTTGAAGAAAGAGCATTAGATTGCTTGCCAAAGCTCTACGCAATAATATTGTTTTAAAGATTTTTTCATTCAACTACAATGGTATACAAGAATATGGCCTGCAGCCGGTTCGGTTGTAAGCGGTTCCAAAGCTTGTGGCCGCTTGCTACACCAGACGTATGGTTTACGCGTTGCTAAGTCTTCAAAAAGGGGTTAGTGCCTAAGCGCAGGGAGTTAAGATAATGTGTATAATGCTAACAGAGGGCATTGTAAAAAATCTGATGAACATCCAACTTAATTTAGAAGCTACTCGTGAGTTTGTGTGCCTGCTTTTCTTTAGAGTTGAAGTATTTCTCGAGTTAGGCACACTTTCATACTATAAAGATAGCAAGCAACTAAACGACTCGCCTGTTGATGAGAAATATCCTTTTTTTTTGACGTCCTTATATTTGCATATCACATTCCCCATATATGTCGGATTCCCCTAAGATGGAAATTTGGGCTGAACCGACTTAAACCACCGCGGTGTTCCTCACACCTTTATAGCGGGGTCGCGCGGATCGCTCTCGCATTCAAATCGTGACCCCGTCAATGGTTCGACCTGCCGATGGATGTGGGACCTCCCACACAACCATAACACAAATTCACAAGACGAATTCACAAACACATTCTATCCTATCGCTTGTTAAGTAGGCCTCACAAGCAAGGGAATAGAATACCAAAACACATGGGTGGTAGGCCAAGTTAATAATTTTAATAATTTATTTAATAATATTAATTATTTATTTTCTCTCTCACACAGAATGGTTACAAAAAAATCAGGTCTTAAATTAAATTTAACATGATCGAGTAAGTGAGTCTGTGTGAGAGACTGGTATCTGCACTAGGAGGACCTGTATGACAGATTACCAGTCTCTCCTAACTCTATAAATTAAGTTGATATGAAAGAAGGGGTATTGCCGAGATACGTATTTGTGCTTCCAGCCTCTTCCTAAGTCATTAAGCAAAACGCAATAACTGTAGCAATACTCTTACACCGGTTTCCTTTAAGAGGGCGGTACGGCTCAATTTTACCGTCACCAAATAATAGACGACGGCGGGTTCTACCACTCAAAAATAGCCACAATTAGGAAAAATACAAATTTAAGCTGACATGCCTTTGCATGCTGCTAATAATATATTTTCGAACTCAAAAACCCAATAACACTTTACCCGACAAATGTAAACCCAGGTCTTCAAAACCAGTCGCAAACTACGCTACAAGACCAAGGCAGCCATGGGAAAATATAGTTTAAAGCTTATAACCAGAATACGAACTCTTGAAGCTGCCCATTCCGATAGTACAGATTCATTGAGAATAAACAAAAAGCTTGGCAAAGAATGACCGGATATGGTGCAGAGTTCCCATGACAATAGTATCAGCGCGCGCCCAATGGGAGCTGTGGTCGTGTGAGATGTGCTAAGTTCGCGTATCGACGCCCACGCAATACTAGACGATAGGTTAATATGGATTAAATTTTTAAACATTTTAAGTTCTTATGAGACTCGCCTACTAAGAGAGCTGTACTTCCTCGTTTATGCTGAAATTGACCATTTTAACGCAAAACAATTTAGATAAAAATAGTTGTGTCGATGAACCTATGATGCGAATACATAACATCTATTGGCGTTTTCATGATGCTTGTCGTGCAAAATACTCGTTATAGTAAATAAATACCAGGTACCCATTAATTAATAATAATATAATAATTACTATTATTTATTTATTGATTACATTAGTATTAATAAGCACTTACGTAACGTTTTGGTACATTACCTAAGAAATTAAATGGTATAATTTTTTTAGGGCAATAGGTAACTGCTTAGTAAGCACTGTCTGAGATAAATTAATAACTTCACAAATCGGTCAACATTTTAAATAAGTTACACATCACACACTTATTTTACATTAAAATAAGTTATCATGTCACTGGTCAGTTTTGTTAGAGTCTACTCACTGCTATCCAGGAACTTGTAGACATTTAGACATTCAAATAATAAAAGCAGCAAAAGTACTTACAGCGAGAAATAATTCGCAGGCGTATCCATATTAGCCTAACGGCCGGTGTATTCCGTGAGGCTGGATAGAGATCTATCTGAGCCCGTTTGCTCATGCTCGTCCCTCCATTTTATTACAATTCACATTACCTATTATTACCTACTGTTTTGTGTGACATTATTTTTGTTTATAACGCTGTATTACTTCACTTATTTATGTGCACTATCTTTCTGGCTTTTGCATGTCAAAAGATTATAATTTCATTACGTTTATTATATACTCAAGTAATCATTTAAGTATAGACTTACACTACATATCCATTGTGGGATAAATAGACAACCACATAATTTTTGGACATGTCTAAAATTTACCCAGAAATTTACCCGGTCTTGTCCCTATTATAAGGGAAACAAAACCATGTCGCGGAATGTAGGTGTATTTTAAAAGGTATTCTGATTCTGTTACGGTCGTATGTATAAAGTAAGAATTTACGATCTATTGTTCGAATATATTATGTATATATTTTATTGGTTGGCATCACACCCATTGCACTACCGACGTAAATTCATTTGTAATACAAGCATTAGCCTATCTGGTAGGTTAACAAAAATACTAGTCATACGTTATCTAAATTAAAGGAAATAAAAACAATTGCGAACTACTTGTTAGTTTTAAGAGTATGTATGTATGTATCTATCTTATGTGGGGGCCAGTCAGTGCAGACCGGCGACACTGCGACCCAGTGGGATCTTTTGTGTCGACACTCTCCCAATAACGACTGCATGTATAGTTATACGAGTATAGCCAAATTTACTGGATTACTACTACTACATAATTTTGCTCGAATCTACTTAATTTTGCTCGAATATAATATTTAAACAACATCCCAACCCATAATTTTCTTTGATGTTAATAATCGATAGTTACTATCTTTCATAATATTTAAAATACAACGAAAACATCTTAATCTTTGACCTATAATTCTCATATCTCTATGAAATATACCACCTGGAACTATAATCGAATATCGCATTTAAACAAAAGGTTTATTTTATTACGATCACCCAACACACTGACATTGTCTATTATTCTTGACAACCGACTTATATCACCAATTTAAAAAGGCCTTTGCGGTTATACCGAATCTTCCCTGACTGGTTTATATTTATTAGATCCGAGGGAGGGGGTAGAGTTCAACGTAATCTGGTTTTTAACATTTTTTGATAGCCCAAATCATAGTGTCAAATTGCTTACTATTAAATAATGATAAGCGATAGAGTTTAATGGATCGAGACGTGTCAGTGCGTGTGAAAATATTTTGAGTTTGTTTTTTATTGATTGTATGAGAAATCATATGAAGGCTGCCCATGGTGTAGATTAAAAGTATATTTTCATGCTACAGACAGTATGGGATCCGCCTGGTGGTGAGCTGTTATTGTAGTCTATAGCCGTTTATTATATTGTAGGTAATAATCGCAAGGTACTGATTCTAAAGGTAAGCCACGATACTACGCTGCTAAATTAAGGTCATATTCCAAACAGCTGATTTGTTTTAAAATAACGGCACCAATGACGTAGTGGTTTAAGTAGTCGCCTCGCCACTGCCACTGCGCCGAGTGTTGTGGGTTCGAATCCCACACGGGACAAAACTTTACGTGATCCACAAGTGGTTGTTCCTAGCCTGGGTGTTCTTTGTGTCCGTTGTTTGAATGTTTGTAAAGTTCCCCGCGATAGAGGAATTATTTAAAGAAAGAAAACAAAGTCTTTGATTAAATCTTTGCATGTTTAACTATATCAGTCACGTAGCTCCGTTGCTCGGCTATAATGTGAAGGCAACAAAATAATACAAATACATTTTAATATGTTACTAAATTTATCCTGCGGCTTCGCTCGCCTTATTTAAATTTGTCAATAAATTCCTGTTCCAATATGTACAACAACGACTTCCTCTGTTGCCTATTATAAAATAGTAAGTTAGTATCTTAGAATAAGCCACGATGGGGCTAACATATTACTCTGTAATAAAAGCCTCTAAATAAATAAAGATAAAAAAAAAAATCCTATTCCTCGGGAACAGTACTTTTTTTTTCTGGGTGAAAGGTACTCTATGTTCTTTCCTGTAACCCTGTTTGCGCAATTTCATAATTCACTACGGTCGAGTAGTTAAGGCATAAAATCGTAACAAACAACTCATTTCGCATTTATAATATTAGTTAGGATAATACTAACAAGTAAGATCAGGACAAGAGATGCAGCTACCATTCTTGTACTTACATAGACTAACGTCTATATTATATCTATGAAGAAGGGAGTAGACGCGTGTTACATGCACATTTCGCCAGCAATGGTTTACATTCAACGTAATAGGCTTCTACCAGGCTATTTTCTTTTTACGTACCGCTGACATTATCCATTTCTCCATTTTCAACATGGGCTGCCAACATTATGCTATAGAAGTACATACATACATACATAGATTGACGCCTGTTTCCCAGAGGGGTAGGCAGAGACTACGGATTTTCATTTGCTACGATCCTGACACACTTATCTGGCTTCATTCACTTTCATCACATTCCTCATACACGACCGTCGGTTCAAGGTGCTCTTAACCTGGCCTTTGTCCAGAATGCCTCCGATCTGATCAAGAAACGTTCGCCTAGGTCTTCTTCTTGCGACTGTTCCATTCACACTAGCCTTATAAACTTTCTTAGTCAGTCTTTCGTCGTCCATTCTTTCTACATGCCCAAATCAGCTTAACATACCCTTTTCTATTCTTGTCACTATATCCACTTTCATGCCGCATCTCCCTCTAATCACATTATTCCTTATTCTATCTTTCAGAGTCACACCACATATATTTCTCAGCGCTCTTATTTCTACAGCATTTATTCTGCTCTCATCCTTCTTTTGCCATACATAGAAGTAATGAACAGAATACCAGCGAAGATAGGTACAATATCAAGCAAAATAGCAAAAGTTGATGTCTTCATCACATTGACGTCAATAAGTAGGTATATTAAGGAATTAAGAACCACGAATATGGTACGGAATTCCTCAACCCAGAAATACTATTCCACCTGCAGCAACCTTTGCATCCATCAAAATGATGTAAGATCGTGATATTTATCACAACAAATGTCATCTCCCACAATAAGTCATTTGATGCGCATACTTGTGGAAATACCTCATAATGCGAAATCACGATCTCATCGCGGCCAAGTTTAGACATAATCAAACACGCGGCAGCCTTATTCTGGTTACTCGGAACTACATATATTAGTGTGATTGCAATGAATACTTCATTTGGTTACTTGTATGGCTGCTGACTCAGACCCAAGACCCAGCGGTCTTGGACGTTAAACAAAAAGGACAGAAAGCGGCATTTGAATCTTATAAGGAAAGTTAATAGACCACTTGATACGACACGCAGATTTTTTTATACATCTTCGAAGGAAAAGTCCATGACGTACCTTTGTCCAACTAGTGAAGGAAAAAGTGGGAGTCTCTATCTAGAATCTAGAGGTTAAAAATTAAGGCAGTAGTCAGATATATGTATATGGCGATTACTCTATTGACTTGAGCTACGCTTCTAAATTAAACAAGACGTGACAAACAAGCTTACAGCTATCCTGTGGATAAGCCGACGCGTATGGGTTTTCGCAAGACAAGGTAAAACAAACGCCCGTTGTCCACCCATTATAAAGGGAATTGTGCTGAGTGAGTGATATGTGTCTGCCAGCATGATATTTGCATGATTCTATTATGTGAAGTACTGTTATATGTTCTTGGTGTGGGTGTTCAAATGATGTGACTTTATGGAAGATATGGATATAAATATATTGCCTGGTATCAGTTATAAATAAAATGAATACACATTGTACTACGAACTAGCTGTGTGGTTGCGGGGCGACTACTGCCGCGCCAGTATTGCATACTTACGCCTGTCTATACCAAAGAAATGCGTCAGCGTACCTACACTAGTATAGTTATATCACTGTACCTGCTTATAAAGCCTGGAATACTCTAATCATCACATAAGATTGTTTAAAATTGATCTAGTAATGTTAGCCTAATATAAGCAAAATCTAATTCTAAATGGGTATTTCGTTTTCATCGTACCGTACATCTCTGATAAATATAACATCACCTTTACTCCAAGCCGAATTAATAGCATCCATCCAGGTTGACTAAAATACAGAATTTCGAATTGAGAAGATGTCATAAACATCTTAAGCGATGGACAGACAAGGTAAAGCGATAAAATGCGTTGGGAGTATTCTAGCTTAACTAAAATTATTTTATAGTATTCCATTTTCATTTCATTGCTGGCTTTTATATATTTATTCACACTTGCCTATAGAATATCGCTAAGGATAGTCAGTAGTGTATTACAGTCATATTTCGCCAGCTGTGATTTAGTATCTACGTAATAGGTGACGAGATACTTAACGAGCGTATCTTCAAACGCCTGCTACTAAGAAAAATCCAAAAACACTTATTTGAATCGCAAATCGAAGTTCAGATCCCATGCACAGCAGTCTCACTTACTTAACACATTTCAAGATACATGTAATTTGTGTTGAATCTATTGTCATTTACTGGGCACATATTCAGACAACTACAGCTAATTATATGGCAAAATATATAAAGAATATCACAATAATTATGATATACATATATGTATATATCGTCACTATCTTTATTGGCATATGCCAATATATATGTACGTACTTTTACCTTGAAAGTGTAACGGTTTGAGGTCATGTTGACTTCATGAGGGAGCGCATTGCAAATAAAACGGACTGGACGAAGAAGAAAGTATAAGAAACCAGATGTAAGGAACGGACAAAGTAAGAGGAGGCTATGGAAAAAACGAAGATTTCTGTCATGATTGGAACATAAGTGTTGGAAAAGGCTGTTTAAATAACTAACGATTGTCTGTAACCACAAGCAAAATACCAATAAAGTAGTTATTCATTTTACTTAGTTTACATAATAAGTAATTATAATATGTTAAGTAACAGAATAATCCTAGTTCTAGATAAGGTATTCTGCACAGTTCACGTCGCGCTCACGCCCACACTAACATTAATTCATTGTTACCTTAATAATATATTTGGTTACAGTTCACAAAATTATTTGTGCGATGTGTCATCGTGGAGCCGAGAGTTGAATTGTGAGAAAGGGCGTGAAAATAGTAGCTGGGATTGTCCGAATACCTTTTATAAGAAGCTGGAGTGATATAATTTAAGTGGAATAACCCAACATTGCCAATTATTTGCTAATAGTAGGAATGAACCGTCACATCTAAGAAGTGTTACCCTTTTACAGGAATTATAAACCTCTTTAAGTATTAATGGTACAGCGATTTGACCAATGAAAAGCTCATATGCATAAAACTCTAGAGACTGGAAATTAAAGATAAAATATAAGAGGTGTAAACCAAAGATGTTCTATAAGATATCTGTAACTCCTAGTCTCTGGATTTGCCAATGTGCGTAGATACCCCTTGTAGTAGATGTGATGTGATAAAACCTTTACCTTCAGGTAGACTTTCGGATTACTCGGCACTATTCCTATATAACAAAATGTATACAAGCAATATACATGGTGGTAAATGGCTTTATCTATAAATACGATAGTATTTTGATCGCGAAATCATAGCTATAGCTTTGTGCATACTGCCCATCCTACTTGAGTAAATATAACTACTTCGACGAATCCGTGGCATAAGATGATTGCATATTCGTTTGAGCTGGGAAAATAATATTAGGTTTTTCTGGAACGGCTTTATTCAAAGATGCACGGAGCCTGTAAATGTGCCCGGTCGACAGCTATGGGTATTACGTAAAGTCTAAAGACTTGACAAAATATGGGTATAAGATTATACCATATATTTTATACAAATGGTATGTAAAGTATGTAGTGGTCGCCTCGCAACTGCCACCGCGCCCAAGTGTTGTGGGTTCGAATCCCACATGGGACAAAAAATTGTGTGATCCACAAATGGTTGTTCCGAGTCGGGTGTTGTTTGTGTCCGTTGTTTGAATGTTTGTAAAGTTCCCCGCGACACAGGAATCATTCCTTATGCGAGATTTGACTTTTTAACAAATAAAAAGTATACATTGTCACTTATCCTTTACCCACAACATACAGGGTGTCTATATGTATCAGGAAATCAATCCACTGATATCAAAAACAGTTCCCACGCCTTGATTATAATTAAACTATGACTAATATAATCTGAATATAACAATGGAACGCGTCTCTTACTTGGAGCGTGGGCGGTGAGCCGAATGTCTTAAGTAGTTCACGGTTAATTCTATATGCCTGCACGTAATAGAAAATCATTGCAGGATGTATAATGATTGAAATGTTATGTAAGTATATACAAATACTCTTGTATACAAGTACTATTGTATAGTAATATAATAATAATATAATATTCTACCACATACACACAACACCATCTAGCCCAAACTAAGCAGAGCTTGTACTATGGGTACTAGACAATGGATAAACATACATATATACTTTTTTTTTTTGTAAATACATACATATTATACATAGAAACACCCAGACCAAGACAAACACCCATGTTCATGCACACAAATGTTTGACTTGTGCGGGAATCGAACCCGCGACCTCAGGCGTGGCAGTCAGTTACACTAACCACTACGCCATCGAATCGTCTAAATACAAAAAATACAAAAAATAGTATACAGTGTTTTAATTGTCTCAATAAACAAATCAAGCAGATTGTTATGTACTGTTATGCAACATATGAGTATCGTATTGTATGAATTCTATAATAACTTGTTTAAATGTTATGTAAACCTATACCATTACTTGTTCTGAAAGCTATGAAACTTTATTAGGTAATTATCCACTTGGGCTTCCAAAAAAACAACAACATTTTAAGTAGCGTTACCTACTACAATTTAATAATATTAGTAAGCAATTGTTACATAATAACCATGATTTAAAACATCGAAATAATGAAAATTTGAAATAATATAACTAACTCAGTAAGTGTTATATTGAGCTGATACTTTCGGCATCTACGTACCACAACATAGCGTACTGTGGGTTTGATTTGATCGAACTCTATCTCCGACCATCAGAATAACATAAAATAATACTCTTCTTGTATATAGTACAACAACTGTTTGTAGACATTAGAACTAAATTTCTTATCTAAATATGTAATTTGATAATTTAATGTTTTTATAATTTTTTTATATTCGACACGTTTACGCCTCCTCAGACAGATTTTGGTGGTACTAATTTAATAACCTTTTTCTAATCATGTAATACCCATAATGAATTGAATGAATAAATGATTTGTTTTAATAAATCGGAACTGAGGCACAATAATAAAATTGTATATGATACCAGAAAGGACAAAAACGTGTGATTTGGTAAAATTGGAGCAATCCTCCTGGTACTTTTGCCCTACTCAAAATCTCAATCTAACAACTTAATGATGTATCATACGTTCAGTAAGGATTCTAGTTTCTTTAAAGTGACACTTTGATACTAGAAAAGTAACAGCAATCCTTACTCTTGCTCTTACAAAACAGCGCTTCTTTAGTTGAAATTTCGATAACACGTGAGTGATAAGAGTCAAAAAGACTACTAGAGCAACTGCTTGACGTCAGGCTGGAATCACATTTTCGCTTATTGTAGAAAAAGTGCTAGCAAAATGTGACCACTTAAATGACGTAATCTACATAATACAATATTAAAACGTACATACTCGTATACACATAGGCTTATGCCTGCTTCTCGGTAGCGGTGGCACTGAGTAATAATATATTAATTAAAAAATTTTTTTTTTTTTTCAAATTTTAATTTTTTTTCAAATATTTATTCATTTTTACACTAGGTATTTATTTTATTTCTGCATTCTCGATAAAGAACGGCCAAGCGATGCTAAGCACAAGCTATATCTTATATACTTCTTCTTGATATCTTCTTTTTCTGTCGAGAAATTCTTAGAAGCAGCACGGATTAAGTAATATTGGTATATTGCGCCAACTATAGGCAGGTCGTCTTCAGGTCGATTGTCTTTATTGCTTACCGTCGGAAACAGTAGCAGAAGCCGGGATACACTGACTGCCTTTGAGGAATATAGACGTGGCACTATAACTATGCATTAAACATCTCAACAATAAAACCAATCCAAAGATGATATTAAAATGCAAATCTTAATACAATCAGAACATGTAAAGCACGTAGAACTAATTCGTGTTGGCTTATGAGTCACGGGCAAGCGCAGGCGCACGATATTCACACGATACATGACATAATAATAGTAATACGTTATCAAATATGATTGATTCTGTTGTAAGGACCTTCTTATAATTATGTTTGAGGTTGCGCGTGATTCAAGTAATCGTTGGATTCACTTATTTATTTACTCTTATGATTGAAGATACGGTGCTTAGCTATTAATTTTGCATTGCATTGCGTAAAACTGATACGATGGTCATGTATTAGATTGCGCTTATGTTTAACTGCGGTCGTGGGCTTTCAAGTCTGGAAGTGTTATCAGTATAGAGTCTGGAAATTTGATGGTTCGATGATAATATGCGAGGCATTACGTGTGATCTAAATGTAGCTGGCGTAACGTGGCTGCAATACAGCTCTGGCCTCCCCTTTGGGGATTCGGGGATTACATTATAATAAGGTCACTAAGTTAACCTTTTCAATGCAAATTATTGTTTATGTTCTCATTTCCTTTGCTACTCTTAGTTAAATCGAAATGACAGCTATTGTCTGCTTACAGATTTAAATTTAAGTGTTACAAGGAATCTGTGGAAAATGTAGTGGGTAGTATATTTGTTAAGTTTAGTGTTAAGTACTCAATGTACTCCTGTTATACTACTGTTTGTTTCCCCGTGTTCAATAAATAAATAAAAAGGGTCCCGACTATTGGAAAAATTATTTTGGTTTCGATTGGGAATAATTGGAGGAAATCAAACGTAGCGGCACAAATTAAAAGAGGCTGGACGGTTGATTATTATAAGAATGGCCTAAATGTTCGGTGGCGTAAATGCAATCATTGAAATGATTCTTTCTCCTCTGGATATTAGTTTAAGTTCAAATTAAAACAGAACATTTGGTAGGTAGTAGAGCCTCGCTGATGTCAGCAAAGCATGAATGGGTCGGCTCGACCGGGGAAGGACTACCCTCTCACAGAATATCGACATGAAATAGCAGTATTTCTATTGTTGTGTTTCGTTTGGTGAGTGAGAGTGCCGGAAGCCCAATCACCCTCTTTCACTCCTCCCGCTCCTTCTCCTTCCCACTTCCTTTTTTTCTAAAGGGTCGGTAACGTGCATGGGATGCTTCTGGTGTCGCAGGCGTCCATAGGCTACGGTGACCATTTACCATCAGGTGGGCCGTATGCTCGATTGCCATCTTAATTATATAAAAAAAAAGAAGAAATTGCTAACAGACCATCATCAAACTCATGTCATCAGCTTTTATTGATTGACTGAATGAATTCACTTGAATAACTTTAATTTTTACAAAACTTTGATTAATTATCCTTTCAGCAACCGAAGGTTACTCATTGACCTAAATTAGTCGTATCTAATGTAATCACGCACTTGACTATCTATGAAGCAACAACTCATCCCACTAAACAATAAAAACGAAATTATCACAAGGTAACATTGCAAAAACAATACATGAATGAAGAGACACCCACTTGTTACTCATTAACACTAAATAGTCCAGCCTTGGATTCCCATATCTGTGGGCCTTTTGTGCTTCATTGGAAAGTAATTACTGAGGTCTGTTAGACCCACACTTGACGTGTTTAACACCCACGTGAAGTCAAAAGCTTAACTTGAAGACGTTTAAGTATCTTTTGAGTGCTCTTATAATGTGGGGTTAAAAGGGGTACGTACGTGTTTCGATAGAGGCGAAAGTTCAGTTCGTTGGAGTCGATACGGTCGTTTTTAATATGCTGTTCACTGATTAATTTATTTACTAATAATAATACTTCGATATTTTATTGTCTACGTGTCATAGTCGGTAAGGCCATGATACTAGTAAGTAAATATATCCATAAATCGAATATTGAAATCAATAGAGTATTAGTGGTTTCTATGTTCCGTCATGTTTAAATTTACTTCTAATTACACCATGTGAGAGAATAAATAATGTTGCAGGCGTTCTACTATTGGATAAATCATATTTATAAAGTTTTTCAAAATGATCCCTAGATTTAAAAATCGAAAGTGAAAACGTCCGTTGAAAGTGGACCCGTTAACCCTACAAAAATCATGCGCGCGCGCACTGACAAGCGCGTCCGACGAGCATTTTGTTATTGGATTAAACTATTACTATTCCAATCTCACACTTCTTTTCCAAATCATCACTCTTATCACAAAGGCATAAAGTTTATATTACAAATTTTGAACTGTATTTATAAATTTGGTCCACGAATGTTCTAGGTACAATAGAAATAATTAATCTCGAGTTAAGAACGAAGGTTATGCTTAAGTAATCATTTAATTGGTACAGATGCTCGTGAATCGGCGTTCAGATAGTGAAGAGTGGGTGGAGTTAGGCAATGCAGCTTTGAAAAAGTTTATGTGAATTGCTCAAGATAAGATCTCTATGCTAACATCATAAAAAACAGCTGCTATCTTTCAATATTCGTATGCAATATTGATTGAAAGGTTTAGAAAAAACGTGTCATTTTAGTGACCTTTGGCGAAGTAATAATTGGTAATAGTTACATGACATTTATTGAATAAATAATATCAGCCTGCAATTCAACTATCCTAGTGCTGGGCACAGGTTTCTTCTCAGTGTGAGAAGAATAGTCATAATCATAGTTGACGATGGACTAGTGCACGCTGGCAGACTTCACATATCTTCGAGAACTTTATGGAGAACTCTCACACATGCAGGATTCTTCGCGATGTTTTTCATCACCGTTAAAGTGAGCGATAATTAGCTATTTAATACGCACATAATTTGAAATGTCTGAGATACGCACCTCAAGAACTCGAGACTCGAGACCTCTGCGTGGCAGTCCAACGGTCTTCCAATAGATTATTGCTAATATGGATAGAAGTATTCAGAACAACGTGTCATTTTAGTATTTTTGACGAAACAGCAATTGTGCAGAACTGTTCATTCATATTATTACTTCAAAAAAGCTTAGTGATGACAAGCAAGTTTTGAATTTTAAGGTGCCTTATTTACCATACTCTCCTATACACTGCACCTACTCTTCACAAAATATTATGTCAACTAGCACATGATTTAAAACTGCAACTTTCTGACCTGCTCTGACAACTTCAGGTATTCACCAGTAATCAAGATTTTTTAAAGACTCCCGCCTAATGGACAAGCCTTGTATCACGAGGGTTTTTACAAATATTCAAATATCGAGTATCTGCACATTTATTTGTGGACTCCACTATTTTATTTTTTGTATTTATAAGAGCCTATAGCATTCGGCGAAATGTATAGCGGCGAGGTGACCATCTTAACTTCTGTGCCATCCATGTCAATTTACATTTGTGTTTACAGCAAATAAGATTTCTCTGTATTAAGCAGTAATCATTAGCCATTTTCAGAATCTCCACACTATCTTTAAATATAAAGTCATGTTTGCAAATCTCTAGTAAGTATTAAGCCCCACGTAATAGGGCGCAAGCCAGCAAGTAAAGAATATTGTTAGAAAATCAATGGCGCGGGCGCCGAGTCGAGAAATAGGAATCTTACGATTGGCGGTAAGCGTAAGTACAATCTAATGCTACGGGACCAATCAAGGTGAGAAGTCCCATATCGTAACTAGCATCGCAGAAATAGAAAAAACACTACAGAGGACTAAAATTTACCCAGCCTATTTTCCAAATTCCATGTTACTACTGAATATCTCCTGACAGAAAAATCAAATGCACTTTGACCTACACGGGAATCGAAATTTCACTATCATCTTCCCCGGTCGTGAATACTCCCAACGAGGTAATAAAGATATTAAACAAGTATTTATTTAAACAATGTTAAATACATAAGCTTATTAGGTTGAGTGTACGTGCTGGTCGTGGGGTCGCCGATTCGAATCTTGTGATGAGCATTATTGTCGTAGGGCCCAACCTGACCTTAAGGTCTGAGGTTAGCTAGTCACTAACAGGCTGGAATTGTGTTTTGATATACTACAGCACCTAAAACACAGTACCCTTATAAAACCAGTTATCAGACTGCCTGTCACTGAACATCAATTTGGTCATTACGTCTCAGAAACGGCTATAGATGTCAATTGCAAAATCTTCATCATATCCTATGTAGTGTAATTTTTCATGTAACATAGAGTTTTACCAAAATAAAGTAAAATTATTTTGAATTAAGTTTTGTAATTTCTCGCTATTAAGTTGATTGATCATCAAATCTTAAACACATAGCTTAGCATAATATATTTATAGACTGTGTCTATAGGTTATCTTGTTGGACAGAGGCTCATATGTGTATGTAATATACAACTGCCTCCGTGGCGCAACGGTAGTGAATGCGACTGCTGTGCATAAGGTCTCGGGTTTGAATCTAGGGTCGGGCCAACAAACAGTTATTGGGATTTTCAATTAAGAAATCTCAATAGCAGCCCGAAATTAGGAAATTGGCGGTGTAAGACACCGCCATGCCTCGGAAAGCACGTAAAGCCGTTGGTCCTGCGCCTGATCTCTCTCCGGTCGTGTCGGATTACCATCTCATCGGATCATGAGAGTTAGGGAACAGAGAGTGCACTTGTGTTTGCGCACACACTTGGGCACTATAATATCTCCTGAGTAGTTGGCCAGTCTCCGTTAAGACTGGCCGCCGTGGCCGAAATTGGTATAGAGGTTATTATTATTATACAAAACTAAATGAATAATCTCTTACTAATTTACTTTCAGTAAAAGGACCGTCATTAAAAGGCTTTATCACGGCACGTCTTTTATCGTTTGTGTATTATTATTGTCTGACTGCACGGATGGCGTATGATATAAGTGGTCGCCTCGCTGTTGCCTCTGCGACGTGTGTTGTAGGTTCGAATCCCACACGGTACAAAAATTTATGTGATCCACAAATGGTTGTTCAAAATCTGGGTGTTCTTTGTGTCCCTTGTTTGAATGTTTGTAAAGTCCGCGACGCAAGATTTACAACTAGTGCGGGACGTTGCGGGACGTTGACCAAAAAAAATTATGCCCCTGTTTTATAAATTTCCAGTCATGTAATTAGGATAAAATATAAAAGGTAAGTATGATGTTGTAGCCATTTTCTTATTTTTATTAGCAGGGAGTCATACGCGTGATGTTGACTTTGGGAAAATGCCTTAAGACTGAGCCGAGCGTAAGACAGATAATGACAGAGCTCGTGCGGCGCATATTCAAATCGGCGCGCGGCCGCCATAGTAAAATTGTATGGATGATTTGAAGTGCTTTTTTGATAAATATGTATCTTTATTGTCAAGAAATAACTTAAATATTTGGGAAGGAAAAATTGTAATTTAACTATTTATGTTTCGTTTAAGCTGTAAAATAGGATAGATTTCTACTGTTATAATCTAAAAATCACGAAACACGAGCTTACGTTTTTGCATTTTTCGTGCAAATTTACGTAATTTTGTCGGCGAAAATATTAAATATTTTAAGTTTTTTACACGGAGTAATTGTAAACACATCATTGTTATGGTAAATGTATATTTTATATTTGTATTTAACAAAAAGTTTTGTTTTTGTTCACTTAACTGTGACTGCCTGTTTTGGCACATTTCGCTCGGCGCAGTCTTAAAGAATAAAAATAAAATATTCTCGTCGCTCGAACGCTAACTAATCGACCAAAACACAATAATAGTGTAGCTACTCTAACGCCGGTAGCTTGTTAGAGAAAAATACTGTTACGGGCGTCCCAAGTTACGCCAAGCTATTGGAAACTGCAGGCCTACCATGCTTATAATATATATGTCGGCGGGAGCGATGGCTGAGCAATAATACTGTCTCCATCTTGATTAGGTGCTACAGGGTCCATTGCGTAGGTGGTGAATAATAATAATCAATGTACACTTCGTATAACCTCACTTTATTGTCTTTAAACACAATGTAAAATCAAACAAGGTAAACCGACAGTTTCGTTTTGGAGAAGTGACCTGGTCGTCCCAAACTGTAATCAGCATTTCAATCCCCCACTTTCCAATACGACTCTGTCCACGTGCCGCCATTACAATAACAAGTGACGTCACGGTGTTTACTCCTTCCCTAATACTATGATAATCAAATGAACAACTTAATATTATACGATTTCACTTGCCACGAAATATACACATATTCATATCTTCTGCATTAGGTATTGTATCTTATATGATATGATACATAACGCATAAGACACCTTTAACAAAAACGGAAAGAAATTAAAATATGAATGAGCACTTCGCCATAAATATTAAAATAATCAATAATTAGTAATAAATTCTGTCGTAATACACAATAAGATGTAAATATGTGTTCGCATCTAAATAATGCCATAGCTCATCTCGATAGGTTTGCGCGTTAATTGCTACGCCTGAGCACGGGACCTGTTATTACTGGGGTCGGGTAAAGGTAATGCTAGACAGTGGGAATAGAAAACGCACGATTGAACTCTATCTTTTTTTTAATTTGAATAAGATAACTCTCACACTAGGAATAATTCCTGTGTCGCGGGGACTTTACAAACATTCAAACAAAGAACACCCAGACTCGGAACAAGCTGCCTTTGCGGATCATAAAAATTTTGTCCCGTGTTGGAATCGAGTCCACAACACTCGCCGTGCAGTCAACTATAGTTGCAGTATATACGACAAGTTGCAGTTTTAGTGATGACCTTGTTACTACTATTTCACAAAGTGTAGCATATTTGATGTGTGTACGAAGACAAAAATATTCGTGATGTAACGTAAGGCTGTACGCGTACTGTGGTAGCGTCTAATATAGGAATTGTATTAAATTAAATACACTCCAAGAATAATTCCTGTGTCACGGATACTTCATAAACATTCACACAAGGTTGAAAATTCAGAACAATTTGATTTATGGATCATATTTTTTTGTCTTGTTAATGATCGAACACACAACACATGGCGCAGCGCAGTTGTAATGTTACTAGTTAACTATTATTATGAGCTATATTTTTTTTAAATTAAATTTTGATTTGACGACTCGATGGCGTTTTGGTTAGTGTAACCGACTGCCACGCCTGAGGTCGTGGGTTCGATTCCCGCACAAGTCAAACATTTGTGTGCATGAACATGGATGTTTGTCTTGGTCTGGGTGTTTCTATGTATAATATGTATGTATTTACAAAAAAAAAAAGTATATATGTATGTTTATCCATTGTCTAGTACCCATAGTACAAGCTCTGCTTAGTTTGGGCTAGATGGTGTTGTGTGTAGGTATGTGATAGAGTATGTGATAGAATAGAATATATTAACAGCATAATCATATTGGTAACGATTATTTTCGCATTTCATAGTAATCAATAAAAATATCAATTAATTAGGTATACCTACATTATTTTGACATCGATACCAGTGACCCAACCAAACCCAACCAAACCAAAGATTTCTACCCATAATTGTGTATGATACATGGTAAGATGAGTATAATTTTAATAATCGAATTTATGAGTAGTATACATATGTTCATCTTAAACCTAATTATATTAATAAAATCTTACGAAATATAATCGATACGATATTCTACTGTGGATCTGTAGCGGCCTTACATTGACCGCTCTAATAGCACGTTCGACCATTGTGCCGTACTTGCGAGATATTGTAATATATAGTTACCTGACCATCTCCTGTAATAAGATAGTCGGATTTATTCCTCTATGAGCATGTGTATGTGTGGTACACCGTACAGGGTGGCACTTGAAAGTGGCACACACGTAGTCGATAATATAAATAATTTGTCCAATCATTCAAATGTTAATGTGAATTTATACACACTAGGTATTTTAATAATCGTGTATCCATACATGGATCGACTGTCGTTGCTATATTGCTGGAGGGATTAGCGGAAGCATACATTATCTTCTTTGTGTCGGCAAACTTAGACGAATGAGGCTAATTATAAGTTCTATGTACGTCTGTTTGTGGTATTATAGCTCCCTAACGGAGAAATTGACATTGATGGGATTTTATTAAGAAAATCTGATACTGTTAACAGTATTCGATAAACATCTGTTTAGCTTTTTAAAAGGTGCGAGTTATTTTTGTTTTAGTGGTATTTATAGATATAATTATTGAATGGAACAGTCGCAAGAGGAAGACCTAGGCGAACGTTTCTTGATCAGATCGGAGGCGTTCTGGACAAAGGCCAGGTTTAGAGCACCTTAAACCGACGGGCGTGTATGAGGAATGTGATGAAAGTGAATGAAGCCAGAGAAGTGTGTCAGGATCGTAGCAAATGGAAATCCGTAGTCTCTGCAAATTATTATAATAAATTATTATGTAAATGCTGTAAATTATTATAATAGTTTTCATAATACTTTACGAAATACGTAAATAAAAAATATATGAAATATGAATACTGATAATAGTACTAATTCAAATACTTAGTTTCTATGAAGATTTTCGGGGGCCCAAGGGTATCATACCATACTTAAGTCATTTTCTCTATCTGATAAAAAGTATCTTAAGTTAATACTTAAGATAAGAAATTTTAATTCTTTGTCAAAATGTCTTGAGCATGCCTTGAACAGAAGCGGCGTCTCTAGCTCTTACGGTTCATGAGTTGAAAGTTGTATAGCACGTCCGTCCGTCTTTTTAGAGTTCGAAAAAACTCTTATAAGAGTTTTTTCGAACTCTAAAAAAACTTATTAATCTAACCTAACCAACATTTACGCAAGCGAAGGCGCAGGCAAAACTTAGTTAATTAATATAATGCATATCTGTAAACAGCCTGAGTAATAAGGAGAACAGCAGTTGTTTTCTGGATGAAAGTACTCTTTGTCCTTTGCCGTACTCTGACAATTTGTCTGCGAAATTTGATAATGATCGGTTGAGTAATTTAGGCGTAAAGGCGTAACAAACAAAAACAACTCTACATTCGTATTTATAATTATAAATATTAGTTAGGATTATCTTTTCCATCCTGTATAATATGCTGGGTTTACATGGTGTGTTCGAGTTATGGCTTTCCATGTGTGATATTTGTAACTGTTTGTTAGCAAGATGCTAGGTCGTATTTCAAACGGTTCAATGAAATAAGCTATTCAATTATATGTTTAGTCTAGATGCTAGTGAAGCATCAATTTCTCCGTATTTTATATTGTGTTTTGATAGTATGGTTATGGTTCATCAGTCTGGATATAAGGTCTCGAGTTTAATCCTAAGACATCTCTGACTTTTCAAAGTTATGTGCATATTAAATATTTGATTATCGCTCGCTTTAAGGTAAACATCGTGAGGAAACCTTTATGTCTGAGAGTTCTCTATAATGGTCCCAAAGATATATGAAGTCTACCAATCCACACTGGGCCAGCGTGGTGGACTACAGCCTAACCCTTCTCACACTGAAAAGAGGCCCGTGCCCCGCAAGGAGATAGTTTAATACAGGATTGAAATTGTATATAGCGTTAAAAAAACTGTATAAAGTAATGTGAATTGAATGTCGCGAATGCTATATTTGTGTACACATATGTTAATCGGTCTCTGTGGCGTAGTGGTTAGTGTAACCGACTGCCACGCCTGAGGTCGCGGGTTCGATTCCCGCACAAGTCAAACATTTGTGTCCCTGAACATGGATATTTGTCTTAGTCTGGGTGTTTCTATGTATAATATGGATATATTGCCAAAAAAAAGTATATAATTATGTATGTTTATCCATTGTCTTGTACCTATAGTACAAGCTCTGCTTAGTTTGGGCTAGATGGTGTCGTGTGTTAGTGATATAATATTATTATTATTATGATATTATACAAGTTTGTGGTTAAGTTTTAATCTTTTTCGCACTCCCATTACTGCAACATCTGCGACACCAGACACCCACCTTTATTTTTTATTAACAAGTAGTTGTGACGAGTCTGGTTGTTCTTTGTGACAAACGTTTAAATATTTTTAAAGCACCTTCAACATAGTGCTATTCTTGAAAGCAGTCAAGATGTTATTAAACGTAGGAAGCCATGAGAAAATATGTACAACCAAAACTATCAATTCCAATGGCCTGGCTATCACAAAGTCCTTTTTAATGAACTCTACGACAGGTGATTAAAGACTACAATATTACCGTAGATGATTCTTTACCTAACACAGCATTCGCTAGCCTAACAGATTCCAGTTACACATAGTATAGTGATATTACCAAATACGAATCTATCCTACAATAACCTTAAAGATCACAATCGTCCATTCGCAAGTGCCTCCTCTGCCTACACTCCCGACACAACATTTTTACTGAAAACGTGACTTCAGTATTTGTTATATGTAAATTAGCGATTTGTCCAATGGCCGCACGCGAATCTTCTCAGGGTACCTTTGAAGTTCAATTTTTTTAAACTGACTATTCAGATTTCAATCGAAAATGAATCTTAAACTAAGGTTTTAGAGTTTATTTTCGTACCAGCGTTGAAGCGTATTGAGATACTTGAAAGTCAGTAAGAGTATGCCTGTAGTGTGACAATTATCACTCGTATGTGTTAAAAATTATTAATGTATTTGAGTTATGAAGTGATTGATGAGATGAGTGTCAGATGCGTAATTGATGTTATATTTATGGTAATGTTTAATATTCATTAATTCAATAATAAGTGATAAATCATTGTTTTTGTATACCTAATATTGCTTGTGGCTACCGATTGCTGTATATAGAATAAAGCATAGTTCACGGATCTTGTTTATATTCATTTTCTAATATTTAGAAATGACATCACATTACCAAACGGTTGTTTGAAGTCATTAAAATTGCCACTATTTTATGACATAATAAACTAGCATAGAAGTTTTTGCCCATCACAGTGTTTATGATTTATTAAAAAATTATAATATTTCGGCCGGTCTAATTATATACTTAATATTCATATCAGCAACCTTAAAAGTCATCAATGTGATTATTTAATGATGCGGTTCCAATGGCTAACTTTATTGTGATGATGTGCCAATTTTATACTTAATTATAGGTTCGTATACATAATTTAGGCAAATTTTAATCAGTCATGTCACCCGTGCCGTTTATGTAAATTTGTCTATAGCAGTTCTTTTTTATGGCAGTTGGATAATAATAAATAAAAAACATCAATATTATGAGGTCATGCTTTTAAAAACGTCTGATCTTTTGTTGAGTGTTTGATGTTTGTATACCTACGTGAGTTTGAAGGAATAGGAAATACTATTTTTAACAGACGTGGCTTAATATCAGTTTTCTTAATCGATAATAGGATCTTTGCAACCTTCCTTCATAGACCGTTCTATAAAATGCTAAGTTGTAGTACACGTAATAACAGTGCTCTAAGATTTAGTGTAAAAAGACTCCAGAACCGAAAGATAACAATATCATAAGGCAAGAGTTGAAGTCAGAATATTGTCATAGATGTTTACAATAACTGGAACACACAGATCTTCGTACGAATGTGTTTTTTGTAAATGATCACTCATCTACGAACATAATAGAAGTGATATTGATTAACCTTGTTAACCGCTTAAACTAAAATATTATATTTGCGTCGTTAAATTATATAGCCACTATATCACTAATTTGACGTGTGCAAAATAACCATATTATTATAAATCAATCTACTGAAAATCGTATTTTTTATATTGGCCACTTTTTAAAACATATAACTTGTTTTAAAATTTTATGGTCGGCTTATTTACACGATTCATTTTTGCGAATTCCATGATGTAAATGTCATGCTATCCCTGAAGACAAATACAGCACTACGTTTGCTTCAAGAAACTGTACTGAATAAAAGGACCTTTAGTCCTGCAATGATTGCCTTAAATGTTCACATGATAACTAACACCGACGGCTCAAAGTATCGCAATATACTAAACAATAACACTAATCTTTAATCTACGGGACAAAATCAGCTCTATACAAAACCCCGCGTGTGGGTTGTTTAAACACCACAGTTAGGTAGACAATACGCACCGGGCAATATGCACTATTGAGAATGCAAACACAACGGCAGCGATGTAGGCAATTAAAAAAATATAAGCATTGCTATGGTACTTGCAGCTCCGGTAATGCGAACTAAGCTTGGAGGTATTACCAACTTTATATCGAAGTGACAAAGTATGAATTTCAGCAAAGGTGCGTTTATTACAGATTGATCTGGAGAAAAATGAGTTTTAAATATGGGTAACAGAATCTATTTTTGAATGTGTTTGATGCTAAGAGATAATATTACGAAATCTATTTTAAAGTGTTGAAACTTGTAAATGAAGACCTATCTACTAACAACTGAGAAACGGCCATGCATTGCCATAAATCTTTGAGTTCGAAAAAATGTTATCACGTGATCTTGAGGTCAGAGGTCAAAGGTCGTAGTCATTTCGGAGTATATCAACTATGTTGAGTCGAATGGCGTTGACCGCGAGTCTCTAGCTCTTACGGTTCTTGAGATGAACAATGGTATCACGTGACTTTAAGGTCAGAGGTCAAAGATCATAGTCATTTCGGTAGTATATCGACTATGCTGAGTCGAGTGGCGTTGACCGCGAGTCTCTAGCTCTTACGGTTCTTGAGTTGAAAGTTGTATAACAGACGGACTGACGGATGGACGGACGGACCGACGGACGGATAGACAAAGCTGTAGTTTAGGAGTTTTTTCGAACTCTAGAAAGGTAAAGATAGTGAACTGATAACAGATTTTCTAAATTTCCTTTAGGACAGATAAATTCATAAGTTAGGTACAAGAACACTGCATAAACTAATAGGTAATACTATGTAATGGTAAAAAAACAGAATATTTAAATAAAAATAATATAATTATAGCCTAGTAGCCCGTTAGACTGCCACGCAGAGGTCTTTTAGAGGAAAACATCGGGAGGCAATCTGCATGTTTGAGAGTTCTGCATAATTTTCTTGAAGTTATGTGAAGTCTGCCAACCCGCACCGGGCTAGCGTGGTAGACTATGCCTTACGTTACCGTTCTCACACTGAGGAGTCCGTGCCCAGCAGTGGGACAGCTTAATACAGACCTTTGTTTTCCCAATTCCCGAAGGGCTAAACATAAATGTATTTTTCAACACTTGCTCTTTTTAAACTAGTTTATATGCTAAAATAAAAAAATAAAATAAAACGTTAATGTCTACTAATGACTTGAATGATGGCGTAACGGTCGCGGTCGGGCCAAAGAGCTTCAAGCGTCTGGAAGTCTGCTGAGATTAAAAACACTTTGTCATACAGCCTGTTTCGTGATGTATAGCAGACTGTCTTTTCGCTCTCGTGGGTTGAATTTGCGCTTATGACTGATTGTGATATTACACCAGGGTATTGGATATAATAATAATATTCTATCACATACACACCACACCATCTAGCCCAAACTAAGCAGAGCTTGTACTATAGATAGAAGAGAATGGATAAACATACATAATTATATCCTTTTTTTTTGTAAGTATATACATATTATACACAGAATCTAAGATTGGTTCAACTCCCGGGTCGAGCAAAGTTTCATAGACTTTTATGGCAATGTAGGATTTGATTTCCGAGTTGACTAATGTGTTATGGGCATTTAACCATCTCTACAATGGTTACAGCCACATTTTGCAATATCAATTATACACAAAATTCCAAAATGTGAGCTCATTATTAAATTATTATTTTTTGTTTTAGGTACTTATACAGAGATTTTTTAATCTCTGCCTACCTTTTTCGGAGATATACAATCGTAAGTACATATGTATACAGGGTGTCCCCGAAGTTGACGTCAAGCCGGAATCAGGTAACAGGCTAAGTTATAATAGCTTTTAAAAAAATATAAAAAAAATGCTTCAAAATAATAATCAGCTTTCCATTTTTTCCGTTTACTCGAGATTACATAAAAAAAAAAATTCAACTGTAAATATCTGTAGTAACAGGAGTGAAAAGACCGTCACAGTGTAGATTATTTTTTTTAAAGCCTTTTATTTTAATTACGTATCTTAGATTTTTTTTTCTCATAGCTGTTATAACTTTACCTGTTACCGATTCCGACTTGACGTCGACTTCTGGGACAGCCTGTATATACTTCCTCCATAAGAGCCCTTCTTTTATTTTGTAATAAACGTATTTAGATGCGTATTATTGTTAGTGTTACGTCATGAACCTTCTGATCTGTGATTCATATTATAAACATAGCAGTAGGTATATAACTGTCAGAGCTTTTTTTATCAGAGACCTGTCATATTATTTATGCCAGCCTTATCTCAATTCGCCGCTACACCCACGTGCTCAATTACCCGCTATTCCAAATTAATTAAAACACAAGAAAAAATAACAAAATTTCAACTGTTAACACTATAATTAATATAGCAACACTGTATAAATAAAGCCGGAAAGAGATGCCAGCAAACAAATTGGTATAAAATTTAAATATCGAACGATTCCTAAAAACGTTAACATACAAGTGTAGTAATTTCTCCTTGTTCGTGACTTGTCAATTGGTCAAGATAAATAATTGAAATCTTTAAAGCCTGATGTACACGACGCTGGTACTTAATTTAATTTTAAAATACCCTTGTGGCGACTATATTTAAATTAACTGACATTTTCAATGTTTGGCTGCCTCTGTGATGCAACAGCAAATTAATGTGAGTGTCTATACACTGTCTGTCTCGGTTTCGATCACGAAGTTGAGTAAAGTGTTAATAAGATTTTCTGAAGAAATTCTCAGTAACAGCACGAATTATAGAACTGAGTCTGGTAGACCCAATAGGCCAGGTAGTAGGTTCGCTCTCTATTACGTGGGACTTAAATCATAGCTGTCCAAATGAGGGTGTAATGTATTATGTTAAGGCATACCAGAACAAAGAAACCTACTTCTTCAGGAAAACAAATGTTGTGTTCAAGACGTGTAAGTGTAAAAATATGCTTTATTACTTTTGGAGTATACGTTACCGTTTATAACGAGCAGCGTTCATGGCTATGCTTTCATTCTAGACATTGTACAGTAATGTTTAAAGAACATAATCAATTTCTTGCATATCATAAATGAAAGAAGAATAGCCAAAGCCATTCTGTTCTATCTGATGGATCGCAAAACTGCTTGTAGACTGTGCGAGACATAATACAGATGCAAGTCGGTTTAGGCCAGGCCATTAGCCAACATTCTGTAGGCAATTCCAATTAATATAATATATAATATAATATAATATAATATATAATATTCTACCACAGACACACAACACCATCTAGCCCAAACTAAGCAGAGCTTGTACTATGGGTTCTAGACAATAGATAAACATACATAGATACTTTTTTTTTTGTAAATACATACATATTATACATATATAGAAACACCCAGACCAAGACAAACATTCATGTTCATGCACACAAATGTTTGACTTGTGCGGGAATCGAACCCGCGACCTCAGGCGTGGCAGTCAGTTACACTAACCACTACGCCATCGAGGACGACAATTAATACCTGCTTAGTAATGGAGCATATTGGTTCTATTGAAGGAATGTACATCTTGAGGACTTGATTGTACTTGATTGAACCAGGATTACACCCTTCTATAGGCGACTGAAGGATTTAATCTTGGCTTTTAATCAATTCAATATTTTAATTATGTTAGTATGAAGACACCGTTTGACTCACGTTCACGCTCTGCGAAGAAGTAGCTAGCATACGGTCTGCCTGATAGTAAGTTACCATAGCCTTTTAAAGCTTTCAACACCACTATAGTAGTATTAGCAGAGGTATCATTCACGTGTTACCGATTTTTGGCACAAGGAAGGAAGGAGGAATGGACAGCACGACATAGGTACCTGTAGCTATATACATATGTGGACCTACAGAGCTTTTAGTCACAGGCTGAAATGCAATTATATTATATTAATTATATTATTGCCAGTCTTACGCCGGTTTTTGTAAGAGAGTGATACTTCTAACTTTTACTAGTCTCTTTTTTTTTTGTTGACCCGTTATTTGTATGATATACGGATTTCAAACAAACAATGAAACAGCGCGACATGCTCTACCACCAAAAATATCTAAATACTTCATGATTATAAACTAAAAAGTACGAGCATATAGGTACGCATCCCCGCAACCACTTAGTTACGACGTACTTTAAATATGTTTTACTTGTAACTAATTTAACAATCAATATATATTTCTTGAGAAGTATTTCATTTGGCTATTCACAACAACGCACAAAAGTTGATCCTCACAGACAAGTATTTCTGTAAATTTAAAACGTAGAACCATTTAAAACAATTGAAAGTAAATATAATGTAAAACTACCTTTATTTAAATTTTGAACGCGATACTCCGTGTTCAAAGTTCTTATTTAATTTATTTAATAAAAACCTCCTTTCGCCGTTTTTGTGTGATTAAAAGTGTGGATGTTCCAACATGAGTGAACTTAAAATATATTTATTTTTAGTTTAAGAACAGATTAATAGGCTTGCAAAACTCGTTTAGATTGGTATGAATTAATCTCCTTTCGACTATTAAAAAATACTTTAATTATACTGTCTTTTTGATTATATTAGAGTAATTAAGATACGTTATATTCTTTAACATTCTAAAATACCGTCAACTTAACAGTATGCATTGGCCCAAGTAGGGAGTGTCATCTAGCAGTTGACTGCTAAAGACTGGTTGATGTAGGTACTTATTGAGTTTGTAATATAATTAAATAAATAACGTATCTTATTATCTCAATAGTCATCATAGTATATCTTATACATATTTGCTTCTTATCTGTTAATACCCTACTCCAATCGCTATGAGTCTAGGATTATACATATGTACATATAATATATGGATGGAGTGACCCTTGCAGCTTCTAACTAAACAGCTAAAACGCTCCAGGTACTGTTCGACGAACCTTATCCTAATATACATTATATAGGGTAAGGGCATCAATCAACCAACAGACTGGCTCTTTTACTGTGAAAAGCCCCTTCAAAGAGTTTCTGTCTCACAATTATGATTGAATCTTATAGTTATAACCGTTGTTATATAATCGGAATTCTTTAAAATAACATATCAAGGAGAACAGAGCCTTGTTTGTCAAAAACAAAAAAGAACAAAATAAATAATACAGTCATCGGAACGCACCCGTAAGGAAAGTTTATAAATTTAAATATTTGAGCGTGTTCGAAATACGAATCATTATCTGTTTTGCGAATACAGTACTTCATACCAATTATGGATGGATTTTCAACTTTATTGTGATGAGATTAAAGTTTGTTTTCAGTCTTAGTATTCACAAACTTAATGTAGCGATTAATACGAAGCTTATTTTTATTTAAATAAAGTCTATTTTTGTTTATATTCGGACTAAATAAGTTGGTTATAAGTAATGTTAATAACAGGCGCCTCCCGCAAGTACCGTATAACTGTAACATCAATTGGTATTTTGACGAAATTTCGCTGATTGCTTAATTGTTTACAAACGACTGTTATTTTTGCATTTTTTGACATGTGAACGGTCTTGGAGTTCGAATGTTTTTAAATTCGGAGTACACAATCGTTTCTTGTTAAGTGAAAAATCTTGTTTTTGACATGAAACTGACTTCCCTCGAAGAATTGGTGGTATAATTAATATCTTATATCGTGATTTTATTCGATCGATTTTCTTAGGAAGTGCTCATGGAACCTTAGTCTTGATTTCTTTGGATCATAGAATATTGTTTTGTTTTCGTGACTTTAGCGCAATTCTAGTAGAGCATAATACACACCATAACGATATAATTTTAGCTGTGCTGTAATTACGCATATACAATTGAAAAAAAAGATCCAAAGCCCTATTTAATAAAGGCCCGAGTTATTTTCCATGACGAGTAAATTACTATTGGGTTTTTCGAACATAAATCTTCTATAGCTACACGAAGTCTGGCAATGTGCTCAGTGATAAAAAATACATCTAGCGAAATCTCACCGTACTCTGTCTACCCCATTCAAAATAACCAGGCAATAAATAATTAAATCACGTCAATAAATCATTTTCACATAAAATTTAATATTTTAAATAATTATATTCAGTTCAAAAGGCTGGGTCACCAGATAGAGATAATCAATAAACTTAACTAAATCACAAAATCAATTCATAGCCAAGTAAAACAGTTTAGTGAAAGCTGTATAGAACCATCACCTTTGCCCTCTTTGGGACCCAGCTATTAAAAACATCTCACTGGTCGAATATCAATCGGAACATAATTATAGTATCCAGTGCCATGCATTTATAATAAAAAAAAATTCAATCGTTATCTGTGGTGTTTCGACAAATGGGCGTTAGATCGTGCTTAAAAACTCCACGCATAGTTTAATTTGTTTTTATTTTGTGACTACATATGAAGGTTCAGTAGGTAATGAAGAAAAGGTCAAGTTTATTTGAATTATTCAAAAATTAAACAATATTATTAATTAGTTGGCACACCTTTAGAATACTCCGTGCGTTCGCAGTAGAATAACTGATTCTTTTTCATATTGGGTCGATATTTGATACCTAAAACTTCTATGAGCCGCAAATTTTAGTTTTCCATGCACATTAATTTTCTTTTTTACACAATGATCACTCTAGTATTTGTTCCTATGTAACAGGAGTATTCTTTTATATATTTAGTTGATCTGTTTTCAGTTAAGGACGTAATTCAATTGATGACTCGATGGCGTAGTGGTTAGTGTAACTGACTGCCACGCCTGAGGTCGCGGGTTCGATTCCCGCACAAGTCAAACATTTGTGTGCATGAACATGGATGTTTGTCTTGGTCTGGGTGTTTCTATGTATAATATGTATGTATTTACAAAAAAAAAGTATATATGTATGTTTATCCATTGTCTAGTATCCATAGTACAAGCTCTGCTTAGTTTGGACTAGACGATGTTGCGTGTATGTGAAAGAATATTATATTATTATATATTATTATATATATAATATTGTCTTCTATTTACGCGAATATTATTCATTGAAATTAAACTGCTATATACGGATTTAAACATACAATATAATTTTATAAATACATAAAATATAATTTTATAAATATATTATATATATTTATAAAATTATATTTTATGCGTACCAGAATAAAGATTTTCTATACTTATTTCTTTGGTTCTTCCAAATGGTTTTTAAATGTAAAATTGATACACATTTATTGCTGGCCAAGTGTGGGTCGGCTTTTTTTATTATTATTTTTTTTATTTTATAGACGGCAAACGAGTATATGGATCGCCTAATGATAAGCGATTACCACCGCCCATGGACACCTGCAACACCAGAGGAGTCGCAAGTGCGTTACCAGCCTTTTAAATTTTCCCCTCCTCCCCAGAGAGGGGAGAGGAGTTGGGCCTCCGGTACCCTCACTCACTCGACGAAACACTACGCAAGCGCTATTTCACGCCGGTTTTCTGTGAGGCCGTGGTATCAGTCTGGTCGAGCCGGCTCATTCGTGCCAAACCGTGGCTCTAATACGGATTTTTATATAAATTCGAGAACATTATGGAGAACTCTCATACATGCGGTTCCCTTACGATGTTTTCCTTCGCCGTTAAAGAGCACAATTACAGACGCAAATAATTCTGAAAAGTGAGCTTTGGAGTCAATTGAGAGCCTGTGGCAGTCCAACGATCTCACACTAAGTTATCGCTTCTTTTGTCCTAGAGGGATTGAAAATGCAACATTTGGTGAAAAGACGAGAAAACTACTAGACCATTGGAACATCTGTACTAATACCTTGCTCTTCTCCCTGAAGGCTGTGCACCGTCAGATGGTCAAAGTAAACGCGATTTAGTTATTATAGCACATTACAGTGCGGTGAGACGAACGCACTGTTGTTCGTCATTACAAATGTGAGTTATTTGAGTTCTGCGGTCGATATCATAATTCTGATGGAGAGCTCCGAAGAGGTTTGGAGGCGGTACCTTGATTGTAACACATAGACTTACGTCTGTGTGAACCTGTAGGGGCAGGAGTTAGAATAGGTGTATAGATATACAAGTTAAATGTTAAGTTTTACTTTTTTCATGTGACAACTCCCCCATTACGAACATTAGGAAATAAGAACATTAGAAATAATTCCTATGTCGCCGGGAACTTAGACTACGCGTTGCCGACGAGATAACTAACGGGGAATTAGACTATTGATGACTGCAGTGCAGTGCTCATATCCATCCGCTATGCTAATACCGATTATATTCTTACATAAAAAGTAAAATCACTTTTCTCGTCCTAATACGTGTTTGGTTCGGTCGCTCCATGTTAATATACTAAGGATTGCTGCTTGCTACGATTCTGGCAGCAGATTTCGCAACATTATTTTAAACAATTTTAGAATAATTTATAGTATACATCCTCAGATACATCCAAAATACCCAATTATTGTATTATTTGAATAATATTCATCATCATTATCATCATCTCAGCCGAATAATAATATTATAATAACATAATATTTTGTGCAGTACCTCCATGTTGTCAAACGTTTTTGCTAACCCTTTCAGTATTGCCATATCCACGTAAAGCTTATGACCAAAACGCACGGACCGGCTGTTGGTTTTTGCACCGCAACGTACCGCGTTCGAATCCGTGTTCACTTATTGTCAGTTTATTGAGCAAAAACCGAGTGTTTGCTTTGAAAAACTTGTGGAATGTCGGTTTTGTATTACTTTTTGTTATGGTGAAGTGTTTTAATTTAAGCTTGTGTTTTTTGAAGGTATGGTTCACGTTTTATGTGTAGCAAGAATGTTTGAATATTTATTTAAGTACTTTATAAATACTATTAATTTAAACGTACTTTATATTGTTATGTTATGTTGAAGCAGCAATATCACTAATATTATTATTGTGAAGTTTGTTATGGTGTTTGGACGTTTGTTATTCATCTACGTGTTTGTCGTCACCGTTTATATTAAACGGGATAAGATGAAATTGGAACACAGATAAATTATATTCTGGATTAAAACATCGGATACTTTTACCCCGGCAGGCATTACTATAGTATTTAGTTAGCAGACTAATATTTAAACTGTCAAGTCGTTGGTGTCAGCTTGGCGCGCAATTCTGACTCCTGGCAGTGAATCATCATTATTGTTCACTTTAACGGTGAGTGCAACTATAAGAGCACATATGCAAATTTTTTTATGGGTTTCTTGCCATTTGCTATCCAAATTACTTGTACTTTTGTTAAGACCTTCAGCTAAGCAAAAATGCTTGAAGTGGTTCCACGATGTAGTTTCAAGTAGTGTTCCTAGATCTTCTATTGTCTCTTTATCGACACGACTGTAACCGACTTTCGGTTACAGCACGCCACTAAAGTGCATTTAAATAGAGGTCCAAATGCATTTTATTTTGAAAGGAAGCTATGCCGTTCTTAGCTGACGGATCGTATCAGTTTAATATTCAAATACTGCAATTATAATTTAACCCTTATTCCTTTAGAGTTCTATATCCAGTATTTAGTACTTATAATTTAACAAAATAATAATATACGTAAACTAAGCATAACTGACAAACCGTTTACCATTCGGCAAGTCATATTCTTGATATGTCTACCTGATGGTAAGCTTTTATTGTAGTGTAGGAACAGTTGTTACACCAGGAGAGTCACAATGAAATTTAATGTGCTGTCAACGAAGGTGACAAAGTCAAAGTCAAAATATAAATAAAATATCTTTATTTCCATAAAAATGTTTAAACAACACACGTCAACTAAATAAAAGGTAATGAAAATTGAAAGCATTAAAAAAAGTCTATTTGAGGAGTAGAGCTTCCATGAAAAGAAGCGGACAAGAAACTCATGGCCACTCTTTTCAATCGCCAAATTTTTATTAACAATACAATTCAATTTTATATTATTTTTTTCTTATACGAGCTGCGTGTGTAGTAGTAACAATAGTTTATTTCAATAATATTTCAAAAGCAAAAATTTTGTCAAACTAATGTTTATTTTTCCTACTAATTGTACATTTGTAATTTTATGCATAAGATACCTTTGTGGAAGAAAATAAATATTTTTTATTATTTTATTTATTATTTATTAACAAATAAATAGTCACAGTAACTCATATTTACAAAAACTTTATAATATGATTAGAATTGACCTGTGAGTAAAAGCAACTCAATACAGACAGATATTACTAGTGAGGAAGTCATTTCCATCAAGGAGGCGGCGGAGCGGGAGAGGGAGCGTTTGAACCCTCTCCCCAACCGCAGAGCCGGGCGCCGGAGGGCGCGGGACGACCTCCAGCCACCCTGAGGTTTGACCTGGGGGTGGCGGGCTTTGTGGGCCTGCCCGCCATCCGTTCAGCACCAGGTCCGAGAGGCGGCGTGCGTGTTCCCACGCGCGCCTCTGTGTTGAGTCCGTCTCCCCTCTAGGGGGGACAGTAGGGAGTGGTAGAAGTGCCTTTAGGGTAGGTCTTTCGTGTAGTGGCCTGCCGTTTCATACGGCGGGCCGAAACCTCGGCGGGGTCGCGACCGCATGCGAAAGTGATTCGCGCGGCCCCGTCGATAGTGGTTTTATCGAGGAACACCGTGGTAGGTTTAGTCGGTATTCCGGGAGGTACTTTATCATCTTAACATCTTATTTTACCCCGGCGAGTCCGACATAACCCCTCCGCCCGCCCCCGCGGAGGGGTATGCGTCATGTATTCCCCCACGTAAAAAAAAAAAAAAAAAAAGACAGAAATTACTAGTAGCCTCCTGATAGTACATCGCCCCTTTAAGAGGTCTGAATGCTCTATTCACAGCAGCACAAGAAAAGGTCGTTTGCTAATTAATTCTGTGTTACAGTTTCTGGCCAGCACCATTTAAACTACATCCCAGCTTGAAACGAAGATCACGCTGACCTTATACGCACACCCATCTCAAGTTTTGACAGCACCAAAGTTGTTTACGTCCTCCGATTGACGGTCACTGAGTCAAACAGACATCAAGTAACACAAAAACGTTAAAACTCTACCATATAAGTACATAAGTATATCTCAATAATTTATATACATAGCAATATGTTAATATACCTATTAGAATAATGTGCGCCGTGTGATCTATTGGCAAATAAATAAACTTATAACGAAGTTCCGAACTAATATAGTACAAGTTGGTCGCGACGGGTGGTCTTATTAATATTGAGAAAAATATATCGTCTACCCGTGGGGTCAGAACACCTGTTCTCGGCCGGTTGAAATACGACTGCAGGTTAAAGCGTTTATTATAGTTCATGATCAGATCGTCGGCTATTCTATAGTAACGTGAAATGTATAACATTCGCGTGAATTAAGAAAAATATTTAGTTCTTAGAGGTAGTTTTATGAATTATCAATAGATGGCGTTTGTCTTAAATATTCTTGCATCTGTTCTAGGCTTAAAATTTCGTTGTCTATTTGAATTGTTCAGGTCAGATGGCAAATGCTACGTAAAATAGCTTATATTTTTAAACTAGTTAATAATTATTATTCTAAGATAAAGTGCCTATTTAAAACGAAACCTTGATAAGAACTTAAACAAAAACGGAAAATATATAAAAACGATTTTGTATATTTTCGGTATTACTAAATACCTATCTTATCTCGAAATCGAGATCGATTTTGCAATAAAATCGTTATCTTCATCAAAATTATACAATGCTGTGTTGATTGATAAATATGAGTCAAAGGATGGCTGTGTTTATTCAAGTTTAGACCTAATATAGACTAAACCCAATATGTTAAATGTCAGGTAATGCCGAAAATTTCTAATAATTAACTAATAATTTAGAATTTAAGCGGACTTTGGCTCGATGTTACTTTTTATTACGCATGTATGAATTTAAACAGCATGGTGACACCATCAATAATTGCATTACAGAAGTCTCAGAATTGCGTTCAGTTTTAATAATCAGGCTACCATCAATTGGTACATTCACCCGACCCGATTGCATCAATCCCAACAATTAAAACGCGAATAAGCACAGACAACAAATAATCGTTTGCTATAAATCAGTTCATATAATTGGATGTTTATACTGACCGGTCATAGATTCGATGCTCCGGTTAAGAACTTTGGACAATTTGTCATGTTTCAACATGAGAAATGTTCAAGGATAGTTTAGGTAACGTACATTTATATATATGTATTGTTTTAAACTATGTGAGATATAAGTTTATAGAACACATTTTTCTTACACTTAATATTAAACTAGCTGAACCCCGCGGTCTCGCTTGCGTTAAATGGCATTTAGGTGTGGTTCCACCCCATTGCGTCATAGCCTAATGATATATTGTCGATAATGTTTTACAATAAATAGGGCATCGAATACAAAAAGACTTTTTCATTTTGGACTTAGTTGTTCCTGAGAGTACTGCATTTTAACAAAAATCATACATACTTTGTAACTTAATAATATCTTCATATATATAAATCTTCTGTGCGTGTGTCTATCGGGACAACTAGTTAATTTATAATAATTTATAAACTAATATTATTAAATAACTGAGTCTGTTTTTTCTTACAACTTAGATCTCTCAGGAAGAACCAAGTCCTAAATAAAAAAATAACCAAAATTATTTAGGTTATCACATAGATCCATACATTATGTATATACTCTCGCCAGTATATTTCAAAGGTTGCAAGAAGAGCTTGGTTTTGCAGCCTAGAAGAATGTGATTAGTCAGAAATGCATATTTTCTAAAGGCTTAGTGTCGCCTTCCCTTGTAACTGCTGTACTCATACACCGATTTCCTTTATGGATAATCAAAAACACAATAACACTACTTGTGTTGTTCATAAATTCTTGATAAAAGCACGGTGTTTGGAATTGAGACCTGTTGACGTCAATATGTTCACCCGTATGATGTTGGAACTTAAACTACATATATCTGGCTTAAAGGGTGTAATGTACCTTTATCTATTCATTCCGCATCAGACTATGTATGTATGCTCGTTTTGTAGTCCAGATGAATATGTACAATAGAAGAAAAAGTCTGTCCCGTTGAAACGTTTAATAGCTTTCCACGTTTCCTAAATCCTGTTTATCATGTTTCGCAAGCTGTATTGCAACAAGCTAGGAACTCATTGCCTTAGAAGATAATGATTCACAAAAATATCTATCAAAGTCCTACGGCATTACAGTCTGTGCTGAAAAATGACAAGTAATAAACAACGACAATACTTGTATGGTGTAATGGTAGTTTATATCGTGTAACAAATAGTACTAATTTTATTTAATAGTAATATTTATCCTGACATCGGAAGCGACTGAGGTCAGTTGAGGGTCATGTAACGTGATAGAGGGTAGTGTACAATGGTGGATTAAGTAAACTCTACGTACGAAATACAGATCTTTTAATTTGAAATTTATTTTCTTATTTTTGTAAATGATCACTCCCTCACTATGAATTAATGCTGGGTGACGGGGTACCTGATAAGCATTTAAACAGTGGAAATAAAGAACACCCAGAGTCGACATCTATTTGTGGTACGGTACAACTTTGTCGCCGGGTACTTTAAATCGCGGACACGAAATAGGTATAACTTAGAAGGCGCTCATAGCCAGTTGCACTCACTGATCGGTAAACGATTAGCGAGATTAAGCAACGTTGGGTGCGGTCAGTTTATAGACGGGTGACCGCTTAGTGGAAATTTATCTGAGCGTGTCCGTGCTTCGGAGGCATCGTAAAAAGTCGGTCCCGGTTGTTGTCAAATTGACAGCAGTCGTTAAGCCATATCAGAGCCCTACGGGCGGCTTGAACAACTCTTGACAACAGGTTGGCCACCAAGCACACGAAAAGAAGAAGAAGACTTAGAAGTTATTTATTAATTACCAACACAAATAATGGTTGTGGGATTTGAACCTATCGAAACAGCGCGGCGACGACAGCGTGACGATCGCTATGCCATCCGTGCAGATACCTTGCATTTTATTAGCTTGCTTCGCTGATATTAGTCAGAATATAGATAATTTCACTTTAAATTTTTAGCTTGTTGTTTATATTGTTGGTATTTACGTTTTAATAAATTTATATCTAGCTTGCCTCTATGAAACAAAGGTGATAAAATATTCGGTAGATTTTACTGGCCTATCGTCCAACTTTGGCACTCAATGCTTAACAACTTAGTTACGTAATTCTTCCCGATATGTAAAACTACGACTAGTGTTGGTCTTAAACAAGCAAAATAATATCGAAGATAAGGTATCTACAAATTGTTAATTTAATGAAATTTCTCCAACATATTAAAACTATTTCCCACAAAATACACAATACTGCAAACACACTTCAGCTCAAACATTCATACTTAACTTGAAAATAGCCGCATTCTATAATTAATAGGGACCACACACATTCAACAATAAAGCGGCAAATCCACCTCATGTGCATTCGCCCTTAAGTAATGGCCTGTGAAATCTTAAATCAATTTAAAAACAGTTATTACGATGCGAGTGTAAAGGCCTTATTGTTTTTAATAGCTGCGTTTTGGGCCCAGGCAGCATAAGTGTTCGTAATGGTACGACCACGGGTCATATGGCGTATGGACACTGGATTTCTATAGGGTCATATTTGTAAGTATAGGTAAATGATCGTATGAACAAAGTGCTTGCATATTACGAGATTAATTTTATGAGTATGTGTGCAATTCGTCAAGCTTTTCTAACTTGGATTGCAGAATTGTTTGGATTAAAAGTAGTATATATTATGTTAGTACCTTTTAAAGGTAAACTTACTGCAATATTGGATTCATAACTTGATTACCTAATTTAGATAAAAATAAATTAATTACATAACTTCCAAAATGCATATTTTTTTGGACGTTTATTTTCTTATATTTTGTCTAATATTTACACGTATTTCCTTTATTATATTTAAATGTTACTATACTTAAAAAGTGCTGTCGTGAACATAAATTATGTATTATTATATTTCGTGCATGCGGTGCTGACCTATACAAGATTGTTACACTAGTCTAAGTATTTAAGTGAACTCTTCTTCCTAGCCTTTATTATTCCCAAGTCACTTGGGGTCGGCTTTTCTGATCTAACCGGATTTGACTGGATATCAGTTTTTACACGGAGCCGCTGCCACCTGACCTCCGCAACCCGAAGGCTAACGATACCCTAAGGCTAGACCAGTGTCAGGATATTAGAGGGTACTGACTTTCCCAATAACGACTGATATAGATGTTAATGGTAGCCGGGACCGACGGCTTAACGTGCTCTCTGAGGAACGGAGCAGGCGATAATTGTCAATCAATACGCACATAATTTCGAAAGTCATATAACTTCCGAAAGTCAGAGGTGCGCGACGTGGGTTCGAACCCGAGACCCTCTGCATTGCAGTCTGTTGGTCTCCCCACTGTGCTATCGCTGCTCTTCACTTAAGTATTTAAGTGAACTGTTTATTATTATTATTGTTTGTCGGCCTCTATGGCGTAGTGGTTAGTGGAACCGATTGCCACGCCTGAGGTCGCGGGTTCGATTCCCGCACAAGTCAAACATTTGTGTGCATGAACATGGATGTTTGTCTTGGTCTGGGTGTTTCTATGTATAATATGTATGTATTTACAAAAAAAAAGTATATATGTATGTTTATCCATTGTCTAGTACCCATAGTACAAGCTCTGCTTAGTTTGGGCTAGATGGTGTTGTGTGTATGTGATAGAATATTATTATTATTATTATTATTATTATTATTATTATAATTATACTGTTTAGTGTAATCAATAATTGCTTACACTTAACGTTATAATAAACAGCTAATTTATTAACAATTATTTATTATAACGATCATTGTTGGTTCGCTATAATGATAAATAAAATAATAAAAAAATAAGTCATACCAAATATCATACCTATTTAAAATAAGTCTTGAATATATTCGAGGATCATCAGGATACGATCTATCGTCAAATTTCAGCAAAATCCATGTAGTGGTTTAATCATGATAGCATAACAAACAGACAGGGTTAATTTTACATTTAAAATATTAGTATGGATTATCAATTTTAGCATAATATTCCTTTTTCCTAAAATATAATTATAATAAACATACACGAAGTAAAGACATATCGCCACGCATAGAAATCCAAGACTTGCATGTCGAACATACCTGTCAGCTTCCGTACAATAAATAAATATGTGCAATTTATTAGTGAAAATGTTTACTGTATGAAGATAAAGTAACTAATAACATGGAGGGCAGTCCCTTTAATAGAAGTATCAGGACCGCTCGCAAACCACCTCCTATGACTGATAAGGCACCCGTGACCCCACCAAGACCTGAAGCCTCAGGTAAAAAAGATGACCTTGTAATAATAACAACGCCTGAAATTCAGTCATAGATGACGTCCATTAAAAAGTGCCTAAATGAAGTGTGTTCTATTGTATTAGAGGGCAAAATGAACTCTGAGCAAAAATTAAGGATTATCACTTTATGCCGTAAAGTTGTACACGGGACTTCGCAACTGGCACTAGAATACCAATCACTCAAAATGAAAGCCGTGCATGCATATTTCTCTGTGAAAACCCTAGAAGACCAGCTTGATGTATCACGGCGACTTCAGGACTTGAAGTGGACTGTAGAAGAATCTACAAAACCTATCATAGGCCCTTCTTTCGCAGACATGGTGAAGACTGGTACCAATACTTTTATACAGCTGTCAAATTTTAGTTCAGTGGCGATCTATCCCAGCAATAAATCAAAGTCAAGTGGGGAGACAAATTCTATAGTCCAGAAGATAGTCCGTCCTGAACAAATGAATCTACATGTCCGGGAACTACGAAAGACAAGAGACGGCGGTATAATAATCAGTACTGATACTAAGGATGTCATGGAGAGGCTTAAACAGCAGGTCCAGACCATGAACATGGGTCTTACAATTGACGAGCACTTTAAACGTAAGCCTAGAGTGGTAGTTATAGGAGTCCCTTCGTCCATGCACGATACTGAAGTTTACACTTACCTCTATAATCAAAATATTGCCGGCAAATTTCAGGATACCAATCTCGAGACGTTCCTAAGGTCTATTAAATTGAGCTATAAATCAGGCAAAAAAAACGCTGAGCCCTGTAATTACGTCCGTGAAGTTTCTGGAGCAATACGAAAGGCTCTCATCGTTAATGACAGTCTTTATAAATTGGTCGTCCTGTCCTATGAGGGATTTTACTCTGGTAACACGCTGCTACATATGCCAGCAGTATGGGCACGCGGCGAAGACATGTCGCGAGGGCAGTTATACTTGCAGCCATTGTGTTGATCAAGGCCATTATATTAAGGACTGCGCGAAGCGAGAGGGACCTAAATGCGCAACTTGCTTGCATTTTAAGAAACCTAGCAATCATATTACAGACGCTGCTGATTGCCTGGCAAGACTCATGGCCGAGAAAAGGTATTTAAATTCGATCGATTAAGGAGGCACCTAAAGATACCCCGTAATATATAATTATCATATTGGTTCTGCTTTACTTAGTGAATGATTCGAACTTTATAATAAATAATTATTTATAAACTTAATACTAGTGTTACATAACAGACAAAGACCCAGTGTTGCGATTTGCTGATGCGCGGTTTTATGTCGCTAACACACAAAAATGCACACCTACAACTATTATTACAACACGAACAATATGTAGCTATGTTTTTAATAATTAATTAGATAATAACCTAGATTCTTACCTATACATTGTTTACGAATTTTTTTATTTTGGCGATGTGTTTATCTTAATTTAGTATTTAAATTTTACCTACGTTAATATATATAAAATAGTACTATACTTAAATATATCTTAAGTCTGTTCCTTGCGTTAGTTTACTGAATTTGTTGTATTGGAAGGCCCCGTCACCTGTGATACAGTTCTTAACTAGTACTTTTGTACTTATAATTTTAATATGTATACCTTTACACAATATTTGTAACTATTGATTTTGGAAATAAAAAGATTATTATTATATTATTGTAAAATAAACGAAAAATAAATGTACCTAAGCCATTCATAGGTGACAACCAAAAAATATAAACTAAATAGCGTGTAAACCCACAGAAACAAATCAGGCATGACTTGACCGTATTAGATAAAAAAACTGAGTCGATGTATTTTATTGGTCACATGATTAATGTTCGAAATTTAAAACGAGTCTGATGTTTTACTAATTTTAACTCTTTATTTATATTGGTACCTGTTTAAAAGTATGATAAATTACTTAAATAAACAAAAAATGACACTTCACATAAGTGGTGATCAATATGTCTGGAACCACGGTATCGATTTTTTAATATTACTGTTTTATTTTTACTAGACTTTGCCCGCGATTTAGCTTGCGTAAATTTAGATTAGTTTAGGGTAGATAAGTAGGACTCTTTCCTTCCGACTGGTGCAGGTGTTGTCAGGGCACGGTTGCTTTGGCTAGTACCTGCACACGGTCGCTAGGAGGGAACCGAGTACCATCTGCCACCACTGCGGGAGTGTAGAGGACACGGCACAGCACACGCTCGAGGCATGTCCTGCCTGGGCGGTGCAGCGCCGTGAACTTGTAGGCGTTGTGGGAGTCGACCTCTCGCTGCCGGCCGAGATCAAAGCCATGGTCGACAGCGAGAGGAACTGGATTGCGGTCGCATCCTTCTGCGAGGACGTTATCTCGCGGAAGGAGGCGGCGGAGCGGATCCGTGAGGAGAGAAACCTTGCGGATCCGAGCCGCCGCCGGCGGACCGGGCGGCGCAGGCGCGCCTATGCGCGCCTGATGCCGCCATAGCGAGGGCCGCGGGCGGGAGATAGGGGATCTCCCGTCCGCCTGCCATTGAGTCGGAGTGACCCCCTTTGTCGTGCCGGGGTGTCACCCAGGAGTCGTCGTCCGTGTTGTGTTGGACACTGCTGGGTGGGTCGCTGATGTAGTTTCAGTTCCAGCGACTCACCCACCATTCAAAGCAGCGAGTTGGCACACCGTGGTAAGTTTAGTCGGTAATACCCGGGACGTTCCATCTTTTCCCGGGTGAGCCCGACATAACCTCTCCGTTCCCCCTTTTCAGCGGAGAGGTATGCGTCAAAGCATTCCCCCAAGACAAAAAAAAAGTGTTTTAGTTAAGTAACAATACTATTTTCTAGATGATAGGTACCCTATGTTCTTTTCTGTTCCCTCGACAACGTGAATGAAATACAAACGCGCGCATCTACCTATATAAAATTAATGCGTCAGCTGTCTCTACATAATATGTGTCTCTACATTACTTCCCCCAAAATTATTAAGAAAAATTTATTTAATACCAACAAGAATGTACAACTATATAAAAATCATAGCACAAACAATAGGTGTCATGAATCCGGCGCGTTTCTCACAATGCAAACTCAACAAAAATGCGATAACTAGTGGTCATGATCTTGAGGTCAGACGTCAAAGATCTTAGTCATTTCAGGAATATATCGACTATGCTGAGTCGAATGGCATTGACCGCGAGTCTCTAGCTCTTACGGTTCTTGAGTTGAAAGTTGTATAACAGACGGACGGACGGACAAAGCTGTTGCCTACAATAGCTTTGTCCAAAAAACTCTTATACCTATATAAGAGTTTTTTCTAACTCTAAAAACAAAAGTATATAACTTAAACTAACATCAAATATTACTAATAGTCCTTAAAGACTTTATCGTCAGTGAGACTACGCTCAAAATTCATAACTGTTCCAAGCAATCTAATTGATTACTACACTCTAATCAAGAACAAGAACAAGCCCAAGTTTCCAAAACCAATAAATCTCCCATCGATATTAACAACATATTTGTTATGACTATCGTATTGTAATCACCGCCGCCTGAGGGTTAGTTTTCAATTACACAACTAATTGAATAAGAGCTGGATTGAATCATCGAATGATGGGTACGTATGTGATAATATATACGAATGTATATGGAGCCACTACCGTGCGATTCAACTCCGTAATCTAATAGCGATTAGTTAAGGCAAAGCTTTTTGTTTTATTTATATTCTGTTATTTTAAATCCTAACAAATATTATAAATTCGAATGTGAGTTTGCTTGTTTGTTACGCTTTCATGTCTTGACTACTTGACCGATCGACATGAAATTTTGTATACACGTTATCGGAGGTACAGAATAGGACATATGTTATCTTTCATCCAGAAAAAATACTGCCTTACCTAACCTACATTTACGCGAGTGAAGCCGTGAGCAAAACCTAGTATCATATACAATTTTCTCGTGAGCAAACCAATAAAATTTAGTGCTTTGGAGTTTGCGAAGTCATTACTTAATTGTAGAATGTGCCTTATGACAATGTAATGAGAAAATAATGAGATTTGTCAAAACAGTTTGCTCGATCTTAGAAGCTCAGGACATACTTATCGGCTTCAAACATACCCATCGTAAAATTAACAATAACACTTCGTTAGTCCCTTGAATATAATTTGGGAGCTGCTTATCAGCTAAAAACATAAACAATAAAAAATTATAGTAACACTTCGCTGGACTCAGCAAACGAACTCATGATCTGCGTGTCAGCATCAAACTTAAGCCACGGTACTATTTATTTTATACAATACCCCATAACTACATATTATATTAAGGATCAACTTGTATAGTAGGGGATGGCGTAGGTGTACGTCAAACAGTTTTAGAGTTCGAAAAAACTCTTATACAACAGTTTTGTCCGTCCGTCCGTCCGTCTGTCTGTTATATAACTATCAACTCAAGAACTGTAAGAGCTAGAGACTCGCGGTCAACGCCATTCGACTCAGCATAATCGATATACCCCGAAATAACTATGAACTTTGACCTCTGACCGCGTGGTACCGTGGACCACGTGGTATCACGTGACCTTTGCATATTACTTGAACCATTTTTTTAACTCTAAGATTTACGCCAATTCATTGCCGATTCTCACTGGTTTATTTAGTGAAGTCTACTAAAAAGGACTACTCCCTCACTAGAAATTATTCCTGTGTCACGAAAAACAACGTCAACGGACACAAAGAACACCCAGACTCGTTTTGAAGATCACAACATTTTTGTCCCGTATGAGTATCGAACCAATAACATTCGGCGCAGTGGCAACCACTTAAGCCTCTATGCCATCAGTGTAATCAACACAGACAAGTTGTTAAATCATACCGTTTATGTGTAGAATCAAATTTAGTCCTTCAATATTAGACTAAGACAGTTCAATTACTATACCTCGTTTATCGGATGAATAAAGATTATAATGATTTCATTCGAATATTATTCGAATAAAATCGTGCACATCGATACCATACAATACATACTATGCCTTATCTGACCCTTAAGAAAGATGATTCGTACAACTCAGCAATGAGTTGTTCTAGAACAGAAGCCGCCAGCCGCCAACCTTCAATTATTACGGCCATTATTTAATAATAAAAATATAATAATATAATTCAGTTTAGTCAAGTAGACAAATGATTACTTTGTGCGGAATAAAGCAGTGGTGTAGTGATGGGATACCTTACGTTACTAAGTATCGATATAAAATAATATTCAAGTACCTGCTTATGTAGTGCAGCGGTAGTGAATGTGACTGTTATAGGATATTTTGTAAAGATATGCAGCACGGAGTCTGAAACTGTGACTGGTATAAGGTGACAAGCTCACCCTCTATGATGTGGAACCTAAATCCATAGTTGGCGAAATTTTGGTGTAATACATGTCTACCTTCATCTTCGGAAATATAAGCATCATACTACGTGTTTATTAGTGTATCTTATCAGTAAATGCCACAATTTTGGACTTATAGTTTCAGTCGATAAGGCTTTAAGACGGTTTAAGAATCACATTGTTTTTTGTAAATTTACTCGGGTCTAAACATAAAAGGATATATATACATAATAACTGATGAAATGTGGCTGAGGTATGCCTCTGCCCACTACTTTTGACATGTAGACTATGTAAATGTATATGTATGCAAATTTAATAACCATTTATTACTTTTGCTTTAAACTAGACTTTGCTTGCGGCTTCGCTCACATAAATGTAGATTTTATCAATAATTTTCTATACCTCGTCTTTTTCTTTACCCCTGATAACGTATGCGAAATGTCATAATAATTTGTCGAATAGTTAAGAAAACAAAAGAAGAAAGTGTAACAAACAAACTCACTGTCGCATTTATAATATTAGTTAGGATTATAATAGCTAGCGGGTCTTTTTTTCACATGATTAAATACAAATAGTAGAAACTTATATTGTAGTAGATAATAAATATATTAAAATAAATACACTACATATCTATCCAGATCTATCAAGCCCAGCTAAACTGTCTCTTTGTCCATATAAAATAAAATATGGTGATCGAATATCTTAAGATATATAAAATATTTCAACAAATGTTGATATGCACTGGTCTAAGCGTCAAGCTATTAAGTCAAGAAATATGTTTTTTCTGCGGAGATCAAATTACCTAGTGTGGTAGGTAATATGATCTGATCACATCATAAGTCGATTTCAAAATGCCTCGGAATACCAAATACTAAATAAAGCACAGAGATTTTTAAAATGTTTAAGGGATTATAGTAGTCAGATCAAAGGAGTTATGTCTTCTTGAAAGAAAGAAATCTGAAGAAAATTTATTATTAGTAATTTTTTTCGATCCGAAGTTTCGTATAGACGTTATCATGGTGGATCTAATGGATATTTATTATTAATTAAATGATAATGTAGACAATTATGGAGAAGCCTCGCTGTTCATATATTTTCCAAGGCTGTCTGTCCATTGAAGCGGAGCGAGGCTGCGGAGCATAGAAGCGGAGAAATATTAACCAATAGGATTGCTTACTGGAGCGGAGCGGAGATTTTTTGCAATCCTATTATATTTCTCCGTTTTTTCGCACCGCAGTCTCGCTTCGCGCTCTTATACTTTGACTTCATCAGTGATAGTTACTACTTATTAATGTAGTAGGTTCAACTGCTGGTTGCAGATGAACTACTGCGGAAGGCAATAAAATGTCACAAACTTAATTTTATATTTTTCATAGGGTCAAAAATTCGATGATATCATAACTTAAACACCGGTAGGTAAATTATTCTGGCTCATATTACTAATTGGTATAATATTGTATGTCATTCCTGCTGCATAGAACATAAAAAAGCAAGTAAACTGATTCTTTACGACGTTACTCTTACGAAATCTGGGTTTTATAGTCGTAAAACTACACATGATTGGATACGAAGTTCTAACAGAAGCTAAAGGTAAGTTCATATAAAATAATGATAAGTATTTAAATGGTCTAAGGGAGTAATAAACTTATTTATGGTATTTATTTTACTTCAGAGATTATATTTTGTGTTTGTCGACATATTTGGATCTTGAGTCTATGACTGAGATCGAGCTTTTCCAAGCGAAGAAAATCCGCTGAAACTTATTTAAAAAGATAAGTATTATTTGTTGGTTCCACGTCTTAATCTAACATTATTTTTGATTTAGTCTAATTAAATCAACATCATTAGTACACACGGCTATACATCAAGTTAGATACCCTATATACGCATATCTACGCTACATACAAGTAGAGAATTGTCGGAAAGAGACAGTGCATAGTGGTGTCGATGTAATGATAAGGATAGAGTGTCGCGTATCGTTCACCGTGAATGTGACAAAATAACAAAAATATAACGCACTCTCTCGCACGTTTCGCAGCGTTCAACTTCTAATAGTTCAAAGTCCGAACAGTCTAGGTTGATGTGTCGCTGTGTGTACCAGCAGTAACAGCAGTATGACATTTGGTATGGTCTAAAGGTTATACTGCAATGATGAATAATCTATTATTATATACAATAGTTACTGGAACTATTGTAATATAAAATTGCATAATTTGCATCTTTGAGGCTGATAATGGTAACTCTATAACTGTAAGCTTAAATAATTTTAAACTTGAAATTGTCACTATCCTGAACGTAGTCGTCTTCAATAGATACAATTATAGTGATATCATATGAGCCTCGATTTTAAGGATAACTTTTTTTAAATCATTAGTAATTTTAAAATGTAGAATTCTTTAAATTACTTTTGCATTTATTTTATTGCCATAGATAGTGTAGACTTGCTATGTTGTGATCTGTATAAAAGTTCAAAGTTTAAGAGCCACTTAATCTATAAGCTCACACCAATATAATTTATTAATACGACGTTTTTATAGCTATGTAAAATATAACATGACCACATATTATTAATATTATGGACGTAATTCGTCTGTGTCACTAATGTCACTAGGTAGTTTTATAATCTTGTTTTTAGATATATTATTTATTAGATTTAAACGTTACTCACTGATCTCAATATAATAAAACAAAACAATAACGGCATCAGTTAATACATGTATTGCAATGATGGTAAAGGTCAGACGCCTGAGAAGCGCTGTTTTTATTTTTACATTTGATTTAATAAATGTACCTGCTGCAATGGGGACTTATCTTTATACCAAAAAAACTGTCAGCTATGTAGTTATTAGGACTACAGGCTAGAGCGCCAACAGTCCTTAAAAACAGAGATTTGAGAGTGACAAATACATTTTACTACACGGCATATTTTTAAATGGTTAACCTGCTTCCGAAGACTTCTTGTGATGCTGCAGGTCCGTACATAATTCTATGAAAATTTAGATGCTGTCAAATGTTTTATTTTTATTATTATTATAATATTCAACAAGACTGTAGTATTGTGATGCTGTTAATAAAATATAATATAATATTGTCTTCTGTTTACGCGAATATTATTCAAAATAGTTTTACTAACAATATAATTAGCTTAAAATTTAGTAAAGTTTAATAGTAATAGTAGTGCAACAAATTTTCAAAAATATGTAATATAGTGTCAAATAAACAACGCGATAAAATCCGTATATAGTAGTTTAATTTCAAAAAATATAATATATCTAAATGTAGAGTCAATTTTCACTATCTGGTCTAATCACAAATAACCCTCAAACCAAAGTTTATCACTGAATAGCAGATTTACACATAAACTTACTTTTATAGTTGTGATTTTTCAACTCAGCCTAGCAGTAACCAAAGAAATTGTAATCTATTATATTACTTAATATTGATTAAATAACATTTGCTTAGTACCTGTGCTTACTTATTTCACTGTCCGCATGTGATGGGGTCACATAAGTAATCCCATCACATGTGGGCGGTAGTAAATGGGTGAGTTAAGTAACCTTATCTATATATTAATACGTGAAGCAAAAACTTTGTACCCTTTTTACAAAAATTGCGTGGACGGAGGAGTATGAAATTTGGCACAGTTATAGTGTATATGGAGAGGAAGGTCAAATCCTAATATTTATATAAAATATGCATTAGAAAAACATTTAATTAATGGAAAAACACTACACGCACACAACCATGTATTTGACACACGCAGTCGAATTGCGTTCGTAGTATTTCGGCGTTCGTCGTACGATTCTTCGTAACTATGGACCTTAAGTGTCTATTGCATTTTCGCGGTAAATATAATAACGATCAAACTTAAAAAAAACAATTACGGTCGAATATTCACCACTTAGCGACCGCTAGTATTAATAAATGCGCCATAATTATCTTTATAAAATAATATATCTAACGTTCACTTTATACATTACCTATGTCATAGACATATAATTATGATTATAATTAAATATTATTTTAAATTAGAGATACATGGTTAAGTAAGTACCTTATATAAGTGAATCCGATTTTAACGATTATTGATTATGTAAATCAATATACATATATTTTGTTAATATATTTGGCAGTATTTTTTTTTATTTTGTGGCCCTTTAATCTCTTAGAGGCACATCCTTCGATGGTCTATAATACAAAAACAAAGGGGCACTTGCAACGAATCTGAATGATGGAGCCTGACGCGGCATGGCCTAACCATTGCAGAAGGAAAGTTGAGGGTCATAATCGAATCAGAGTCTATTATGACACACAAAAAGTATAACAAAATGTTATGTAATAATAGAACAGCATTATTCACGCTAAAATATTAAAATTATAATTATAATATAAAATTTTCAACTTATCGATATAATTTTCTCAACACGTCCCCTCACTATTCCATTACGGCGGCGCCTGCAAACCTCGCTCGTTTTATTTTCGCAAATCAGTGTTGCGGTTGAGGTTAGATTGTGTATGTAGTAGCGACGGTCCACCTTTGAAGCTTCATTTTTTGTTCAATACTGGTTCAACATTATATATGATTAGGAAGTATGTGAATCGGAGTTGAAAAAGATATTACACCGCCAAAAATTCGTAATTGGATTTATTAGTAATTACTTCACAGCTCACCTTGTTGATTAGGTAGCATAGCTGTGGGCGAATTTAAGTGGCAGTCGTATAGATTTGAGTTCGTTTTTCCAGGTCAGATTACAATGTTATTGAGATTTTTTCCGGCAGTCGTCACGTTGTTCGGGCTTATATTTCTGAAGGGGTAGGCATAAATGTATTGCACCTTCACCTTCATTTCCTATCGTTTTTATGTCACACGTAATAAATATACTAGCCTATTGGCTATCTACTGGACACAGTTTTAGTCTCCGTGTTGCTGAGAGTTTCTTTACAGATAATCCCAATAACACTTTACCTTATCCGGGTATTAAACCAAATACCTACCTAATACTTAGCCGTCACATTCGTTACTACTACACCAAGTCAGTCGTACGATGCAGGATTGAGATTAGGACTTTTGCAAACAATAAATCATGTGTACCAGGGAACTTACAAACATTCAAACAGCGGATACAGAGAACACCCAGACTCGGAACAACCATTTGTTTAGCACAGAATTTTTTGTCCCGATGTCATAGCCAGTTGCACTCACTGATCGGTAAACTATTAGCGAGTTTAAGCAACGTTGGGTGCGGTCTGTCTTTAGATAGGTGACTTAGTGATATTTCCTCTGAGCGTCTCCGTGCTTCGGAGGGCACATCAAAACACGGTCCCAGTTGTTGTCAAATTGACAGCAGTCATTAAGCCATGTCAGAGGCCTACAGGCTTGAACAACTCTTAACAACAGCTTGGCCACTAACCACATGAAAAAGAAGAAGAAGAAGAAAGAAAGATTACCATATTTATGTTATATAATATACTGCTTAATGTTATACATTATTATCATTAGCTTGGAGTAAGGTAGCTGAGCATTGAACTTATTGTATAGGTCAATAACGTGCAGCACGTGTCATTTGCAAGGTTTTGTCTCCCATGTGGGAAACGAACCCACAAAACTTAACGTAGCTTTTGGTAGCGGTGAGGCGACTGCTTAAACCTACATACTACACCATCCATATAGTACCAATAGAATTGACCCCAATATCGGCTAAATAACCATTACTATATTACATAAAATCTTAACTATTGAATATTATACATTAATAGACTACCACCATTTATGATGGGATATTAAATAAGCATAAATTGCTACTGGGGATATATTGTGTTGCTTTTCAACTATGCTATGTGAAACAAAATGATTTCTCTTGTGTGTTTGTTTATTGTCCCAATACTAGGAATAGTAAATGTAGCAAGGAATAGAATATTACTAAGCGTTGCCTAGAATAGAAGTGTCGTTCAATGTCCAATATCATATAATGTAAAGAGACTAGAAACGAGAAACTTTTGTACTAAATTGAAATATAGTATAATCATCTAGCATAGAATATGATTTATACTAGAAATCTTTCGTAAATACTTATCAACTGATCAATGCTCAGGTCTCGAGGGGCAGACACAATGCTTCTGCCGTGGTATCTCAAACCTTGGCTATTAACGGATTAATTTGACAGTAGAGGACAGTGGGCTAATTGTTAGTAGCGCACGGAATATCCAAAGGAACAACCGCATTGGAGTCCCATTTTACTTGCTCAAAGAAGAATTTTTGCTATCTTAAATCCATTTGGATACGACATCAGGAGACTATATACTGCTACTTTCTTCTCTAGGTTGAACTGACTGTAGAAGGACTCCCAGAACTATATCTAACTACTTGAGACATCATGCATTATTTAGTCGCTTCTTTTATCAGGGTATACAAAAATACTATTTTCTGCCCAAAACTATAACGATAAGATATAAAATATCGTTAAGAGAACGTAAGGTTTATTAATATATTTACTGTATTTTTACGCAAGACTTAGGAAGCTTAGTACTCAACTTTAATAATGGAGGTATCTTAACTATTATTTTGAGGCAATATCTGTTTGCTTGACATAGACCTCTTCCAAAGCTGAATCTATCATTGAGCCTCATCTCTGTCTCCTTTATTAGCTACTTGCAGCAATTAAGTACATATATCACTCTATTAACATGGAACAGAAAAAGATACACATAGGTACATAGACTTACACAGATATATCCCGAAGGTACAAGCATACATTTATTGCACCTAAATTTTGTCCCAAGAGGACGTGGTTATTGTGGATTCAGCAATGAGCAGATTTATAGAGTTTGTTTTAAAAAATTCTGCCAGGAAACCCCAATAACATTTAGCCTAATAAAAGTTTATTTGATCACTTTGTCGCATAGCTTGAGTCGAGTGTTGTCTGTTCCATTCCCACAGCCGGTATGTCCTGAAGGGATGGATATGGAAATAAATTTGTGTCATCTACAAATAATTGTGGCTAGTCTAGTTATTCCTTGAGTCCGTTATACAGCTGTCTTAATCTGCACTTAGTCATTGGGGACATGTAGCACATCCATATTTTGGCAATTATATTTTAAGGCTCACGCAATAGGAAAATGGCCTATTTATGATTATATATCTACCAACCTTAACTTTATCCTTATATAAAAATTCAATACCCATTTCCTCGATTCGCGAATCGAAATTTACTATTCATAGTAAATTTAAATGCAAACTGGATCAAAGATCTTGAAAATCATAATAACAGCAGTATATTATTTACAGAATATTGTGCGACATCTCGACCAGCCAGAAACTTCTGCCACCGGACCAGACAGAGCAGACAATGCTACAGTAACTTAATTAAATTGTAAAATATACCGCACAAATATCCCACAAAGCTGGGCGTAGACAGGGGCGTAGCACTAGCCATGCAGTAATTGAAAACCACCATATATCTGGTAATAGATTCCTTAGTAGTTAGCTATTACGCCTGCGCAAATTAATAATTTTAGTTTTGTGTTAATTTTCGGAAACGATTCGTGCTATAAATGTGCTAGTAATACTTATATTCGCATAAACTCCAGTATAGTATGCAGTAAAATAATATAGTTTACACTAACTTCTATTGGGGAATTAGCATTTAATTGGATAGTACACGTCACTAAAATCTAGTTTACTATAATCAGATTAATTTATACGGATTTCATCGAGGCTAAGTTTAAGCATTACTTGGTAATCATTAATTAATTCTCGGTTAATTTGTTGCAAACCGGGATCAAGTTTTATTTTATTTTATACGTTAATCTCTTTTATGGTTTATCTGTGTGTCGAGTTACATCCAGACCCGTTAAACTGATTACACGTGAACAACTAACTTTGATCTAAACATTTGAATATCCAAACAGCTTTTTAAACATTTTTTATAATATAACATATATACTATATTAATTTACACAAATGTTCACATTTATAATATGAGTAGGATTTAAATAGTCTGCATTTATACTCCCTGAAGTTTTAGTTGTGTTCAACAGGCATGGATTTGAAGAGTTTAAGGTAACGTTTCTCTTAATCTTAAAGTGCGTAATCATTATATATATATATAATTCTACTGTACGTGTGTATGTCACTGAACTCCTCCTAAACGGCTGGACCGATTTTGATAAAAGATATTGTATGTGTTCATGTGGATTCGAGGATGGTTTAGATTTGGGATTTTGTTTTTTTTTTCGTTTTTTCGTGTGTACAGGACTACTTCTGTCGGGACACTAGTTATGTACAATTATTTAAAAGTACTCAAATTTAATTAATTATTGTTGTTACTATTCACGCAGAAAGAGTTGAAATATCTTAAAGTACTGCTGCGCTTTGCTATGTCTTTGTTTTAAGTAAATGGATAAACTGGATCCCAAGTCGGTGGTGTATTACAACCACCAACCTATTAATAATTTTATTAGAAAATAATAATAGATGAGATAAAACGTCCTCAAGAACTATTTTTAAATCGCTTTGAATTTCTGTTTGACTCATAATATCTGCAAGATGTTACATTAAACCAAACCTATACTATTGAAATCTGAACACAAAAAAATATTTAAACTACTCAATACTAATTTTGATGTAATTTAACAATGCTGGTTCCGGAAATATATAATTTACTATATAAGAATATACAATAACTATTTAAGAATATAATATATACATAATATCGAGCCTATACACCCGCAAAGAGAAGGCAAATGTGTATTTCGCTTACAGCTAGCCAACTTTGTTTTTAGCTACTATGAAATTGAGATTCAATATATCGCTATATACCGCCAACATTTCTAGACTTCTGATGCTGCGACAGAAAATGGCAATAACACTTTTTTGGCCGAAAATCGTACTTGGGATCTCACAATCTGATAAAAACAAGCGCATCTTTATCCGCAATTTTAAGGACCCTTATTTGTATTTCTCACTCGCATTCACATTGATCACTACCTTTAAATTTGATAGTCTCAAAAGATAAACAAAGTTAAAGCATGACATTGTTCTTAACCTTGCAATACATAGGTACTATTTCAACCCAACTCGCCTACACTAAAATCTATAGGACATAAATCATATTCCCATACAAAAATAATATAACACACATATCTATGGGGCCGTATGTGGGCGTGTATTAATTATGGTTGCACCTCCCCATGGGTGCATGGGAATCGAATCGGACCGGATCTCTTGTGGAATTATCCGCGAAATTCTATGGATGTGTAATTAAGTTACATTAAGCGGTAATAAAGGTGCAAAGTTTAAGGTTGTAGATGAAATACATTACATTATGCTATAGTGTTCAAAATTAAATTTTCCTGTCCGTGTATTCTAAAAGCTATACATATATGTGGAAGTTTGTGTATTTCAAAAGATGACTCTCGTCGTGTGGTGATTTGACAATGATTGTAGAAACGGTGAAGTAATTGATGTGACTCTCTATCATCAATATCAATTACAAAAGGGCGTTCTGCCGTCCTTAAATAAAATTTTATCGTGCGAACTGCTATGTCTTAAGAGTAAAATTATATATCACTAGGCATAATAATACTAATAAGCCACTATTTATTAAACAAACTATGCTTCAACATAGGGCATCACCGAAAGTTAATGCATAAGTCACAGGACCACGACCAATCCCACAGGGGCTTGATACCGAGACGAATCACACATACATATACTCACGCGTTTAACCCAGAAGAGGTAGGCAAAAAGTACTACACCCACATATCACTAGGTAAGTTTCAGGCACGTAATAGCGTGAGACTATCACCGTTCACCGAGCGCATTGCCAGACTGCACTGCTGGACTCGAGATCTGATATACAACAGTCGAAACAAACTTATATGAATCAAAATTTATATAACCTACTAGCTGTCCCGACAGACGTTATCCTATACATAAGAAAAAAAAACCCATATCTAAACCATCCTCAAATCCACATGACATGAACAAACACAAAATTTTGTATCAAAATCGGTCCAGCCGTTTAGGGGGAGTTCAGTGACATACACACGTACAGTAGAATTATATATATAAAGATATATCATTGAGCTAAATTATCTATATGTTACGACACAGAAATTATCATCGCTAGTGAGCGAATTGTCATCATATTTACTATATTTAATTTTATAAGAAGTGTGAGTTACATCACATTAAGTTAAAATATTGAACTAGATAGGAACATTTCATTTTACTTGCTACATTTGATTCGATTTAAAAAGCATATAATGCCATATGACCGCATATTGGGTTCGATAGGGTCAGTAGCTAGTACTCTGGTGATATTTTATCAGATGATGACGACACAGTATCAGTCAAATAAAATTACAAACAAGTACATAGTTACGATGGTTACTTTTAGATACCGAAAAATTATACATAATTGTAAAATAGACAGTCTTGATAGTGACGCTCTAAGATGATGCAGAATTTATATCTAAAACTAATCAAAAAAATGACCACAAAGTTTAATAATACATAAATAAATAGATGTACAATGTCTCACAATATATTTTATCAATGAAAGTTGCAGTACGTAAGTAACTTATCTGCGACTCTATCAAAACATATGAATTGCATAAACACGTAACAAAATTAAGCATGTTCTCGAAAATGAATGGAGCGATGACGGACTCATTCACAGATCCGCTTGCTATCATAATATCTATATAAAAAAATGTTACGAACAAACAGCCAAATATAAATCCGTGCGCTCTCATAAGTTTAATTAAATATTTATTCGTGTAGGGCGGGGCTACGCCGCCCTCCCATCGATATCGATATTGTTTTATAGATTTAAGATTAAGCGCATGGCCTTTACATCAGCGAGATGTAAATGGGACATCTTAGTGCCGCAACGTTCAGTGTATAAAATACTTGGGTAAGCATAAAACATTTTTTAGTTAATATAAATGGGTACAGATTGATTTACAGTTGTTTTGATTTATACGTGTAAAATGACATACTGCCTGACTGACTACTTTATCAATTTCTCTCCGCAGAAGCCGTATAATCTTAGCGGTTATATACTGGTACCAGTATCTAAGTTTTCCTAAACTTTTACAAAGTTACTCTAGCCAGTGTTCTTTTATGGTTACAGTCAGCTAACTGGTTTTACCTGAGTTTAGAATAAAGTCCAGTTGAAGTTTAAAATAAAGTCAAACAATTAAAAGAACTAGCGGTCGCCAAGTGATCGAAATTCACCCATAATTGATTTAAATTTTACGTTTCATCATTATTAAGGTTTTATTGTCTATAACTATACCCTTATCATCATATTTCATTTAGTCACCTACTCCAAGAATTCTACGACATCAGCCAAACAATGCATAAATACTACGAACCCGATTCGACTGCTTGTGTCAAATGCATGGTTGTGTGCGTGTAGCGGTTTTTTAATAATTTAATTTATTTCTTATGCATATTTTATAAAAATATTAGTATTCGCGACTCCTTCTCTATATAAACTTTAACTGTGCCAAATTTGAAACTCCTCCGTCCGTGCAATTTTCGTAAAAAGGGATACCTACAAAGATTTTGCTTCACGTATTAATATATAGATTTTAAGAAGATATCGTATAAGAAGTTCATTAAAGACTTTATACGCGCGCTTTTCTTTACTAATTAGTAGAACTAGTACTTTTTTGCTGCGCTAAGCAACAAGGGAGCGGATTTGATGATGATTTTTCAAGAAGACAATATACATCGTATTTAATGGCCCACCCCAACCTCTGTACCCGACCGCATTTATCATACTATAAAGGTCAGGTGAACGATACTTATCGATGATTTTTATGATGTCAGTTGGTCTGACTCATCTCTATTTTCGATATCGCATTCGATATATTAATGTCATAATATTAAGAACAACAAATAAAAATATTTACAGGAACTGTTCGTTGATAAATGTTGTCTTCTATAATATTCATTTGGCTTTCGATATTTTTGATTCATTTTTGTGCAGTCAAAATATTAAGGTTGTTTGTGATTTAATAAAGTTAGTAGTTTAAAATTATTGGACTGTATATTAATTAATCTGTGTTATTTTATTAACTTGTTGGAAGTTGGACTCTGTGGTTTCATGTTACTTGAGCGTTATACTTCGGGCACGCCACGATCGTGGCGGTAAGTCCCGTGTTTGAGGAGTGGCTGGAGAGGCGGCATGGCGCCCTCACCTTCCGGCTGACACAGGTTATGACTGGCCACGGTTGTTTTGGCCAGTTCCTGTGTCGTATACGCCGGCAAGAGACGCCCGGTTGTCACCACTGCGGCGACTGCCGCGACGTAGTTGAGGACACGGCGCTGCACACTTTGGCGGTTTGCCCCGCCTGAGCATCGCAGCGCCGTGAGTTGATCGCGGCAGTCGGGTTGGTTGCCCTCTCGCTCCCGGCCGTAGTTCAGTCTATGGTCCGGAGTGAGAGGTTGTGGAACGCCGTCGCCTCCTTCTGTGAGGAAGTAATTTCCATCAAGGAGGCGGAGGAGCGGGAGAGGGAGCGTTTAAACCCTCTCCCCAACCGCAGAGCCGGGCGCCGGAGGGCGCGAGACGACCTCCAGCCACCCTGAGGTTTGACCTGGGGGTGGCGGGCTTTGTGGGCCTGCCCGCCATCCGTTCAGCACCAGGTCTGAGAGGCGGCGTGCGTGTTCCCACGCGCGCCTCTGTTTCGAGTCCGTCTCCCCTCTAGGGGGGACAGTAGGGATAATTTGTGAGGAGTGCCTTTGGGTACGTCTTTCGTGTAGTGGCCTGCCGTTTCATACGGCGGGCCGAAACCTCGGCGGGGTCGCGACCGCATGCGAAAGTGATTCGCGCGGCCCCGTCGATAGTGGTTGTGTCGAGGAACACCGTGGTAGGTTTAGTCGGTATTCCGGGAGGTCCTTTATCTTTTCAACATCTTATTTTACCCCGGCGAGTCCGACGTAACCCCTCCGCCCGCCACCGCGGAGGGGTATGAGTCATGCATACAACACGTAAAAAAAAAAAAAAAAGCGTTATACTTGGAAGTGATTTCCATCAGAGGCGGTGGAGCGGGTGAGGGAACGCTTAAACCCTCTCCCTAACCGCAGAGCCGGACTGGACTCCAGCCACCCTGAGGTTTGATCTAGAGGTGGTGGGCTTCGTGGGCCTGCCCGCCACCCGATCAGCACCAGGTCCGAGAGGCGGCGTGCGTGTTTCCACGCGCGCCTCTGTATCGTGTATCGGTATCGTGTGACCGTCTCCCCTCAGGGGGACAGTAGGGATAGAATTAGTGGTGCCCAGGCAGGTCTATTTGTGTAGTGGCCTGCCGTTTCATGCGGCGGGCCGAAACCTCGGCGGGGTCGCGATTGCATGTGAAAGCGATTCGCGCGGCCACGCCGATTGCGGTAATGTCGAGGAACACCGTGGTAGGTTTAGTCTGTATTACCGGGATGTCGCTCACCATTTATCCCCGGTGAGTCCGACATAATCCTATCCGTCGCCCCGCGGAGAGGTATGACTCAAATCATTCCCAAACATAAAAAAGCCATATATATTTTAAAATTGACTGAAAATAAAACGAAAGTATCAATTGTATGTGTATACCTATTTAACTTAGTACCTAAAAAACCTCATGTTACAATAATTTGATAAATCATGGCTTACATTTACTTTATAATTATTTCAAATGGCTTGTATTATAATATTATGAATAAAATTATTTTATATTAAAAAAAAAAGATTATGTTTTCAAATTTTAGAGTACTCGATAGGTAAAACTAACTGGCTAGTAAGATAAGATGACTAATGATATTTATATAGTAGCCATCTTATCCTACTAACCAGTAGCTATTATATTTACTATCCAGTTAATTTTAGACTTATGACCACTCGTACAACTAACAAGTAACAGTTATCCTAAAGATAAATCGCATGTTGTCTCACTCATATTAGATTAAAGAACAGAGATGGCGAGACTTTTATCTTATAGGTAAATGCTATCTGGAGGTGGTAGTACAAGCCCTTAAACTTTTCAGTAAACTACGACGCGAATAGGTGTGTATTTTTATGATATATTTGACGTATCTGTGGCATTCAGATTTCTTTGCTCGATTAAACTGTGGAAAGGTTTTTCTTTATTAGTGCTGTTTTAAAAGCTGTTCTTACTTTGGAAATACTCTAGATCGTTGAAACCTTTAGATTAAAGTAATATTAATATAATAAAATAAATAATATAATTATTCAAAAGAAGAAGAAGAAGCAGCGATAGCTCAGTGGGGAGACCAACAGACTGCAATGCAGAAGGTCTCGGGTTCGAACCCACGTCGCGCACCTCTGACTTTCGGAAGTTATATGACTTTTCGAAATTATGTGCGTATTGATTGACAATTATCGCCTGCTCCGTGCCTCGGAGAGCACGTTAAGCCGTTGGTCCCGGCTGCCATGAATATCTATGGCAGTCGTTATTGGGAAAGTCAGTACCCTCTAATATCCTGACACTGGTCTAGCCTTAGGGTATCGTTAGCCTTCGGGTTGCGGAGGTCAGGTGGCAGCCGCTCTGTGTAAAAACTGATATGCAGTCAAATCCGGTTAGACTAGAAAAGCCGACCCCAAGTGACTTGGGAATAATAAAGGCTAAGGAAGAAGATTCAAAAGAAGAATCTCAAGATAGTAATTGAAAATCCGTAACCTCTACCTCACCTTTAAGAAAAACCATGTATCTTCGTGTATATATATATATATTCGTAACGCTTATGGGCAGACAGAAGCCTTTTTTACCAGTTAAACAAGATTTACATTATCTTCTATTACACGTAAGTATAGGGTAAAAAATATGTCCAACGCATATCAAAAGGCTTCGTACGCGTGGAATTTGGAAGTATGTACGTTATATTTTTCCTTTTGCTGCACTCGTAACTGGATAAAACATGCACCAGATTTAAAGTTCCAGCATTTTTTACAAGCTTTTATTTATTAATTGTAAAAACCGCATTCAATTTTGTTCAGTAGTTATCTGTGTGATGCGCTTTATGTTCGATCATCACAGAGAGTGAGAAATAGAATCTAATAGTAATTATTAGGCTTCTATAGTTCTTATAAACACCCCTCAAATAATTTTTAATATTATACCTCAATATATCACCTATGTATAGACATTGAACAGTTACAACTTTATTCTACAGTGTGACTGGTAAAAACATTGTACATAGTAAAGGACATGATAATTAATGATCAGACATAACGTATAAAAAAAAAGAAAACTGTGTAACCTGCTGAGAAATCCTTTATGAAAATTTGTATGAAATATCCATAAAATGTGGACACTGCGCGCGTCGCACACAGCTGTCGGAGGCTAATGACCTTTGATAAGAAAAGGACGGACGGGGGTGCAAATTCGGGAGAGTGCGGGGTACGGTAGCGAGGAGCGAAGGCGGAGGTTTTGTTTAGCTTTGGTATATGCGCAAGAGTGTCCGCACATTAAGTTTTTATTGGATAACCAGGTCAAATTTTAAATACCTATTTTCTCTAGATATTCGGGTTCAGAATCGATTATTGAATACCCTCCTTCAATATGTCCAGTCTTTTACCAACAGCCTGTATATATGTATGTCTTTGCACAGAGTGATTTATTGTAATTGACTGACTCGCTATACTGCACGAATGTAGTAGCGTAGCGTTTAAGTGGTAGACCGCCACTGATGCTGCGCCGAGTGTTGTGAATTTAAAACCCACACGGGGCAAAAAATTGTGTGGTTCTTTAGTTGTTCCGACTATGCGTGGTCTTTGTGTTAGTTGATCGACTGTTTGCTAAGTTTTCCTCGCTACATAAATTATTTAAAAGATCTTTAACAATAATATTTAAGAAGAGATATATTTGGCTAGCTTTTATTTTTAATATTGCTCGTCAAAATGACTACACTTTGCCTGGTGGTAAGCAGTCCTGTGGTCCAAGGGCAGTGGCTTCTACACCATCCTCATAGCAGCTGAGCATAGCACCTAACATCTTCAATTTTGCGAAATAAATACCAATGCAGAGGAAACTTGCAGTCATACTATATTACTCTACGTATAAGACTACTCCAGTTATATTATTATTACAATTTGATATAAATGTAACTTCTTCTCTCTTCTTCTCTCTTAGCCTTTATTATTCCCAAGTCACTTGGGGTCGGCTTTTCTGGTCTAACCGGATTTGACTGGATATCAGTATTTACACGGAGCGGCTGCCACCTGACCTCCGCAACCCGAAGGCTAGCAGGCGATAATTGTCAATCAATACGCACATAATTTCGAAAAGTCATATAACTTCCGAAAGTCAGAGGTGCGCGACGTGGGTTCGAACCCGAGACCTTCTGCATTGCAGTCTGTTGGTCTCCCCACTGAGCTATCGCTGCTAATAATATAAATATAAATATAAAAATATTGATATAAATGTAACATGAAACAAAAAAAGCGATCTCGAATCCCGATTTCACTACACAAAATATGTTTTCACACTTTTTAGGCATGCTTAAGCAGACTCATTTTTATATATAATGTGTATTATATGCTAAGCATATTAAATATAAATATTTATGAACAAATTGACATTGGACCTTCATTGACAAGATTCAAGTTTTCCGTATTAAAATCCGCAAAATTGCAATTTATTTTTGACACAGATATATACCTACTACCTTTCTTACAATAGTATGAAATCAAATATATTATTATTAACTATTGACATACTCATTTAACATTCTGTCGAATACGGAACATATATTACCAATTCTTAAATCTACCATTCTTCATGATTAAATTGTATTAGTTTTTTGATTTGTGGGTCGAAATTTAAAGTTATTGACATCTTTATACAATTTTTATATATTGTTATACAATGGCAGCGTGAAATTTCGAATCTTTTTCATATAAAAAGATACCGTAAGTCGCCATTATCGAAACATGCAAAGTCACAGCGGTGTTAATATAAGTGTGACGTCGGGGGCTTGTCGATAAATCACGCTTGCGTCGATGTCGATATGTTACACCTGTTGGTAGGGCTGCCATTAAATTAAACAAAAAGACATACATATTTATTATATCTATTTTAATAAATTTCTTTATTATGTTCTTATATTTTTACTATCTACTCTATGTCTGAAACTGCTTAATGTATACCTACGATTTTGAAAATACATTGACCGTGGGAGAGCCACGCTTCGGCACGAATGGGCCGGCTCGACCGGGGTGATACCACGGCCTTACAAAAAACTGGCGTGAAGTAGCGCTTGCGTTGTGTTTCGTCGAGTGAGTAAGGGTATCGGAGCACAATTTAAAAGGCTGGCAACGCACTCGTTACTCCTCTGGTGTTGCGGGTGTCCATGGACGGCGGTAATCGCTTACCATCAGGCGATCGGTCTGCTCGTTTGCTACCTACACCATAAAAATACTGTATTTTATTCTTTCGGTTAAAAAGACAACTCTTGTTAGATATTTTTCTGTGTAGTAGGGTACTTTACAAACATTTACACTACTACCTGTGGATCACACAAATGTTTGTGCCTTGTGGGGTTTAACCCACAAGATTTGGTGTGGTGATAATAGGGAAGCGACCACTTAAACCACTATGCCATCCATGGAGTCAAATTAGAAGGCTTTCTGCGAAACATAATGATCTTTTTAGAAATTATCATATATGTAACTTCTAAAAGCAAGGGAGCACCATGGAGAATTAATTATTAAACCCTTTCTTATCTTGGTTGGCTGGTCAGTTTTTAGAGATCGAAAATGCTCTTATACAACAGCTTTGTCTGTCCGTCCGTCTGTATGTCTGTTATACAACTTTCAACTTAAGAATCCTAAGAGCTAGAGACTCACGGTCAACGCCATTCGACTCAGCATAGTCGATATACCCCGAAATGACTACGACGTTTGACCTCTGACCTCAAGGTCACGTGACCTTTGCATATTACTTGAACCATTTTTTCAAACTCTAAGATTTACGGCAATTCATTGCCGATTCTCACTTGTTTATAAATACTTCTGATCATACCACTCCATTGAACTATTCGACAGTCCAGACTTAGAAGTTTCGAAATCCTAGAATAATTAATTATGTCTTGTAATAATTATGTAAATTGACGTTTTGTAGATATATATTGCTAGCTATACGTCCTAAATATATTACTTTATTTATAGTATAATATTGTCTTCTGTTTACGCGAATGTTATTAATTGAAATTAAACTACTATATATACGGACTTTATCGTTGACACTTTATTACATAATTTAGAAACAGTTACACTACTACTACTATTAAACTTTACTAATTTTTGAGCTTATTAAGTTACTAAAACTATTTATATCTAAGTTTACACTTTCCGTGACGTTTCGGTTGCTTTTCAGCAGCCATGGTCACGGGGAGACTAATATAGTAGTTGTCTCAATGTTCCAGTGTCGTTATTTCAAAGTACCCGAACATAATTTAATCATTGGTGTTTCTATTTACACAGAATGAGCTTGAAGTATCATGAAGTATAGCTGTAATTTGCTTCTTCTTGGGTTTGACTATTTGTATTACTGGATCCCAAGCTGGTGTTACATTCCAACTATCTTCTCTATTGAAATTAGGTTTTTTTTATTTCAATAGCCCGCGAAGCATTCTTGATAGGAATCGGTGTTCTTTAGCAAGGCTATTGATTAGCTTATTTTTTTATTATTTTTAATTATACAACTAATGTGCAAACATGCATACCTGATGGTAAGTGGTCACCGTAGCCTATGGACGCCTGCAATATCAGAGGCATCACTTGCGCGTTGCCGACCCTTTAGGAAAAAAAGGAAATGGGAAGGAGAAGGAGCGGGAAAGGAGAAAGAGGGTGATTGGGCAACCGGCACTCTCACTCGCCAAACGAAACACAACAGTAGGAACACTGCTATTTTACGTCAATATTCTGTGAGAGGGTAGTACTTCTCCAGTCGAGCCGGCCCATTCATGCTGAAATCAGCGAGGCTCTACTACTCGTAAATTAGTATATTTACGAGTAATAGAGTATATATTAGTAAAGTTTAATAATAGTAGTAGTGTAACAGTTTCTAAATTATGTAAGAAAGTGTCAAATAAACAACGCGATAAAATTCGTATATAGTAGTTTAATTTCAATTTATTTATAGTGTTTATTTTATTTTCCGCTCAACAACACAACAAAAACTTAGCGTTGACCATTTCGTATGGATCTCCTAATTATTTATTTTTACCTGAATGTAATATGACCACGACTCGGCAAGCGTAGTGTAGGACGCCCTCCGGCCAGATGGACCGATGACCTGAAAAAGGTGGCTGGAGGTGACTGGATGGCGAAAACGGGAGATCGGGCCTTGTGGCGCACCCTGGGGGAGGCTTATGTCCAGCAGTGGACTGCAATAGGCTGAAATGATGATGATGATGATGATGATGAAATGTAATATTGCTTTATTATACTGAGGTATGTATCTATATTTTGATAAAATATATATTTTCTTCCTTTCGATTATAAATCCAAAATGTCGCTGTAAATATATTGACAACCCTATCATATAAAAGTAACAAGTCGTATTGTTTCGAACTAATACTTTCACCAAACGTCGCCGACGATAAAAGTGGCAATTTTTATACTTCTTAATAAGTATGACTGTAGGGTTACGAACAATAGTTTTACGCATAATTAAAATGATTAAAGTGCGTGTTCTGTGCGTTTATATCTATATTGTCGTGATGTTTTCGGCTTTTTTTAAAAAACCAATGTTTCACGGGTGATTTGTGAATTTATAAAGTAATTATAGTTTCAGCTACTTGTATACTGTTAAAGAAAACGGGTTTCTGGTATTAGTTAAACACTAACTGTTAAATATGACGAATTGAATGCTATAAAAGACTTTAGTTTAACTTAGATTATTAATAATTGACAATACCTTTCGTCCCTTTTTAAGTTACTATATTAGTATATGAAGAGCAATACTTAAGACTGCGCCGAGCGTAAGACAGATAATGACAGAGCTCGTGCGTCGCATATTCAAATTGGCGCGTGGCCGCCATAGTAAAATTGTATGGAGGATTTAAAATGCGTTTTTGATAAATATGTATCTTTATTGTCAACCAATAACTTAAATATTTGGGACGGACAAATTGTAATATAACTATTTATGTTTCGTTTAAGCTGTAAAATAGGATAGATTTCTACTGTTATAATCTAAAAATCACGAAACACGAGCTTACGTTTTTGCAAATTTACGTAATTTTGTGGGCAAAAATATTAAATATTTTAAGTTGCTTACACGGAGTAATTGTAAACACATTCATTGTTATGGTAAATGTATATTTTATATTTGTATTAAACAAAAAGTGTTGATTTTATTCACTTAACTGTAACCGCCTGTTTTGGCACCTTTCGCTCGGCGCAGTCTTAATCTCCACTTGCAATTATTATGATTATCAATTATTGATTATGATTATGGTTATGATCTGTTGTCAGTATTTACGAGGAACAGCCATATTAGTTAAGGCTTTTTTTTGTACTAGCTTGTCTTCAGGGTGTGTATATAGATAGCGCATTGCTTTTGAATACGAATTTAATACTACTTGGATACTGCGATATGTTAAATAAATACTATCAGAATGAGAATTCAGATGGTATTTCTATTTTCCTGTATATAAATTTCATTATAAACCGACGTTATATTGACTATTTACTTTTTATTCTATATAACAGTACTATAATGTAGCAAGGAGCAAACGTTACTGGTGCCCTGTTTAAGGAACCTGGAAGCCTTATTTTGTATAATGTAACCTAAAGTTGTTGGGTTGAATTTTTGCAGACTAGAGGTCTCTTCTTAGCTAGCAGATCCACCATGAAAATGTCTATCCGAAACTTCGGGTGAACGAAATATTCAAAATACCGCGAAGTTTTTCGGTGCACTTCACTGTATGATTTAAAATAATCTACTTTTACCAACAATAGGCCCAAAACTTAGGCATTTGCCTTTTATGGTAAGCCTACAGTCTGAGCCCTATTTTCGATGTTACTTTACATGTCATATAACTAAAAGCAAAATAAGTATGTTTATTAGTTTTAGGGTGAACTGTACTATACTGACACTACTAACACACATGTTATTACAAAATTAAATGAAGAAGTAGCAAATGAGTAAATACTTTAAAACAAACACTTCTTTTTCTCAAGTGCCATTACACGGCTAGTGATGTCACAACTCAATCGAAAACTATCGATACCGCGTTTCACTAATTTACATTACAATTCACGATAACGTACGTTGAGTGCTGAACAAACCATGTTTCGTACGAACTATTGTTCTGCATGTTTGTTTTATGAACGTAATCTGATCTTAGTGACATAAGTTTGTCTTAAGAAACTTGAGAGGGACTTCAACTCAAGTGATCGATCAGAACAGGCCGTGTGTCTAAATCCTGTTGTATTATTGGGTTAAAACAAGCACGGTTATTTAATATTCTGTTTCGTTGACTCAGCGTAAACACACATCGGCGAATAGCAAGGTCTTAAGTTCGATGTCCTAGTCGTGTATTATTGGGAACATCAGTGCCCGATAGACGCTATTAACGCCTTTGTCGCTTAAGTGATGAGTGAAATTTGAAAAAATATACTTGCTCTTTTAAATACATTATCGTGGCTGTAGTAAATCAGACTGGAGGTGTAACATATCCAAATCTTACTAACCACATGTTAGTGTCACGTAATCATAGGTGTTGCTATTTCATGCCAGACAAAGTGCAGCTACTGAAAAGTTCCTAAAATAAAATCTTTTTAGCACCTTCCAAACAGCAAAAAAGATAACCGCAAATTTATTGCTAACATAACAGGCAGCTATTATATATGTAAATAACATTTTAATTTGTCTAATATAAAAGCTAATATTCATTCTATTCAAATATATTAAGGTGGATAGCCTTTGCGTGCGACTTCGATTGTGTAAACTATATTTATATAAGTCACAAGCTGACTGACCACGGCCGGTGTAACCTGGTCGAAACGTCAAGCATAAAAAAAAGGTAAACATTATGCATAATCGCGTTAATACCCGTTACATATTATATATATATATATATATATATCATGCAACGCGAAAGTTTAAAAGTTATTAAACTATATTTATTCACCAAAATTTCTTATATATATAATACACTATTCATCATTTCTCCAGATTATTGTTTATGATTAGATAAAACGTGGATCGTGAATTAACGATAACATTATATTCATAGTCTCACGCCTGTACCCTCGAGTGGTAGATCGCAGTGTATCACGTCCACATTTCGCTAGCTATTCTTTTCGGTTCTGGGATGCCGGATATAGAGAAATGTGACGTTCTTTTAAAGAAAGGGATCCTTCGACCAGGTTAGGTGATCGTGACACGGCCCGATAATTCGTCATCGGGTCCTTACAACATCCTCGTGGAGTGTTTGGATGAAATCCCTCATCAGTGGTGTTTGCAGCCCCGCCCTCTCTCCTATATTTCAAGCCTTTCTAAATAGGGGCAAGTCATAGGACTTCAGTAAGAGTAGGAGTTATCAAAAATATCTTTAATGTACAGACACAGTGACGTTACAGTTTTATCATAGTAAGGAAAGATATTATAAAGGCTATTTTTGTAATAAGATCTAGGTTGAAATTTTAATAAACATGTCAATACTGATTAATGTAGTAGACAGTGTATTTTTTATTATTTAATATAAATGACATTTAAACTCGTTTCAAAGGTTATCTTTAAACATTCGCATTTATTTATTGCGGGTTGCTTGACAAATCAATATAACTAGAGAATACATACGCGCATATGTTTGTCAGCTAAAAATCAATGCTTATATTGCTAACATACAAAGTAAGTTAAGTACAAAGTAACGTTATTATTGGTGATTTTAAGCGACACAAGTAGTCACACAAGGTAATATCATATTGAAGCTCGCATTGGTCGTTTATACAGTGCACCCAGATGGGCATTACCCGCGCAAGTGCCACGATAAGAGTCACATTGGAAACCTCACTAAGTATATTACAAATCGCTTTGCTTAAATATTTGTTTTGTATGTAATACCTATTGCATATATTTATAGTCAGTACAATTTTAATACAATTTTTTTTTTATTGCTTTCATCGGAAACAGACGAGCCAACGGCCCACTTGATAGTGAGCGAAAACCGTGGCTCATACACATGGCTGTGTTTTCTTAGCATTACAGAAGCAATGTCAAAAAAATTTTTATCCCTGGGAGCGGCACGCTTCGGCACGAATGGGCCGGCTCGACCGGAGTGATACCACGGCCTCACAGAAAACCGGCGTGAAATAGCACTTGCGTTGTGTTTCGTCGAGTGAGTGAGGGTACCGGAGGCCCAACTCCCCTCCCCCCACTGGGGAGGAGGGGGAAATTTAAAAGGCTGGCAACGCACTTGCGAGTCCTCTGGTGTTGCAGGTGTCCATGGGCGGTGGTAATCGCTTACCCTCAGGCGATCCATCTGCTCGTTTGCGGCCTATAACATAAAAAAACCCAATTAAGACGCTGCCTACCGGAAGGAAAAGGGGAATGGAGCAGGAAGGGGTTTAGGAAGGGAAGGGTAATTGGGCCTCCGGCGCTCTCACTCACCGAACGAAACATAACAGATACTGTTATTTTACGTCGATCTGTGAGAGGATGATACTTTCCCGGTCGAGCCCCCATTCATACAGTAACCAGCGTGGCTCTACCACTCAAAAATACTTATTTTTCTACTTATAATGACTTCATCGTTTGCGGATTATTTTGCCAACGTTATGTTGGAGGGAGAAAAAAATTAATAAATGTAGTAACATAATTTACTAGATATGTCCCGCAGCTTCGCTCGCGTAATATAATACTTTGTCAATACATTTCTATCCCTCGGGAACAGTACTTGTTTTCTGGATGAAAGTCTCTATGTCTAAGTACTCTATATCTTTTTCTGTACCGCTGATAAGGTGTACGCGAATTTCGTGATGATCGGTTGATTGGTTGAGGCGTAAAAGTGTAACAAACAACGAAACTCACATTCCCATTTATATATTATTTGTTAGGATGTTAATTTGTTATGCCTATAGATATTATCTTATGCGAAAACAAAAGTACCTATATATTTTATTGGCCACTTTAACAACAGGCATTATAGAAAGCGCTACCATAGCAGTACCACTTTTAATTGTAATTATAATATGTTATGTTATTTTAATGTCAATAGATGAAATTTTATAATGATTTCAATATTTATAAAAACCAAAACATAGATTTTTTGTTTGTGTTACTATTAATCAATTGCTTTATCCAAACAATGTTAACTATGGTCACAAGCTAACTGATATAATCATAGCTAGAAAATCCTTGTAGGAAAATGTGCTAAAATACTATTTTTCTTTTACATAGTCATCGTATTACGGAATTAAATATAAAATTAAACCAAAAGTAGAGTGATTTTTAGAGTGATATGCTTCCTGATAATATCCTCTAGAATAAATTTTGTTCAAAGCATCTAATCGAAACAGAAACTAGTCATCTACGCAAAAAATATTTTACAGCATAAGGGTGGAGTGTATTAGGAAATACACCCATCGCCATTCGACATAATTGGAGAGACACAATCGGACACAATTAGAGAGATCAGAGGTAAAGGTAGGCCTTAGAAATGTTTAACAACAATTAAAAATGTATTCACAGTAAAACATAATAATTCCTTTTTTGGCCAATCCTTGCATCGAACTCGATATCTCATAAACGTCTATACTATCGTGATCGTGAGGGATTCGAACCCACGAGACTTAGCACGGTAGCAGCTGCTAGTGCTTATCAATACGCCGTCCTTGTAGTCAAATCATCATCACTTTAAAAGTTCTATAAGTATCCATATGATTTCTCTACGTACCCTACTGAATCCATAATAATAATAATTGAGCTGAATATAAAGCAAGTCCATAGTAAACTGCTGGCTTAGAGTACAGTTACAGTGTCCACTCATAGGTTCTGTGTGTCGGCGCGCAATATATCGCGCACATCGCGGGTCACATGCGCGACCTGAGCGCGCATCCCAACTCATTAGTATTGCCTATGTCAGTTGGGCACGGTAAAATGCCGCACCAGGAATATGTGCTACTCTGGAACAAAAAAATAGGGTGAAATTATTAATCATTATTTTGGGATTTAATTTTGAAGTGTACTTGGTTTTGCGTAATCTTGTTGCTAGCTTGTCATGAACAAGGGTCATCTCTACTGATTTTGATTAAGGTACTTAATTTTAGTTAGCTAGATCTTGAATTATTTATGTTAAATATCCACGTTTTGTGCACAAGATGTAAATTTGGCCTTTATTTTATAAATTTTATGATATAATATTCACTATCAATTAGATTGTTATTTGCTCTAGTGTGTTAATGTACAGATCAAACATAGAAAACTACACGATGGTATCAGTTTACCATAAAGTAGGCTTGCTTACTACTATTGTAGGTTAAAAATATATAATTGTTGACGATAACAGCCTACAATTTGACTCGTCAACCGTGACGAGCTTAAAATTTTCGCCGTTCCGCTTACAGCGGCATTTTATCCGCAATAATTGCTACGTAAGCTTTTACTTTAAAACCAGCTGTAAATAACATCGGCCATTGTATTTATGTGTTATGTAATTTGAACCCGTCGAGAGGATGTGTTATACATGAAGCGAACAAACTATTTTATATAGTTTAGATATTGGCCGGCCATTGAAACGGCTGCTTTGGAAATTGTGTTTTATGTGCGAAGCTGATGAACTTGAGACCCAATTTATTGGAATAGCTGTACAGGTTAAGGTTATAATACAATGCTACGCCTGAGGTCACGGGTTTGATTCCCGCATAAGTCAAACATTTGAGTGCGTTTCTATGTATAATATGTATATAATTACAAAAATAAAAAGTATATATGTATGTTTATCCATTGTCTAGTACCCATAGTACAAGCTCTGCTTAGTTTGGGCTAGATGGTATTGTGTGTACCTATGTATATATATAGAGTATTATTATTATTTATCCTACATACATGTAGAATCACGCCTATGTCCCCCAAAGGGAGAGATATAGGTAGAGATGTATTACACCCACATGTTGTCAGCTATCGTTTTAGGACCCGTGCAATGAAGGGCAAACCTAATTGCCATCTACCGAACACATTTTCAGATAATAGATACTGACATTTTCTTGATAGGAAATCTCAATGAAACCTTTCGTCGCAGAAATTGAACTCGATACTATATGCACAGCTGTCGCATTCATGCACCGCTGCGGCGCTAAAGCAATCCTATAGTTTCAAATTAAAGATACATATTTAATTTGAAACTATAGGATAGTATGATGGTAGGTGTACCAAAGAGATTCTCGCTTAAGCCGCAAATTGTATTTAAACTGGAGCAGTCCAATGAAAGTACTACCTACAGAAGCCAAACAAAGCGATTTGTTCTTGCATTGAACAAGGATTGCAAGTCCCTCAGAACTACTATATTGTCGTTAGCTTAAAGAGACAGATTTTCTTGTATTGGCAGAGAAGTGACTGCATTTCTAAAGGGTAGGTAACCTAAAGGTAAAGTTTAGTCAGAGGTGTATAAAACTCACATTTCGTCAGTTGTTTCGGCACCAATAAAAGGGGACGAGCTTAATGTCTACCAGACAGAGCTCCAGTACGTTTGAAAGAAGAAGTTATTCAAAATGACTAGCTTAGAAAACTTATCTACATGTCAATTTGAATTTATTGCCGCCATTTGAAATCGTCGTAGTCAAGCTAAATACAGATAAAAGATTCACCTGGCGAACTGTACCTTTGTTAAATAATTCTTCTGTCTATTTATTATTCTGTACCTATAGTATAAACCGGACCAATATTTCGGGGTGTTTAGACGATACGATAAGGAATTTATAATTAAAAATAAAACCCTTCCAGGTTTCATTAATTCTGAATGTATGCGTCAATAATTACGAGTAATTGTAAACTTCATTTTGTATAAGGCTTCATACTAAACAGGGGTTAATATATATATATCCGTATATCTACTTAACCAATTTTTAGGAAACATACCTTAGATGTGATCTTCCTTCTATCTACTGATTATTTTCTTGTTTCACTGAAACCATATTTCTTTCGTTATAAAGGCTATATTGCTTTCCAGTTCATAAACTCAACTCAACGAGAATTTTGGAAATACAGATCTTTCCTAAGAATGACGTTAAGTTGTTGGTTCATTCCTGCATGAAAAAGAGACGTACAAACACACCTTCAAGTTTGTAAAATTAGGAACTGGTCACAATTTCTGTTTGTTTCCATCGAAATACAAAAAAATTAAAATAGCTACTTCGACTGTCATCAAGTCATCACTTGTTCTTTCCGCCAAATGTCTATGTCCATTAAATCGCAGTGGCACACCAGCGGCCAGATGCACTAGGTTTTTTATTTGTCATGCATTTCAAGACTTGACAGTTTAATTATTCTACCAACGCGTAAACTAAGGTACACTGGAGCGGTGTCAATTTTAGTTTTTTGTTAATCTTTAACCATCCATGTTACCACACGCCACAAAAATTCTCGACGTTCTCATTTATCCTGCTTTCACGTACTTTAACTCTTACTACAATTTAGATTATTTTTATACGTTAACACAACTAAGACACGATACCCGATGAGATGCAATTTTTGAATATGATCATAACTGATTGGTACACGCCGTATAAACATTTTAATGTTTATAATATGACTATAAATACGTACGTTACGTATAATAAACTGCGAGTGAATGCGTGACACTAAATAAAGCCTTATTATTCAATCCTCTTTGCGAGCCACTTGGCACTTTTGAAGCAAATTGTTCGTCATTTGAATAAGACCGCTAATATATTAAATGAAAGTAGGAAAACATGATTTGTCTGAAATATAAAAGTACATTGACATTTGAATAGAGAACGCAATTTAGCGCCAAAAACATGTTGAATAGACGAAGTGTTATTTTTAACAAGTGGCCAGTATTGTAAATAAAAAATGTTGAAAAGGTGCTTTATGTAGTGTGAAGTCTGTGTGTATTAGCATTTTGGCGTGAAACGTTGCAATCTAGGTCCATCAAAATACCTAAAGCTATGCGTGGTATAATATTAGAGATTGGTTTAAATATTTGTATGTCTGGCAAGTATATTGCAATGAATATGCGATTATTGAATGCTTATGCACTGCACAGGTTTATTCGGATTCGGTGAAAGTGTTATTAGGTTTTTCTATCAAGAAGTTTTCTCTCAGCAATACGAAATCAGGAACTGTGCCTGATAGACTTACAACCTAACCAGCGAAATGTACATTTAATACAACACCATCTACATCTTCTGGTATATAGTCTTGATACTATGCATATGTAAATATTATACTGAATTGAAATATAACTAAAGTTTTAGGTCTATACAGGCAATCGCTAAAGTATTTTCAATTCCAGTGATCTATAAGGCATCTACATCAAGGCAGCGAGTAGGCACACCGTGGTCGGTTTAGACGGTAAGTCCGACAAACCCTCTCCGTTTTCCTTTTCCATCGGAAGGGTAAGCGTAAATTACATTAACCCAAGTAAAAAGAAAGTTCTGTACAGGCAAACATTTTCAAAATTTGGGAGCGTCCTATTTCGAAGATACTTCTACTTTACTAAACTACGGGGTATATAATCTAGTATGTTGTTGTTGTGTTTCTAGAGGAACGTATATTCTTTAAAACATTCCATGGGTGCCGGCGAAAGTTATTCTTGTCTCTTATGCTAACGCGGTGGCTCCGTTTGTTTTAAATTCAGCTAAGTGCTGGTGATGATATTCTTGGTGTTACAAACACTCACACACTGTAATACCCATATACATAAAGGTCATGTATCTTTTTACCTCCTTATTATTTTTATTTATCTTCTTCTCTATCTATAGTAGCGATAGCTCAGTGGGGAGACCAACAGACTGCAATGCAGAGGGTCTCGGGTTCGAACCCACGTCGCGCACCTCTGACTTTCGGAAGTTATATGACTTTTCGAAATTATGTGCGTATTGATTGATAATTATCGCCTGCTCCGTGCCTCGGAGAGCACGTTAAGCCGTCGGTCCCGGCTGCCATGAACATCTATGGCAGTCGTTATTGGGAAAGTCAGTATCCTCTAATTTCCTGACACTGGTCTAGCCTTAGGGTATCGTTAGCCTTCGGGTTGCGGAGGTCAGGTTGGCAGCCACTCCGTGTAAAAACTGATATCCAGTCAAATCCGGTTAGACCAGAAAAGCCGACCCCAAGTGACTTGGGAATAATAAAGGCTAAGGAGAAGATTGATTATTTTTATTTATCTTAAGATTTCGTGTCGTACTCGTCCCGTTAGTGCTAAATATCGTCCTGGAAACAGTACTACGCCTGTAAAAGTTAACCAACGCTCATAATAGTTTTATGTCGGACGCAACGACCAACAATATGGTAACCATTGAATATCTTCTGCTTCGAGCTCAAATACCACACTAAACGCAATACTTGCCAAGCGTAAATAATTAAGAGGCTTTCGCATATAGGGTAAAACTCGTAGGCAGACTAGTAAATGGGTATGTAGCTAGTAAAGTGAGTGTACGTACAAAGCCTCATGCCTGGAGAAGTAAGTAGAACCTACAGATTCCTATTTGCTATAATCTTGGTGTACCTCTGTTGCTTCATTCACTTTTGTTATATTCTGCCTGCACGAAAGAAGAAAAATAAACCTAGGTTTAGAATACCCTAAACTAAAGAAATTTTAGGGTATTCTAAACCTAGATTTTCTCCAGAATATTTCCTAATTTCTTAAAATTATTTTGTTCCAGCAAACAGCAGCGATAGCCTAGTGAAAAACCGTTGGACTGCCACGCAGAGACCTCGAGTTCGATCCCAAGGCGCGCATCTCTGACTTTTCGAAGTTATGTGCGTATTAAATAATTAATTATCGCTTGCTTTGACGGTGAAGAAAAACATCGTGAGGAAATCTGCATGTCTGGGAGTTCTATAACGTTTTCAAAGATATGTGAAGTCTGCCAACCCGCACTGGGCCAGCGTGGTGGGAGACGAGAAGAGACTGAGAAGAGGCCCGTGCTCAGCAGTGGGACAGTTTAATACAGGGCTGATATTATTATTATTATATATTATTATATTTTGTACCATAGGTGGTGAAAAGTATAACATCGAGTAAAGAAAAATAGCTATAGCTAGCATGTGGATGTAATACACCTTTGTCTGCCTCTTTAGGGATGGAGGCGTAGGACTAAGCATGTATGTATGTAAAGAAAGAAAGAAAATAATAATGCACGATCTTGATTTGGTATGTAGTTGCTTCTTTCTCTTGGTACAGTTATGCTCGCAGATACAGTGGGTTTAGATACCAGGGTCGGTCTAAGTATGATTATGCTTCACTGGCAAGCAACCAATAGTGACAGCATTTATTATAGACACAGTAATCCGCTTTGGCATCTGAAATCGCAACAAATCTCGCATTATAACAGCGAGATGTAGAATAACCTCAAAATAGCTTATTTTGGTCTAAGCTTAACTCTATTTAGCCGCTTTATCCTTCAAAACGGCAAATAGTTGAGAATATAAGCATTAGTGCGAACACCAAAATCAAACGTAACGTTAGAGGCTGTGGTTTAGGGTATGATTTGCGAATTAGACTAAGTGTAGCAGAATATACTATCGGTAAACCCTCAGCAGCATAACAAAATGGTTCCTTTAGCGGCATAAGAAAGGTTAAAGGGAAAATGAGCTTGCTTGACGTATTAAAACCCGGAGACGGTAACAGAGTCAGTACATTTTCTGAGATAATACTTGAGAGTCTGCTGTCTAGGCCACGCTAAACTTTGATCAACATGCGATGCAAGAAAATGTTATAAGCATTTTCTCATCAATATAACGGAAGCAAAATTCTAAATAGCTCATCGAACTGACCGCGCCGTAGTGGCCAGGTATCTACGTATCTAAGCTTTCGTCGAATGATCTCTCATTGTTCCGCGCGTATAAAAATGTTAGACAATGGGCCAGATGAGTGTGTAGTGACCGCCGCTGGGCGCATCGCGAGCTTGTGTCTAGCCGCGCAGCCGACAGATGATTTACTGAGCTATGAGCTACGTGCTTTTTATATTAAATTCATCGCACAGTTTTGTTTAAATGCTGTATATGTCACGGTTTTATTATTGAGTTTTCTGTTACGATATTCTCAGTAGCAATTCGGAGACTGCTAAACATGTGCTGGTAGGCAATGATAGAGTCATTGCTTATTACGTGTGACATAAAGCAGCTGGCGAAAAGTGAGCGTAAAGCGCTTCTACTTATTCTGATTATACAGACAATATACTGGCCATTGAAGGTAAGATCGTGAGTCTAAGTTACAAATGTGATCCAATAAGACTTGACCCAGCAATTTATAATATAAGTTTATAAAGACTTAAAATTTTTTTTTGATTAATATGCTGCCTAATCTATGAAGATAGCCCACCCCAACAAGGCGTACACAAATTTCACCACTCATATCTACGAATCTTAATTATATCTTCTGTAAAACGGTATATCATATTCAAGTAAAAGACACACTAACATAATTAAAATACAATTCGTAAGCATGTTAAGAAACGACGTGATTATTGCATCCCGTTGTCTGCTAGACCACAGTACACAGGCACTCGCGCATTGTGGCCACTATTCACGTTTGTGACTATGCATATTTCTCGCTACATTTATCATGCATTATGGCAGCAATGAATATTCCACTGTTAGCGTACTTTAACTGTGCGGCATAGGTCTCACTGCGGGCGAATAGCGAGTAATGTCTAGTACTTTCGTTAGAGTGAATATAACATTTGAAATCAGCCTGTTTTTAGATTGTAATAAATGTGAACGAATGTGAGTTTGTTTGTTTGTGCCGCTTTTACGCTTTAACCATTTGACTGATTCAACAGTCAAATCAACATTGCGTAAACACGTTGTCAAAGATACAGAAAAGGTCCTAAGATATCTTTCATCCAGAAATGAGGTACTATTCCCGAGAAAAAGTAATTTATTGACAAAATCTACATTAACTCCTTCGAAGCCGCGGGCAAAAGCTAGTTAAATTATATATTATGGTAAGGTACTGTTCTATGGTAAATTGGGCATTCAGAATGGGGATACATAAATGAACGAATGATCTCAGATATTCTAGTCACAGGCCAGGTTAAAAGTACCTCACACCGATGAGAGAGCACGAGGCGTGACATAAAAGTGAACAAAGTAAGAAAAATTGCCACAATGGCAGCAAGTAGAAATCCGTAGTTCCAACTAACCTCTCAGGACTAACGAAAGGAGAGCCTTAGAGTCTAAAGCTTTTTTATTTGATACTAGATTTTGCCCGCAGATTCGCTCGCGTAAATATAGGTTAGTCTAGGTTGGTAACAGTACTTTTTTCTGAATGAAAGGTACCCTGTGTCCTTTTCTGGTTACCTCTGAATGTGTATGCAATTTCATGATGATGGGTCAAATAGTTAAGGCGTGAAAGCGTAAAAAACAAACAAACTTATTTTGAATTAACATTTATATTTCCACACATACCTAAGTATAATATGTTTGTAAATAAATGGTTATTCAAAATTGTTTTACTGCTTATAACTAGAAAACCAAATAGAATATAATATAGCAAATTAGCTATTTTAGACACACTTCAGTTATTACTAATAAATTTTTTGTTTGAATTTAGTATTACCGAATTAATCCGAGACCGCATTTCGAATGAGGTGGCGTTCGAGATTCCCATTTCAGATTAATTTGCTGCCTTAACCGCTATCCGCGTTCTGTAGCACCTAATCCCCACGCTAACTGTGTGCACCTTAATTTATTAATTGTGCCGCGCGACCCCTACCCCGCCGGGATTTATGGCACAAACTTATTATTGTGCTTATAATGATCCGTGCGAATGTATGCGCCTTTTTAAATAAGTGCTTGTTAAGGTGTTTAGCGACTGGACAACGATTGAACAGGGTTTTGTTTTAGTTCGATTGGCTTAGCTTGGCTGCATCTTTATACTTTGCAGCTTGTCAAGATGCTCTTACAAGGTAGATAATTTAATATAATAATAATAATAATAATAATAAAATATAGTTTATTTCTCTCAAAAAGGTACAATAGTATTCTTACAATTATAGATACCATAGAAACAGAACCTAGTTGAGAGCTGGAGTCTGAGCTAGGTTCGAAACCTGTGTTACAGATCTCCAGTCCTCACCTCTGAAAATGCAAATGTTCAGTAACTACAATTATCAAAAGTAACATGAGAACAATGAAAAGAGATATAATATACAGACAGTAGTTGTAAGTAAGTTTGTGAGTGTGTCGAGTTGTGTGTGTGTGTGTGTGTGTGTGTGTGTGTGTGTGTGTGTGTGTGTGTGTGTGTGTGTGTGTGTGTGTGTGTGTGTTTGTGTGTGTGTCTAAGTGCAATGTCTGGAAATTGTGTGTAGAATGTTTTAGATATATAAAAGTTATATTATATATTTATGTATATGTATAGCGCAACATTAACGTGCAAATCACGTTTATCATCTATTTTAACCTGCAAATTATGTTTTCAGTGCCATCATAGTCTAAGCCACCAAGCCAATGAGTAACTATCTATATAAATAATATAATAATAATAATAATAATAATAATATTCTACAACATACACACAACACCATCTAGCCCAAACCATCCAAGCAGAGCTTGTACTACGGTTACTAGGCAATGAATAAACATACATATATACTTTTTTTTTTTGTAAATACATACATATTATACATAGAAACACCCAGACCAAGACAAACATCCATGTTCATGCACACAAATGTTTGACTTGTGCGGGAATCGAACCCGCGACCTCAGGCGTGGCAGTCGGTTACACTAACCACTACGCCATCGAGGCCGACATATATATTTATAATATATTTTCTTTCAAAGGATAAAAGAAGAAACTTATAATATATAACTGTATTTTACCATGTGTACTGCCGAGCCACTGCAGAAACTCCGCTTAAACTGGGAAAATACTTCTCAGCTACATATTCAAATGACGTCATAATTGATTTGGTTTAAATGGTTGTATGTAAGAAATTAAAACCTGCAGCCGATTATGCAAGTAATTTGTTGAGCAATGTAAGTGTTCATAGGTTATGATAATCTCTTAATGGAAGGAAAATGGAAGGAAAACTCACAAAGGAAAGGAAAAAGTGATGGTAGTAATCAAGAGATCGTGGATTCCAATACAATCCATTGCTCTACTTATATGAATCCACTCCTAATACAAGCATTCTGGCTTAGCTGGAGGTAATAATAGCACTGCATTAACATAGATCCAAATTTCTAGTCATTTTTATAGAAATAATAAGATTCTGGAACAGCTGTTACGCCTTGAAATTCACTGTCGTCCACACCTTTACAACCAGAACAGGCGAGAAGCCGCAAGAACAAAATTAATAGAATTAGGCGTCATCTTGAATATTATTGTACCATAATTTTGCTTGTATTAGCGTGTTCTCCGAGGCACTGGGGGTCCCAATATATCAATAAATGTCACCCATATATGGGCAAGCGGGTGCAACGTTACTTACCTTTAACTTAACTGTAATGTCAAATGCACACCTTTTGGTAACCAGCTTATTAGATTTATTTAGGTTTCTATCTATCGCAAAGTATCAATCGTTTGGAATCCGTCTTCTAGTAGCTAGTGTATATGTTTGCGGATTAAAAGGTCCTGGGTTCGACTCCCCGATAAGGTCAGCGAAAAGTGATTGAGTTTTTAAGAATTATTTATTAGCAACCCGAAGTAAGAAATTTGGCGATGTTTGGAAAGCAGAAGCTTTGAAAAGCCTGTAAACGTAATGCATGGAAAGGTCCCACATCTAATCTTTTTACTGATTGTATCAGATTGCCGTCCCAGCAAACTATGAGAAAGGGAGAAAAGAACGTCCTTATGCCCTTTAATACTCCTACGCAGATAACTAACATACATTAAGACTGACCAGAAAGAGCAGCGATAGCTCAGTGGGGAGACCAAGATACTGCAATGCAGAGGGTCTCGGGTTCGAACCCACGACGCGCACCTCTGACTTTCGGAAGTTATATGACTTTTCGAAATTATGTGCGTATTGATTGACAATTATCGCCTGCTCCGTGCCTCGGAGAGCACTTTAAGCCGTAGGTCCCGGCTGCCATGAACAAGCAGTCGTTATTGGGAGAGTGTCGACACAAAAAATCCTACGGGGTCGAAGTGTCGCCGGTCTGCACTGACTGGCCCCCACATAAGATAAGATAAGATAAGACTGACCAGCGTAACTTAAATTCGGTCTGAAGCATATTGTTACAAGAAATAGAAAGACTTTGCTGTAAACTTGACATCTGCGGTCAGTCCATTGTCTTCCTCACGAAGCTATGGCTATACTTGTAAATATATACTGTTTAAACAATTCAGCCGAACTACCTCGCTAAATCCTATTAGAAATCAAACGGCTAAACATGCACTCGTCAAATAATTATCTTCGACAAAATAAACTCGGTGGACAAACATTGGAACAAACAGACAGACACACGGACGTAATTCGATGTTTATTGTGAGAATTCCCGTATTACACGGTACATTCCAATCTGCTTTCTATGATAACAAGCCCACGCGCATGCGTAACGAATTTATTTGGATATATGTGAGGTAAGAAGATTTTGATGCGGTTGTTGTATATACAACTTATGAAGACTCAAAATTTTTGGAACCACGTAAAAGGTGTAACCTATTACCACATTTTGCAGACTCCGTGACGTGACGTATTGGTTTAAATTTAATTGTGTGTTAGAATAAAACGTGTTTTAGTCGGTAAAATTTGTTTACATCCTTATACATTAACGTATGTATACTTGTACATGAAGGAACATGGTGAAGATGTAAGGAATGGCAGAGGTATATTCCACCCAAATTTTGCCAGCTTTATTTTGTAGTCCTACGTAGAAAGTTAGCTTATAACTACCATATTTGTCGGCCTCGATGGCGTAGTGGTTAGTGTAACCGACTGCCACGCCTGAGGTCGCGGGTTCGATTCCCGCACAAGTCAAACATTTGTGTGCATGAACATGGCTGTTTGTCTTGGTCTGGGTGTTTCTACGTATAATATGTATGTATTTACAAAAAAAAAAAAAAAGTATATATGTATGTTTATCCAATGTCTAGTACCCATAGTACAAGCTCTGCTTAGTTTGGGCTAGATGGTGTTGTGTGTATGTGGTAGAATATTATATTATTATATATTTCCAGACACCTTGCTGCTATAAGTTTTTGGCAAATACCTAAGAAGGTTTTCTTGCATTGAGCTTCTTATATGATGCTCTACTTGTAGCACTGGCTTTAATATCAACAGTATTATCATGCCTTTTTACATTTTTAATTTAGTTAATATTTGTATGGCAGAAAACGATTACGGATATGACAATGCACATCCAAACTTTCACACATCGCAAACCAAATCCGAATCCAAATGTTGACGTTTAACCGTATTTAGTTGACGGCACTTGAGTGCACTTCAGAGGCAACTGGACTGCGCGCTTCATTTCCACAAAATAATCTCAGAGCCACTTGGAACGGCTACATGGAATTATTGTGTTTGTCTTCGTCAAGTGCCGTCTATTAGATTATGTGACATTTCCGTTTTGGAAGATGATCGGGGAAAGTAAAAGTCGTATTGACTTTTACAATATTAGTTGGAGATTGCCTCGATACCAGTTGATTAGGTAGTAAGGACAGAATTAGGACCGACAGCATGACGAGGCTTCAAATTGAGCTAAACTGGAAAGCGGCATCGAAATTTCTTTTTGATGAGGCACGGTCTAAGAAAATCTATTGTTATTATCCTAAAATGTCGCCCTATATTGACAATTCCAAATTATTCAACAAATTAGAATCGTCTATCTACTATCGAAATATCGTCAATGTAGATGCTTATTGCAGTTATATTATAGTAAAGATTTTATAGCAAACGTCCATAATCTATGACTCAGAAGCGCAGCGGTGGTGAATGCGATAATTATGCATTAAATGTTAGTTGTGAATCGATCACAAGTCGGCTAAAACTATTCGGAATCCCACTATCAAGACTTGTACATGCACAACATTTACACCAATGTGAGTTGAACTAACAAGGTAATATCAGTAAAATAGCCGGATGTAACTAATTATAAAACATTAATAAATTAAAAATATTGCCATATTTTTTTCTTACATTCATCACTATGATCGACACCTAACGCGTCAGTCGTGAAGCTGCGCGCGCGCCGATCGACGGATATAACCTCCAAATTGATTTACTATGGTTCATTTTTTTACTACCAAAGCATCTATCGGTCGACTCTTCCGCTATTCTTCCCTATACAATAAAAAAACTATCTTGATACTTTAAAAAACCTTCTAACTTAATTACTTCATTAATAAGTTTGTTTTAAATATACAATCGTATTGATCTAGAAATTAAAAGATATCATTTTAAAGTATCAAGAGCGCTTACTTATTGTGTTTCTTTATCTTCATAACGTAATTATTCCCAGTCCAGTTATAGATATACTGGTCTAAGCAAATTCTATTGAATAAACATTTTCTACAGAGTAACTGCCATCTGCCATCCATAATAACATTTCATTTGCATAGGTATACTAGTCTATAGAAATCACATTTATATAAAGCGCATCAAGGAGAATCGTTTGGTCTTAGATATTAAATCAAAAGTGTTAGTGACGCATTAATCGTGCGTAGATTCACGAGATTTTCGAGGAACCTGCAAGGAAACTGAGTCATGGGATTATATGGGAGTAGTGTTAATTGTTAATACCAATTATTATATAATTTACTTGTTACAGTGGTTCTATTTACGACTTATGTTGATTTTATGACACAAGATGCGTAATGACTTGAATAAATTGTTTGAGTGCGTCATCGGTGAAGTAACGTAAGCGTAAACTTGTGTATCGATCGTGAGATTTGTTGTTGGGTTTACGTTAGGACAATTTTTTTTTTATAGTACAAGGCTACCTAAGTATAAGGTATAATTTCTATGTCGCGGAAAATTTTACAAACATTCAAACAATGGACACAAACAACACCCAGACTTGGAATTACTATTTGCGGAGGATCACACTATTCTTCAAAATAATTTATAAATTTTTCATCATTATTATTAACATGGCAGGATCGTAGCAAATGGAAATCCGTAGTCTCTGCCTACCCCTCTGGGAAACAGGCGTGAATCTATGTATGTATGTATTAACATTCCAAATAATATTATTACCTGTCGAGGCCAATGTCACCGTTCTTAATGGAACAGGCGATGATTTTGCCGACTTTATCCAACCGGTTTGCTCCCTAGTAAAAGCTTTTGTTTAATTTAAGTATCGATAGTTTTACGGCACGCTTTAAGTCATCTATTATACGTCATAATTTAAGCTTTACAAATATTCATGCACTAACTAGTTACGATTGAGAAACACGAGAAATAGTATCAATACCTATCGCGCTGTGTATACACAAAATAATATCGCACAAAGTTTATAATTCAATAAAGTCTTGGGAAAGGCCACGATCATATTATTTATTTTATAACAGAAACCATAACATTACAGAAATTATAATTTAATGGTTCTGATACATATCGCGACACGACCGACCGTATCTATACCACTTTTGTAACGTTCCATACATTGTTTTAATATTTAAGTTCGACGCTTTTGAGAGTCATGTACTGCATAGTATTTTCTAGTAATAGTATCAGATAAGAATCAACGTATCTCGCCTTGTTATTGTTCCGGATTATTTCGCGTCATATTTGTTGTTCAGCTTTTAGAAGCTGTAGAAAAGATGGTCTAGGATCTAACAATCTCGCTTAACTGGAGAAAATTACATCTGTATGTTTTAAGACTTTCGCGATTTGTACACATAATACTATATTAGACAATGGGTTTTAATCGCGTTGCTTGGTACCTATAGAAAGGTATAAATACTTACTTACAAAAACGTAATCATAAATACCGCCCTGCTACATTTAAATATGGTCACATTTTTGGAAGTAAAGTTATCATCTGATTCACAGTGTCAAAATGACGTGTGAATAATACACATAGTATTATTATATATGTATATAAGATGAAGTGAAAAAAGTACTACGTGAAGTGTGAGCTCACTTTACTTGGTGTAGACAATTTTTCGTGCGATCTTAGGGTGTTGAGGACACAGTTATGATTTAAATCACTACCAATTTAAAACGCGGCGTTTTAACCTAGTTGCATCGATCGTGATCAAGGGCAGGTCAGAGGATGGTCACGCACATCTTTATTGAAATTATATAAGCTTTAACAAAATGGGATTACTGGTGTCACTACACCAAATAATTACAAACCAATATCTTAGTTCCCACTTACCACTGTAAGTGGGAACTAAGATATTGGTTTGTAATTATTTTCCATGCTAATACCGAAGTATGCATTTGTGCTTGATATAACAATAGTTGATTTAAGGATAGATCCTTGAAAACAAAACATCGCAGTGGTTTCGCATAGAGCCATCAGAGTCACATGTCACTTACTTTATTTTAATCACTTTTTATGAAGTATTCAAGACATTCCTTATAGAAATAACATTATCACTTTACCAATCTAGGAATCCAATACGATATCTTGCAATTCACCCTAGTTATAAGTTATAAAAGTTTGTCATGGCTAAACAAGGCAGATTCATCATATGAAAGAAAACAAATCAGCTTTACCAAAAACTCATCCATTTCTCTCTCAATCCTTTACTGAGGAAAGGAAAAGGTAAAGAAAAGGCAGATGGGATAAACCCATCTTTAATTCCTTTCCCCTTATATTGGCAATGTACGAATAATACTGTGGCGACTCCGCACAGACGAAGAAGTAAGTTCGGCCACCATCTGACAGATGGCGCTAAATACGATTAAATGACGTCACAATCCTGCATCGCGCAAGCGGAGTTTACACAGCGACTAACTATATATATACAAGCTCCCGACATCAACCGTCGGGCCGCGGCCCGCCAGGCACGATCAACCAGCCTGGTCGGAGGATCCTCCCTTTGTGTTGGAGGGACATCAAAAACTGTTCCTGCACAGTACCACCAATATTGTAAGTGATTATAGACTACCGCTTATTTTCCTACAGGCCGTATGCCTGTTTCCCACTTCTGTTGTTTAGATAAACCCATGTATAATAATACTTATGAATAAAAAGTATAGTGAATTATTATCCCGGCATTAGGTCACCTTGCCATATCATTAAATGATCGGTATACATCAATATTAAGATGAACGTATTCAAGGAAGCTGGTGCTGATAATTATAATATTGAATGATTTAAGCGCATTCGTGATGCCCGTGTGACCTATATCTTGCACTTCCTCTTATAAAAGATAGAGTTAAGAAGGTGTAGAGGCGGTATTTACTATGTAGTTATCCTTAACGTGGATATTTGCCGTATATATGTATATCGCAGATAAATTGTTTTCATTAAAGGCATGTTTTGTGTGTAACCGTTTGTATATGCTTATATATTATGGATGCGCCGAGAAAACGTTTATGTCATTTGAAGACAGATGTGGTCATGTTTCGGCTCTGCTTATGAGGCATTAGGAGTTTAGGGCGACGTGTAATAATGTCTTTAGTAAAAAAATTCAGTAGTAACAGGTAATCTGGAACTGTCCCCATTATTGGGCTCTGCTTATGAGGCATTAGGAGTTTAGGGAGATGAGTAATTGTGTTTTTTAGTAAAAAAAACTCTGTAATAACAGGTAATCTGGAACGGTCCCCGTTAAGCGAATTAGGCACGTTATTTCTTACGTAAAACCTAAAATCATAACTGACGAAATATGGCTATAATATAACTCTCCCTCCGCTCTACTTCCGATGATAAAGGCTATATAGAAGACTATGTATTTAATATACTTTAAGCTTCGATCTTATACTTCAAGAAGTCAATAAGTCGTTGTCACACAATAACTTATACACATTCAGATCTTTGATAGCTTAGACTACTTAGTCCTTATGTAATAAAATACCTATAATAATGTAAGTTATACAGAAGGAATACATTCCACCACTTCTAAATATTACGATCTCTATAAAAAAACATTCGTCACGCCCGCTGTAAAATTAGATCATCGTTCATTCAATAAATAAATCGATATCATAGAATCGATTCTCAATTCGAGTGATAACATTCCATTTTGTTTCGACCTTAAGCGCAAGATGGTCACGAATTTTGCCTGTATGATCACGATCGCTCGTCATCTGACCTCTATGTACGAGTGGTCAGCACTGATTGTAAATAAAATTGATGTGTGTATGTTTATCTTCAATTTCCTGGACATCTCATTGGTGTGTTATAATTTATTGGTAAATTAAAGATTAGTTTGTAGATTACGATCAAAACTAATATTTGGTACTAGCTAAGCTTGGGCCACGTTTCGCTGTCGGTCAGACTGATATTGCAAATTGCCCTTTCTTATAAAACTTGGAGATATAACGTAAAAAAATTTAAGGTAATCCGTTATCCAACTCATAATAGAATTTTGTATCTAAACGTACGAAAGCTGAATTTTGATTTTGTAAAATTATAAAAACAAAAATTTATTATTACACATCGTGATCCTAAACAATAAAAATTTATATATTAGTTTTATTCAAAGAAACCTACGGCCTGTCAGGTACCATATCGAATTAGGGTGGGATGAAATAAGGAATGGCAGAACTATGTAAAACTCCGGTACTTTTAGACGCCTGGCTAATAACAGTTATGGTGTTACTAAACTGTCGTAGGTTTTTTGTAGTACTTCACCGGATAAGCCGACTTATTCTTACCATCACCAAATAATGAGTAATAGTTAGTCGGCTCTGCCATAAGTTGTGGCGTCCCCTCTAAAATTGGTAGTCTATTTTGCTCACTACTATTACCTGGACCTACATCTGTATCTGTATACGTTGCTAATTATTTAGTTGACGACGTTTTCAGTACATCTTTGCTTAGTCAAAGTCAAAAATCATCTATTCATTTAGGTCACAAAGTAACACCTATGAACGTCAAAATATATGGGTTAGTGAGTTTACTAAGTTAATAAAGCTACATTTAGGTTAGTTGCTAGGTTCAGGTAAAGGGTAAGCCTATGAGAAGAAACCTGAAAGATACTGACCGTGGGAGAGCCACGCTTCGGCACGAATAGGCCGGCTCGACCGGAATGTTATTTTTTTTTTATACTACTAAGGTGGCAAACAAGCATACGGCCCACCTGATGGTAAGTGGTCACCGTAGCCTATGGACGCCTGCAACACCAGAGGCATCACTTGCGCGTTGCCAACCCTTTAGAAAAGGAAGTGGGAAGGAGATGGAGTGGGAAGAGGGAAAGAGGGAGATTGGGCCACCGGCACTCTCACTCACCGAACGAAACACAACAGTAGGAATACTGCTATTTCAAGTCGATATTCTGTGAGAGGGTAGTACTTCCCCGGTCAAGCCGGCTCGACTACACAATAAAATGATCACGGCCTCACAGAAAACCGGCATGAAATAGATAGCGCTTGCGTTGTGTTTCGTCGTGAGGGTACCGGAGGCCCAACCGTCCCTTCTGGTGGGGGCAAATTTAAATGGAACGCAACGCACTTGTGACTCCTCTGGTGTTGCGGGTGTCCATGGGCGGCGGTAATCGCTTACCATCAGGCGATCAGTCTGCTCGTTTGCGTCTTAGAGCATAAAAAAAACTCACGGCCACTCTTTTAAATCGCCAATTAAATATATTTTCAGTATTTTACAACTCATATCAACAAGGTGTTGCGGCCATTATACCATATGACTTTAAAAAACTAAAGATAATAACAATAATAACTTAATAATATTATAGAGATTAAGTAATTTGGGTCTAGTTATATTTTTCAATATAAATCTAAAATAGGCAGTACGATGGCATGATAGCGCATACACTCACACTTTGTGACAATGCAAAGGCAGTACGTGACTAAATGCGATTGTGGATTTGTATTTTTCAATAATAATCATAATGAGAAGCAGGATACTTGATAACATCACATATAATCACGAGGTACCTCTACATTACTAAATTGACTTATAGGTAATACAGATCTTTGAATCCTGAATGCAGCTAGTGCCATGAGTTTTTGTCAGTTAAGTAGTCGTTGACTGAATAATAACCCTTCCGAATGAGCTGTATTTTAACGGCGCTTTTAAATTTAGGCAATGGTAAATTAATTATATTAATAGGTAGTTTATTAAAAACGTATACCGTGTAACTTAATAATATACATTTTACATACATCGACTCAGTACGACTCACTACGAACTAGCAGTCGCCTTGTGGTCGACGTTCGACCATAATTTGTTTTAAATTTTAAGTTTGATCGTTATTAAGGTTTTATTGTCTATAACTATACCCTTAAAATCACATTTCATTTAATCACCTACTCCACATAGGTACATATGTAACCATAGTTACGAAGAATTCTACGACATCAACCGAACAATGCCGAAATACTACGAACGCGATTCGACTGCTTACGTCAAATGCATGGTTGTATGCGTGTAGTGCTTTTCCATTAATTTAATGTATTTCTAATGCATATTTAATAAAGATATTAGGATTCGCCACTCCTTCTCCATATAAACTTTAACTGTGCCAAATTTCATACTCCTCTGTCTATGCAATTTTCGTAAAAAGGGATACAAAGTTTTTGCTTCACGTTATATATAGTTAACATAGCTAAAGAAATGTGTGTATTATTCAGAAATATTAAGAACGATAATATAATAATAATAATATTCTTTTACATACACACAACACCATCTAGCCCAAACTAAGCAGAGCTTGTACTATGGGTACTAGACAATGGATAAACATACATATTATTATACATAGAAACACCCAGACCAAGGCATACACACAAATTTCCATGTCAATGTCCATGCACACAAATGTTTGAGTTGTGCGGGAATCGAACCCGCAACCTCAGGCGTTGCAGTCGGTTACACTAACCACTACTCCATCGAGGCCGACGATATTGTATTCTTTTCATATTTAAATTCGTATAATTATATACGATTTTTATCGATAATTGTTAACATCGCTGAACTAAGTACTTCTTAACAAAATAATCCAATATTAATTTGTTCGATCCGGGAATTGAACTAGGGACAACAATGGAGTACAAACGTAAGCAACAACAACAAACAACAAGGCAGTAGTTCAGAGACCAAAGAATTTCTGACCTTAATTAGTTTTTAAAAATATATCCAATGTAAAGCCTCGAATAGTTCCATAGTCGCGTAGATATAGATAGATAAATATAAACTCGTAATTACCACACCACTAAGTGCGTTGACTTAATTATCTTTTACCACCATAATTATGTCAAACGAGACACTTAAATACAAGCTCATTATTCCAGTTAAGCTATTAACTTACTAAGTGATGAACCGTCAAATGCTAAAAAAATTTTGTTGTGCAGTAAACATATCATGTTAGTTGCACTTTTCGTTCGCAGTTGACACTAAGTGCTATACAACCAAGTGTTATTTATGAACTAGTGATGTGTTGCTAATTTTAAGTGCATGTATATGCATTAGGGTGCATAGTTATGGAATTTATAAAGCTTCTTTTTTTAATTATATTACTTATTAGCTGTTACCTGCGACTTCACCAGGGAGAATTTAACAAAAAAAATGTGTTTAGTTTGCAGATATATTATCTAAAATAAATGTCGACTGACTTTATAAGAAATAAGTTACTTCTTATAAAGTCGGTCCAGCCGTTTCAGAGATTAGCCGGCACAGACAGACAGAATTTTATTTTTGATATAAGTACCGTATATACTTTCAGATGCATTTAGTAAAAAGCTGTTATTTTGACATTACAAACAGACACTTTAATTTTGTTTATTTGTATAGATTGACTGACTCGGGGTCGAATATACACAGTTTATACGAATGCGGTTTGTTACTTAACGTTTTTAGGTTCTACCTAATTAAAGCTTAGACTAAGCTTAGCTATAAAACACATTTCTAAACTTCGTCCTAGTACTAAAAATTCGCTGCCAGAAAATCCAATAACACCTTGCTCGACCTTTGAATAATATATAAAATGCAACCATAGCCAGTCGGTATAACTAAGCCGATCTGCACGTTTTTAGTCTTACTTGAGAATCAAATCTACTACTTCGGTGCATTAGTATAGGTCTGTTTAAACTGCCTACAGCCTCTATACATCTACCGTTTATTCCTTATAGTAAAACAAAGCCCTTTGAGCGAAAGTGTAATAACGATTATAACATAATACAAAATTACAAGTACTCGATTATTCGATCTTTGCATTGCGTCAGCGCATGCATATGCGATACTATACTAATTTCTCGTTGCGAATTAATTACAATCGATACGAATGCTCGGTCACGTCTCGATGGCGCCCACGCGCGTCGTACAGATGATCCATAATACAATTATAGATTATTAATCGCAGATGCGATAGGGGTGTATTTCTAGGTTGTAAGCTTCTTACCTCGTAGAGGCAGATTCTATTTATATGATTATGATACTATTAAACATGACACACACACATGTTAATGTAAAACTTATAATTGGGATGCACTTGTTTTAACATTTGTTAACTAGTTACATATTTTTTGTTAACTTAAGTAGATAAGCAACATAGTAAGCAGTAACATAGTTGTAATAAAAGAGTTGTAATAATTTTAAATTAAATGACTAACGCAAATTAGAAATCTTTGGATTGTCAATTGTTGCAAGGAAAAAATATCGTTCCTCTCCCTACTGCCACCCCTATGAAAGGCCTTTAATTATCCTACTTAACATAATATAAACTGTTGTTTACATGGTATTAAGTGGGTGTAAACTTATTAAAGCTAGAATGATTATTGTAAGGTTATTTGGCAACTATGTTTTGTGGCTTTCTATAATCAGTCTGCACCAGATTTTAATGAAAACGCCGCTGTGTCCTAACACAGCGGAGATTGTTTTCTTCAAAATATAGTTCTTTTATACACTAACAATGTTATCGTGAGCGTGAAGTCATATCAGAGGTTTTAAACCATAAATTACTAAATTAAATATTTCGGTCAACCATTGCCTGAAATGGAAAACGAAACCAAATAATAATAAATACCTTATGACAATGCGCCCAGTTAAATCAAGTATAAACTTTAATGCCTACCGCCACATCTACCAACTACAACATTACCTACTCTATGTCCTACTCATTGTTTAAACTATGACTCCATGACATGTTTCCTAGAATAGATCGAGCCGATCCAAATCAGATGATCAAGAAACCAAACTATACTTGTAGATGGGCCGCACGACGATACCTAACCGTAATACTAAGCAGGCTATTTGGATCACAAAGCTGTGCTCGTGTAATTGACTATTAAATAGAATGGATTAAGATCGTGTTAGCATGTTTAAAGCCTATAGGCCACCAGTGTGACGATTCGCATTTTACATTGCCGTTTTATCGTCTTCTTTTATTGTTGCCTTCTTTTATTCATGGTGGCTAATAGGCATACGGTTCCTTTGATGCTGAGATTACTGTATCTTATAATCGGTTGCAATGCTTGGAGTATCGCTCACATGTTGCCGAACTTGCGTAAATTGAAGGACTGTATAAAAGGAATAAGAGGCAGTTGGACATCTTATTCTTTAGGTGAACTATAGTAACAGCCACTTCTTATAGGTTGGTGTCCTGCAAGATAATGGTTTAGGCAAGTCGGCTTACGGCTAGTGAAGAAAACGATATTGAGAGAAACTAAACGTATAGGTATAAAAATTTATAATCTTTAGTTTGTTTCTCAGGGCAAGCCAAATGTTTCTTTGGTTGTCATTCAATAAATATTAATTCGCAGGACGGAGTCTAGATTTGTGCCTAATAGATGACAATACAATTCTGCAGTTTTGAATTGGTCAATAATAGTCAAAGAAAAGAGCAATAAAATTTATCAAATAAGACTAAATAAAGAGTACCCGAAAATAGGTATATTTCTACACATAAAATATACATGGATCTCAAAACGAACATAAATCTTTTAGGGCACAATGTGATTGTAATACATATCTGCTTACCCCTCCGGCGATGGAGGTGTGAGACTATAATATATTATTATATGTATCAAAATATACAAGCTGTTGCAAATTATTGCACAACTATTTTGTGATTCATAATTAGTAGGTAACCTATCGATAACAATCAACCATTCGTTTTTTCGCAGCTGGATACAATTCTAATACTAAGAAGGTTCCACTGTCATGACGCTCGACGGACCAACGCGGCAACGATTCGATTGCAAATCATAAATATAATATCACGGATTACTCAGTAGCCGCTTCTACCAAAACGAACAAAAACCTTTGTAAATCCATAACATCTCGACGGCATACTTGAATACAACACAATTTTTTTAAATTTTAACCTCGTCATACTCAATTTCGAACTCGCGGTTCCACCCTCGTTTTAGATTACTGCCGCTCTTGTAGCTCGTAACGTGATGTTATATAGCACTTTTGCTCATTTTTCTTTCCATGAAAACCTTCCTCGTACTAAATGTAAAAAAATAATGAGAGCTTGGTTCAGTCGTTTTCGAGTTTTGCGCTTAGCAACATAATATGTATATACCCATTCCTTTTTTTAAATATAGATTCTTATGTTATAATTTGATTTATTCAAATGTCTGTAAACTCTCTTCCCTCACAGAGACTTTCCTTAGGGCAAAGGACCTCCTAACGTAGCCTGATACCTATATTTATATGTATGACCGAAGTAGGCAGAAATGTATCACAGCTACTTTCCACCAGCTATGATATGTATGTTTAAATCTTATATCATAAAGGGCAAGTCTAATACAATTTACAATCGAGTACACAGATAAAAAAAGAACAGTCTCAAGTACATAATTGCTTTAACTTTCTTGCTAGTTCTTTTCATAGATTCTGTACCCTTGCATTACTGAACATGGTAACAGATAAATGTAAATTTACATTAACCTATTGAGTCGCGGCAGCATACCGGCGGCCAGACACAATAGGTTTTTAATTACATAGGTCTTATATTCCAAGACATGACAGGTGCATCTTTGTCGTTAATAAGTGTGAGCTTAATGAATTTCCGTATTTTACGACTTTAATTTTTATACTGACTAAAATCCATGTATGCATTTGATGTCATTACAAAGAAACACCAGATCAATAGCAAACCACACACCTGATTACGAGCTATCGGTGTCAATCGTTCTACTCAAGTTAATTGTGCTCTCTTTACTGAATCAGTTGACAGGCCGATCACATGAATATGCAAGCACACGATGCACCTGCCGCTTTCACGATTTTTCTCTTTTCTAAATAGGATTGGCAAGGAATCTTCATTTGTAATCGTATTGTGTGATTTCTTAGAATCATTGAACTCTCATTTGCGCGTTCAAGCAAATTGAGAATATAAATTGATTAATTTAATTACGGTAAACAGCGCTTTTATGATGAATAGTCAAAAACGACGTGACGTAAATAATGGTTTTTGATTACAGCATTTTTAATATACTTAATATTATTATTTTTATACTCTATCTAGTCACCAGAAATAACTTCATCGTATGGAGCTTTAAAACATTTTAATCCAATTATATTTTGAAATTTTTAGTATTTAAATAGCGTAAATTTTAAGAATAACATGTCGCTTATCCATGTATATATAAATGCAAAGACAAAACAGTTCGGTATCTTTTCACCTCTGTTTGTCAATCGATTTTCTTTTTGTTTCGTAGCTATTGACAATATTTAAAGATAACAATATTATTATATATATACACACAATATATAATATATATATATATATATATATATATATATATATATATATATATATATACATATAGGTTTTTTTGTATATTAATAGACAACGACCTAATTGTACAACAGCACCTGTTTCTCCTCTGTTTCTAAGTGTATATTTTCAAATATATCTAAGTATGTATCTTATGTGGGGGCCAGTCAGTGCAGACCGGCGACACTTCGACCCAGTGGGATCTTTTGTGTCGACACTCTCCCAATAACGACTGCCATAGATGTTCATGGCAGCCGGGACCGGCGGCTTAACGTGCTCTACGAGGCACGGAGCAGGCGATAATTGTCAATCAATACGCACATAATTTCGAAAAGTCATATAACTTCCGAAAGTCAGAGGTGCGCGACGTGGGGTCGAACCCGAGATCCTCTGCCTTGCAATCTGTTGGTCTCCCCACTGAGCTATCGCTGCAACTTTTTTTCAGATATAAATAAATGTATAAAATATAATGATGAAAGTGAATGAAGCCAGAGAAGTGTGTCAGGATCGTAGCAAATGTAAATCCGTAGTCTCTGCCTACTGCTCTGGGAAACAGGCGTGAATCTATGTATATATGTATGTATAAAATATGTTAGAAACTAATTATGGTTGAATTTCGAGCACAGAGCATCCTCAAGTCAAGAAATATTCGTTGCTTTTATTTTCATGATAGGTAATGCTTAGCTTATATATTTTTTTATATTATAAGATAGATTTCAGTATCATATTCTTTATAAATGTTTTTTTACGGCAATTAATGAAATAATAATAAAAGTATTCACTGCCGCATGTGGTACGTTTGCCTTCAGTCGAAAAATACATAAAAGCAGATCCGCGCCCAGTAGTGTTTATTGGTTTATATAAAAACAATCCCACACCTATATGTCCGAAGAGGTGTACCACCATTTGACAGTTATATATGGGGCGAGCTTATTGGGTACACACAGTTCAAAACTCCGTGCCGCTAAAAGTTTTCCATCATAAATCCAAAATAATAATTCAGTAACCAACATCTTCAAGGTATTCTTAAGCTCTTAATAGTATCGTATATTTTCTTCTTATAAACATATGATTGATCAACAATTATAGTTTTCGCAAACACACGATCCAATTCTGGATTGTTCACTACCAACTCCAGACTATAAAACTCGGTATGAATCAGGATTCCTTAGAAATTAGCGATGTGTCCCGACAGGCGACAGACGCCGGAAATCCCGTATATAAAGATAAGTATCTCTAACTTGTGATACAACATTTAAATAAGTTTTAGAATTTATTGACATAGATTAAGACTTAAACAGAGTAGACTACTTAACGTTTAGGTAAAAAAAACACGAAAGATATATAGAATGAAACATTTCTCCGGTGTATCAAAAGGGGATATTTTTTTAGTTGCTTTTTTTGTATTCTTGCCTGGTTTTGAGTTGGCTCTCTCTATCTCCATACAAAATTTCATGAAAATTCTTTTAATTGTTAATTATATTCGTTAGGATTGTAATTATATCTTTAAAATTTTATTGCACAGAATTACAATCCTAATTGCAATTCATAATTAAAACAAAGCGAATTTGATTCTTTATGAAGCAACAATCATCGTCAGTATTGTGCATCTCTTTTTACGAATAAACAGTATATTTGCAAAATATTATTTTGTTTTGATAATTTATAAATTATACATCAATAATACTGCTTTTCAAATGATAATTGATTTACGAAATATCAAGAGATTTATTTTTTGTTTATAGACGAGCTAGCGATCACCTGATGGTAAGTGTCAACCGCTGCTCGTTTCCTACCATGATAACAGTACTCTCTTATTTTTAATTATATCTGGCATTCCAGCGATTAACAGATTAACAATAAACTTTCCTATGACTACACACATGATAACTATCTTCACTATTTCCCAATCCAGCTCTACATCCTCTAAAACCCAACACTCACGTAGGCACAAACCTCTCACATCTCGTTCCTACTCTATGTCCCACACACTCTACTGCTTAACCATTCAATATACATCCCTGAGCTCGTGTACAACTCGTATATAGATCATCGTATTGTTCTCTATTAACATACGACCTGTATCGTCAGCGGTCGCGACGCACTTAGAATAGTAAGTAAGAGCTTACTTGAATTAGAATTAGACTGTAATATTACTTAAAGGTAGCGCCATATTTGATAGCTGTTATTGTGTGCGTTTGTGTGGGAATGTGATTGAGTGTATGTGCAAGTGTATTTGTATGTGTGCGTGGCTATTGTGGATTATTTTTATTAGATTGTTACTTGAATCGATTGTAATATTAATTTTCGAGTGATTACATTTGTGACAAGGAACTAAATGGGTGGTAACATTGGCTTGTTGTGATTGTCAATCAAACCGCTAAAGATCACAGGGACGTGTAGTGCACACTTATGTTGCTATGCTATAAATACTACTTAATACGACCTAGTAGCGTTGATCCCATTGACAAGATTCGTGGTCCCACCAAGAGATACCTAATAGAAAAGTCAAAAATTACCTAACCTAACCTGGTAATCAAACTTGTGACCTTTCGGTCGACATCAAATCATACAAGTAGCCTTATTTACCTTAGTAGATCAATAAGGTAATTCACTTATAGATTTACGCAATTTAAATTTACACTCCCAGTTAATCCAACACTATAAACACATTGCAAAATAAATAAGCCAACTAAAATTCAATTTAGCAAACCGGCGCGTACGCCGATGACGTCACCTGTCAACGACCAATCCCGAACGTGATACATATTAACTAGCGGAGACATAAGTCAACGTCTCGCGTGCTGCTTGCATACGTTAATATTAATAACTGATTTGAATCGTATTTTATGGGCTGTATCGAGAGTACGCATAAATAAAAATTATAAATAAAACAAAAAGTAATAAAAATAAACTATCTATTAAAATAATACTATCATAAAATTTCTAAAATAATATCTTTACTAAAATAAAAGTCATTTAATAAACATAAAATGACCATCAATTCTTCCTGAACATTCAAAACTAATGCCCGAAAAATCACCTATTTAAATTTCAACAACAAGCGTCGGGGTCCAATTGCGAACGAACGCGCATGCGCCGGGAATACAAGCAACCAATTTATCAAAGGGAACCTATGAGCCTCGTAATGGTACCTTACCTATCTCGTTCCATCAATCAAAACACAGGATACATATAGTTGGAGTGAAAAAAAAAAGAAGAAAAAAATCATTTCTGAATGTAAAAGCGCGATTACTGATTCGTGGTGCGCGTGCGCGCCGGAAACTGCACGTAGCGGAAACGTCAGGACGCGATACGATTTCGAATTTCGAATTTGGATTCGAACATGTTTGAATGGGTGACATGGCGTCTAGACCGTTTTTTTCGTTAATAGATGTCTCTAGTGTAGATTTTATTGATCCGTTGTTTTAGTGTCTGGGATTAATAATTTTAATAGTAATATATTTTTAATATTTTTATTATGGTTAAGTGTATAGCCTATTGTGTTTTAGTTCAGGTAAAATGTTAAGAGATTTAAAATGATGTAAGGCGTTATCACGCAGTTTATTTTATAAAAACAATACTTTCACTTCGTCTACGTCTGAAGAGGTAGTTCAGTTGCAAACAGCTAAGTGGTACTATTCAATCACTGTAAAGTATACTTATCTTTATAAAAGTTTAAAAATGGTTAGTGGTTGTCTAAATCCTAACTATCCTAACTAATATTATAAATGCGAATCTGAGTTTGTTTGTTACGCTTTCACACTTTAACTACTCGACCGATCGTCATGAAACTTTCCATACACGTTGTTAGGGAAACAGTAAAAGACATAGACCGTACCTTTCACCCAGAAAGTACTGTTACTAACCTAGGTTAGGTAACCTAGCCTACATTTACCCGAGTGGAGCCGCAGCCAGAATCTAGTGAAATATAATTTCATTCCCCGTTTTATTAATAATAATATAATATTCTACAACATACACACAACACCATCTAGCCCAAACCATCCAAGCAGAGCTTGTACTACGGTTACTAGGCAATGAATAAACATACATATATACTCTTTTTTTTGTAAATACTCTCATATTATACATAGAAACACCCAGACTAAGACAAACATCCATGTTCATGCACACAAATGTTTGACTTGTGCGGGAATTGAACCCGCGACCTTAGGCGTGGCAGTCGGTTACACTTAGCACTACGCCATCGAGGCCGACATAGAAATAATTAATAGAAATGTAAAAGTTTGTAAAACTGTCTCCATGTTACCCAATCACGAGTAAACCCTTTGAACGGATTTAAATTAAACATAGCAGATAGATTTAATGCTGATACTTTAGATAGACGCATAGTATACGTACCTTAATCCTACTATACATTTCCTTGAGACTTCGCGGATAAAGCTGCGGGCAGGAATGAGTCTTCTTCTCTCTTAGCCTTTATTATTCCCAAGTCACTTGGGTTCGGCATTTCTGGTCTAACCGGATTTGACTGGATATCAGTTTTTACATGGAGCGGCTGTCACCTGACCTCCGCAACCCGAAGGCTAACGATACCCTAAGGCTAGACCAGTGTTAGGATATTAGAGGGTACTGACTTTCTCAATAACGACTGCCACAGATGTTCATGGCAGCCGGGACCAACGGCTTAACGTGCTCTCCGAGGCACGGAACAAGCGATAATTGTCAATCAATACGCACATAATTTCGAAAAGTCATATAACTTCCGAAAGTCAGAGGTGCGCGACGTGGGTTCCAACCCGAGACCCTCTGCATTGCAGTCTATTGGTCTCCCCACTGAGCTATCGCTGCTATTATAATGCGGGCAGGAATGAGTATTTAATCATATAAAATTGTGCACAAAATAGGAAGCATATTTCAATAACATACTAATTTGATTATGAAGATGAAGTGTCAGTTGCAAAGTGCAGCTGTTTATTAAAAATTATAATCTTAGTCACTCGAGATAGTACATCACTAGTTCTTGTTAACCTCTATTATTTAAGTGGTAGGAGTAGGTTAATAACAACCGAGTAATGGCGGAAATTACAACTCACAACCTTTTCATACTTCGACATTTAATGTCCGTGGATTTAGTGTTTGTATGTACATGTTATACTAACTGGGGCCGACGCGACGTTTCTATTTGCGGTAAGTGATATTTATAGTCACTGTTGAGATCCTTCGAAACGAAGGCTCAGAGGCAAAAAAAATTTAAAATAGGTTTTTACAGATATACAGATATGAATGCGTTAAAATATACAAACATTTCAATATTATAATATTATAGTAAAACTTAATTGTTCCCGTGGCGTCGCGTAAATATATGATTAGTGATAATACTTTTTTTGGATTAAAGGTATCCTACGTCCTTTTTTGTTCTTCTTCTTCTGACAATGTTTATGCGAAATTTCATGATGATCGATCGAGTAGTTAAGGCGTGAAAGCGTAATAAACAAACAAACTCACATTCGCATTTATAATTTTAGTTAGGAAGTTAGGATAATAGAGCACTGTTCAAAACAATGATTTAATACAACACAAAAAAACAGTGAAAATGAAGTATTTTTCTAATTTTCACTGACCTAAGAAAGAGGAGAAAATACAGAAGTGCTGATGAAAGAAAAAGTTGTATAGTAACCGCTTACCATTAGGCTGAACACCTATTTTCCATCTCAGTATCATAGGAAAATAAATAAAATAAATTACAAAGAGGTTGATTGTTTTATCGACAGTAGCAGCGACAGTGTTCAAATGAAAGAAATTAGACGTAGTCATTTGTTAAAGGCATCCTTTAACAAATGACTACGTCTAAGCTAGACCTGAAATAAGACGTCAGTCTGAAACTGTAGGCACCTAATACTCCACCAGATTACACCGGACAGCCGTCAGACACAGCTAATTTCTAAGATTGTCTAATCTCATGATAAAGTATAACAAGGTAATTACAAACGGTATCCACACACAATATGCGCGGTACATCAATAACACGTTCAGGCTTCGCGGGACGGCGTGTCAGCGGCTCGCACTCTATAACGTATGTAAATCGGTGCAGGTATCATCATTTACGTAGATACTCCATGTTCTTGTTATATTTTAGGATAGATTCTTTACAACCTCGGTGTCGTAGTGTATTTAGTACAAATGTCACTTCTATGCCTTGGCCGGCCACAGAGTTTCTCTGTCAAGAAATTCTCTAGCAGCATGATGTCCGGAACTGTGATTACTGCTGGGGTTATAGGCGAGTGAATCTATACGTAGAATCTATTACGAATTACTTGGTAATATAGCGCTTACGTTTACTGCCAATCGTGAATAGTCGAGTTTAGTCTCAGCAGAAACACTCAGTATGCAGGAAAGTGTTACTGGGTTTGCCAGTTAAGAAATTTGTTAGTAGTCGTATAGAGTCTGAAAATGAGGATGATGCACATAACTTGCGTATTATGGGTGCAATACAGCTCTATGTAATATTTCGGGCACGTATAGCATTATGTCTTATGTGTTTCGATGGATAGTTATGAAAAGTGGCAGTTGTTTCTTTAAGTGATTTGAGCCACTTTGACTTATAGATAGGCTTTAGAAGCTTATCTGTAAGTCAGTTTGACGGCATAGAAGATTTTGCACTTTGAGGATGGATACAAAACAAGCATAAAGCAATATTTTGTATTAATAACAATTCATGGCTCTGTATAATTTTTGTGTTACGAAGTTTTACTTATCGCAGAATTAATTTGTCTGATTCTCACGCTCGATCAATATGTTATTTGGAATAAATATGCCTGTATCTGTGGCTTCCAAAATACAATAATAACACCTTGTACATTGATATTTTAACCTATCAGCTTAACCATAACGAGACAATGATGAAATCATTATGTCTTGCCCCTGCGTCTGTTTGCCAGTGGATGAATTTATTTATTTATTTAATAAGGCACACAAAACAAAGCCTAGTTACTGTATAAAAATTCAAAGCTATTAAACAGTTGTAGTATGATCCTAACTACGTGAGCACATCGTAATTATAAGATCAATATAAGATGATGTTGCTGAATAAATTAAAGTCCCCACGTCATATAGAGCACGCCTATTGCTACTTTTCAAATGGCTGACAAGCTAACAGTTCACATAATTGTTCGTAGCATCACTTATACATACTACATAAATATTCTAAAGTTGGCACAGACGTAGCATAATACTGAAAGCTTATAAGAATATTTTCAAGTGAAACAAATAAATCCTGTTGCAGTATTATTACCACACGTAATCATGCCACGCTGCTACTTAAAATTGCCCGATAGAAAAACTCTACATACCGTCAAGATACTCTGTTACATCTAAGATGTAGTCGAAAGATAGATATAAGGATATAAAGTATGAAAATATCTGAAATAGAAGCTTATAGTAGAACATTAGCACAAGTTATCCCCGGTGTTATCCTTACATGGGCACAGCACAGGTCCGATATGATAAATGGTGCGCACGAATGAGCTATGGTCCGTTCGCACGTTGCGCTCGCGCATCGCGAAATGTTAACATATTGATGTTGAAATGTTGCGCTTTACATGCCAAGATTTATTATGCGCTATTTTGAGGGGTGAGGTGCTGCAAATTGTATACAGTACTAGTTTCATTTTTTATGTTTTGAATTGCTGATCAGAATTATTCAAGCATTTTAAAGCACGAGGTACTGGTGTAAATAGGATGGCCTTTAGTTTTTGAAACAGCATATTAGTTCTATGAATGGCTAATTCAAAACTACAATATACGCTAAGCTTCGATTCCGAGTATCACAAATATCACAAAAATACCTAATTGAAATAAATGTCAAATGCTGACATTGCAACATGACACAAATCATATTTCAGTTTACAAATGAGGTTTATTTGACTAAATCGGAGGTTTTTATATCAAGAAATGGCACTCTGTTTTACGTTTATATTTGCTAACTTTTCCATTGTAAAGAGCTAAGTATTGACAAAATTCCTATTAAGAGTTTCTGGCAGAAAATTAATAAAGAAACATGGCAACTGAATATGTGCCTAATAGGTAGCAAAAATGTTTCATTCAGATTGTATAATCTTTAATAATGATTCACCAGTCCTGGTTTCAAGGTGTCTCGACACCTTGGCGATAAATTCTAAATTTAAAAGTGCAGTATCTTTGTTACTTTTTAATCCTACGGCTAGTACACAAACAATAAAAATGATGCATGTATACAAAAACAATAAATTATTTGAATCTAACGGTGTTCATCCATTCCCTAAGAAAGTTATTAAAACATTCATTTAATATAATTAGTCACAGTTGTATGGAGTCTTTTATCGCACCCATCAACAAGAATCAATTATAATTATCTTTTTAACGATGTAATGATAGCTTATGTTGTGTTTATTTAGCTTGAATAATGATAAACTTTTATTAGAAATAAGAGGAAATAAGGTTTGGTTATGGAGTATTTTTGATTATAAATTAGATAAGTTTTCGGTGATTAGTATACGTGGCGTCCCACGGCATAAGATTGCGCCTACCTTTATGACTGATCATGAGGTCTAGGATTTGTTTTTTAGTTCGGTCTAAATAGTATTACGTCTTCTAATTATAGATATTTTCAATAAATGCACGGTGTCTGGCAATTGCCTAGGTAGATGATAATGAGATCACCCTCTATTATATTGAACTTAAATAACCTACCCGACAAAGTATGTACCACAACTCGGTGTACACCAAACTTAAATAAGCCAATTTTAACATTAAGGTAATTGTTCTGATCTGGTGTTAGCCATGATTTTGAAGTTTATACTAGAAGAGAATTGTTAAAACTGTCTAGATTGATTTATATAAAAACTTACATAAAACTTCTCTAGTAAAATGACGACAAAATTTTAAACTATCTTCGAAATGAAAGAACTATCTTTGAAAAATTACATATATATACGTACATATCTATGTATATATATGCCTTTACCATCTGGTAAAGGCCTATGACAACCATACATAGCTAGCGAATGCGATTAATGTGTATGAGGTATCGGATTCGATTCCTGAATCGGGCAAAGTGTGATTACGTTTCCCTGACAAGATATCTATGTCCATAGGCTCCATCCTCTATTACGTCACCTAAACAACTAAGCCGTTTATGAAGTCCAACTATAAATTTGTCATAATTATGTGATACTACCAACGAGGCGGCTTGCAAACGAATTAAGGCGCCATAACTAGTACGGCATTGACCCGCCGGGACCCAAAAAAAATAACCCGATCAAGTAATTGCGCTGTACCCAAAAAGTTGTTTATAATTTCTGAATCATTAGGGTTTTCTCATATAAAGCTACCGGTAGCTTATTTTTTTTTCACGCCGCCATTTTTCGTAACTCAAGTGAATTAAGATTTTTTGTTTAAGTTACTTCCTCGTGTTTTTATTGTTTTATATTTAGGTAATGCAATGCTACGATTCACCTTTTGATATAATTTAATTTTGTGCAGTGATCTTGAAAATATACTTAATTAATTATTGTAGCTTCTTTTTATTTTAGAGCTGTTTCCTAATGATGTTTCTTGAAGTTTCTATGATCTTTTTTATTATGCGTAGTTGTCAAAATACAAAAGTCTGAATGTACAGACAGCGGAATAATTTAAGTGGTGACCTTACTATTGTTAGCATAGCGACTGTTATGGGTACAATTCGTTTAAGGCACAAACATCTTACGTGAACCAAATAGTTGTTCAGGGTGTAAGTGACCATTATTTTAATCAAGTATCCCGCGACACACTAATACCAAAGAATTCACATTTCTCATACTAAGTAATCAAGCTAATTAGGGATTCGTTACCATGTAAGGTTACAATGTGAATCTTGTTGAGAAATATACTTAATTGATAAGTAACAATAAGACAATGTAGAGATGCCTGTATGACATCGCGACAAATGACTGTCCAGCTTCAAGACCAGAAAACAAATCCGATAGAGCTGCGACGAAGAGTGAGACAGAGAGACATAATATCTCCCAAATTGTTCACCAACGCGCTTGAGGATATTTTTAAAACACTGGACTGGACTGGACAGGCAACCAATGTGAATGGTGAGTACATCTCACACCTACGGTTGGCCGATGACATAGTCATTATAGCAGAGTCGCTGAAACAGCTTAGCGGGCCGGTGCACAGCCTCAATAGAGCCTCGTGACGGGTTGGTCTCGGCATGAACTTAGATAAAACCAAGATCACGTTTAATAATTATAGACATGTTATGCCAAGGCCGATGTACATCGATCGGTCGATGCTCGAAGTTGTTCAAGAATATGTCTACCTTGGACAAGTGATTCAATTTGGTAGAAACAACTTTGAGAAAGAAATCGACAGGAGAATCCAGTTAGGGCGGGCAGCATTTTGTAAGCTTCGTCAGGTTTTCTCATCGCCTTTACCGCAATGCCTGAAGACCAAAGTCTTTGACCACTGCGTCCTACTTTTTATGACCTACGGTGCCGAAATGTACACACACGGAGGGGTAGTTCAAAAATTTTAAGTCACCCAGCAGGCTATGAAGCTATCTATGCTTGGAGTTTCTTTGAGGGATAAACTATGAAATGAGGTTATCCATCATAGAACCAAGGTTACCGACATAGCTCGCAGAATAAGCAAGCTGAAGTGGCAATGGGCTAGCCATATCTGTAGAAGGACCGATGGCCGTTGGAGCAAGCGAGTTCTAGAGTGGAGACCGCGACTTGGTAAACGTAAGGCTTACTTTACGTAGGTCCATCTGGCCGCGGAACGTCTTAACGCTCCCCGGCCAGATGAACCAATGACCTGAAAAAGGTAGCTGGGTCAGACTGGATGCGGAAGGCCGAAGACCAGATGTTGTGGCGTAAAATGGGAGAGGCCTATGTAATCTCCAGCAGTGGACTGCAGTAAGCTGATTGATTGATTAAATTAGACAATGAGAAATTCGTCTTCTTTATCAGCCCATTGATTAGACAACATCCTGAAACCAACTGAAATATCTAGTGGTCTACCTATTAGTAGGCAGTTCCAAATATAAAAGTACTCTTTGTACGACTAAAGATTTTATACAATTATACATGACAGCTTATCGTTAGCAGCTACCCATAGCCTACGGACTCTACCCTTACCAGTATCAAAAATTGCAGATGGTTTAGCACCTCATAAAACCCGTAACAGAAAACATGAGAAATTTTCAATATATCATAATTAAATATTGTGCATACTTTTTCTGCTAAAAATAATAGGCTATAGGCACAACTTACTTACTATATTTCAATACTATTATATTAAATCTTAAAATCTCATGGCACTTGTGATATTAATATCACAGATACAAATACTAACCCGGAACAACTACGAGTATCAAGCAAATATCAAAACGCTAAATTAATGAAGTTAAGACCTCTTGAATACAGTCACGAACAGAAGCTAGTTCTTTGTAAACATATCTCATATTAGTAAATATGAGATATGTTATATACGTGTATTAAGTATAATAACTGTCGAAGCAGTATCGTACTCAAGGACACGTCACCACTTAATCAAATCATCGAATACTTATCGTCAACACAAAAATAACATTAATAAAATAAAAAAAAACGTTTTCCAAAGCATTCGTTCAAACGCAACCTTTTCGAATTGGCACGAGCTCGAACAAAATTGATTTTTTGCATCCAAACAAAAAACTAATTACATTATTTTATGCACAACCTTTTTGTAATTAGGGCAACATTCGGTCGTGATCCAAAACGAATCATGACTCTACCCACGCTATAGTCCAGATCGCTGTATTTTGTCGTCCAACCGCGCGGTTTAGCAATCAATATTAGTTACCATAGTAACGGCCCCAAAAACAGCATCATGTGTAGATATCTCCAGTAGCGTTAATATGAATGACTCTACGTCTGCCAATCGTGCAACGTGATTACTTCTTTAATAATTTTAGATATAGCATGCCATCTGGAATACCAACCCGGATAAGGTCGTATTGTAGTGGCATATATTTCTGCCATATCATTTTCGTATAATCCTAATAAATACGAGTGTACTGTTTGTCGAGAAAAGTTCCAAGCAAAGTTTATTGCAAAGTTTACTATTAAAATTTAAGAGGATTTCAACACGTATTATATCCAGTTTATAATATCTATCTCAATTTCGAACTAGTTGTCAAAATTATAAATAAAATTGTAACATAACACAAACTCATTTTTGTGCAAACATACGTTAAAATTGAATTATTTTTTATTAACTCAACCGGAAATCATTACGTTACATCTCAGCATTATACTAATAGTGGTTTAATAGTTAATAGTATGGCCCTATCATTGTACTGATGTTTTCTTAGTAATTTTATTCATAATTTGATGATGTCAGTGCAAATAGGTTGGCAAAAAAATGACCTTTGGTTGCATCGCACTTCTTTGCATAGACGGAATACAAAAACGTTCGGTTAATTGGCGCATGAGTGCCGGAATACTGACAGACAGGTCGAAATGCAGTTTTTGTTCGAAATTAGGGATCACGCTTTTATTGCTAAGAACTACTAATTAGATGTGTGTGATTTATTTGAAGTAAGCATACATCTCAAGCGTACCACGTCGTACTTGTGAATGTAATGGTTTGTATTACAAAAGTACATTACTTAATATTTATGAAAATCCGTGGATACTTTTCTATCGCGAGCGCTTTGCTAATATACAAAACCATATAGGTAGCTCATAACTTGGTGACAGTACGCACTAGCTGTTCCGTGTTCTCTCTTCCAGGCAACTGGCGTACCAGTTGTAATACTGATACTGTTTTTCGCCCAATAAAAAGGGGTTCCGTAGGCTAACATATTATTATGTAACCCTGCCCATTCCTTTACTTCCATGCTATCCTTAATCTCTTTTCCTTATGGTCATTGAGATGATTTAAATCATTGTAGAATCCAAGCAACTGGGCATGAGTTTGAAAGATTCTTTGAAGAATCTGTGAAATGTAAAATTTTATTGTAGAATAGTATGATTTGCTTCTGGGCCACCTTGTTTATAATAGTATTGCATACGATTCTTTCGGTGAGTGAGAGTCCTTGGACCTATTTGCCCTTTTGTATCTCCCTCCTGCTAACCCTACACCTCATCCACTTTACGTAGGCTATGGTAACTGCTTAACGCCAGGCCGTTGATTCTTCGTCACCTATTTAATACGGTAGTCATCAGTTAGAGTCGTTTCTGTAATGCCTAGAAAATAGCCGTCTTCATGAATGACCTATCGCTTACCATCTGGTAAGTAGCTAAATCGTCAATTAACAGCAGCTAATAAGAAATATTTTAATCTTAATTGAGAGAAATTCCACATATATAGTTTACTCAATCTATTATATATACATATGTAGTTCTCAGTGTAAAAAAAACTTATTTCTTGTCAAGAGTGAAAAATTACAGGCATATAACACTAATCCAAAATACCAAAAACAGTTTCTATGACATTCCTTAAAATACATTAACCCTACGTGACGTCTTCACACGGGAAAATCCTAGTGTTAACTATATTAATGCTTGATATAACTCGATATTTCTTTTGTTAGCACTTAAATAAAAAACCAGTTTACTCCAACCTCCCTCGCCTCTCTAAACAAGTGAAAATTAGGAGGCTAAAGGTGGACTTGTTTCGTAAGTGGGAGGTCGTATTAATTTGGATGTATTGTTGGCTCAAAAAGAGGAAGTTATAAAATCTTTAGCATATACCACCGCGTGTGAATCGAGCTAGAGTTTATGATAACTTAATTGTAATAATGGAATTGTAGTATGCATGGACTTGATTGAGATGTCAGGAAATGTACACTGGAATGTAGATGGGAAAAAACCTTCAATTATGAGGTGGCCACGATTTGAATGGATGCCGTTAGACTGTCTAGTGGCACAGCAGTACAATTGTTGTGCATGAGGTCTCGGGTCCAGTACCCGAAACGAGAATGGCGTCGGGTTCATCTGTCAAAAAATAGTTAGTGTCAGCACATAATCTGAAACGACTGAAATTGTGCTACATGTACAGCAATACGCTAAGATATAAAACCATAACTGACGAAATGTGGGATATACACTGGACCGCAAAGAAAAAGGGTCGGTTAGAAAATCTTCAATATCTTCAAAAGTACCTGACCTAGCTTTATGAAATAAAGACTCAATTAAAGAATATTTAATGCCACATAAAATAATATATGAAACCTTGTTATTTATTTTTGATAATTGTACAAAAAACTGAAAATGTAAAATAATGGTCGCTTTTTAATTTAGTACCAAAAAATTCAAATCACTTGTTTCGCGTTTGTTTTAGTGTTGCAATAAAAAAGTTATAAATATGGTGTCTCTGCCTTATAAATTTTATTATTCTAAAGTCATCATGTCGTTAACCCCTGAAGAAAGTACCAGGATCCTGACAATGCTTGAAGATGAGCACAGTCAGCGAAATACAGCGAGAACTGTTGGTGTGACTCTTTCTACAGTTCAGCGAGTATTCCAGCCTTTCCATAAAACTGGATCCAATTTTCGAAGACCAGGAACAGAGCGAACAAGTTGCACGACGGCGCGGGAGGATCGCTATATGGTGTCAACAATTTTCAGAAATTGCTTTCTTACGTGCTGGAGGAAACAATCTGAGTACGGATACAGTAAGACGGCGTCTGGCTGAAGCAAATTTAAAGCCATTAAGACCTGCAAATGGCCCAAAACTAGAAAGACAGCACAGAAACTCAAGGTTGAGTTATGGTAGAGAACACGAGAATTGGACTCTGAATGACTGGTCAAGAGTTATGTTTTTAGACGAGTCTAGATTCTGTTTATACAATCATGACGGGAGGAAAAGAGTGTACAGAAGACCGGGAGAGCGCTATAACTAAGCCTGTATAGAAGGATAAGTACCATACGGCGGAGGCTCTGTTCACGTGTGGGTTGGGATTTCTTCCGAAAGCCGCACTGAGCTAGTGGTGATAGAAAATGGAACTTTAACTACAGAAAGATATGTCACTGAAATTCTGAATGACTACGTTGGTCCATTTTTAGTGGACATGGGCGAGAATGCCGTTTTTATGCAAGACAATGCCCGTCCGCATATAGCTCAGATAGTGTTAGCTTATTTTCAAGAAGTCGGATCACACACATGGAGTGGCCAGTATGCAGCCCCGACTTAAACCCCATTGAGCATGCATGGGACGAATTGGGTAATCCGCCGCCAATCACGCTACGTGAAATTACTATTATTAAACGTAGACTTTCTAGTCTAATTTGAATTGATTTGCCTAGATATAACTTTTCCACAAAGCAATAGCCTCTGATACCAAAATCCAGAATACTCACTATCATTTGAACTGCCGTTAGTGCCGAATAGTGGGAATCGCCGTTTTATGTACTCTTCTGGGGACGACAGAGTGTGATATTTTATAAATGGTCACCCATTATTAAGCCTTACATACCATTTTATCCTTACATACCATTATATTATTTGACCCTATTAAAATTAAGTCTCGAAAGCAGTGCGGTAGCCCTTCAATGATAAATGTATCTAGACACTAATCCGAATAGCAGCAAGTTTTAATCTTATTTGTTTTACAATTGACGTACACCTATGCTTAGCAACGTGTTTAACATAGTGAAAAGGGTAATTACCTATGAATAACGCACAAAAAACACACTAATAAGCACCAAATTGAGCAAAAGGAAAATATTTATTATATTTGAAACTCAACAAGCATACGGATTTAGACCTTTGTCATAAATAAGGCTTTAATCGCTATGCAGGGCGTTTGACTGACGAATTCGTAATGTTAGGTATTATACTGACAGCTACTGCGAATTTGCCTCAAATAAACCTTGACTCACGTTTAATATGAATGAGGTGATACAAGGTGCATTATTTTGTTATTTTTGTTATACATAAGGAAGGCTGTCAATCGCGAGACATGAAGCTTTAAGAAAAAGTGTTCTTATAACCCATGTTCTAGAGCGATTCAGAGGCGCTATATTAAAGCACTGTCATCTAAGTTTGGATTAAGGCGGAAACTACCAGATTACAATAGTCGACTTCATAGGTTTGAATTATTGAACCTGGATAAGAGAAGGTGGATAAGTGACATGTGCACTCTACACAAAATTGTAAATGGCTCATTGGATTGTCAACTTGTTGGCCAGCTGAATTTTAAGATACCAACGCGATTCGTGCGCATCCCGCAATTATTTAGTATACCGATAAACAACAATAATGTATCACAGAACAATCCGATTTCGCGAATGTGCGACCAATATAATGCTGTATGTTCCCGGGTTGACATATTTTATAACAAACTTAATATATTGAAATTAAACTACTATATACGGATTTTATCGCGTTGTTTATTTGACACTTTATTACATAATTTTGAAAACTGTTACACTACTACTATTATTAAACTTTACTAATTTTTAAGCTAATTTAATTATTATTAAAACTACTGAAACTTTTACGATTTAGATTTAATTTAATTTTACACTTTCCCCGACGTTTCGGTTGCTTTTCAGCAGCCATGGTCACGGGGAGACTAAGATGGCAGTTGTCTCAATGTTCCAGTGTAGTTATTTCAAAGTACCCGAACATAATAATAATAATAATAATAATATTCTACCACATACACACAACACCATCTAGCCCAAACTAAGCAGAGCTTGTACTATGGGTTCTAGACAATGGATAAACATACATATATACTTTTTTTTTTTTGTATATACATACATATTATACATAGAAACACCCAGACCAAGACAAACATCCATGTTCATGCACACAAATGTTTGACTTGTGCGGGAATCGAACCCGCGACCTCAGGCGTGGCAGTCGGTTACACTAACCACAACGCCATAGAGGCCGACATAATTTAATCATTGGTGTTTCTATTTACGCAGAATGAGCTCAAAGTATCATGAAGTCTAGTTGTGGTTTGCTTCTTCTTGGGTTTGACTATTTGTATAACTGGATCCCAAGCTGGTGGTACATACCAACCATCTTCTCTATTAAAATTAGGATGTTTTTTGATTTCAATAGCCTCGCGAAGCATCCTTGGTAGGAATCGATGTTCTTTAGCGAGAATCTGTGGTTTGTCAAATCTCAGGTAGTGGTTGGTCCCCTGTTGCACATGTTCACACACAGCAGACTTCAACGAGCGTTGGTGTTTTACATCAGCTATGTGTTCTTTTATGCGGGTGCCTATGTTTCTCTTGGTTTGACCAATGTATGAGAGTCCGCAGTCACAATCTATTTTATAGACCCCTGCATCTTGTAAAGGTAGTTAGAATCCTGATATGATATGATGAATATAGTGTCAAATAAACAACGCGATAAAATCCGTATATAGTAGTTTAATTTCAATAAATAATATTCGCGTAAACAGAAGACAATATTAAACTTAATATATTTAAAAGACTTTTACTTGAAGAGTGTAAGCTACAGTAAGATAGCAGAAACCTTAAGCAAAAATAAAATAATCAACTAGCACCTATGTAAGACTTTTGTATCATTTATTTTATATTTATATAATATCAGTGCTTGATCATTGTCGACTGTTTATATCGAATCTTCACTCGCATAAGTTCTCTCTCACTAACTAAATGATGTGTATAGTAAATAATAATAATATTATGACGACGATTACTTGGTTTCTACCCGTAAATGTCATTAAAACACCGGCGAATAGCTGAGTATAAAAACAAAAAACGAAAAATAATAATATAATATAAGGTCTCTATAAACAGACCTAGAACTTGGACCCCATGGTCCTAGCGTTTCGACACCAAACGGCTCAAATACATATGTACTTAAAACAATATGTTCAATTATAGACTCTTTTTATTACAATTATGCAACACATCGTCACGTTAGTACGTACATCTAAAACAATGCGTCAGACATTTTCAATTCTCGCTCAAGCGTCTGCAACTAGTTGCTAAGTAGAAAACACTGTAAAACAAATTGTCTACTACTAGCTCAACCACTAAACCGTACTAAACCGCAGAGCCTCCATCATTACGCAGATAATAAAGTTAGGAGAGTGCCACGACAAATGTTTAAAATAGATTATATTTTTACACTTCCGTGGTAAACGTTGATGTAGCCGCAATGAGATTAGTTTTGTATAGCGATTTATAGTTTTGATACTTGTAAACACTAAACTGCACATGCCTAAATGTAAACACAACTGCGCGTGTCTATATACATATATCTGTTTTCTTGGAACTTTTCCTGCGATCTATTATATAATTATGTAAAGTACCTACTTTTAAAAGACATACAGTTCCACCATTAGTTAACAGCAGCGATAGCCTAGAGGGAGACCGTTGGACTGCCATGTGGTGGCTTCGATTTTGATCCTAAGGCGCGCACTTTTCGAAGTTATGTGCTTATCGCTTGCTTCAACCGTGAAGGAAAACATCGTGCGGCAACCTTCTTGTCTGAGAGTTCTCCATAATGTTCACAAAGATATTTGAAGTATACAAACCCGCGCTGGGCTAGCGTGGTGAACTAGAGCCTACCTATTCACAGTGAGCAGAGGTCCATGCCCAACAATAGGACAGTTTAATACAGGGCTGGTATTATTTATTATTATATCATTTCCACCTAGACCTATTTTGTGACATTTATCCTATGAAAAAAATGCTATATTTATTATTGATTTCTTTAACCAACTACACATTTAAGAACCGTTGAATAGGCTTTTTTTAAAGGTAAAATAAGCATGAAAGGACTTTCACTATTTCTTATATGAGCAAAAGATATCACAGCTAAAATATTATGCCAATCTCTTGAGGATGCGTTGCCAAAAAGATTTGAATATATTTTGTGCTGATTACTCATAAGTCTCGTAGCATATGTTTGCACCTATATATGTTTGCAGTAGGTAGTCAGTTTTACTAGGTATTTCTTTAAAGGAAATTTTCTTTGTAGCAGTACGGAGTCTGGAACCGAGTGTTCTTCTGAGTTTCTCCGCAGCGAAAAGGGAAATATACTTAGCTTTAAAAACAATAGATAGGTATCGTTCTCCATTCCAATTGCCAATAACATGTTTAAATTTCGTTTTAGTTCTTTTTTATTGTACCTAAACCAGAGTCATTAAAATTCACAACAAATTTGATTGAGTTTATTACTTAATAATATTTCGCTATTCTTCTTGAGGAAATATTTGTAATATCGGATAAATCACAAGTCTATATTGTAAATCACTAAACGGTTTATATATGCTAATACTTTTAATTGTGACTTTATTCTAAGCGATTACGTAAGTTTATACAATCACTTTTATTTTATGGTCCATCGTGAATACGTATGATATTTAATAATGTAAAGAAAATGGATCTTTGATCCTTGGATTTAAGAATATACAGGTAATTTTAGTTATCACGTGACTTTATGTTATAAAAAGATAATTCTTATACCAGAAAGAATTTTTCTTATGGTGGAGAAGTTGACAAATATTAGAACATACACAGGCTCACTGTTACATCCTATAAGAGCAGCAGACAGCGGTGTATACTACACACCCACATTTTGCCAGGTATATTTTTAGGCCCATACTATTACGTGGGCCTAAATACGAGTATGTTGCCGTTTAGTGGGCACAGTCCCGAATCTATGGTACTAAAAATTTCTTAACAGAAAATCTCAATTATACTTTTCGGTTCGAAACCTCTTGCACAGCACACGTATTTCCTACCGCTAAATTAAAACAATGAACCCAAAAAACAACCAATCTCGATGCGACTATTTGTAGACACATAATTTTATTCTGTGGGGATCTACGAGTACATTCAGCGCATTAACAGTGCAAGATAGCAAGTGCTAAGGGTATGTATAGCTATATATACGCCTATGCCGTATTTACAGCATACATACGTAGTCCAATTTATTAGCAAAACTATTTAAACAATAAAGCGATTACTCAGATAGGTATATTGTTTAAATATTTTGTAAATTGGGCCAGACTTCCTGATGTGGTTTGTGATTGTTGTTGGTATTCATCAAAACTAAACGATTACTTTAAGCTTCCGTAACCGAACTATTTCCTAATATTTTGATCACGGTAGTACCGTTAAGGTGAATCCAATTACGGTATTTTTCAGTAATTCGGTTAATAACTGTTATCTACTATTTAGTTCTGGCATATTAAACGTAAATGGTATATTGTGCATCGTTTATAACCGAAATTAAATTTCATTGTTGTTTAGACTATCAAACTAATGGCAGATAAATATTTTCAACCGGTCGTTGGATACGCAAATGTCTGAAGTTCGATCTCATCACATAAATGTCTGACTTTCGAAGTTTTGTCACTGTTAAACCAAGAGATAGATAACTCTATCTCTCAGTAAAAGAATAACATTATATGGAAACCTACATGTCTAAGAGTTTACCATCATAATCTCGAAAAGTTAGCCACACGGAGCAGTATACTGATGACTATGACTTGCATTCTTTTATAGTATGTATCTTATGTGGGAGCCAGTCAGTGCAGACCGGCGACACTTCGACCCAGTGGGATCTTTTGTGTCGACACTCTCCCAATAACGACTGCCATAGATGTTCATGGCAGCCGGGACCGACGGCTTAACGTGCTCTCCGAGGCACGGAGCACGCGATAATTGTCAATCAATACGCACATAATTTCGAAAAGTCATATAACTTCCGAAAGTCAGACGTGCGCGACGTCGGTCGCGCACCTAATGCCGAGAATTTCCTAACAGAATATCTGAAGCTGGGAATCGAACTTGGGACCTCGCAATCACACCTAAATTTATGCTACATGACCGTCATAATTTATGTTTATAGTAACTGCGTTGTTTTATGTCTAAGCCTACGATATAGGACGTAACCCTAGTGTAGTATTTAAGTACCAGCATTTCTAACAAGTATCAAGACTTGCAGTTCAGAGTACAACAGTTAAACAATTTGTTTCTACCGTACAGTTGACACACCGTAGACTAGTTACACAAATAAACTCAGAACGATACTATGTTGAGTTTCATCTTATTAAAATATAAATTATTTTTCACGGATAGAGGTTTTCTATTACTTACGTTCATTTCACTTTGTAATGGAAATAAAATAGAATATTCTTTAAATGCAGCGATAGCTCAGTGGGGAGACCAACAGACTGCAATGCAGAGGGTCTCGGGCTCGAACCCACGTCGCGCACCTCTGAGTTTCGAAAGTAATATGACTTTTCGTAATTATGTGCGTATTGATTGACAATTATCGCCTGCTCCGTGCCTCGGAGAGCACTTTGAACCATCGGTCCCGGCTGCCATGAATATCTATAGCAGTCGATATTGGGAAGTCAGTGCCCTATAATATCCTGACACTGGTCTAGCCTTAGGGTATCGTTAGACTTCGGGTTGCGGAGGTCAGATGGCAGTCGCTCCGTGTAAAAACTGATATCTAGGCAAATCCGGTAAGACTAGAAAGCCGACCCTAAGTGACTTGGGAATAATAAAGGCTAGGGAAAAGATAGATTCTTTAGTGTGTTCTCACGCCTCTATTCTGTAAGGTGTAGGTAGAGGAGTATTACAACAATATTTCGCCAGCCATGTTTTTAAGACCCAGATAAGAAGGAGCAAACTTTATTTTTGAATATGCCCGGTAAAGTCAACCTGGCATATTTCTAGCTTACGACCTAATGCCGAGAATTTTCTAACAGAATATCTGAAGCTGGGAATCGAACTTGGGACCTCGCAATCGCACCTACATATATGCTACATGACCGTCATAATTTATGTTTATATGGTGTACATCTCTCAGTCTCCCCGTGAATTATTAGTAGTAATAGTAAATTTTTTCAAAAGTATGTACAACATTCGCGTAAACGGAAGACAATATTATACCCCATACTTCTTAAGCTACATTAGTACAAAAAGTAACTAATTAAACCATTTAAATAGTTTGTGAAGTAAACGATCAAAACAAACACGACAGTTTATACAAAGCTTAACTATAAACGGTAAACTAGAGCGTCAGAAAGTGACAATCTATTAGACTTAAGTCTTGTAAAGGCGCGTAAGTAGTGCCAAGCCACTCGTCCGCCCACCACGATATTATACAGCGTCCTGACTTACTACTGTAAACGCAGATAAGCCTTCATACTACCTTTTAGAATAGCGAGGAAAAGTTTTAAAGAAGTGTCGTACAAACAAATTGAAATATCAATTTTGTCAATGGTAAACACCGAAATTGACACAATGATTTCATTCAGGAGCTAATCCGTTTAAAACTACACTGCAAGTAAAAAGAAACCTTATCCTTATGAATAAAGATTCAAAATATTGTATTTTGTTCTTGAATGTACTATGTTTTTTAGCTTTTATTTCAATGATATTAGAGTTCAAATTTGAGTAAGTTTTTATAGAAAAAGGGTTGCTGTATCCTCTTGAGACGCCTCCATAATCATATAAAACCTCATTCTTGACAGATTACGGAATATTTATGACACATTATTAGTATTTTTGACAAACAGCAGGGCGCAACGCTAGACGTTTAGCATTTGAATTTGACAAGAAACTGTATACAGCATGTTTTTTTTTAATTACAAATTTATTAATGATAATATACTTAAAACTTTTTGGGCCAAATCTTATCTGCACTCTCGCGTAGAAAGTGTCACTTGTCAAGTCACGTGGCAATTTAAACTGTCATGAAATATGCAACGAATTTAAAATAACTCCTCTAGAAAATTCTTATATAATTGAAAAAACAACTGTATGTTTTCCAAATTTGTGTTATTAATATTTACAAAACTACTTTAGAAGCCTTAAGACTGCGCAGAGCGTAAGACAGATAATTACAGAGCGTAAGAGCTCGTGCGGCGCATATTCAAATCGGCGCGCGGCCGCCATAGTAAAATTGTATGGAGGACTTGAAGTGCTTTTTTTTAAATATGTATCTTTTTGTCAACCAATAACTTAAATAATTGGGATGGATAAATTGTAATACAACTATTTATGTTTCGTTTGAGCTGTAAAAAAGGATAGATTTCTACTGTTACAATCTAAAAATCACGTATCAAATTTACGTAATTTTGTAGGCGAAAATATTAATTATTTTAAGTTTTTTAAATGAAGTTATTGTAAACACATTTATTGTTATGGTAAATGTATATTTTATATTTGTATTAAACAAAAAGTGTTCATTACGATAGACATTACTGTTTTCTTGACACATGTTACATTTAACTACAACCATGCTCAAAATGTAAGAAATTTACGCATACTAAGGATGTGGGACCCAAAACTATAGCTAGCATAATGTCGGTGTAATTTATATCTGCTTAGCCTGGACAAATGCGTCAAACAATGAATGCTTGTAATTCCATATCAGTATCTACTTTAATTATAATGAAATGTTTTATTTTTATCAGTCAAATAAACATAAAATATTAATATTGAATCATTCTGTATGTAAAACATCTCAGAGAATCACCAACTCACTGAGACAATACGCGTTAGTGGTTCCCAGAACTTTTGTTTTGACACCAACCAACAGTTTTTGTTGCCCTTTGTTGCTTTTTGGTGTCGTAATAATTACTGTGCATAGTGTGTATGCCATGTTTTTGTTTGTTATCCTGACAGTGACACTTTTTTTGGCACTTTTTGGTGCAGCGAACTGAATGTGAGGTAGATGATACGGCAATTTTGACACTTTGGTTTAGTTTAAAATGTGTGGTTACGGTTAATTTCATGGTGCTTAATCTTCTATTCGTAGTAAGCTGTTTCTGCACGTGAGAATAGTTGACTCCTCGGAGGGTAAAGTAATGACCAAGACTAATGCCGTCCTTAAACTGAATTAGATTTCTGCATGAGCAAAATTTTCGTGGGCAAAATTTTTTTCGTAAGACATACAGACCTGGCATATCTTTAATTAATATTGAAAGAAAACGTCACATATTTATATCATCCACTGATTATTGTATTACACTGAATTGTTATAAAAAAATTTAACAACAATAATAATAAATTAAATAATTTATTTTATCAAACAATGACATACAGTTTTAAACTTTATTGCATTTACTCTATTACGTGGAAACTTCGGGTGTTATATAAATTTGACTATCCCTTCCGAGTACAAAGGCGTGATACAAGTGTCGTTGCTTATATACTAGTAGTATTTATTTAAATAAATTAGTTCTATAAACATAAGCCGGGAAGTTCTATATATTCGGCCAATTCATAGTTTCATTAAATTTACATACATTTCAAATTCAATCAAACATGAATGCATAGGATTTATCTTAAACACGATAAACAATGTGTATGGTGTTGAGGTCGAAAGTCAAGCGGCGGTTGTCAATCTCGTACAGATTAACTGAACGGTAATTAAATAGACGCAAGCATCACAGCATACAAATATAATCTCATACCTAATTGTCCTAAGAAGTAGGTAGAGGTGTGTTAAATATAGACTTCGCCTATTATCGTTTAAGGCCCTATTACAGTATAACGGGTTTTAGACCCCGTGCTGTTGGTAAGAATTACTTGACAGAAAACCTCAGTAGCATTTTGCCTGACAATCGAACGTGAAACTTTATGCTCAGCAAGCGCGATCAATATTGTTCTAGTCAAATCATAGCACTCTGATATTTAATATCTGTTTAGAAGACAACAAGACTGCCTAATTGGACCCATGGTGTAAGTTAGCTCTTTTATTTGCGTGCAATCTAGCGGTCTCTCATTCGATTCCCAGCTCAAGGTTAGTGTCATAGGATTTGCCTGTTAGGAATTCCTTATCAGCAGTTTGTGTACCCTATACCTATACGATAATAAGCTTGCTACCTATTAAGTTGTGTTCTAAAACATAGCTGGCTTAATGTAGGCGCAATGCACCTCTGCGGGTATAACCCCAAAGTAGTAGCCGTGAATCTTTTCATGTATGAAATTATCAGTAAGAAGAAATAGATTTCAAACGGCAATAAATTAAATCACGCAATAAAGTAACACACATTTTATCAAAATATATTAATGAAGTATTTGACGACCTCGATGGCGTAGTGGTTAGTGTAACCGACTGCCACGCCTGAGGTCGCGGGTTCGATTCCCGCACAAGTCAAACATTTGTGTGCATGAACATGGATGTTTGTCTTGGTCTGGGTGTTTCTATGTATAATATGTATGTATTTACAAAAAAAAAAGTATATAAGTATGTTTATCCATTGTCTAGTACCCATAGTACAAGCTCTGCTTAGTTTGGGCTAGACGGTGTTGTGTGTATGTGGTAGAATATTATTATTATTATTATTATTATTATTTATGTGATCATCTCAATTATAAATTAACCGTTTAATCTAAGATAAGACTAATGACAGACAGACTAATTACACAGCATATTATGTTTTGTAGAGGATTATGAAATCATATTAAATATCATCGGTCAAAATATATGTATTTTACCACATCAATCAAGCTCAAACGGTGAACTTTCAAAAGTCAAGGAAATAAATGGTATAACAAAAATAAAAAGCGTATTGTAAGCTCTTGACGTCATGTCTAACAATCTATTTGTAAGAAAACTACTGTCACGTTGTAATGAAGGCGAAGAAATTGGCACACAACTGTATGAATGATAATATACTGCTGGGCAAATCACAGTGATTGCATTGTAGTAATGGGTATAGCCTAGTTGAAGAGCTTTAAACAGCATAGCTCTCGAATTCGCTTCCAAGATATCTGAATTTTAGAAGTTATATGCAGATGAATTAAATAATGATCGCTCACTGTAACGGTAAAGGAAGCCATCGTGTAGAAACCTGCATATCTGAGAGTTTCACATAATGTTCTAGAAGATGTGTGGAGTCTCGTGTACAAGGATTGTATGCACATTTTTCTGGTAATATAGATTTTTGACTTTGACTTTGAGTCTGTCAACATGCACTGCTACTAGCCAGAGTATTGGAGTAAGGCCTAACCCTTATCATAATGAGCAACGACGTGCGCTCAGCAGCTTAAAGAATTATACATATCTATATCTACAGCGTAAATATCTATATGTATAATTTATAAAGGTGATTAAATCGCAATCGTTTATTTTTGCATTTTTGAAGTTTCAACCATATCTCACAGACCTCAATTTGCCAGTGTGCACTTAGCACTAAATGCTAGTAATACATATATCCTGTATCGATTTAGGGTCTTTAAAGCGGGGCGTGAAAAAGTACTTCCTTGGGCCATCAAAGTTGAGACCTCAGCACTATTTTACACGAAGAGTTGGTGGGAAAGGCCCTGCTCATGGACAATACGCCTCGTTACCACGTGGAGTTTAGTCATTTTCATAAGCAATAATAAAAAGAAAGAAAAGTCACCATAAGCTCTCAGATTTAGAACGTCTATTCACTATATCGTGTGGAGATAGAACCAAGTTGAGCGTAAGTATTGTGTAACGAAGTGGTAGCTTTAACCACTAACGTGCAGTTTAGTATTATTGACAGAGCATATATCCTGACACCGTGCTGCTAGTGCCAATTTTCCAATAGCAGAAACGCATGACTCTTCACCAGACGTAAATCTAATTCTAAATCGCGTAATCTACCGGAAACAAAAGCAATTGTATGACTAAAGAGCTGTCTTAGTTAAATAAAAAGTGACCAACCTTTGGAATTATCACCTACTAAGATAAAACTAAAAAAAAACCTAAATCGTCTCATCGAATAATTACCAAATCTATATAAAAAGTATTCCCATTGCGGCGTCCGCATTGGACCCGAACAAAATAGACTCGTTATACGGTACGTCAATCATAACATCATGCCATTCAATTGGATTAATATAAACGTTACAAATAGTAATCAAATGGTTTCATGTAACATCGCCAAACGATTATTTAAGATTTCGGTTTTGACCTCAGCCGGTATAGAGCTACAAATGTTTGTTTAGTTAACTTTTATTTAAAATTTTAATATTTATAATGTATTTTTAATAATATGATTGGATAAGTGGTACGAATTAGAAGTGTGGTCTAAATTGAATGTTTGCTGATCATTCAGAATGATGAAAAGACTTTAAAATGCACATGTTCAAATGTAAACTAAAATTACACTTGCTGTTATTCTATGGAATAAACAGGTGTAACTTTAGTGGTTAGCATAACATAAATTAAAGAGATAGCGGCATCTCGCAGCGCCATAAGTTGATCGCAGCAGTCGGATTGGTTGCTCTCTCGCTCCCGGCCGTAGTTCAGTCTATGGTCCAGAGTGAGAGATCGTGGAACGCCGTCGCCTCCTTCTATTAGGAAGTGATTTCCATCAAGGAGGCGGTGGAGCGGGAAAAGGAGCGCTGATACCCTCTCCACATCGCAAAGCAGGGCGCCGGAGGGCGCGAGACGATCTCCAGCCACTCTGAGATTTGACCTGGGGGTGGTTGGTGGGCTGGGCCTAGGGAGGGGACAGTAGGGTTTTCTTAAGACGTGTCCAAAGGCCTAGCCTTATCGTGTAGTGGCCTGCCGTTTTATACGACGGGCCGAAACCTCAGCGAGGTCGCGACCGCATGTGCAAGTGAACACCGTGGTAGGTTTAGTCGGTATTCCGGGAGGTCCATGATCATCATTTCAACATATTTCTCTTTCACCCCGGTGAGTCCAACATAACCTCCTCTACTCGCCCCCGCGGAGGAGTATGCGACAATGCATTCCCGCACGTAAAAAATAAAAAGATATCGCCTTCTTTAATCACACATGAGGTTTTGCTAAATTGGAACATATTAATACTTAGCCACACAACCTTGTGTAGTGTTTCTGCGGTGAATAGGATTTCAGGCTCGATAGCCGGCGGCTAGTATATTTTCGTGATTATTTGTGTGAAGAGTCAGCAGTAAAAATTACATTGTATGCGTCCATAGCCTACGGTAACGTTTACCTTTGCAGTTTTAAAAACTATGTGTAGTCATTCGAAGATCTAATGCTTATGACATTTTCTTATTATTCTACTTTATTTAATTCTCAGAACAGGTCCAAGTTTTGAGAATTAAATAAAGTTTAGTAATTGCATCGACTTTACAAATCAAATGTGCCTTTGGTTTGTTCATTCTTATGACATGTTTTGCTGCTTGCTTCCTCCAGTTGTTTATTCTTGGTGTTCCTAATGAGGTCGTCGAAAACTAATCATATTATTATTAAAAGATATTAAAATGATATGGTAAATAAAATGAAACTAAAATTCGTCATAATATACATACAAAAGTCATTTTCCTATGTCTATTCTAATTTACCCATAACACTATATCTCTCAAACACCATCCGCCTGTCAATATTCAAAGTACGAGTGATGTATGGAATATTTGGCATTTTTCCGACCGGAGGCCGAGATCATTGATCATTATTAGACTGCGCTGCGCGCGCGCCGACGTACGGCTAACGCGATTACTCGTTTGATACTCTCAGTACTGATTATAGCATTTAATACATACGAAAATATTGATTTAATATGCAGTTTGGTACCTATCTGACAAGTAATGTAGTTATATATGAAAATTTACCTGATATTGAAGTTTCAGTAGTTTAGGTCGCTCATAAAATATTTGGAAAGTGATACTTTAATTTAGACCAACTTGCTCTCGCCAAGTTATAATAGTAATATTTTTACAACTTGGCGGAAGCAATTGTAATATAAATATTGTGAATATAATGGTTAATTGAATCTTATGATATTTATTACCAGGTTAGCAAACTGGTAGTACTTGGGTAGAAACCTATTATGACTTTAAGTCGAAATTAATTAATCAATCAATCCAATAAAACATAAAAAATATTTATACGTTATAATCTTATTAATCTTAAATCAAAAGATTTTAAATTAGTATTATTTAATTTGAATATATTAAATTCGATCGTGAGTCTACTGGAAGGTCATATTAATTAGTCTATTAAGAAGCAGAAAACGGAAAGATGCAAGCAATCGATATTATCTTGAAAATTTACTTGAAATCTATCTTTGATAGCGCACTTCTTACATCTCAGGTGATATGAGATTCGGGTCTCAAAATATTAACAAGTTGATAATCATTGATGCAATAAGTATGTCAAATGTATCTACATTGTAAATATTGCACCAACTATTATCAACTTCTAAATATAAATAAAATACCATACCATACGATAATAAAATGTATTACGTGGTGTAAATCTCGTGACCTTACCGCGAGTACTTACCCGAGGTAAATAACAGTTCAATTAAGGCGTTTTTCTAATGTTGCTGATCGTGTGACGTCACGTGTGACCGCTTTGATCTTCGCGGTGATCATTTGTTTCATCTGTTGGTAGGTAGGGAAATTTGTAGAAAAAGAACAGAGGTCAATTCGATTGTTCTCCTTTTACCTGAACTCGTGTTTAATAATACATTTACATAATACATTTTGTGGAAGAGATATATTATACATAATCCTATATAAGCCTTTTTCCATCCGTCACTAGCTTTAATATCGATTTAACATACTTTTAAACAAATTCATTGCTAGTACTAAAACAATATTTCTTTCGGGTTCGGATTCTTGCAAAATCATTACTGAAACTAAAACCTGTTTACATAAATAACGTTATTACATTATTATCGTGGTGACGTGATTCCTGGCAAATTCAAATCAAAGTAATGATAGCCTATACTCGGTCTGATGGTCTCCTGATCATTTTAATCCAAATACGAATGTTCCAACACGTCTATCAGCTTTTTGAAACCTTGTAAGAGTTTAAATTACAGGTTATATAATTATCTTGCATCAGAAACCTTATAAAACGTCAGATGCTGCTATGATGTTGAGCCCCCAATTTCAATACATCGTCTGCGTCTAGTAAAGGAATGCTATCCATTACTGGACGTTTTTTCCCAATTTGCACCAAAACATTCGGAATTCGCCCTTCGCATTCACTCTAAGCCAGGCTTTGTAGGTCGCCATTTCATCTGAGAGGAGGGGGGGTGGTCCTACCATAAATTTTCCAATTCGATATCTCTACTCCAAAGTCGACACAAATTTAGTAGCCTCAAAATATCCTGACGGTACCAACCTGACTAGGTAGCAAATCTAAGTCAGAAGGGTAGACATATCGCAACATTCTGAAGGCTTAGGAATGCAAATCACATGTCTAGATAGTATCAGAGAACAAGTAAAAACAAATGTCTAGTAACTTCTCTTATTTGCAAGTATTCCCACCATAATACGCCTTAAGCTTGTACGTAAAACCATCACATGAGGCTGTCAAGCTAAGCCAATAAATTACCGTCCAGTGACAAGGATCTGTGGCAAAGTTCACGACGATACAGCGGCGACAGGTGGACGAAGATAATTATCGCCACGCCTCTTATCGAAGATGGGTAGGCAAGAGTAGCGAGAGGTTAAGAAACTTATGAACATTTTATTTGGTAATCTATAGTGCGTTTTAGAATTGATATTATGCCATTACAAAATTTATATTGTTGGGCAAAAGTGCCAGGACTATCTATGCCAGTTGATCATGAATTTAGCTAGGCTGTGTGTTATACCTCTACTGACCATTCAAAGATATTCAAGAGTTAAGTTATGGTAAAGCCATTACCTTTATCTTGAATATTTATCTCATATGGGTTAGTTGAATAACTATCATTCTGTTAAATAGTTTCGCTATGCAAAATACGCTTGGTACTTAAATAATGCTTATTAATTTTCTTTATTAGCGTCTAATAGGAGCGGTTTAACTAGAACACTGTTATGGTTAAATGATTCTAAGAAAAGCAATCCATTTTGAGAATAGGCTTGTGCCCAACAGTTGTAGTAGTTTATAAATAGGGCTGATAATAATATATCTTACTATAAATAATTTATAGTAAGATATAATAATATATATTAATATTTCATGGCCATCCGAAGCGCAATAGATATAGATATGAAAAAAAGAAAAAAATATGTTATAACATTTACTGTCGCACTAATCCCGAACGAAATATCAATGTACGAAAAACTCGCCGGATTATGTAAATTAATAAAATGTATAAAGTACACAAGAACGATTCTGGTTATTGAATTTTTGTATGTTAAATTTATTGTGGTAGATATATGAAAACATATTTATAACCCAACGATATTTGATATTTAGGTTCCTAGTCCTTCTAATAATAAATGTAGTATGAAAAAGTCAAAACATACGAATATAGCAGTGGTTGATAATATGTATCTTCAATATTTTTTGCTCTAGTGCTTTTGTATTCATAGAGCAAAAAGAAAAAGCGTGTCATGTAGACTAAACGCTGCCTCCATTTTTTCTTAAGTATTCGGTCGTTAGGTCTAAATTGATATGCTGTCACGCCTGGTCAAAGCATTCTGTTAACTTTAGTCCTCCGGGTATGCGAATTCAAACGACATAACTTAATCACGTATCATAAAACTTCTACCTTAATTATAATAACTTCCGACACCTTCGTTATAAGTACTTACCATCGAATGTCGCAACCCTATAAATCACCATATCTATAATATATAAGGCTCCGTCCTGCCGCTGCGCACTGCACGCGAGGTAATCGAACAGCTTCCGTAAGCAAATGGACAAGGCTCATTACCTACTTGATGCTCATTAGCTTTGTGCGGTTATAATTGTTAAATACGGATTCATTTTGATGAGATATTTTACGACTACCTACTGTATGGATTTACGACCAATATAGGCTCAGTAATGCATGCTTATTAGTGCTAATAAATACAGGTGTACTGATTGTAAGTGGTATATGGTTGTGTTTAGACTCACTACTAATTGTAATTTCTCAGAAGGACTCATTCTTTACCAAACGGTCCTCAGGATGCCCCACTTTGAAATGAAACTCTGATGCGATGAATATGTTTTGACACATATTTTGTATTTGAAGCGGCAGACGTACTGCAAGTTGGGTTGCTCAGATCTCATAACGTCGCTGTCCCTTTTCAAAAGAATTTGGTATTGCTAACTTTTTAACCGACTTCAAAAAAAGGAGAAGGGTTTTAATTCGACTGTATGTTTTTTTAATCTGTGTTACCTCATAACTTTTTCTAGGTGGACCGATTTGATGATTCTTTTTTACTTGATAAGCTTGGTGCTTTCCATTTCGTTCCATTTAATTTTGGTCAAGATCTGACTATTCGTTTTCGAGTTATCCTTACTAATGCGTATTTGGCTACATTGATGATGTTCTTTTTTTGGCAAGAACAAAATAAATAACTGTGTAGGATGGTTTGGAAGCCCTTCGTAGTATTTCAAGGTAGCCCCATTCTAATTTGGTGATGATAAAAATCTTCGGTTTTATACAACGAAATTCTTTGATAAATGACAGCCAATCTGCCGTGATTGCTAAAATCACATACATAATTATATATATGTATTGTTTACACAATTCCAAATTGGTTATTGATAGCATTTAATAGTATGAAGTTACGTGCAACTGTTAAACTCAACAAGGTATACACAAAAAAGCTAATAACAAAATGATTTCTATAAAACAACTTTTAATATGACGCTAAAACTATTAGGCACTGGAACCCCGGAATAAAACATATCATCCCAACCGTATTTGGATTTATCATGAGATGCACTATGGCCAAAAATTATTTAAACGGTCCCGATTTTTTCTGTCCAAAACATTTTTCATGTAAGCCCGCATTTTCGAAAGCCTGTCTTTGCGCTATTCACAAGTCTCTTTTGAAATTGCCCTGGAGGTAGATTTCCTATTTTAAATGCATTTCTCCCTTTCTTCGTTTGTCTCAAGGGTTAAACGGCGTTGTCTCATATTATTATGAGCAGTGCGTTTAGTAGATCTACCCATATTCAGACAAATAAAACCAGCTATCGAACTTCAGATTCAGAAAAACCGAGAAATAAACAAAATTTTAACAAAAAGGAAATCCCACTTCAAGAAACACTACTCTAAAACAAAAAATGCACTAAAAAGTTAAGTCATTTTTGTTAATTTCTATTGCAGTAGATTGAGGTGGGCAATCCGAGGCTGCCTTGCGGGTTCCTCTTTTCCCAATTATTTATTCTCGAAAGCGTTAATATTTTCTTACTGTCTGAGTATTTATCCATAATATGAAAAAAGGCTAGCTGTTAGATGAACGTAAAAGTTCTACGACATATGTGTAGCTTTTACTATATGAGATGAAATGTATTGTTTGTAATCTCAGCTTAAGACTTGTATTCGTCGAAAATAAAAATATCGATTACGTAGCATTATCAGTGAGTTTTGGAATTACGACTCGAAACATGAACAAGTAACACTACGCTAGGAAGAAATACAGCAGAATTTTAAATAAAATTCGATACAAATTATCTTGACATCACACCTCACCGTCCCTGAAATTTAAATTTTACGTATCAGAGTCTATATGACGTCTACCGGAAACGGTTCTTCAAAATCCCTATTAAGAATTCACTAAAATTACTTATAATACTGCAGATGTCTTAAGTATAAATGCCTGTCCCTAACATTTGATAGTTACGCAATCACTCTCGCTTACATCACTAGATCAATGAGGTAGCCAGTTTACATTTCTGCGAAATATTAATGTATTTGTTAATAAATAATATCATCGTATAAGAATGCACTTGAAAATTCTGGCCATCATATATCAAGTGGGCTATAGTCATTGCAAGTATAACTTTCATTCTGAGAAATCTGATGAGCAATATTACCTGTGGCCCAAATTGAAGATAACTATTTTTCCTTGAGTAATCATTATTATAACGGTTGAAATTCTGTGCTTATAAAAAAATTGTCATATTAGCAGTTGACTACCAAGAACAAACATCTAAAAGAAACAATAAACAACTGAAATTTTCAGTTATCTATACTAATATTATAAAGCTGAATAGTTTATCTGTTTGTTTGGTTGAACGTGCTAATCTCAGGAACTACTGGTTCAAATAGAAATATTATTTTATTGTGGATAGCTTATTTATCGAGGAAGGCTATAGGCTATATAACATCACGCTACGACCCACGGCGGCGGCGCAGTAACTATAATCGTGAGTGAAACCGCGGGCACAGTGAAATCGTAAAAAGCCGCCGGCTTTAAAAGGAGAGCTGCATTCATAATGTTCTGGGAGCATAGTGAAATAATTCAGGCAACAATGTAGTTAGCTATTAATTAGAAACGATTTAACCAGTATTAGTGGTACATTTTTAATTGAGTTACAGCTGAGTAGGAGTCGTAAATCCATGTCAATGATTTACCAAATTTAATTTTGTATTTTAATGCTGAATCGCAAAGGTTTTTTATTAATATTACAGACAAGACTTGCTAGTCCTTTAACAAATTTTTGTATAACTGAAAACAGTCAAAGTGGGCATCTATATACTGTGAGCATAGGAAATTGTATATATCCTGAATAACGGAGCCTGTAAGTACTGGTTTATTAACAATAAAGATTATCAGGTATAAGCAATACAGGTCTGTAGGCTAATGCATTTCTTTTTATAAAACACAAATTTACATCGTTTATAAGATCAAAAAGGTAAATTCTAAGTCTAAGACTCCGTAATAAGTGTATCAATAATTGAACATTACGTTTATTGATTAACATGTATGTTTACATGACGTTTTGACAGCATATCGCTTACGTTAAAACTTAAATCGTTATCAATAAAGATCAAAGTCAATCATACAAAGTTTATGCATCATAGGTGAAAATGAGATCGAGACTGACATCTATTAATTTTACCAAATCATCGAATGAAATATACTATTCTTAGAAATATTCCATTTAACATGGAATATTTCCTCTTATTCGATATATTTAAATTTCACAATATTACACAAACATTAACAATGACCTAACTAAGTCCTTAACGTCAGTTAAAGTGGGGTCATTCTTACAGGCTAATATAAAAATATAAAATAAATATTTCAACGAAAATCGTGTCGATAAATTGACATACCATTCAGCAAATTATCTAAAATAAAAATGACATTACAGAATAGCAAATAACGCGTTTTGACCTCGACATTATCAAGTCGATAGGTACTGTGTACAGGGTGTGTACTCTTAAGGCAATATGCAGACAACATGCAAATAAAGAAAGATGGAGACAAAGAGAAAGGAAGGAAGTGTAGGAATGAGAAAAAGACGACACATTTGAATCCATAAGCGCAATGAAGTCTACGAGGTACAAATTTAAAATATCACGTGATCCATGATAAACAAAGACACACAATCATAGTATACCCTTATAAATAGAAACTCGAATAGAACTGTCGCAAGTTACTAAATTTATAATTATGAGGATACACTTCCTATTAATATAATAATAGTAAGTGTAATAAGGTAATACTCTATAGTTATGAGGATACACTTATCGCAGAATACTGGATGCAGTATGATTTGTGTCTGTGAAAATGATGGTACGGCGCGCCCTTTCACCCCATTCACCACAACCTTCTTAACAACTCAGGAAATGCTATGTTAACGCATCTACACAACAAAGTTGTTCAGTTGCGCTGCTCAGATGTAAAGTGAAAATTTCCCAGTGTTGTTCTTAATTACAGGAAAACTCGTGTTTAAGTCAGTCACTGTAGCTTAACTCTTTTCAAGTAATAAGTATATTACGAAACACAACAGCTGACGCCGCATGCAACTATAAGTATGTTATATAAAATAATGTGTAGTAATCTGTTGAAATACAGATAATTTCAGATACTCCAATCAATATTCATAAAATAGGTATCCTATGAATACTTAAGAGTAAAATAGCGATAGTCTAATGGATAGGCCGTTGGACTGCCAATCAGAGGTCTTGGGTTCGAATCACGGCACGGACGTCTAGCTTATCAAATTTATATGCGCATTAAAAATTTAATCACCGCTTGCGTTAACGGTGAAGGAAAACATTGTGAGATGACCAACATAATACATTCTGGTCGAGAAGTGTCATTGGCTTTTGTGTGAGGAAGTAATACATTAATTTTGAAACGGTTTGCTACTGCTGAAAAAAGCACCTTGGTGGTAATAAACTTGCTTTCAATCGAAGTATAAATTGATGAAGTGTGATTTCCTAATTGTCTGCCTAGTATTATAAATATGTGAGTTTGTTTATTCAGATTTCACGTCTTAACAAGTATGGTTGACAAATTTTCTAATGAAATTTGTCATACACGATGTCAAGGTTACAGAAAAGGAAATAGGCCTTTCATCCAGAAAAAGTTTCCGAGCGAGGGATGTCGCGTGCAAAAGCTAGTTAATAATATTCCTCTACCTTACTTTTTAAGGAATATAATTTTTATATATAAGAACAATATAAAATAAAAAAGAATCAGAGATGGGCCATGATTGTAAAAGATGTGTTAAATATTAGTAATCATTTGCGTTATAACAACCACAACAAATCCATGATTAAACTTTCATAAAGCATTGGCTCTTGTAGGAATTTGTCTAAAAACCAAGCCTTATGTTGCGTTCTTACGGCGAGTAGCATCTTCAGAATATTTTCTTATCACACAGCGACGTAAAGATAAAGAAGCGCTACAGTAACTAGTCTTTAGTCGTCTTTATTTGTTATCGCCTTTTAAAAAAATAACTATATAAATACTAAACAAATATCAAACACTCTGTACACCAAACATCGCAATCCCGTCAACAAGTCGATGAAACACTTTGATATCTCAATTCGTCACACATTTAGTGGCTTTGACTTAATTTGGTCGCATTATTACAACATCAAACGATCGCCGACATCGACTTCAAACACACCGACACTCATCTTTTTTTTAATGCGCCAATGATGAACGACCATCCTTTGAGATGATTTTATTGATTCTGTGATATCGTTTCAATATCGATTCGATTTGCTCTCCCTTAGTCGAATAATTAGTAATATTGTTTTAGTTATTTTATATTTGTGAATGTGTGAGTGACTGAGTTTATATTAAGTTGTGTATAAGTGTGTGAAAGATAGTGTACCTATGTGTGCAGTTTTGTGTACGTCTTTACAAATGCGTGTGTCAGGAGTGAGTATGTGTGTGTAAAAGAGATAATGTACGTATTAGAGAGCATGTATGTGTGTATGTTTTACAAAGGTCATAAGAGCTATAGCTTGATTGAATGACCTAATGCAGACTTAAAATACTTGATTAATATGTTTTCGTGCTGTCAAATTTCAGACTAAATTAATTTGTAAAACACTTAGGTATATGTTTATAAGCAATTTCGAAAAAGGTAATATGAATGATGGTTGATTATAAATCGACTAAGAATTTAGGGACGTGGTGTTCTTTTATACAAAATCGATAATTAACGATAATAAGTTATGGTAAATCGATATAATTTTTTACTCGATCGGTAATAAAAAGGCTTGTCGATTGTAAAAAATCTTGTTAACCACTTTATTTATCTTGATTGCTATCATTTAAGTATTTAATGTTTATTACGTTGCTCTAATTGATGTTACTCTGTATTCACTTGTAAAGGTTAATACCGTCAATTGTAACTTAGTGAGTATATATTTTGAATTACTTGAGAATTTATTCGTTACAATAATAAGTGAGCACTTATGTTTGCGTGCGACCTTGAATTTTGATTCGGAATTGAGTAAAGTATATTGGGGATTTTCTTTTATGAAATTATCAGTAGCAGCACGGTGACTGGAAATACAACCGATAGGCATTAATCTGGTCAACTGTGTAGAATATTTTAAAAAAACTCGCAATATGTAGGTATAATACAACTCTGCCTACCCTTTCGGGTATGTGCCCGTTTGTTTGTATTAGTTGATGCGTTTACGCGTTATATAGACTCATGCATATATGCAGTCTATATAGACTCATGCATATATGCAGTCTATATAGACTCATGCATATATGCAGTCTATATAGACTGCAACGCGTAAACGCATCAACTAATACACAAAAATATGCAAACAGCCCATAAAAACCACTATACATAAATGCAAATTTTATCTAACAGAACATTCACATAAAGGTCTTAACAAACACCTTTTACCAAATATGCGTTTAGAGATCCGCAAATCAGTTAGAACCAAAAATCAGCACCTAGTCCCCGAACCAGTGAATCTCTACGTGTCCATTTAAATCTAAAATCACGATTAAGTACCGTGGTGAGGGCGCTAGCGTCGCCAACTCTCGCCCCCGACTACAGTGACAACGTTAAAGAAATTAATTTTGGATAAGATATTATTGAGTCTGCGTATTAAAGAAACACCTTTTACAATTATATTCTGTTTATTACAGCAATTGGACTTTTTGAATCCCTTTGAGGTGGCACTATTTCTTTTGTGTGCAATATTTTTTTTTGATCTTCGTAAAGTTGAGCACTCTGAAAATATATTGTTTTATAAACTACCTATTCTCAGAGCGCTCAAGGTTTTTACTGACTTGGTAAGATTTGAGAGTTTCTTAGACAGGTTAATATTTTAGAGTTAATGACTAGCTCACTATGCTCACTGCCATAGATTATCATAAGATCTATGAGTGATACTTGCACAGCGATTTCCTGACGTAAAACCAAGTTATACCTTGCTAAGCCCAGCATCAGCTCACTGTTTTATAAATTAATCATTAAAATGGTTAATCTTAAGTAAGGAGTAATTATTTTATTAATGAAAGTTTAAAACACATAATGTTATTTACTTCGGTTTACAAATATTACGTATCTGACTGTTTACAAAAAAATATATACTCGTACGTGTCCTTATATAGATATGTTTTGTTCAACTGTAACATAACTAAATGAAACATGATACTTACACCTAAACATACATACAAAAAATATAAGAAATGTCCACGCTTTATCAACATCATAGGCACAGTACACAGCACCAACTCGTGCGCAGATCGCGCCAGATAACTCTCGTATCAGATGAGATCGCGCGCGATAAATGCGCGCGCGCACCACCACATTCCCACGGTCGCGGTCGCGGTCACAGTCGCGCAACGCGCTCAAAATTGCTCACCCACCGATCATTAGATAACAACAGATTGAAAACGTTTGTCAATGATTTGCAAGTTTTTAACTAAATCATTTAAACGCGTTATTTTTTTTTATATTCGTGTCGATTTCCTATTATAGTGAAAGCATTGTGTATATAACATATGTAATATATAAAATACTACAGACACTGTTAATATTTTAAAAAGTGATATATTTATTTAACCCTAAAGTAGCATGACTAGCAATGTACCTTTATAATCCAGGCGAGCCTCATAATACTAATCATAATAAATTATGAATGACATGTTCTCATAAATAATCGTCTTTAATAACCTATTTATTATATAAGCCTAATGGATAGAGCATTGGAGCTGCGATTAAAAGGTTGCGAGTTCGAATCCTACCCATAGCACTACCGACGTAAACCCACTCCTAAAACAAGCATTCTAGCTAAGCTGCAGGAATTAATAAGAATACTAGTAATATATAACCCAAAAAACAGCGATAGCCTAGTGGGAAATCGTTGGACTGCCACGCAGAGGTCTCAAGTTCGATCCCAAAGCGCGCATCTCAGACTTTTCGAAGTTATGTGCGTATTAAATAGCTAACTATCGCTTGCTTTAACGGTGACGGTAAACGTCATGAGGAAACCTGCATGTCTAAGAGTTCTCAATAATGTTCTCATAGATATGTGAAGTCTGCCAACGCACTGGGCCAGCGTGGTGGACTATGGCCTAACCCTTCTCACACTGAGAAGAGGCCCGTGCCCAGCAGTGGGACAGTTTAATAGAGGGCTGTTATTATTATTATTATTATAACCCAAACTGCTAGTATTTTAGACTATATAGTATTTATAGTATTTTAGACTGCACGTTTGGCGTAATGGTTTAAATGGTCGCCTCGCCATTGCCACTGCGCCGTGTTGTGGGTTTGAAACCCACACGGGACAAAAGTTTGTGTGATCCGCAAATGGTTGTTCCTAGTCTGGTTGTTCTTTGTGTCCGTTGTTTGAATATTTGAAAAGTCCCCCGCGACACAGGAATTATAAATAGAGCGGGAGATGTATATTAAAAAAAAATTGTTAATAAATTATGTGTAAAATGTGCCAAACACATCAAAAATACACAAACTGCAATTGAGACTGGCTGAACATCAAGAATATCAAACAGCTAAGTTATGACTTCACATTGATATGAACGGTCATTACATATTAACATTAAAACCATAGAATTTGAATTAATACACCCCAATTTATGGTTTGCAATCACAATAAAATTCATAGTTCGCTTGCTTGTATTGTTCCAAGTAATTATCTGTTTTATTAGGCAAGCTATGAAATTGTTACTATTACTATAGCAAATAAAACGCCCATGAATAGATTATTTGCTTTTCTCTTGATGAAATGATATATATGGTGGCTGGTTGATTATCTTTGTACGTTCTGTTTGAGATTTCCATTTGTTTTTAATTCGTTATTACCCGTGTCTTTACCTCTGTGAAGATCACGGGACCACATACGGGGATATAAATTATACTGTAGGTAAGTTGTGTGCCAACTTTCTTCCAAATCCATTTAAATAATTACGTAGTAGCGAACATCCATACATCTTCAAAAACTTTCCCATTTATATAATAATAATAATATTCTACCACATACACACAACACCATCTAGCCCAAACTAAGCAGAGCTTGTACTATGGGTACTAGACAATGGATAAACATACATATATACTTTTATTTTGTAAATACATACATATTATACATAGAAACACCCAGACCAAGACAAACATCCATGTTCATGCACACAAATGTTTGACTTGTGCGGGGATCGAACCCGCAACCTCAGGCGTGGCAGTCGGTTACACTAACCACTACGCCATCGAGGCCGATATATATTATTAGTAGGAAGTAGGATTAGTAGCAGTTAAACAAAGCAAAGAAGCAGCGATAGCCTAACGAGTCAGGAGACTGTTGTATTGCCACGCAGAGGTCTCGAGTTCGATCCCAAGGCACGCACCTCTGACTTTTCGGAACTACATATTTGTGTATTCATTAGTTAATTGTCTCTCACTTTAAAGATGAAGGAAAACTTCGTGAGGAAACCTGCATGTCTGAGATATCTCTATAATGTTCACGACGATACGTGAAGTCTGCCATCTTGCACTGTGCTAGCGTGGTGGACTAAGGCCTAACCATTCTCACAGTGAGAAGAGGCCCATGCGCAGTAGTGGGACAGTTTAATACATGGCTGATATTATTATTATGGAATTAGTAGAATTGGAATTTAAATGTTTAATAAAAAAATATATAATACACAAAAGAAAAATAAATTCACAGTGGGTAATAAATAGTATGTTTATGTATGCATTGCTATTAGATATTATATAGTGTGTATTTTACTAAAGGTACTGAGACTGTTTAGTGTTCTGACTTCTTACTCTTTGACTTCATAACTGTAGCTTAAAAGGTAGTTTATAGAATAAATCACAGATATTAAATTTTTTTTTTACAATTAACCCACTAGCCTTACTTTTGAATCGAGGTCGGATTCACACTATCGGCCCTAGTATATAACAGCTCATTTATATCACAAAACCATGAAGGCAGACATAGAAATTAACCTATACATACGTGAATATATTTCGTATCACGTATTCATATGTTTAAGAGTCTTGCTATGTTTATGATTTACCAGGATGAGCGCAAGAAAAGCCGGCCAAGTACAAATAAAACTCTCGCATCAATCTTACCACACAATAATACATATATTAATTTTACCTATATATTAGAAATACGTACACACATACCTTAAATTGTTTGTAAATTTACTTTTGTTGTTTTCGATCGAGCCAAAATTGTATTTCAATTTCAACTATTGTAATCGGAATAAGGCATCCACAGGACAGGCTTGCTTAGTGTGAGGGAGAACAACCTCCTCGCTGACCCTCTCCGGCTCAGACGGACGGGAGCGAGGAGGCGATTTGCCCGCCTTCTCGCTCCTGTATAGTGGGGTCACTGGTACAGACTCGGGGGACTCTCTACCGGCTTGCACGGCCCCACACGTCTGGGGAATGGCCTTGGTGAGCAAGGCCTTCCCTCCACAGGTGCTGAGGCCCGGTCACCATCAGCCGGGCCAACCGACGGGGTGGGATGGTGATTGCTAACGCGACCCTATCCCGCCCCACTCCGTCGGCGGAGGGACTGCTCACCCCAGGTTTTTAGTGTATACCGACCCCCTTCAGGGACGGAGAGTCTCACATAACCACCCTTCCCATATCCACAAAGGATTTTCCAGGGTCAAAAAAAAAAGAAGGCTTGCTTAGTGTGGGGCCAATGGATTCTATGTGAATAATTGTACTCTTTTGGTAATAAATATTTTTTATTTAAAAACACATACTTGGCCGATTTCTATAATTTGCTATATACTGTAAACGATAAAGCAAATCTTTAAAGTTTATACTATAGTCACTTCCAGTTTGAATTCTATGTACGTGTTACCGTTATTACGATAGAGTAACAGCAAAACGCCTTAGAAAATATATTTGTTACAAGCATTAAAGGGATTCTGTGAAAAAATGTACAAGAACCTGAAATATGAATATCGAGTTATTGGTTTCAAATCCATGACCTCGCAATTCCGATGGATTATCCATTACGCCACCGCCGCTTACGCTTTGGATGCGTCATCTTAAAAACGGCTACTGCACATACACAGAAGTACAACAACATTTACAAATCACATTGACACACGGATAGCAACAGTTTTAATGAAACTCCATTAACAAAAGAGCTATCAACAAAGTAACATCTAGGTATGCATGTACTGACATAACGTATCACATATTTTTAGTAGCGCATCGCACCGATCGACATTCCGTACGTTTGCGCGTATACATGTCAAACGTTGGCGCGTGCCCGATTGATTTGTTGTCAGTGTGTGTCGTTACAGCGTGTGTCTCAAGTATACTAGCGTAGCGTGGTACAATATCTAGTATCACTCGAGCATTGCCTACCTAAGGAAAAAAATAAGGATGGAATAACAGTTAAGAAAATTCTGAAACTGTGTAAACAGTAAGTACAGTTACCTAATGTCCCAATTTTTATAAGCGGTTGCCTCGGACAAGTCATCATATTGGTACCGTTATGAAATAAGTGACGATGATAGGCCCTTCCATTTAAAAATTCACCTATTACAAAACATAAACATAAAAATATACATAGACTCACGCCACAAAAAGGTATAATATAATATTTGAATATTCGTCCACTTCCACCAGCTACGTCTTGAAAAAAAGTAAGTAGAGCGTTTATCCAGACGCAAGAGCAGCGATAGCTCAGTAGGGAGACCAACAGACTGCAATGCAGAGGGTCTCGGGTTCAAACCCATGTCGCGCACCTCTGACTATCAAAAGTTATATGACTTTTCGAAATTATGTGCGTATTAATTGACAATTATCATCTGCTCCGTGCCTCGTAAAGCACGTTAAGCCGTTGGTCCCGGCTGCCATGAACATCTATGACAGTCGTTATTGAGAGAGTGTCGACACAAAAGATCCCACTGGGTCGAAGTGTCGCCGGTCTGCACTGACTGGCCTCCACATAAGATAAGATAAGATTATCCAGACACAATCTACTGTTAACATAGGGTAAGCTTTAACCACGAGACAGACTAGGTAGAAATCAGTAAAGTTAGCTAAAAGACAAATTTTTATATTGTGGTTGCGAACTGATTGATACGTACAGCTTAATTTTATACGTCCATAAGGATAAAACAAACACAAATATTCTAACTTTCAATAAAGTTATGGTATATTATTAACCATTAAACAGTATCGAAAACAAAAAGACAGGTGTCGCTTAACCAAGCGTTCCAGCTAAATAACATAGCTAAGTCAGATAGCTGCTATAACAAAATCAACTCCATCCTTTCTATACTCAGACCACACGTATAAACGACACATGAATTCAAAGAATACCAGTCCGCAGTGTGACATCATTGTGCGTCGCAAAAGATTTAGCTCTACACTACGCTATCTGCCTATCAACACTGGCGGACGGACCCGCATGACTCACGCCTAGCTTTGAACAACATTTAAATATGAACAACTTGTTATAACGTACTTTTTGTAGCGTTTCCCGAAAAAAGAGTGAGATGAATGTTGATGACAGGAAATTCGAGGATTCGGTCGTAATTCTTGTTTTTGGCGCCATGATGTAACACGTTATTATACACCTACTTTATTTCTATACATGGCTATGGAACAGATCGCAATCGTTTTAAACCGTGAAAAGGATATGTTGTTTTTATTGCCATGTAATCCAGTTGAGTTGATATTATTTAATATATGTATATACAAACGTATGTCTTGCTATAGGAATAGTTATTATGATTGCAGGAAGTTCATTTCTAATTCCTATTATTTACTTCTTATAAAATTCGTTGCTGGTTACAAGACAATTTAATCTTCCCCAGGCTTTTAAAAGTCAGGCTGTCCAAAATAGAAGCTTTCCATGACGACACTTTTGTCGAATAACACATGTGCTTCAGTGCGGATAGGATTAGCTCAAAAACCAAATATATTAAAATCGTAGACTTTACAAAACTTAAAAGTTTTACTGATTGGTATGACAAGGTGGTTTGTTTTCCCTTATTGTCTTTGCTATTATCAAATATCTTCACCACATTAAAAAAATAATCCTAGTTAGAAAAAATGAAGAACTAAGTGGTAAACTTTGGCAGAAACCAGCTGCTACTGTCATTTCGTAACATAGAAACGTGTGAGAATTCTGTTCAAAACGCTCTTCATTATGTATAGAATTGTGAATCCACTTCACAAATCACTTTAGTACTTTAACTTGTCAGTTATCTATATATTATTAAAACGTGAATCAAAAACTCTGTACCCATTTATACGAAATTTGCGCCGACAAAGGAGTATGGAATTTGGCACAGTTAAAATTTATATGGAGAAGAAGAGGCGAATCCTAATATTTTTATAAAATATGCATTAGATATACATTAAATTAATAAAAAAAAACACCACACGCACACAACCATGCATTTGACACAAGCAGTCGAATCGCGTTCGTAGTATTTCGGCATTGTTCGGCTGATGTCGTAGAATTCTTCAATTCTTCGTAACTATGGTTACATACTATGTATGTGGAGCAGGTGACTAAATAAAATGTGATTATAAGGTTATAGTTATAGACAATATAACCGTAATAACGACCAAACTTAAAATTGAAATCAATTATGGTCGAATTTCGACGACTTGGCGTCGGCTAGTATTTCTAATTTCACCAAGACGAGAAATCAGTTGCCAACAAAATGTCAAGATTTTAATCGCGGAAGTTTTAAATACATTTGACTTAAACGAAAATTGGCCCTAAGGACTTCAGTAGACATTCTGTCTCTGGCGAAGTGCCCAGAAGCGCTTCCACGAGCATAGAATAATAATATTATTATTATAGTGATACGTTTACAATTCCAATAGCCGATTTATGTACGTACATATACGATTTAGTAGTTCACGTGATCATACTTTTGATAGCTTTGATTAGTTGATATTGCGGCTAGGCGATATATCGATATTTCTAGTACGTTAGTAAAACAAATATTTGAACATCCTGTAAGATAAAACATTAGCAATAAATACCTAAAGTATGACCCTAAAAATGTTTGTGACGTTATAGTATCTGGTACTACGATATGTCGAATGTCGAAAGACACGACACGTTGCATCCTACTCCTAACTAATATTATAAATGCGAATATGACTTTATTTGTTTGTTACGCTTTCCCGCCTTAATTACTCGATCTATCATCATGAAATTTCGCATACACATTGTCAGGGGTACAAAAAAGAACGTAGGGTACCGTTTATCTAGAAAAAAGTACTATTGCTAACCTAACCTAGCCTACATTTACGCGAGTGAAGCCGCGGGCAAAATCCAGTATATAATAAATGTTGGCAATGCATTAAGTCATACATACAGGGTGTCCCAGAAGATTTGAATCAAATTGTAACGGGAGATTCCTTAAGTAAGGACCTTTCAAAGGTGCTAAATAAAAATATTAAAAAATAATGTTGTGTTGTTGGTCAAACGTACAAGATTTACTTTAATGCAAAAAAATACACCATAATAATGCCGCGACTTCAAAACAACGTCAGTTTTTTAATAAAATTGTTTGTAATTTGACGAATCAATCCTTCACAGATAGTGGAAAAATGAAAATAAGCCATAAACGAAGCACCCGTAGTTAAAAGTCTGGAAAAAGTCATACTTTTTTAAAAACTTTGAATTTTTATTTTAGCCGAAGGTCTTAATTCTTTTTTATTTAGCTCATTTGAAAGTTCCTTACCTAAGAAATCTCCCGTTACAATTTGATTCACATCTTCTGGAACATCCTGTATATGCCTATTATAGCCATTTGTCAATGATCCCAATGCACCGCATCATAATTTAGATGGAAACGCGTCATATGAATTTACACATGTTTTATTGCAGCAAAGTGACTTACACGGTAACTTACGAAACAATTATGCGGTTACCAAAACCTTGGGTATATGTAAAGCCTGTAAAACTTTTTCAGCCTTTCTTGAACAACGTCAAACTGTGTTCTTTTGACAAAACATACGGCTCTCGTTGTGTGTATAGTGTTGCATTACCTCGCTGCATTGTGTTGTTCGCTAGTACAATAGGTTAGAAATGGTGAGTCTTCAGCCGCTTTAATGTTGGGAAAAGCCGAAAACACACCTGTCTGTTTGCTTGCAAGACGCATATCATTGCAGCATGTTTTAAAAACAAGACAATGCAGTTTTTGCAACTCGGTAAACAACATTATGTTGATGCGATAAACGATTGTGTTAGGGGTTTTCACTCTTTAAAATTATTATAATGTATGGATAAACTGTAAGATGTATTTGTCTGTTTGCTAAAATTTACGTCTGTATTTTATTTTTATGATGATAACAAAATAAAACGTCTATTTATCTAGTAAAGGTTTTCGTAAATAATGTTGTTTGACCTACCATGTTGGTCCTGGGTACATTTAGAGTGACGTAACCGGAAGCAATATTCGACTGATGGAATATATTTGTTTTCATGTCGTCATAAAGATATATTTTCGCAAATAACGTAATATACTATCTAATTTAAAATATTTAAGTGCTATCGTGTACCTGGAAAGAAACCAAACCAAACAGTAAAATCATTCCTTAGATATTTCCTAAAATATCAGCTTAATATCTAACTCGACTTAACTACCAAAATCCACGTTCAAGTCACACCCATGTTGGGACTTACACCATTGCGGTCTGATTAAATTCGAACCAATCCCAAAAACGGTCGCCACAACCACTAAATTAAACCAGACTATGCACTGCATACTTATGAATACCGGGAATCAAAAGCTCTAAAGCCATATTATTATTTCCTAGCACGTGTCAAACAAAACCATTATAATAAAGAATAAAATAATGGAAAAATACAAGCGGGTCTGAGGTATAAAGATAGTTACTAATAAACAAATTGTCATTGTGTTTGCCGGTCACGTTTTGCGAGTGACGATGATCTTTCTTATTGAAAATATTATTGGTATTTGATCGCGGATAAGGCGCTAGAGGCCATTTTAATATTCAGTATGAACTTATGGAGTAACTGTCTTTGTATTGTTATGGCTTTCTGTCAATTTCCATGGCGGGCGTCTATATATGATCTAAAAATTGTATTAATTATATTTACGACATTTTTATGTTTTAAAAATAGATTGGAAGGAAAGAAATGACCAAGCAAGTGTACCTTCGAAAGGAAAGACCTAAGCAAATGTTTTTGATAACATCGGCGATCTAGGAAAAACCAGGAGAATGAACTTTATTTTTAAAAGAAAGTCGCTACTATTGTATCCTACAGACACAGACGTTACCGTAGTATACCTCGGCGAAACGTATGTATGTACCTATATGTAAAAGTTAAACTCGATTTTCTTAATTATTATTAGCTAATGATAAAATATACGTATTAAAATGCACTTTGCTTTATTACTGGATTTTTTCTCATATCAAATGGAGATGATGTTAATTACTCTACTTCACGAAAGAGTTTCTAATTTTGTATATCCGGCAGACAGGTACTATGTACTATCGTATTGAGTTTAAAGATGTTCACATTGTAAGTCTCACCCTTTTTACAAACAATCCAAAAACACTGAATCAGGTTCGCCCACCTAAAATGTGTGAAGACTAATCTTAAGGTCTCGTTCGAAAAAAAATATTCGGTCATCATTACCATTAGTTGAATCTAAATGTTAGCATTTTAGATAAGATAGCAACTGTCGCTTAGTAAGATCACATATTAATTGGTATTTATAGTAAAAGTATTCTGAATAACGCCCACTCGTTTCATGTTAGACAAATGGATGAAGTAAAGGTATATGTATAATGGCTAAAGAGCGCGGACTTCATAGGCAAATTTAGACAATATGGGCCTTTTAGTTATATTATAATGACGGTTATTTTTAAATTAAAATAGATTTCTATTAACGGTAATTTAAAGCATAATATTATGTTGTAGTCAGTATTAAATCATCAACAATAACTGCGTTATAGACACTGGGCCTCTGACCTTAGATACTATAGTTAAAGTCGGAGAAAATAATCTTAAATTACTCGTATCTATAAACTGTCCTCTTAGGCCATGTTCTATCACAGAAAATATTAAAAAAGCCAAATATAAAAAAAATTCAAAAGAAACCTTCGACATGCAATGCTACTTATAACATAATCCACTATTGATCCTTAAGATGGTAGTTTCTGCAGCAGCTCATAGAACCCAGACTTCACTGTCTGAAGTGCAGAGACACACAGTTCAAACATCAGTCAGCTATCGTACAACCACATATATACCAACACATGTCAAGCGCAGATCAAGAAATATTACCAACGTTACGGCTGGTAATATTTCTTGACAGCTAGAAACTTCTTTGACTGCACCGATACCTTGGAACTTTTGTGGTAGTCACTGCAACAAATATGGTAAATTCGGGATTAGAAAATGGTGACCACCATTTGTTTTTTATGTCAATTGTTGTAATGTTTGTATACTACCGTACAATAGTACCGTCTACTAACACTACCTAGTTATGTATACATCGAAATTTTCAAGAAAAACATGTGTTGTCTTCTATTTACGCGAATGTTATTCATTGAAATTAAACTATTATATACGGATGTATGTCCAGCAGTGGACTGCAATAGGCTGAAATTATGATGATGATGATGATACGGATTTTATCGCGTTGTTTATTTTACACTATATTACATAATTTAGAAACTGTTACACTACTACTACTAGATACTATTCAACTTTACAAATTTTGAGCTAATTAAATTATTGAAACTATTTATATTTAAGTTAACACTTTCCCCGACGTTTCGGTTGCTTTTCAGCAGCCATGGTCACGGGGAGTATCCCTGTGACCATGGCAAGTTATGTAATAAAGTGTAAAATAAACAACGCGACAAAATCCGTATATAGTAGTTTAATTTCAATGAACATGTATTAAAGTAAAGTACTTCACAAGTATGAACTCAGCTTAAGTAAAGGTAGCGCGCTACCGTTGCATTCGACTGATTATCATGCGCGCGTAAGTGGGCCAGGCTGATGTACGATGTCACGACAGACGCGGTAATTTACGAAATAGAATAATTAAATTAAAAAATAACATCGCAGGTCAATCGCTACCAAGTCGTTGAGAGAATATATGAAGCAGAAGCAGTTTGTGGGTATATTCATTTTATAGCTGATTATGACGAAATTTTATATGGATTTATCTTTGGGTGGTTTGTCAGTAGTGATAGAATGGCCTTGTTGTTACCGTGACATATGTTTGCGTATGATCTTGAGGTCCTAGATATGTAGATCACGCAGTATTTTTGGGATTTTCTATTAGGCAACTGGAAGTGTTCCTGGGAGACTACAATAGGCTTGCTCTCTATCATGTGCGACTACATGTGAGTGTCATAATATACATCAAGTTATTAAATGTATTGAATCATCAAAAATTAATACATCACTGTAGTTAAATTGAACTGCCTTCTTTATAAAAAACAATTTGAAGGGCCATTTATAAATTCGATTTGGAGATGGAGATGTTCAATTTTACATTACTGAAACGGTAACTATCCAATTGATTAACTTCTGTGAAGACTTTTGAATCTCGAACTACCTCAAATTCTCGAGCAATGGTCGCGACGAAAATTGTACTTATGTAAAATGAATAATTTTATATAACTAAAATTTTCATGCAAGACTTGGCAAGATTTTGTAAAAAAAGTGAATCTTTGACTTTCTACTAACTCGTCCATAGTCATCTAATCAAGCTTCCTACATTCACGACCAAACTATTTATGTGTTCCGACTCATTGTCTCCACTTGGCAAAGTCACAAATGCATCCATTAACAAACCTACCCATGCTGCTACAAATGTAACACCCTCGAACAACTCTTAACCAAAATAATATATGCAACCGCAAAAGTAACTTTGTAATGTTAGGAGTAATGTTTTCGATACCAATTTAATTGTGTATCAATATAGCTCTTAAATTAAGGTATTAAGGATGCTTTTTAAGTGAAAGGTGTGTACTATAAACTTAGTACAATGACAAACTAATGTTTCTTTATGCATTGTATGCAAGCCTGACAAGTGAAGTGCGGTCTCGAATAGGATTGTTATTTTTTTGACTGCCTTATTATGGTACATGGATTTGGATGTCTGTCTGTCATATAATGTCCGATGTTTTTTTAAGTAGCGCTAGTTTTTTTCGGTAGTCGTCGCATGAAAGTATAATTTTTAAACTAGCTTGTCAATAGGATCGTAACTTTGATTGTTATTTTGTTACTTAGAATGACGTTCTGGCTTATACCGTTCAGAGTCATAGGAAAGCCAATGGAAGCAATGGCAGTACCTTTCTAGAAGCTCTCTTGTTATACAATTACTAAGCACCATTAAGATTAATCTTATTTACAGTTCGAAACAGGATTAGGATATGAAAATAATTATTAGCAGAAGTGACACGTCTCTATTGCTTTCATGCAATCTATGACAATCAGACATTATTGGATCTATTTTTCGAATATTGTCATTAATGTGTTATCATATCAGTATCTAAATAATAATGAAAATTTATGGTGTGAGTATAAAAAAATTAAGTCCAATTTCTAAAATATATAGAATATAGATATCTATTAATTCATCCAACTGAGTGTCACGCTCCAAAACATAAAATGATGAATATTTTATTTAGTTATTAATTACTTGATTAGTTTCGTAGCAAAGTAGCATACATTTATACTCGCTGACGTTATCTTAAAGGGCTAATTAATACCAAAGTATAATTAATAATAATAAATAATCTAAACATTAATATTATTCAAATAACACAATTAAATTTAACTATACAATTTTAATATGGCTAATTTATAACAATATCAAAACCGCATGCAGTGTGATTTAAATATGTTTGACCCAAAAAGTTTCAAGCAGCTTCCATAAATACCGCTCCAAATTGTCCATTAGCACATCAGGTAACGTAGCCATTACACATAAATATCATATATCACTTAATTATAAGTAGTTATCAACCAGTACAAAATCTGATCAAAAGCAATAAATATGGCGATATCACAATATTTAACTTGCTCATCAAAACTTATAAAGTACTGTTTCGTAATATATCTTTAATTCTAATGATTATTAGAGTTTGTGGGATGCTACACTGCGGGACAAAATGAGGTATGAACTAATCAGTTTCGCACTGAATCATATTCTCCCTGGCTTATCTCCATATCTCTCTCCTCCTGGCTCTAGACTTTAGAACTTCAAATTCGCAAATGTAGACTGAATGTTAAGACCAAACAAAAACTAAATTAATGATGTTTTATGAAATGTTGTCGATTTGGTAGTTGATTACGTTATGTATAGGTACAGTGTCAGTGCGGATTTGGTAATATTGTTCTCTACTATTTAAGTGCCTACGCACTCACAGAACCGATTAGACAATTCGAATCGCCAGGTATTGTTTTATTTCATACAATTGCCATGTAGGAAGGTGTGTTATTACTAGTATTTTGTTTTTGTTGTCAATACAGGACCCGTTGCTGGGTTGTTACCGACCTCGTTATTCTCTGAGTTGAATCGAGCATTGAAGTCACACTATGTCAAGGTTTTACTTACCGTCAAATTACACTATCTCAGGGTTCAGAGGGTCTTATTACCACCATTTATAAGTTTTCTAAGTTTTAGGTTAGGTACTTATTTAAGCTGGGCCTCATCATCTGTCGTCAAGTGTATTTGTAGCCTCCCACGCGTTTACACTATGGCGCAGGCGTAGTTATTATTTCACCAAATTATCTGTAACTTGATAATCTCGATGCGTCTGCAGCGCACCTACGCGGTTCTCGCCATAAATCATGGTTTCGTAGACGCCTTGCACTATTTTAATTTAGAACGAACGAATTATGAATGTAACAGCTTAAGAGAGTGTGAAAAATTAACAATGATTTTTAGAATTGGTGAGTGATTCAGTTGGTTATTATTTTTGGACTTTTGGTTGTAGTTGATTTCATTATGTTTTTGTACAGAATAAATTATCTGCTTTTTCTAAAATCGCAAATTTTTTGCGATTATATCGGTATTTTAATGTGGCTAAATAAGTCAATTTTATAATGATGACATATGAACTAGAAAAACTAGGATAAATATAAATATTTTTTAAATCGTGCACCTGCTCAAATTCTTCTTAAATGTAAGGAATATTTTACTTGTTTTGTATGACTCGCAATGTTAAAATCAATACGTAGCGTGCAAGGGATGAATAAGGTATGTTTAAGAATTTATTAGACGCAGATTGAGAATGGCGCCAGTGACCGACAATTGATATGTAAATAAACTTTTTTTTATATCATAGAATATCAATGAGAGTATCATCTATAAGCGGGCTAGGATATAGAAGCTGATCTATTTAAGAACAAATAAATTGTGTGAATGCTGACATAGCTGATCATTTTCGCCACGATGATCAATGGAATCGAATGAAATACGTAGGTATGCATAGGTACTGCAAACTCCAAATAATTTAAGATGCAATTAATAAAATTATTATGACTTATCGAATTCCTCACATACTTCTTAATTGATTTAAATCTATACAACATATTACGTGTTAATATAGAAACTGCAAAACTACCACGATTGGATAATCATTTGTCTCATAGAAGTATAAACGACAACTTAAATGATAGCACCATCCAAAATATAATATTCAAATAATTTAAAAATAAAAAGTCAAGATTCAAACAGAGAACAAAAAGTCTAAGCGTTAATCCGATTTAAATTCATATCGATATAGCGTCGCGTGCGCGGTGGCCTGTGGTTTGTAAGCGACGCACGCGCACTACTGTGACCACAACTTGCGGTACAAAACGTTCTACAAGTGGTTTATAGCGGTTGTATGTCGGTTTGTTTAGTATTATTACGTTTCACGATGGATGAATTGGCAGTGTAAGGGCTATTAAAAGTGTATTAATCCTTTGGTTCTTAGTATGGTTAGGTGGGGAGACCCTTTCGTGATTGTGCTGATGCCAAAAGTGCATTATTAATGTCTTTTGCCGTGGGTAGGTGAGTTAACCAGAAATGGTTTAATTGGTGTACTATGTTGTTTTTAAATGTTGAAATAAATGAATGAATGAATTGAAGTGGCCAGCTCAGAAAGTATATACATACATAAAGTACTGGCAGTGTTGGTACAATAATTTATGAATTAGGTATACAAGCTATGCCTTATTAGTTATTACAATAGAAATAATAAAATTGTTATAAAAATATACACTAATTGTTGATGTATAAGCTGTGCTCTTATTTATCTACTTTGTATATTTACTGGAGGACTGGCAGGCTCAATTAAAAATAAAAATAATCATTTTTTTTTACTAAATTTAAATTGTCGAACTTTTTACAATATAAATGCATATTCTGGCGTACCTACTACTCCATACGTACGTACTCCATATAGCCCGCCCGAGTAGTTTGCGCAATGCATGCAGCTACTTGCGTGGTATAAGTACCATAAATATATAGATAATATTTTCAAAAATATTTCTTGGAAATAAACACTTTTGACTTTTTTAAATATAAGATAATGTCATGTTTATAAACTTATATAACAATAATTCCAAACACCCATAGTCATCCACATTGTATAACAACTGCTATCTATCAAAAACTAGCGCAACTCATATTATAGCAGCAATAATCATCGACATCGCAAACTGATTACGAAAGGAAATAAACCATAATTTATAATTTACTCCAATTTTGACAACTGCTTATTTAAAAGACAGCAAAGGTATAAAAAGCACCTAATTATGTTCATTAGAAATGATTACAAATGATTAACTGAGGCCGTTGGTACGACATTTAAACTCGATAAATCATTTTTATTTGCACCTTTAAGCAATTATATTATACGTGTCAAAGATTCACATTCATATATAACTGGAATCGCTCGGGGCGGTTTGCAGTGTAATAACTCACTATTCTTTCAAACAACATCGTCTTTATATAATTTAGTTCACTTAATGATTGTGTACAACTTTCTTTCTAGTTTTGCAACTTTCAAGATGCTTTGCAAAATTATGAGCGCATTGAAATCAAACTGCTATATACGGATTTTATCGCGTTATTTATTTGACACATTATTACAAAATTTTGAAAATTGTTACACTACTACTACTATTAAACTTTACTAATTTTTAAGCTAATTAAATTATTATTATACTATTTAGATTTCATTTATTTTTAATTTTTTTTTTTTTTTACACTTTCCCCGACGTTTCGGTTGCTTTTCACGGGGAGACCTGCTGCTGAAAAGCAACCGAAACGTCGAGGAAAGTGTAAAAAAAAAAAAAAAAAAAAAATATATAATATTGTCTTCTATTTACGCGAATATTATTCATTGAAATTAAACTGCTATATACGTTATATAATATATATATAAAGTGGTATAATGTACCACCAGCTTGGGATCCAGTAATAAAAATAGTCAAACCCAAGAAGAAGCAAACCACAGCTAGACTTCATGATACTTTGAGCTCATTCTGCGTAAATAGAAACACCAATGATTAAATTATGTTCGGGTACTTTGAAATAACTACACTGGAACATTGAGACAACTGCCATCTTAGTCTCCCCGTGACCATGGCTGCTGAAAAGCAACCGAAACGTCGGGGAAAGTGTAAAAATAAATTAAATCTAAATAGTTTAATAATAATTTAATTAGCTTAAAAATTAGTAAAGTTTAATAGTAGTAGAAGTGTAACAATTTTCAAAATTTTGTAATAAAGTGTCAAATAAACAACGCGATAAAATCCGTATATAGCAGTTTAATTTCAGTAAAAATATATGAAATCTAAATAGTTTAATAATAATTTAATTAGCTTAAAAATTAGTAAAGTTTAATAGTAGTAGTAGTGTAACAATTTTCAAAATTTTGTAATAAAGTGTCAAATAAACAACGCGATAAAATCCGTATATAGCAGTTTGATTTCAATGAATAATATTCGCGTAAATAGAAGACAATATTATTATGAGCGCAATTATTTTACCAACTATTTTATAGTAGGTTTATGTCTACTACTGCCTTATTAGTGTAGTAACATGAGCGATATGCTCTATTATGATTTTGAGTCTGATTGCCAGTTGTCGGTTATCTTTTAAATATTTTGTGTAAACCCTTTGCACAAAGATTGTGTTCCGGGTTTTGAAATTGGAAACTTTGCAGTAATGTCGTCACGCTTGGATCTGCGTCTAGTAGACTTTTTTCTTGTAGAACTTAAACATACTTTATTAAATATGCTTTAGGTAGAGAAGAGTAACTTTTTTTTTTTTTTTTTTTTTTCGTGTGGGTATGCATGACGCATACCCCTCCGCGGGGGCGGGCGGAGGGGTTATGTCGGACTCGCCGGGGTAAAATAAGATGTTAAGATGATAAAGTACCTCCCGGAATACCGACTAAACCTACCACGGTGTTCCTCGATAAAACCACTATCGACGGGGCCGCGCGAATCACTTTCGCATGCGGTCGCGACCCCGCCGAGGTTTCGGCCCGCCGTATGAAACGGCAGGCCACTACACGAAAGACCTACCCTAAAGGCACTTCTACCACTCCCTACTGTCCCCCCTAGAGGGGAGACGGACTCAACAAAGAGGCGCGCGTGGGAACACGCACGCCGCCTCTCGGACCTGGTGCTGAACGGATGGCGGGCAGGCCCACAAAGCCCGCCACCCCCAGGTCAAACCTCAGGGTGGCTGGAGGTCGTCCCGTGAGAGAAGAGTATCAACAGCATATTTTACCAACTATGCTTAAGTCAGAAAAATCAGAGATGATTAATTTTTCGGAAATAGCTATCTATTGAATATTTATGATTCAAATTGACTTTAATGTAATGTCATTTTCATACAATAAGACTGCAAAGTTAGCATGAAAATTCATTAGACATTATTTATTATGCGAGTTTACGAGATAATTATGAGAAGTACACAATACACGTTTTTTTATTCTTGTACCTATCCTATCCATACATCGAAAAGTTACATCTACATCTAAAACCACTACACTGTTGAATACAAACGTTTGCATTCACATGAACAAGACAGTCTCACCAGTGACTTGGTGTCAGTACAAAATTATAGCACATTTGGAATGTGCGAGCTTACTTTATTTGAGAGCACGTACAGCGCCCGCGCCTACATAACGTCCAACTATTGTTAGCAGGATACAAATTTGAAGTAATACATTTACTGTTTGTATAATTATATTTGGGTGTGTTGCCAAGCATCATACATGTCTGTCTATTTAGCAGCATAAGTATGAGGACTAGTATTAACACCGAGGAACATTTAAAAGTATACTGTGTGTGCGTATTCGTACGCATTTATCTTAAATAGGTTATTTATGTATGTTCATGCCCATGGTACAAATTATCTGTATCCTAAATTAACTTGTATTCATTCGTCCATAGGAGTACGAATGCCGGCGTCTAGACTGACAGGCAGTGCTTACTATGTTTAGATATGGTAAAGAAATCAATAGATTAGCCGTGAGGAAATAATATAGAGGCAGAGTTAGTGTCGCATTTATAATACTGCGACTAACATGAGTAAGTTCAGGAACTTGCGCAGGTTGCATGCATTGTGTAAGCGAACGATACGAGGGACTCAAGTAACCGAATGATTAACTCACGCATATAGTCGGCGCGAGCAGCTCTTACATGTAATCAGTGCCAGCTACAGACATCGTACATCACTAGGACAACTACAGCTGTTGCTTTAGAGCCTAATTATATGAGTTTTTGGTATTTTAATTCACCCCTCGATCAATATTTTATCTAAAAAGAAAATTGCCGCACTCTACTCACTCGACCTAAGCCCTATTTTATGGGAAGAGGAAGGTCTTTTCAAACATTATATTAAAGGACACAAGGTACAGCCAGACTAATTATAGAGTCACTGTGCCACATGTGTGAATCCCACACGATTTGAACACACAGCTCTTAGAGCGTCGGCAACGACATTTTGACCGCTTGCCTGTTGCGCAACCTTTCAGTCAAGTATCAAGATGCAGTTATGTCAAATCACGTGCTCTTTCAAAATATTATATCTTCAAAGCATGTCTCAACTAAAACAGTACAACAATGATTTCGTACCACTCAAATCATAAAGTCAACAAACAAAATGGTTCAGTTTGGCTTCTGTAGGTGAAGTGCTAACAATCACGTCCATGTAAGGATACAAGCAATATTGACACCCAATTCTGTGATATTGGATGTGTGGAAAGAGTTACGAAAATAAGGTAAATAGTACAAAAGCGAAATTGCTGATGTGTGGTCTGTGCCTTATTTAGGCAGGCCAGATCTGTCGAATTTGTCCGGACAAAACACAGCAGCGAATACAATATTGCTATTTTCTTAGGCCAGTTTTGTTGTGCAATTTAGTATTTTTAGCTTCAGCGGCTCGCCGACGTGGCGCGGCGGCCAGAAGCAATTATTTAATAATTTTCAATTTTATTACGTCTGAAATTCTAGCGATTGCCAGATTCACCATATACGCTTAATGATAAAAGTTTTCATTTTTATTTAAACCGAATACAAGATTTTGAAATTTCAAAGAAGTAGTCCTACTTACTGTTAGTTATCAGCATTATCATCATTTCAGCCAAAAGACGTCCACTGTTGCAAATAGGACTCCCCTAAGGCTTTCCTCAAAGACTGATCTTGTACCGCCCGCATAAATCAATTCTCGCGAGCCTTGCCAGGTGGGTCCACCTTGTGCCTTCCCCTGGTGCGTCTTCTTGTCCTGTAGTAACACTGTAAGTTGTAAATGTAATAAAATGTACTACGACATCCACAAGGATGACGTTAACTACGTAGTTGATTTACATTACATTTTATTGATTGATTCATTGATTGAATTGATTGAAAAATAAGCACAAATTTATACAATGGATACTAATCCATGGTATAAATGTGTGTTTATGTTTACGTACCACCGTGAGATTCCAATTCCAGGTCAAGCAAAGTATCATTGGGATTTTTCTGTTACAGCATTTTCAGTGGCAGCAATAGGCTCGGCTTACATAGGAACATTATTCATACCTAGTGAAAAGTGAGTGTAGTACGCCTCTGTTTACCTCTTTTGAATATAAAGGCAATAGACAAGATATTTATCAGATGATGATGAAAGCTTTCAAGCATTTCATTCTACCAAGATTCCAAAAATCTTTCTTTAATTGGCCCGTATTAGAGTAAACATAACGTATAAGAACATCCACTATAGACTCTATAAAAAGTTTCTTATCTCAATCATCAATATTGTAATTGGCAGTTTAATTTGTATACATGTCCCACAAATAAAAGGCGTGCCTTGCGTCAACTGGATACAGTACCAAACTGCGTGCAGTTTCTGTTTATCACATTACTACTTTTGTTCATCCCGAATGGTCGGCAGTTAGATATGTAGGTATGGTATGCCAGGATCGTCGTAGGTAGTGCCCTACATGATTTGCCTACTCATCAAATATTATGTCTGCCGTGCATTGCGGTCATAGTTTTAACGCTCTTTAAACCAGATAACCGCGTACACAAACACATTTAAAATCTGATCGTATGTTATCCCGTTATCATAATATTTTTAAAGACATACCAGAGGCCGATCGATCCATTTCATTAAACAAATACATAAGAAACGGCATGGTCTTTTTAAAGGAATGAATTAGATTATTAAGAATTGAAGCCGAAGCCAATGGATAAGATGTTGAAATTGCAACCGAAAGCTTGCGGATTCAAATCCCAGTTATTGCATCACCGACAAAAAACCACTTCCAACACAAGAATTTTGCCTAAGCTAGAGATTTTAAGAGTAATGTGAAATATATTTTTTAGAAAAATATATTGTTTTAATTGTTCTAGCGTATTACTATGTTTTTTGTATATAGGCACTATCGTTTTGGTATTTGGGTTCTACACGCACTCATAGGCCCTTCGAGGATTTTATTCTAGTGTGGGAGGGGACACCTACTAACTGAGGCACTCGCCACAGCAGGTGGAAGACTAATACTAGACTAGATATGAAACCTAATAAATGTATGCTATGGATCCGACTCCATAGCTCAAATTAGTACTATGGGTTGGAATAATGAGCTAGGTAGGTCATGAAAAATAATCAGAATAGCATCAAGTCAAGAAGATTATAATTAAAATAGAATGATATCGATATCATCATCATCAGTTGAAACGATTCGATTTAACATAATCTTTTCCGTTTATTGAGCAGCAATGGTGTTTTAAAACGAAGTTAGATAGAAAATCATATTACCTATTTTATATTTTTCCCAGACAGCAAAATTGGAATAGGTTTTTTTTTAAGTATCATTATGATTGTGTTACTTAAAATTGTATATAGGTACTTAAAACCATATTTTCCAACAAAATCATTTTATAACTTTTATACATGCATCATATTTTGCTACGTGAACCCTAATAAATAAAGAAAATAAACATAATATATTTAAAAATAGTAAATTGTTTAATTCACATTAATAGATCAACCGCAACCTTTGGACCATATATCCGAACACTATTGATTTAATACCTACTTGTCAAAGTACCTCGAAAACAGTTACAACCAAACTTAATCCATCTTTCTCCAAATAAATGAAGTACAGCCTTCACCGTAAGGTACCATCAAGGCATGAGTCACTTCGCACTGATTAGCAACGAGGTTACTAGACTTGAGTGTGGGTGCGTTGTGAAATTGATGGGTTGACTCAGTCCAGATTGATCGTGTGAAGCTTATTTCATTCATTAAGTAGTTATTAATGGTAGCTGTTCTTGATAGCATTGATAAAATATAAGACACAGATTTGCCAGACCCAAACGAGGCGTCGAATTTTATAATTTTACTAATTCGTTGTCGAATTTCCAAGCAATCATCATTATTATGTGGGAACTAAAAATATTGCTGGCGAAATATGGATTTGTACACCTCTGCCTGCATAAGATGCACAGGGATAACTAATTTAAATTTATAAATTACATCCTAGCTTTTGCCCGCGGCTTCTCTCGCGTAACAGAAGGTTAGATTATGTTAGTAACAGTACTTTAAAAAATATATATAGCCTATAATACTCGGTAATAATATAGCTTTCTAATAGTGCAAATATTTTTTAAATCGGTTGAGTAGTTTTGAGTTAAATCCTTACAAACAAAAATCAAATCTATCCTATTTATAATATTAGTATAGATTACTAACAATGCAAGTTACAAGGTAATGGTATACTTGTAAAATCGGTAGTATCGTTAAATTCACTTTTACCATAAGCTACCCATTGCTAGGTTTCTCTCTAGGGACTCGATTGGCACGAGCAAAGAATTTAATGTTGCAAAATACTTAGTAGAAGAGCGAGATCTGGATATACTCCTGATGGATGTCAGTTCACTCGCCCCATACAACAAGGTTCACACCCTAACAAAGGGCATAAAACCTAGACTACAAACGTTAGCGTGATACAACAATGCCCGTACAAGCCTGAGTCTACGTATTATGTATTTAACCCTGAGAAGTAATTAATTAAATGTAGCAATTTTAATGATTTACTTCATGAATACAATTAATGGTCTACAGTTTTGAAATGATTTCAGCTTCATATAAATATTTAATACATATTTTATTTATATGCATGTAGAATAGGTTTACTTAGAAAACCTACATATAAATTGTATTTAAATGAAGAAGAATGGGCAATAATACTCATTGTAACATTCAAATTAATATGCATTTTACAATTAGAGGAGTATGGTTACGAAGTGTTTGAACACGCGAACATTTTTAATAAATAGAAATATAAGTCTATTTACCATTAGAATTTGCTTGCTGAGTCCTCGTTAAAATTTGGCAATCGTACAGACCCTTCCTCTGCTTACTACTCAAGTTTATGATATAGCGTTCCCAGTTGTCTAGATAGGTATATAAGTGAGAGCCAGAATGAGTCGTACAGTACGACTGTCAATATTATACCTCCCCTCTTCTATATACTGTAGTAGATCTCAGCTGCAGCTGAATACCGCTGGCAAGGGGCCAAAGGTTATAGTAACCTGTGCTACAAAGTGCCGTACTAATATTCGCAACTGATTCCTGTCCACGGTTGCCCACGGTAACGTAAATCAGGGCAAAAAAAAATTGGGTATATGTTTGGATGTTTGTTATACATAAATACCACATGGTCTATATGTGTGCCAAATTCCACCCATAACTGTTCAGCGGTTTTTGGGTAATAAAGTAACAAATATCCTAACATCATCACATATTAGTTGGATCTCATATTAATACTACTAAGGTGGAAGTATAAAAAACACTTCGTTAAATATTTATATTATACTATATTGAAATTTGTTCAACAAGAAAGTACACTAAAATCTTTTAAGTTCAAATTCATCGCGGTCACACGTACCGTGGGTTCGATTCTGGAGGAGTGAACTCCATTGTCTCACACGTCGTTCAAGGCTTAGTGATTCAGTGAACGTACACACTTGTTTGAAAAGGTTAAGTTGATTTGAGGACCTACATGTAATCACTTTAAGGTCATGTGCCAATAGCGAGCTAATGTTCTTAAGAGGATGTCTAAGATCGGCATTCACGATTGCTGTATGATTTTCAGGTCAATAGTTATGTTTCTTTTATTTAGTTTGATTTGTAACTATCTGCTTACTTTTTTTTTGATTGCTTGATTAGACTTGACTGATGACGTGGAGGAAACAATCATTAAAGATAAAGCCTATAGTCGCAGCGTGATTGGAGATTTTTTTTTGTCAAAATTTTGCTGAGTGCATTAACCGGTTCTGTCACTATGGGCAAAATGACAGAACCGGTATTGTGCAATAGAAGGCCTTTTTAGTGGGCCAGCCTTACCTCCTGTTACGTGGAACCTAAAAACCATATACCTATGGCGAAATGTCGGTGAAGTATACCCTCTTTATAATCTTTCGAGGGTACTATGTTTATTGTTATTCAATATATATTAGTATATTATATTTTATACATATGAAAAGCGCACTTTCACTGAAATCTGAGCCCACAATGGCTGTTTGCGAATATGCTGTTGAACTCGTATCGCATGCACAGGCGCACGAGTCGCTCCATTCACACTGCAAACATTGCAGAAGCCTCACGCACTGCATCTACTTCGATATTATGATCTTGATACTTTCTAGATATGCCTTTTAAATGGATAAACGAACGAATATTTTTTTAGCTTGCTGTACTATTTTGCGACTCTAGAATGTAGACACGTTCTTACGCTGTCTTTTAAATCTAATATTGATAAGTCTTTATTAGTCTAATGTTTAAAGCATCGTCCTTTATTGTTCAAACTCATTGCTATCCTGTATAGTATACCTAGTCTATGGGCTGTGGTCATTTTGTCAATAGATATGTTAATTTACAATATGCAGCAAATATTTGTGTGATCTATAGACATTTGCATATATGATTTGTATCACTGCAAAAGTTTTTCGAATGTTTATAATATTGATGATTATAAGGCAAGTAATACAAACTACTAGCTGCTTTTCAACTAAAACTAAAAGTACCTATTAAAAATACAAGTAAATATCATCAAAATCAGTGCAATAATTTTTGCTTTTCCAATTATGTTATTAAATAATTATTTTTATGTTTTATATAATTGTATGAGTATTGATAGCTGACAATCATGGTGTCTATAGTAGAAAACTATAGACACCATGACTAACTTGCTCCCGTGTTATGTGATTGATAACTTGTGTTAGAGTCGTTTTAAAATTATTAGGTCACCACCACTATCGCGTTGGGAATCAAAATTAGGTTCGCGGTTGAGTAGCGACAACGTTACTTGGTTCCGCTATAATTAAATAATTATATATCATATTTTATAATATATCTCGTCACCGCTCAGCTCCAACTCAACATAAATATATAAAAATCAAATACGACATAGTGTAGAAATAATACTGTCCTTATATCGAAAATTAAAAACTTATTATTTTTCTTGCTAAAGAAAATCGTACATTGATAACTAAGCTCGGTGACTATGGCACATTAAAGCACTTCGAGGCTAATAGAATCAGCTTTTTATATCTAAAATCAATATTAGAACGATCACGGCAGCAAAACAGCCGCGTTACAAAGTGCGCGGGAGCAGCTAAGGACCCTTGAGTGCTGTCGATCTGTTTGTGCATACACGCTACATAAACACATACGGTTAGATGTGTCCCTCGTATTATTATAGCACTAATACATAATTATACATATTACACAAGTGTCTGGAGTGCGTATGAACCGTTACGACGCAGTCGACAAATAACTTTTTCCATCTTTAGTAGATGTTCTAGCAGTGGAAAAATAACCTACGTAAATGTTAATTGTTCAAAAGAGTCCAACTTTATAACTAAACGGGTTGCTGCATTTTTCAGCATTTTTTAAGCCATTATATTACCTATTAGCTGCCCTCAGCTTAACAGTACTTTGTCTCTAGATGAAAAAGTAACCAAAAACTCAAATAACTAAAAATACGTCGTAGACGTCGTGTATGCATAATATCATTATAATCGGTCGAATAGCGAAGGCGTGAAAGCGTGACAAACTCATATTCGCATTGATAAAATCAGTTAGGAAGTTAAGATGTCACTTTCGTTACAAATCTAAGGATATTTGACTGTATCAAAGAACACAAAAGAAGAAATAGACGTACATAATTATAAACTCGATAAACCTAACCGGCAAAAGTAATCGTGTAAAAATTATGAACACAAAGTACTGCAACCAAACAGTTCAATGGATCACAAGTAGATTAGAAAACATACATCCATATGTAAGCGATTTTGTTCACAAATTAAACAAATAAATTTAAAACAAATTCACTTGAAACCATTACTCATAATATTGATTTATTCATCGGAATACGTGAACTAAACCAAATAGGTACCTGTATATTAACGTACCGCATGCAAAAAACAGCGGGTTCTAATTTGCGATTCGATCAATATTTGCTTTGGAACCGGGAGCCAATGCACTTTGCTTTAAAGAGAACAAATAAATGACTTTAAAGGCGACGTCAAAGAGAACAAAATGAAACTGCACCTAATTCGTGAACAATTTGTTAATATACATATCTTGACCTGAATCTAGATGATTGTTTTATACACAACTATAGTTGTAACTAGTATCCATTGCACAGCCATCTTAATTATACATAGCTGTCGTAAGTGCTTGTAGCGTTAGGGGTACTATTTGTAACAAAGATGTTACTTGGCTGCCATTGTAAGTGTCAATTACTTCTATAGATAAATTTAGGAAATGCTGTATATGCCATTTACACTATTATCGCACAATCAAAAACGATGAATATATGAACTAAAACGTCTCAAAACAATAACTGAACAATAATCATTAGTTCACGAAAAATAAATCATAATAATTGTAAATAATTTAAAATCAATATAAAGTTCATTGACTTACACATGGAGCCGCAAAAACTATAAATCTGAATTCACATTTAACTCGAGTTTACAAAATCCATCTAGCATACACTTACTTGCACGCAAAAGTGTACAGCTTCGGTCGCGCCCTCTATCGGATTTGCATGTCACACATTGTGCTGTCAATCACCATGCGCACGCGCCGTCGTATCATCGATAAATCTACATACAGATGGTCCGGGCGCAGAATTGGAAAACCCTAATGTGCTGGCACTAAAGTAAACGATAATATTTTATTATAAAGTTATGGTAAGTGTAGAGTATATCGTATATGTATATTGATAGATCGTAAAATGCGTATGAAGAACCATTTTTGTCAGGAATGCATAATGAATTCAAATAGCAAAATGGTTGTTGGCATCAGTGTTAAAATAAATATATTTTTATAGACTTAGTTGATACTCGTTATATGGCATCCACTATTATTATGACAACAATTTGTGACTGTGTTGAAAATTTATTAGCTTTTTCCTTCGACAATAGTATTGTATTTAAAATAATTTTAATTCATATATGTATGATCCAGCAGTCTTTTCTCACAATTCCTTGAATTTCTGTCGTAAAATCGTGTTAATCTTCGACTTTTATGTTCTCAAAAGGGTTACCTTACCTTAGCCTTTTCGGAGATCCAAAATTTATTACACTTTTAAAAGTGATAGCGATTACATACATATTATATTATATATTATGTACGTACATAATAAAGGAGAGGTTATTGGTGTAATATCATAGTAAGAAAGCTTACTGTCATCAACCGGGCTTAGTTCCGAACACGTGCAGCTACTCATAATTTCTTTATGGAAAACCCCAATAATAGTTTGCAACCAAGAAATTGCACCATAGAACTCCTGCCTGCCTAGCAGTCGCATTCCCTATCGCTGCTTTATCAAAACAGTCCAAATTTAATCAAAAGTAATTATAATACTTTTATTAAAAGCTAATTTCACTAATGACCTATCTACCTACTGCCCAAGTAAAATACACATATTGCAATTAAATCTATATAGAAAATAAAACTAATATTGATAAAGCAATAATAATATTTTATACCTGTAGAACTAGTCAATTTGCCAATCTGACAAATGAATCAGACTCAAAATAAAGGTCGTACACATTTATTTCGCACACAGAAAATTGTTTATAGTTTTTATAATTACACAAAAGCAATTAAAAGTTTTATTTATTGCGTGTTTCATTATATAGTCTAATATCTGTAATGTGACCTGGGTGTTGGTCCTTGGTCAAATTTCATCACCATAATTTCGGCTGGCAGGCAGCGGATTATATTTTGGAGTCATTAAAAATATTATTATTCTAGATTTTGACCTTATATTTGAAGACCTTGATTCACTAATTGCAAGAAAACAAGAAGAATATTTTAAACTGCCTATAATTTTGATTAACATACTTATCTTAAATTGTACCGTGAAGGCAAGAATTAAAATCTAGACCAATAAACCATTAAACATAATGTAACGTTTAAAATCAAAGTTCTGAGGAGTTTGAGCTACTGATAAAGACATTAAAATCAAGTCAATTACGATTCGATCATAATATTCAGCAGGGTGATCAACATTTAATTGAAATACGCAGTATATGTTGACTGGATGGTCAGAATCAATTACGAGGCTAATAAAGCAATGAAAATCAATACGTCTAAGGTAATATGAGTAATATAGTAATATATGTCGTGATTATAATACTCTTCATCAAAATAAATTTTAAATTTCTTATCACAAAAAATTCGGGCGGAATGACGTAAGATAAGTGAATTAACAAAAGCATTGTTGATTTATTGTTTTTATCCGCTTTTATTGTCGTACTGCAGGGCAAAGATTCTTTCTTGCCCATTTATTCATTTCACATATTGATAAAATATATAACATTATTTATCAGGGTTGATAGGTGAGAAAAATACTCTTGTAGATACTTATAGCCAACTAAACTTGTGTTGCGTTTCTGGCGCTAAAAACATCTTCTTAAGCCACAACGCAAAGATGGACCAGTAATTTATACCTCTTACATTGAATGTTGCTAACTTAGATCTACAGATCCCTGTATGATCCATATAGACAAAGCCCATTCTGTGTCAACGTAAAAGCTTTTAAAATGTACGAAAAAAGAATTTAATCGATAGAACATATTTCGTTTTTATATATTTTAATCTATGCGCGACGGTGCTTACAGACTAAAGACGTTCTTTAGTCGTCAGCGACCGTAAGCTATGATAATATTGCCTTCAGCCTGACCTATAAGCCACGTAAGAGGTATAAGAAAATATCTTAACGTAATCGATGCTTCTGCCCACTTTACAATAGCATTATCCACAATAAGAACTAATTAAACTCAATGTTCTACGATTTTTACGTAATAAGACTAATGCGTTTATATCAATAAAGTAATTTCAAAACGTATCATAAGGTACAATCAATCTCTGTAAAGAAGGTTTCGCAAGTAGAGCCACCAACTCATCGGAACTCATCACTTTAAGCCTACACAAAGTTATTAAACCGTCGCTAAATGTCGGTACTACAATAGATAGAATGGTTTTGTAGTGCATTGCAGAAAAAGTATACCTTTATTTTTGCTTATATGTCTTACGTCTATGCGAATGTTATTATACGGATTTCCTAGCTGTTTATTCTAAATAGATATAATTCAAATACTTCTATGACATTTAAAATAAAACGTATTTACACTTTTCTTGACGTTTTGATTGCTTTTCGACAGCCAAGCCAAGGTCATGGGACGTAGTTTTTTGTCTATTATATAAGTAAAGAGTATTTTAAATTTAAATGTGTAAACATTTGTATTGGTTGCAATTTTATTTCGCTTTGTTAGGTTAAATTGCTCACTCTAAGCTATAATATTTTTATAAAAATATTTAACAATATACTAGTTCCAGTTAAGCTATTATTACTAGTAAATTATATTATATAATTGATAATCTCGACAAAATGTATATAAAACACATAGATTTTATGCAACGATTGACTCAAGAAAAGTGAATCATGCTAATTATCATTACGAAGATTAAATCAAATGATAAATAAGAGCACTGATTGCTTCACTGACAAGCACTTAATAAAATAAATAATAAATAGTTGTTCAAATATAAATAGTCAGTTTAATCTGTCCCACAGTGTAAACCACAGAATCCGCCTTAGTATGGCGAATATCAATTTTTCACCAAAAAAATGTAAATAGGCGCGATATTTTATTTGGACAGATCAAATAGAAAAATGCTCAATTACATTTTTTCGTAAACTTAATTACTCGGAACGGGTGATCCGATTGCGTGAAATTCCTGAGTTTTATGTTGATCTTAAGAATGAAGAAGAAGTGGAGTTGAAATTGTACTAAAATTGTTACTTCAAAAACTTAATCGTTTAGGACAATAAACATAAGGTTTGATTAATGCGAGAAGCTGTATTTTGAAACAGCTACTCAAATAAATCAAGACTGTTGAAATTGTAAACAAATTACATTGACTATGTAATTTGTATATAATTTCAACAGTCACTTCACGAGTGTTTAACAAGAAAACCGGTAGATATTGTGCACACCAGTTTATCATATTATTTACAAACTTATGAGAATTATTATTTTCTTTTAAAGTGAAACCGCAATAATACGGTAAAATGAATTGACACCACTCTTATACACCTTACAAGCTGCCCTTGTTCCTGTGGCATAAGATAGCACCTTCGTTTACACCTCAACGAGAGATCTCAGATCGTACCCTAAGTTCAGCAAAATTATATAAGTTTATTAGGCTTTACTCAGTTCTTGGTAACCATTATGTTTATGTTTATGTGCCCCATGCAAGACGCTAACAAGCTTACCCCTTGGGCCTTAAAATATTGCAGGTTAAATGTGGGTGAAATAGGTACTTCTTCGGGATTTACATATATGAGTCTACGTGTCTTTATGTACTTCCTTATCATAAATCTTCATTTTCTTCCGCCGCATGACTAAAACATATTCCCATACCACCACACTTATTACAAAAACGTATTGTCTCGTGTCGACTCATCAGACGTCTTTGTTCTGTCTGGTGATTCAACGACTCCATATCTCGAACCCACGGCCACCAAATACAGAATTTGAGCGTGTAGGTATTTGAACCGAGATTATCTGGTAGGTATTAATACTTATATTACTGTTTTAGTACTGCTGTATGATCGAAGCAAGTGTTGGTGGAGACCTAGATAGAGCTGGTAAAAGTTAGAATTTACGTTTAGACTTTGAAAATTGTAAATAATTTTGTGAACTCCTTACAATTTGACATAAAGTTTCACAATTGGTACAGTTTCTTTAATAGAGGTTTTAAGCAAAATATTGAAAAGATTTCATCGAAAACATTAATTATATTCTTTAATTTACTTTTCTTACTTACTAAACAACTTTTGCCCTATGGATTGTAACTGTTTAACGAAGGACATTATAGGCACAAAAACAGATAAAAATGCACACAACTACTTATGGAATACACAAATTATCATAGCCTCGTTGTGCTTTTTAATTGGCAGGGCCCATCGTTGTCATTTATTTGCTGATGGTATCAATGCGTCGGATTGCCCGTGGAAGCACCGTTTCTTACAAAAACCTAAATAATAGTAAACTATTACTATTTGTACATTTTCTGACCAAATCAGAGAGATTCTGAAGAAAGGTCTGGTTAAAAGTATTCTTAACCTAAGAGCGTGCGTAAAGAATATGAGAAGAGTGACTGAAACTATCGAGATGCCATGACCGTATCTAATAGAAATAATGCGTAATCATACCATTATTATACGAACATTTTCTGGCCAGAACAGCGGCTTTCTGGATAAAAGCCACATTAAGAGTACCCTAAACTGACGAAAGTGCAAGAAAAATAGTTGCCAGGGCCGAAGGTAAAAGAAATCCCGCGTAAGTGCAGGTGTGGCACTAGTATCGTACGCACTTTTTCAGACCAGTTTAAGAGGGTTCCAAAAAGGACTAAATTCTGATTACGCTTAACCGTGGTCGCCTGCGTTATATTCTTCAGCATGCAAAAGTAAATTAAGCGAGAGAAATGGCAGAATCGTAGCAAGTTTAAATCCGTAGTCTCTTCCTACCCCCAAATTATCAAGCGAGTAATAAACGTCAGTCTATAAATGTCTTTATAGATTTCCATTAATCAAAGTGCCACACCAAACATAGTGGAAACAAACCAAACCCGCGACAGAGGACTAGTATTCCAATAAGTTATGAGTAATGGCCCATTACCATAATCAGGTGAAGGGCATGAGTTCATAATGACATGCTGCGATTGTTTGTCAATAATACTCCATCATGAATCAGAGCCAATATTGTTTGTGAAAGGTTTGTAATGCATTGTTTATGGCTACTATTAGCTGTAGTGTACGGAGTGTAACAGAAAAGCTTGATCATATATAAGATTTGTCCTTAAAAACACTTTTTTTAATATTAATTAAAATCTGTACACGTGTTCTAACCCCTACACCCACATTTCACAGAATTTACACACATCAAAGTGTCTAGGAATCAAGTACATTTTTAAATATAAAAACTATCAAATTAATATTTGCCAAATCTAGTCTTCCAGACTAGCATTTTACTTTAATTCCTATGTTTAAGTTATTAAATTATCCCTATATTTTGGCAAAACTAAGACAATTTGAAATTTTGGAAAATGTGAAAAATTATCCCAAGTTAATGTCTTCAAATAAATGGAAAAATGGGGATAATTTATAATTTTTTATTTTAAAGAATATAAATAGTTTGTGTTTCCACCATTGACACGAATAAAACAATCATACCGATTTGGTATGCTTAAAATCAGTTTATCAAAATCACTTTGAGGAATGGCCGCCCACGTTCTTTCTAACAAGTCAAAAGGTTGTTGTGGGGTATGTACGGCACCCACACTTGGCAGAGCTCTTCTTTGGAGTATATCCCTCTGCGTATTCAATTGGGTTGAGGTCTGGAGATTGAGCAAGCCACGGCAGGACGTTGATACGAGCATCGGCAAGAGTACGTGTTACGACTCTAACCGTGTGTGGACGTGCATTGTCATGCTTTAGTCGAAATTAATCATCCAACGAGTTTTGCAAAGGGATGATCACGCCTGAAACAATCCTCTCCGCATAAATCTGAGCATTGAGGTTGACCCTGATCCAAGTGAGATCGGTTCTTCCACCGATCCAAATACCGGCCCAGACCATTATTGTTCCACCTCCATATGAATGAACTTCCTAACAAAATTTCAAACGTTCTTGACGCCCATAAGTCCTCCAAATCCGAGTACGTCTTGTATCTGCTCTTAAACTGAAAACGAGATTCATCGGAAAAGCAAACACAACGCCAGTCTTCTTCCTCCCAATTTTTGTCTTCGCGAACCCATTGCAAACGGGACCTACGATTGCAGGGTGCTATAGGTGCAACCTTCAGGGGCCTTCGCGAACACCACAATGACCCACTTCACGTAAACGATTTCGAATGGTTTGGTTGCTTATCAGCAAGCCTGAAGAGCTGTGGAGCCTCGTAGCTAACATCATGGCGGTCATGTTACGATTCCGTCGAGCAGTATTTTGGATATACTGGTCCTGTCTGCGAGTGGTGATGAGAGATCGTCCTCCATGTCGCTCGGCCACGCTGCCCGTGATACGATAGCGTGTCCAGAGACGACTTATAATGCTCTGTGTAGTGCCAAGAGCGACAGCCATAGCACTTTGCCTGGAACCAGCTTGCAACATTCCGACGGCTCTCATCATCTCTTCTCGTGTTAAATAATGTCTTCGCTCCATATTGATGCAGTTTTTTTCAGTTGCGATTCAGAAATTGTAATGGTTTTATAAAAACGCTATTACACACTTTTATAGAAATCCTGATTGCCAGTTGATTTTCTATTTTTTATCGAAAATGGAAAATTATTTTTCAAATAGTGAAAAGCACTAAAAATAACCAATTACAATCAAAAAAGTTTAAATAATAATCTTTGGTGAGCCTCTAAAACGTATTCGATCCCTAGACTCTTTTGTTGTGTGTAGTAACAAAACATTAATTAAATTTTCTTGACAAAAATCTTCAATATTAAACATTAAAATGTTTTAAAAATCTTCACGGGCATGATATCTGTGAACTAATACGCACCACCGAGACTGTTCAGCATAAGATAAATATAATGACCATCGTACATAACAATGCATAAAACATATACTAGTACAATAAAGGTCTCCCCATATCACATGCATGTTCATCAGTCACCGAGCATGTATTACCGCGAATGTTCACCATAAGGGTGACATTTGTTATACGTGGTGATGTATCGAGCGCGCGCCGCAAGTGACCGACTGCATTTGTCGCGGGCTAAACGCATCTCACCTTTACACTTCAGGATGCGTTCAATCAGAGAGACGCAGTAATGATGTTGATTTAATATTAAACAACGGCTTTTGACTGCTCGGATGGCACGGCTTAAGTGGTTGTCTCGCCATTGCAACTGAGCTAAATGTTGTGTGTTCAAATCCCACACGGGACAAAAAATTGTGTGATCCATAAATGGTTGCTCTGAGTCTGGATGTTCGTCGTTTGAATGTTTATAAAGTCTCCGCGAGTTGTTTTTCGAAAAACTCTTTTACAACATCTTTGTTCGCCCGTCCGTCCGTCTGTCTGTCTGTTATACAACTTTCAACTCAAGAACCGTAAAAGCTAGAGACTCGCAGTCAACGACATTCGACTCAACATAGTCGATATTCCCCCTAAAATTACTATGACCTTTGACCTCTGACGGTCACGTGGTATCACGCAAACTTTGCATATTACTTGAACCATTTTTTCGAACTCTAAGATTTACGGCAATTCATTGCCGATTCTCACTTGTTTTTTTATGTAATGATCTTATCACTTTCTTTCTTAGCACGAATGGCGTCGTAGTTTAAAAAGTCTACTAAAGTGAAAGCAAAGCAAAGCTACTACAGCGAGTTTTGTATATTTTATCCTAACACAGCACAATAATATGTATGATTCTCAAGTATTTGGCGTAGTTGTAGATGTTCTTTCCCCGCGATAAAATAATTATTTCTAGTGCGGGACTTGTTCTTTTTTTAATAGGGCATGTTGATCTCGATCTATCGATTAGCGCATTAGGTTTAGGGATCGATACGCTACTGCCACTATGGCGAGTATTATTATTTATCTATGCGTCTATGCCACGCGAAATAAAATCGTTATTATATATTATATGTATATATAGAGCAGCGATAGCTCAGTGGGGAGACCAACAGACTGCAATGCAGAGGGTCTCGGGTTCGAACCCACGTCGCGCACCTCTGACTTTCGGAAGTTATATGACTTTCCGAAATTATATGCGTATTGATTGAAAATTTATCGCCTGCTCCGTGCCTCGGAGAGCACGTTAAGCCGTCGGTCCCGGCTGCCATGAACATCTATGTAATGGCAGTCGTTATTGGGAGAGTGTCGACACAAAAGATCCCACTGGGTCGAAGTGTCGCCGGTCTACACTGACTGGCCTCCAGATAAGATAAGAATATATCTTATCTATATTATTATACATTTTATCTTCACATGGCATAATAATTTGTGTGATTCTCAAGAATTTGGCCTGGGTCTGTGTGTTATCTGTTCTTTGAGACCGTTGTTTTAATGTTTGTAAATAACGATTTTTAACGTATATAAAGTTCTACATTTATATTTTATCAGATCATCATATAATTATTTTTATGTGTTTATTTAATTACCATAGAAAAATTTAGAATCAATTTATAGCACCTAAAATTTTATAATCTATAGGTTTTGTTCGGTCATTTTTTCTGTCGGTAATATGAATATTTGTAAAGATTCTGTGAGCCGGGCTTAGCTACTTAGATCGAATGCACCTACTTAAAAGGCAAGTTTTATCCTAGCTAATATTATAAATGCGAATATGAGTTTGTTTGTTACGCTTTGATGCCCTAACTACTCGACCGATCATGATAAAATTAATAAAATTTCGCATAAATTTTGTCAGGGCTACTGAAAACGACATAACATAGAGTACCTTACATCCAGAAAGAAAACTGTTCCAGAGCTATCGAAAATTGACAAAATCTTGATAACGCGGGCTAAGAAGCGGGCAAAATCTAGTAGGATATTTATATTAATATAGCAATACAACACAACGGTAAACGAAAAATAGAACTTATTATAAGGTGAGAGCTCTCACATAACACCGGCCGACCGCACGCATACTGCGCCCGTGCAGGTGTCACCGCTATCGACTGACCATTTTTACGTACACCCACCTTTGACATCGCACTGTCTGCGCCTGGGAATCGAACTCACGAACTCAACTCGTGAAACGGGAAAGTCTTGTTTCTTAATTCTTGTTTTTCCTTATAAATGTGGTAAGGCTGGCCATTCAAGTGACATTAAGGGAATAATCACATGGATGTGCAATTTAAACCTCTGCGTCCATAAAACTATGATCAATGTGAGATGTGAAAGGGACGCACGATAGCACTGGTAATAACGTATTAACGCTATATTTAGGACTATTTCGATTCAAGAACTGTCAAGCTAAAATAAAAACTAAACAACAACTTTGATGTTTTAGAACAAATAAGGCCTTTTATAATAAGTCTACAACCTCGTTTTTGTATTTAAAATAATGTAGATTAAGCTTTCAGTCACAAAAGGTATTTCATTGACTAGTAGAATATAAGAAATAAAAAAAAATCTTTGAAGAATACTTTTAAAGGTTGAATCTCAATAAGCTAGCCCAATAACGATACGGACGCCGAACAAGGCACGGAAGCAATATATTTTGGAGCAGAAAATATAATTAATTATGTATAAACTAGATTATGCTTACGATTTCAATTCAAGTATATAGTAAACTACCGTTCGCCGTCAAAAAATATTGAATTATACGCATGCCACACTATTCACCGCGTAGGTACTCCGATTTTACTAAACGGAATTAGCGGAACCGTGACCAAATTAGATAGAATAAATTCTGTAAACGGCGTCAAAATCCGTTCAGTGTTTTTCCATGAAACTCGAATAAACAAACAAACACACATTAAAAAATACCCTAATTTCAGATTCAATGTAGTTCGGTATCAGAAATCTATAATTAGTAGATCTGAATTCGTTTCTAACATATCATGTACCAACACCGTTCCTTTGTAGTTTTATATTACACATCAAAATTCGGTTAACTTAAAGAGCGTACTGCTCAGTAGAAATAGAATAAGATATGTTATTACTGTCAATTATTATTACTTCTAGTTAAGCTGTAATACATAGCGTTAAAGTTTAGAAGCTCAATAAATAGTCGGTATGTTATAAGGTTGATCAATGATTGGCTAAGTTACGGGCGCTCGAGTCTAGCTTATTCCATTACTATAGTAATAACCATCCCTAATCCTTTGACGACATCCAATTACTTCAAAGAGCTACAATTCACTAATCACTGCGGCGATATCGCCTTTTAATTGCCTTATAAGACATTGACAGCTATCCCATTGTAATCATATAAGGCGACTCAAAGTTTTTCTAACCCGGAAATCAAAGTCATTTTTCATCAACATCAAGAGTTTACAGTTATGAAATTAAAGGCTTTATTACATCAATCCTGTTTGCTATCTCTCGGTATTGCCAACTTAATAATTACCCTTTTATTGTCCTATTATGAAGCAAGTCTTCCGGGTGGGCATGAACGTAAAACTCCGATAAATCGTAAAATTCATTCCGTTTCTAATGATTCCACTCGAAATGGTATTTGATACGTTACTATATTTCGAAAATTATTGTTTCCTCTTGAAAATAATGTGAGCTTGTCTCGAGTCGAAGATTAAAGCCTAATAAAGGCTTCGATATAATCTTTAAAGGACGTATACACATAGCATTGTTTACGGAGAAGGAAGAAATATCATAAAAAAATATACTAAAGAAGACTTGATCATATTGGTGAAACTGTAAAATATCTTTGGAAGATAATGACCTTTTGTTTTATGAATATAATAAACTGTTTATTAGCAACCATATACGTCTTAATACAACGAAGTTATGGTTCTAATCGACTGGAAAGGGACACAAATACAACACTAACAATAAATTTGAGTTCCTTTTGAGTTGGCTTGTTAGCTTTTACGCACGATCGCGTTTAAGTGAGTGCGTCTCATATCATATAAAATTAGTTGGCATATTTGCATTTCAATAACGCTTACAAGACGATGTGGCATTTGCAAACTATTTATTTAAATTTATAATACTCATATTTACTAGAACTTACATCATATAAAATTTCCAAATTTCTTTAGTATTAATAACTTTAGTGTCGCGAGGATTTTACAAACAATCATACAACGGACAGAAAAAACACCCAGATTCGAAACATCTGTTTTGTCCCGTGTGGAGATAACACCCACAATATTAACCGAACTATACTATCCCTACAATCAAAGAAAAATAATTGGATACAACGTTCGTTTAACGATAATTATTATAAGTTGACATTAGCATTAGGATTAACCCCCAGACTATGAAAATATTTTTGGCACCTCATATTGATTAATTAATTTGCTTTACTACATTTTTTTAATTCTCATCTACCTATGTATCTTACGACAGTATCATAATCTAAAATCATCAATACAAATCACTTACAATAAAAACTAAAAATCCAAACACATTCAAAAATTGTTCTCATTTAAAAGCACACATCACTAAAGATCGGTCTCAAGATATGGATTATTTTAGATCGTGTTAACATGAATATCAATAATAATAACACGACAACGCAAGAGAATCGATTACAATCGAAAGAGACTTGGATGTAACATTATATTCGTTGCGATAAACGATTGTTTCAATTTATTCGATTTTATAATTGATGTGCTTCTCGATTCGGGTGTCGGCGGGTTCTTGGAACGGTTTATTTTTGACGTTTTTGGGGTAATTGAATTTATTCTCATATCACTATCTTGACCTTTATATCTTCAGAAAAATGTAATCTCGCATTCTTTTTTATTGGCGTAGACATTTTTCATAATAAAGTTTACTGGGGTTTATTTATATTGAAATTGTTGTGACATCCACCGTTTTTCGTCAGGTTTTCGATAACCAGGGATCACTCGCAATAACTGACAATAAATAAGGCCCGAAAATACAAAATTATGCAGGTTAATCTGTTGGATTTTACGTAGATCATAAGTCGCTATGTATTATTTTTTATCTAAAGTGCTTACTTGGAGCGGTTAGCCTACATTTATAGAGGTTTACAGTTTATGCAAGACCATACTAGTTTAGTATACAGTATATAGCCTTATTATTATCATCCCTATCGTTAAAAATGTATAAATGCGAATATGTTGGTTGGTACACACAGCGACACATCAACCTAGACTGTTTGGACTTTGAACTATTAAATGAAGCCTACTGTACACTGGCACTGGATGGTGACGAGACGGCCATTTAAACCACTGAGCCATCTTTGCAATTATCCTTATGATGATATCAGATGTTTTTTATAATATTTTTACTGTTTTTTTGTTCGATAAGACCATTTTTTAGCGCTAGCCAATAACATACCGATTAAATAAAACGCCTCATAATTATGTACAAGTCAATCCTAATTCACTGCAAATTGCAATAAATAATACCACCGCATTTCATTATACATAAACTTTTTGACTTCTAATCATCATTTTTTAGATTGATTTTATTTAAAAACATTTAACTATGAGTATTTTATCCAATAAGTAAAATATTGAATCAGTAGTAATGCCCATGCCAGAATTCTAAACGCTTTTGTTCGATTATCTTACTTCTTACAAAGTATTTTCTACCACCACATATTTTAATTCAAAGCAAATCATGGTGACAAATATGAAGAGTATTAAATAGCCAATAAAATCGCACGAACAGACAAGCGAACAAAATTCATACATTTTATATTAATGTCGGATCCGTGTAAGGTAATACGGAGCAATAATTATCAAAAAATATGTATTAGTTGGGCAGTCTGCGGGCAGGGACTGTCCATAAATTAGTTTATTTAATTATGAATTTCTTAAGTACGATTCAAGATATATTTGTACAACCTGCCTGGACTGCCCAGGTCATATGTAACACGTAACGATTTTATTTCTTTTATAGTTTCCACAGAGTAGTTGTGGGAGACCGTCGCGTTTGTAGTTAAATACTTTGCGTATTTGAATGCAAAGTTATGCGAAGCATAATGTTTTTTATTGTATCTAAGATTTAGGTAGATACCTTAGTAAACTTAGTACCCAGTACCTTAATAAACAGAGCAGCGATAGCTCAGTGGGGAGACCAACAGACTGCAATGCAGAGGGTCTCGGGTTCGAACCCACGTCGCACACCTCTGACTTACGGAGATATATGACTTTTCAAAATGATGTGCGTATTGATTGACAATTATCGCTTGCTTCGTGCCTCGGAGAGCAGGTTAAGCCGTTGGTCCCGGCTGTCATGAACATCTAATTGAAAATGAAGCGCTGTATATTTAAATGATATGTACAGTTGTAACTGGATTCCAGATTCATAATTTAATTTGTATTATGTTAATTTGTTATCTGTATCTGTAGGTATTGAATTAAATAAAATTAAAATATACCGCCACATCCGATTGCATATATATTTTACTATTAAATTTTAAATCTACTACTCACGTACTTGAGATCCAAACGCGGGGATTAAATCAAATCGACTGTACAAATATACTATTAGCTAACACAGAGTATATGAAGACTAAAAATAATAATTTGTGGGTCACACAAATAATCCCTACAGCCAAATATAACCACACTAAATTTTGCCCGCGGCTTTGCTCGCGTAGATGTAGACTAGGTTATATTAATAACAGTACTTTTTTTGGGTGAAAAGTACTCTATGTAATTTTATGGTCCCCTGGCTGGAATGCGAAATTTCATGATGATCGGTCGAGTAGTTAAGGCGTGAAAGCGTAACAAATAAACTCACATTCACATACATACATAGATTCACGCCTGTTTCCCAGAGGGGTAGGCAGAGACTACGGATTTCCATTTGCTACGATCCTGACACACTTCTCTGGCTTCATTCACTTTCATCACATTCCTCACATTCACATTTATAATATTAGTTAGTATAACAAATTCCATACTCGCCTTTAGGCTGCCTGTCCATAGAAGCGGCATTGCATTGCACTGCATTGCACACTGGAGCGGAGCGGAGATTTTATGGAATCCTATTGGTTAATATTTCTCCATTTCTTCGCTCCGCAGCCTCACTCCGCTTCAAAGGACAGGCAGTCTTAAGCTGTATAGATGTGCAAAATTAAATTTTACACAAAAAGTTAAAAGTAAAGTTAAGTAAAGTAAAGTTTCTACACAAAATTACGACTCACACACTTTGACTGCATGTCAGGTCATGTGTCCCAGACTGTCAAGGACCTTCATTTATACTTAGTAGCTATTTGAAATTAACATAAAATCATATGAACAACAGTTTTATTGCATCGGGCACCTTGCCAGTTATTGTAATTTCTATGTTCTTAAAGTCCTTGTGAAATATATGTACTATATACATAGATGTGTAATACTAGGTTTTGGCCATGGCCACTCGATTTAATATAGATTTGATCAATAAGTTCGTTTTCCTCGAGAACAGTTGATTTCTGGATGAAAGCTATCCTAAGCCCTTTTTTGCAACCCTGACAACGTGTACCTACCTATGCATAATTTCATGACGAGCGGTTAAGTAGTTAAGGCATGAAAGCATAATAAACAAACAAACCTACGTTCACATTAATAATATTATATTTAGGACGTACCCCATACAGTGTTTGGCAGAAATTAATGTAAATTTCGAAAAGACGGAAAACCTTAAGACTGCGAGTGAAATGTGCCAAAACAGGCGGTCACAGTTAAGTGAATAAAATCAACATGTTTTGTTTAATACAAATATAAAATATACATTTACCATAACAATGAATGTGTTTACAATTACTCCATGTAAAAAACTTAAAATATTTAATATTTTCACCTACAAAATTACGTAAATTTGCACGAAAAATGCAAAAACGTAAGCTCGTGTTACGTGATTTTTAGATTGTAACAGTAGAAATCTATCTTATTTTACAGCTTAAACGAAACAAATAGTTATATAACAATATGTCCGTCCCAAATATTTAAGTTATTGGTTGACAATAAAGATACATATTTATCAAAAAAGCACTTCAAATCCTTCATACAATTTTATTATGGCGGCCGCGCGTTGATTTGAATTTCGAGCTCTGTCATGCAGTCCAACCGCGTCTTACGCTCGGCGCAGTCTTAATAAACTCTCGGACATAGTTTATCCAAAAACCAATATGGCGATCTCACAAATATAAGCTCGAACTTATGCTATGGGGTTTATTATACATACACAGTATTACATTTACTTTTGCAATGAGTAAGCAGAGGTGTATTGTACCAACATGTCTTTAGGTTGGGTTAACGTTATAGTTTTAGGTCTACCGGTTACAGTTCCAGATTCCATGTTACCAAGCATTCCTTGACTGAAAAATTCAAGAACATTTTTTATAGACGGGACTCGTAACCTCATGACCAGCAGTTGCGATCACTACTGCTGTTTCGCTAAGAATTCGGTTGAACCGCATCCTAACTAATATTATAAATGCGAATGTAAGTCTGTTTGTTTGTTACGCTTTCACGCCTTAACTACTTGACCGATTATCATGGAATTCCGCATACACGTTGCCAGGGGAACAGAAAAGGACATAGGGTACTTAATCCAGAAAAAGTGCTGTTACTTATCTAACCTACATTTAAGCGAGCGAAACCGCGGGCACAATTAAGTATTTAAGTATTTAATAAATCTATTAAGAAACAAGTGGGAATCAATGAATTGCCGTAAATCTTAGAGTTCGAAAAAATGGTTTAAGTAATATGCAAAGGTCAGAGGTCAAAGGTCATAGTCATTTCGGGGTATATTGACTATGCTGAGTCGAATGGCGTTGACCGCAAGTCTTTAGCTCTTACGGTTCTTGAGTTGAAAGTTGTATAACAGACAGACGGACGGACAAAGCTGCTGAATAAGAGATTTTTCGAACTCTAAAAATATAAATTAGAAATGCAATATTTACATTTGTAGCGTACTCTGTGCGTGTCTTGGATGTCCGACCGAAGTCGGGCGTCTCCGAGATCGTAGCGAGAGATAACTCAGTATAAACATTATAAATTATATTTATTGCATTATATTTGGGCACGGCAGATATTTGTTCCAACGTTCGCTTCTATCAAAGCGCGCCCTCGGCGAAAGTTATCGATTTTCATTCCGATCGATTAATGTGAACGTATCGATTTCATTTGTATTAATTCGTGTAATGATTAGTGTTGTGTATAGCCGAGATATTTGAGTAATAAACTGAACATTATGATTAGAGCGGTTTAATATATTGATGGATCATTACAAATTTGAAATCTCAATCATACTTTGTTGTTGGATGTGGTGGAAGTTTGGCGGTTTCCGATTTGGTTTTACGCAGAACTGATCCATAGTAATAGCTAATTACTGAATTGTATAAATTATATTTGTGTTCAAATTGATGATCATAGTATGATGATCAATTGTAAAAGAAAACGCTTTCGAGAATAGAGCTTAGCTTAGCTTTAAATTTATATAGTAGGTATGTATAAAGAGTTGCCTCAGTGGCGCATCGGCAGTGAATGCAACTGCTATCTATATAGGGTCGGGTTCAAATCCCGTTTCGGTCAAATAATTCCAGGAATTTTCTATTAAAAAAATCTTAGAGACGGTACAGGGTTTAATAATGTGCCCGGTAGAACCTAAAAAAATTGTCAGCGAAATCTCCACCTAGCCCTCCAGGGACAGACCTGCAACTACATATGTGGGTATGCGTGTTTCTTAATGTATAGTATACTTTTTAATCTTCGATGGCGTAAGCGTAAATAAGACGCGTTAAAGTGGACGATTTAAAAACGAAATTAAACTAAGTCCTTCTTATTTTCTCTTCTACGGCTTTCAAATTCTCCCAAATGTCAAAAAAATCCACATTAAAATACATCTCTGTATCATGGCGAACCTTACTACATTAAAGAATTAACGCGAAGACATTTATTGTTTTTGGAGGTAAATCATTAATAGTCCATCTCGCTTTAGGCGGTACGAAGGGGTATGTCAGACCTAAGGAGTAAAACCACACCCGTGGTCCTTCTCGTGACGTTTACATACTGGTGCGCACAAAGATTACCCTATCTCATGACAGTCATGACATTACTGATTGGCGAAATTTTAACCCTGTCAATTGACTGACAATTAATTTTAAATATTTCACTTTACACTATTACCTCGTATATTGAATCAGAATCTTTTCTTAACTTTAATGTGATGCTGAAACATGAGATGGCGTGCAGTCGTCTCATCCGCAAGCGAACAAAAGCACCTAGAACAATTTCATAAAAACAAACCCATTTCGTTAGGTAGCAAGCACACATTGACATGCAGTAGCGAAGCACAAACATCACTATTGACACAGCATTAAGTATCCCGGTAGTATATTTACCTTTGCATCGGTCTGTCTTAAAGAAAATTTCAGTCGACCACTCAAAAGAATTTCAACTTTATTCCATGCCACATAAAATTGCATTTTGTTTGATAGCTTTCCGTTAAGGGTTTGAGTAAGTGGACTTAATTGCGATGTATTGAGTTCCCATTATGGGTTTTAGGTTATAAAAACGTGTCATGTGTTTTGCCTTTGTCTTAAGGTGAGAATTATTACTAACAGATGGATGTGATTTCCCAGTATTGACAAAGGCAAGCATTGTAATTATACCACTAAATAATTTTTATTATTGGTTGATAAAGAATATTGTATGTTTTTAAATGTTATCAACCGTTACCAAAATCGAATGATTCGAAAACATACGTCGTCATTAATTATTATAGGAATATTAATTGATTTAGAATTAATTATAACTGAAGGAATATTCTTTTGTTTTCTGATGCTAATTATGTAGATGGTCTTTGTTTTCTTTATCGCCTATGTAATAAATCATTCGAATTTGGAAGATAATATTACTTCTCTCTTACTGTACATTTGGCCGATGACTTACATTGATTACACTAAAATTGTCGAAAGTTATTTCATAAACTTGTAATATATTACTTATTAATTAAGACATTCGAATAATTCGGCATGAATGGCGCAGTGGTTAAACTGGTCGCCTCGCCACTATGCCGACTGTTATGGGTTCGAATCCCACTCAGAACAAAAATGTGTGCGATTCGCAAATGATTGTTCCGAATATTCTTTGTTTCCGTTGTTGAGTCTCGCGACACAGGAATTATTCCTAGTACGGGAGGAATCATATTAAAATACATCTATATCAAGTGAAATATCCAAACCATTTGGTAAAATTAATATTATTTATATTTAATTATCTTTATATATTGAAATTAAACTACTATATACGGATTTTATCGCGTTATTTATTTGACACTTTATTACATAATTTTGAAAACTGTTACACTACTACTACTATTAAACTTTACTAATTTTTAAGCTAATTGAATTATTATTAAAACTATTAAAACTATTTAGATTTAATTTAATTCTACTTTTTTTTTTCTTTTATATATATAATTCTATTGTACGTATATATGTCACTGAAATCCTCGTAAAGGGCAGGACCGATTTTGATAAAAAAATTTGTGTGTGTTCATGTGGATTTGAGGATGGTTTAGAATTGGGTTGGGAGTTTTTTTTTTCGTGTGTAAAGGACGTCTTTCGGGACAGCTAGTTATATGTATATCGTTATTGTGTATTATATATATTATGCATTAATACAAAATTGTAGATCCAGGATATCATAATTCAAGGTAAGAGTACAGCAGACATGCCTCAAGTTAGAAAGGGTTAAAATAAGAAGCTAATTATCGCGAGACGACATCCAACCACCCTGAGTAGAAGCCTGCGGGCGGTGGACCTATTGGGGCCGTCCACCGCCCGATCAGCGCAGGTCCGAGTAGGCGGCGTTCGTGTTCCACGCACGCCTCTCGATGTCGGAAAGGGGACTAGGTCCCCCCGCTATGTTGTCGGGGACCAGGTCCCCCAATTATGTGTATAAAGTTTTTGTGGGACCCGCCACGTCCATCGGCGGGTCAAACCTTTGGCGGGGTCGCGATTCGAATGCGAGAGCGATCCGCGCGACCCCGCCATAAAGGTGTGAGGAACACCGCGGTGGTTTTAGTCGGTTCAGCCCAAACATATGGGCTGGATCCCGACATATCCCCATCGCCCGCCCCAAAACCGGCGATGGGGAATGTGATTTGCACATTTCCAGGAGGTAAAAAAAAAAAAAAAAAACAAAAAAATTTATTATGTGTTTTTAAAGTAATCTAAAGCTTTTGCTAGCAATGAGAGAATACTTATTACTTTTTGCAGAGGCTGCAATACCCAGGTGACCAATAGTGCTTCAAGCATTCACGAAAACCTTGTTCTTATTTGCCACCTATATTGTTTCTGGCAGGCAGCCTAATAGTGTTTTCTGGAATTATGTTATGTTCATGAGCGGCCGCTTAGATGCACCGTTCATCTTTGCCACAAATATCAGTATAAAATAGTATATATAAATATAATTATCCAAAATAGTCACTAAGATATCATGCAAATAAAATCGAGTGCAGTTATTTCAAAGATATTGTCTTAACAAAGGGTCCAGTATTTTAACCTGTTAATTGTTGGAATGCCAGACTTCATTCAAATTATATTGTGTCTGGGCTCCGGTGTTCCACTGTGACTCAATAGATTAAGTGATCTTCTCACCATCAATAATGCTCTAAAAGTTAATCCCCACACGAGCCAGTTACGTAATTCGGTGAATAATAATAATAATATAATAATATTCTACCACATACACACAACACTATTTAGCCCAAACTAAGCAGAGCTTGTACTATGGGTACTAGACAATGGATAAACATACATATATATTATTTTTTTGTAAATACATACATATTATACATAGAAACACCCAGACCAAGACAAACATCCATGTTCATGCACACAAATGTTTGACTTGTGCGGGAATCGAACCCGCGACCTCAGGCGTGGCAGTCGGTTACACTAACCACTACGCCATCGAGTCGTCAAATTTATTACACTTAAAGAGCCTAAAAATCTTACTAAGCATAGGAATACAACGTTTGACTTCAATGTTGTGTAAGGAATAAGACTTCTTCAGCGTGGATGCTTCACATTAAGCAAAATACAAAGATATAATAACATGGTTAATTTTATTTCTAGTATCTTTTTAACCTTTCCAGCTAAGATAAAATGCTTGTGTTACAAATGGGTTCACATTAATAGTATTTGGATAAAACCTAATACCTCTCGAACGCTGATTTTATACTTTATCCTTAGATTACGCATACTTAATAATCACTCATAACCATGATGCCAATATTCATCGTCAATAAACCAATAACAAAAACATAATCTAATATTATCCATCACGTTCATTTCCCACAGCGTCACGAGGGCGACAGTTCCGACACAGAAATTTGTCCGCGCGTTGGATAAACATTTGCCCAGCGTGTTTGTGATGGATGTTTGGCTGGGCTAAAAGGCGTGACGGTTCGCTCCACGCCCCGCTTTAGTCTGCCGCGAGAACCTACTCATTAACAACACTTGGTACAGTTCAATGAACCTTCAGAGAATTTGGTTCAACGGCATATCTCTTGTGCATATTCTCATAATGCATCGGAAACAGGCTAAGCACTTAGGGAGTTGCCAAATTCTATTGAATATTCATGAAACGTGGTTATCCAAACTAGTTCTAATACGTTTATTTTTTACTTGGACCATACGGTAACGCTAAATAGTTCATTTGGTATGGTATTTTCATACAAATATTTGTGAATATTTATTGTTGAACTAACCTATAATCATGCAGTCTACAAAGTCTATTAGCAGTCTATTAAAGTAACGTGACTGTTGACTTCCAAGCTTATAAAAACAAATAAAATATTATAGAGCGCCACTAAGCAACTAATGCGAATCAAAAAAACGCCAAATTAAGTTTATGGCCTTCTCTGGTATCGTAATTATTAAAAAGCAGGTGTACCATTATGAAACATATGATCATCAAACGCACATCAAAATACGAAATGAAAAAGAATTCCAATTATATTACTTTTTCAGGATAGCATGCCAGTTCAACCTTTCCTTCAATAACGGTATATTCGAAACAGAACATAAAAATTTAAAAAAATTTAAAAGAAAGTTTTATTTTCCACCAAACATAATTTTACAATTTTGCACAATGTGATATTTCAAATCGTAGCAGCACTAGTAGCAAAGTAAATATAACAAGTAGCGTATTATGAGGGTTGGACAGCAGCCTAAACTAGGGCAATCCTGTATTTCAGGTCTCCTGGAAAAGAAAGGCTTTGTGAATGTTTGTTCTACTTCATAAGTTTTATGAAATCTGTGCGAGCGTGTGTCAGTGTGTGTGAGCGTGTGCGTGTGTATGAGCGTGTGTGTGTGTGTGTGTGTGTGTGTGTGTGTGTGTGTGTGTGTGTGTGTGTGTGTGTGTGTATGTGTGTGAGCGTGTATGCGTGCGTGTGGGTGTGATTGCATGAGTTTATGTGTGTGTATGTATGTGTCAAAAGGCCTGTTGTTATTATAATAATATTAATTTATTTCACTATAGATATTAAGGCTTCTGTGTTGTCGTAGTTTAAATTTAGTAAGTAATTTTTAATAACATTTTGACATTCGCGTATAGTTTTAGGATATATGTTTAACAAAGCGTTGAGTTTTGTAGAAAACATGGTTGTCGTCTGAAGAAAACAGTATGGTGTCTTATGGGATCACATATTCTATTTCTTCTTCGGTCAAGTGCTGCCATAGTTGGGTCATATGTTAAAGCTTTGTGTTGCCGGAGTGTGGTGTGCAAGACAAATAATTGTCTAACCGTCAGTGCTTCACTATCTTTGTAGAGCTGCAGTGGGATAGCGCTAAGGCTTTTTATAGAGTACCTTTAATAAAGATCGTTGTGCACGCTCAACGACTACTATTTTTGTCTTGCACGCCGATACACCAAGACCGACCTAGCCAAAGCAAAGTAGACAGTCTTTAATTATGAAGGTTTGAGGATGTTTCTTAATTTTTTAAAGATCCATATTAACTTTCTCGTTCTTGCTGCTAAAAGATCGTGTTGCACAAATGCCATGACAAAGCTTGGTCAAGTTGGACACCCAGATATCTAATGTTATCTGTTCTTTCTAGTGGCAAACAGGAGCATGGTATAGAACAAATATTGTTACCTGTATGAACTTTGAGATTAATATCGTCACGACCGAGCTGTGTAGATTTAATAATAGTGAAAGTTATATATTTAAATTTTTTGATTGCTTGATGCTATCGGGGAATGTACCTTTATTAATGCAGAGGTTAAAAATGTGTGTTAATATGCAACTGATGCTAGTTTTGAAGCGTTTAAAGAATGAGTTGGGTATGCCGTCCCAGCCGGTAGCAGAACTGTTCTTAAGGTTAGCTATTAGTTCTTCAACTTTAGCTACGTCTGTATCTAGTAGCACAAATAATTTTAAGTGGGGGAAACTTTTGATATCGCATCTAAGTTATGGTTATGAATATAGAAGTATGGTGGATATTGTCAGTAAGTTTCTGGCCCATTTCAGTGAAATATTGGTTTATAAAATTTATTGATAGTTATAGGATCGTTACCACTATTTAAGAGTTCTTTAGCAGGGATTTTATTATTAGAGGTATTTGTTATTTTGCGTATAGTGTACCAGGTTTGCTTTGAATATTAACATTTATCAATTTCGGTTTTTTCATATTTTTCTTTAATTTTATTCAGAAGGTCATTACAGAAATTTCTGTACCGGCAATAGGATATCTTAAGCACGTCATTTGGTGTTTTCTTATACTTTTTATGTAAAGCGTCGCGATGTTTTATACATCTAACTAGGCCTGTTGTTATCCATGGTTTTAGAATGTTTTTTCTATTTGGTACTGTCCTCAGCTTAGTGTTAGAATCTAAAACGGCTTTTATTCGTTCTGTGAGAACTTCGGTGGCGCAATTAAGGTCGCTAATCTCTAATATATCAGATAAGTTATCTCTAAGGGAGTTTGCTGCCTTTTCATAGTCTGTAACTAGTTTGAATTTTAATAAATGTAATTTCTTAGTAGGTACAAAATTTAATAAGACTGGGAAATGGTCTGTTACCAAAGTTTTAATAACGAATGTTTGAGCTTTGAGATTTGTTTTGATATATGTGTAGTCCAAACAGTTATAATCATGCGTCGGTATGACGTGTGATGGGAGAAGGCCATATTCTGCTAACAGATTTAAATATTCATGGCTTTTGCGATCTTCGTTAAATGGTTTGATATCTATGTTTATATCACCAATGACAATAACTGTTTTAAATTCTTTGATTGATTTTAATATATTGTCCAGTGATGTGAGAAAATGCTCTATTAATTTGTAAGATGGCGACCTGTATATGCTAATAATGGCAATATCTGATAATTTCAATAGGAGACAATTTGCTTCACAGAAGACGGGTTCGGCCACAATTTGGTGTATGTCGTTTTTTACATATATAACGATTCCATCATTCTGGTTGTGAGACAGAGAAGTAAAATGCTGTTTGTAATTTTCAAGTTGTGCACGAGTTTTGTGTCCAGCATTCTATGAAGATTAAGATATCGCATTCAGTGTCTAAATGCTTCAAAAATACTTGTTATTGTGAGAAACAATTTTAATGCTTTTATTTGCAAAACAAAGTCTACCAGCACAGTCGCTAGGCTCTATCAATGCAGATTTGGCAACTGTTATGTTGACTATACAGAGTGTGACTATTCATTCTTCAGAAGATAATTTGTTGAGGTCCTCCTCACAGTACAGGCGAATGGCTTTTCTCCCTTCTTCTTTCCGCAGGTACACGTTGCCATGTGAAGTCCAGCAAAATCTGTAGCCATTATCATTAGCGAATTTACGGACTAAGGCGAATATCTTCTTACCCTGCACGGCGAGGCTGTCGGATATGTAGATAGTCTCTGCTGGGCCATCTATATTGATCTGAGTGGTGGTAAGATTCATTTTAGAGACCTTTTTGGATTTCTTAAGTGAGTTTAACATTGCTTCTTTTTTAACACCGTCGTGAACTCGACAATAATAGGCATTTTCGGCGTCGATTTCGAGCTATAGCGAAAAATATCTTTGATATCATTGTCCATGATCTTGCATTTAATTGTGGAGCCGATTTTCTTAAGCGTATTGACTAAATCATCCTTATTTTCTATTTTATTCTTAGGAATGTTTCTAATTTCCATACTGCTGTTTTGATTATGACATTCTAGCAGTTCGACCTTGTACTCCAGGGATTTTATGTGTGCTAACTGCTGCTCTCTTTCTTCTTCACCTTTGTCCAGTTTCGTCTTAAACTCATCATATTTTACTGACATGAAGTCCAAAGCTTTCGTTATCTCATTATTTTGCTTTTTGACATCCTCAATCACAGATTGTGATCTGCATGTGTGCATCTGTAGCTGACTTCAACAGGCTTCTCATTTCATGCATAAAATATTTCATCTCTTTCTCTTGTACATCTACCCTCTTACGTTTATCTTGCCTGAGTGTAATGTTGTTCGAAAAGTCGTCACAAGCTGATGCTTGTGTCCGTTCCCGAACGTGGTTCCGTTCCCAATCTTCATTCTGCTCACTATGATTAGTGAGCAGAATGAAGATTGGGAACGGAACCACTTATCTCCTATGGCGGCGTACGTTGAACTGACATAGTTAATTTTATTAGGATAATAAAATTAAAATGTAAATAATATTAATATATAAAAGACGGATATATAAGACACGATTAAAGGCCCCTGTACAAATATGATTACATCGCGGCCTGTTTTTTAACTGCTGGTGCACACTAATAAATGCCCACAGTAATACCGATCGCTGATCGTCGTGAGTAAAAGGTCGTAAGTGCGCGGCAAACGGCGACGCTTACGCGTTTACACCAAATTATCTAGTACAGTTTGTTATGTCGGTATGTCAATATAATGTTCTAGATATCACTTTATTGTTTACCTAATTTAGACTTAAATCACGATAGAATTGTTGAAATTAAACAGTTCACAGATATAACATCACTTTTACTATGACTTTTACACTAGTTTTGCACTATTATTTAGGATTAGGCCACAGAAAAACTTTTTAATCAAAGGAGCGTTTTAAAAACAACTTGTTAGACCACGGGTATCGGAGCTTTTTAGAACAAAAAAACTATATAATAGCCATGACGTTGTAGCTAAGCATCAATAACTTTGAGTACAGCCTTAAAACAAAGCAATAATGAAAATATTTACTACAGAAGTGAAATGTAGGCAATCTCCTTCGAGCCTATTTCCTGTACTATAATTAAGTATAATGCAACGTGTTCGGACGTCGCGTTAGTGCTATGTCCCATTCTAGCTTAAAACTATTCATTATTGGGTAGGGTAGGGCTCTGAAAAAAGCGCAAATACAAATTTTGATACTAGCAAGTTCGCATAGAATCCGCCTGATGATAAGCGATTCTTCTTCTTCTCTTTTAGCCTTTATTATTCCCAAGTTACTTGAGGTCGGCTTTTCTGGTCTAACCGGATTTGACTGAATATCAGTTTTTACACGGAGCGGCTGCCACCTGACCTCCGCAACCCGAAGGCTAACGATACCCTAAGGCTAGACCAGTGTCAGGATATTAAAGGGTACTGACTTACACAATACCGACTGCCATAGATGTTTATGGCAGGCGAGACCAACGGCTTAACGTGCTTTCCGAGGCACGGAGCAGGCGATAATTGTCAATCAATACGCACATAATTTCGAAAAGTCATATAACTTCCGAAAGTCAGAGGTGCGCGACGATAAGCGATTGCCATATACTATAATCGCTGGCAATATCAGAGGCATCTCTCGCACTTAGCTTACCGGTGAAAAGGCAGTTTTCTCTATATCGTTTTCTACAAAAAATTCTAGTTTGGTTTCGTTAATGAAGTGAAATAAGCTTGGGCACAAATAATATGTTTGTTAGTCAGTAGTCAGTTACTGAACGTACCGTGTACGACAAAATCAGTCACTAATATACTATTCACATATGTATTACTAATCATTATCCTGTGGCGTAAATATTCATTTGCAAAACGTTTTCCGGTTTTTCTGTTCGTAAATCCTAGCCTAATATAGAAGCAATGCACCTGTGCCCAATTTTTCGAGGATCTACAAGAATAAGTTTATCTTGACAATGATTTTTATTTTTCTAATTAAACTTCATTATAATTGTATTTTTAGATGACACTTGAAGATGACACTATCTTATCTTATCTTATGTGGGGGGGGCCATTCAGTGCAGACCGGCGACACTTCGGCCCAGTGGGATCTTTTGTATCGACACTCTCCCAATAACAAATGCCATTACGTAGATGTTCATGGCAGCCGGGACCGACGGCTTAACGTGCTTTCCGAGGCACGGAGCAGGCGATAATTGTCAATCAATACGCACATAATTTTTAAAGGTCATATAACTTCCGAAAGTCAGAGGTGCGCGACGTGGGTTCGAACCCGAGACCCTCTGCATTGCAGTCTGTTGGTCTCCCCACTAAGCTATCGCTGCTCTAAGATGACACTAAATGTTATTACTGTGTTTAGCAAACGAAGACAACTTCCATTTGTATATTTGTATTAACATAAACTTACATCTTATTATGTTTACTTAAACGTAGCATTTATTGTTATTTCTTTTTCAACTTCATACATGCTAAACAAGTATTCTGCTTTCTCATACTGACCTTGTGTAAAACTTAATGTCTTAGAAGCTTTAACTTACAAGCTTCTTTAGCATTAGTCGAGACGACATTAAGTAGTAAAGAGCAACCTGCTCAGACTGTGATATATTGAATCCTTTACGGCGCATGAATAATTCAAAATCAATTATCGTAATCAATAACCCATTGAAACAAATGTTTCACATCGACTGAACAAGCCGTGTTCACACGCATCCTTGACAAACGAATTCCTTCAAGATTAGCATCACTATGACCTGCCCGCTAGTTTCTTGGCTGCCACACCAGCCTGCCCATCAATCCCGGAATGCAATCATTCAATATGCACAGCACAGCAAAAGATCTAATATTTCCTGCATTTTACACTCCTCATTGTAGGCCTGACTCTGCACAATGGACACCTTTCTCTGCAGTGCAGAGTTTTTGCCACCATTTTACAGTCTAAACTACATTGACCGAAGAGCACTCGTCACAGTTGTGCGAAATTTAGAATAATGGTAAAAAATAATCAGAGGAGACAGTCTGAATAATATTGAGATCGTAGTAGAGTAATCTACCTTTTTGCGTAGTTTGTTCACCTTGTCGTATTATCTCGTAGCATTGTTGTAAATGTAAGCTCGTATCTTATATATTCCCAGAAGTTTGAGTCATAAAAAGTTGTGGAAGCAAACTTAAACTTAAACTACAGGTGACATTTGTCTAAGTTTCTGCCTTGTAGCTCAGGCAAGGCTGTCATTTAGGCTGCTAATCATAGGACTAGACTGTCAAGTCGTAACGATTTTCAATAAAATAAATAAAACACTCTAAAGAAAAACTATCAAGTGCTTAAGCGATTTTAAAACAATATTAAATATCACTATGTATGCGTGCTCAGGTCACTTGTATTGACATGGAACAAAAACTGCGCCGAGCGTAAGACAGATAATGACAGAGCTCGTGCGGCGCATATTCAAATCGGCGCGCGGCCGCCATAGTAAAATTGTATGGAGGATTTGAAGTGCTGTTTTGATTAATATGTATCTTTATTGTTAACCAATAACTTAAATATTTGGGACGGACAAATTGTAATATAACTAATACTAACTAAAACTAATTTCATTTAATCTGTAAAATAGGATAGTTTTCTACTGTTATAATCTAAAAATCACGTAACACGAGCTAAGGTTTTTTAATTTTTCGTGCAAATTTACGTAATTTTGTAGGCGAAAATATTAATTATTTTAAGTTTTTTACACGGATTAATTGTAAACTCATTCATTGTTATGGTAAATGTATGTTTTATATTTGTATTAAACAAAAAGTGTTGATTTTATCGGCTTAACTGTGATCGCCTGTTTTGACGCATTTTGCTCGGCGCAGTCTTAAACACATGAAGACGAGAGAGTAGTGACAAATAGAGTAGTAGTTCTCCAACTTACAAGAAGGTAAGTTGGGAACTACTACCACTCTTCTTGTTTTTTATTTCATAACAGGCAGAGAGAAACTGATGTGTAATTTGTGCCTCATAAATGATCAAGTTAAATATAACCCGTATTATTCCAAACATCTGCTATAAAAAAGTTAATCACACAACTATTATCTTCAAAGTGTGTATTTTTTTGTTGTTGACTAAGTATAATGATTTGGATATGAATAATTCCTCCAAAAATCAAAATCAAAAATAATTTATACCCATAATACGAAAACCCAAATAACTTACAATTCGCCGCAACTGCGAAATTTTCGTAATCTATGGCATGCGCACACGCATCTCGAACGGTGTGCAGTAAAACGTTATTTTACATAGCCGTAATATTTGCAACGGCCATAAACTGGACGCAGGCAGACCGACATATGCTAGCATTATTTTTTATATAGAATGCAAGTTTGTATGGATTTTCTAAAGGTAAGGAGGATGTGTCTGTCTATGAGTGAGGTCAATAGCCTTTAGAATGTTATGTGAACAGTTAAAATACTCTGTAACAATATGATCATTGAGCCTGATTCTTTTTTACCAGTAAATGGATACTCGCAACTGCATGCATGGCGCAATCGGTTAAGAACTCTCGACTCGGCCGATTTATCGAGTTTTATATGTACGATCCCCATAAGAAGATATTTGTTTAGTGATGTGATTCCTGAACATTTGCTCTGTTTCTAAATGGCCCTTGAGTGTAATTTTCTCCTTTTTGGAATAAAGCTAATACGCCCGTGTTCATGATTACTAAGAGCCACGTTCATAACTTTTTAGAGTTCGTAAAAACTCTTATACAGCTGCTTTGTCCGTCCGTCCTTTCGTCCGTCCGTCCGTCTGCCTGTTATACAACTTTCAACTCAAGTACCGTAAAAGCTAGAGACTCGCGGTCAACGTCATTTGACTCAGCATAGTTGATATACCCCCTAAAATACTATGACCTTTGACCTCTGACCTCAAGGTCTAGTGATACCATCTTTCAACTCAAGAACTGTAAGAGCTAGATTCGCAGTCAACGCCATTCGACTCAGCATAGTCAATATACCCCGAAATGACTATTACCTTTGAACTCTGACGGCTGACTCTGACTCAAGGTGACGTGGTATCACGTGACCTTTGCATATTACTTGAACCATTATTTCGAACTCTAAGATTTACGGCAATTCATTGCCGATTCTCACTTGTTAAATTGTTACATGTTTTAAAATATGATGTAAAGCCTCTACGCTAGTGTCTCTAAGCTAAGCTGGATAGGAAGTTACGTATATAGCTATGTATGTATGTCTTCGGTTTTGTATAAATGTATCTGTATACATTTATACAAAACCGAAGACATACATACATTCTATTTTTTAGTAGTTTTATATTTATACATTTCACACACCTGTGTGTGAGTATACCAACAAATGCTTAGGTCTATATCACCAAAGGAATAGATAGAGGTCTGTTAGACACATATTTAGCCAGCTATGTCTTTTCGGATTTACAAATGGAGGGCGAGCCTATTGCAGTTTACCAAGTATACATATATTCAGACCGTGCTAATTTAATTATTCTAACACCAAATAGTAATACCATTTAGCCTGACCCGGGTATCGAAGTGAAAAGGTCGTACGTAGATTCATACCATGGGATAATTAATTAATTTTATAATACATATATTAATTAATAACGACGTTTTAACAACAAGTTTCTATTTGTTGGTTTGTATATAAAGTTAATGCGTTTTCATCAGCTACTCATCAACTTAGTTCGACACAAACAAAATCGTTGATATCAGTTTAAAATATAATATTTACACAACAATTTACATATTTTAATATAAACATACCTGTTATGTCTGCCTACCGTTATTTATAACAATCAATAAATATTGTAAACTTAACGAAGTGAAATGTTTTTTAGACGGATGAATGTTAAAGTTCATATACACGATATCTTGAAGCAAGTGTTATGCTATCTTTGTCTTGCTTGGTGAATAAAACAGGTATAAAGAAACACTTGCTTCAAAAGCATGCCTTATAAGAATAGTTCAAATCTAAGTCACTAAACTCCAGTTTACTACAATTATTAAAATAGGGTCCAATACAATAAATCCAATATATACAGGACAATATGTGAGTGTGATGGTCAGAAATATGTTCCAAGTTTGAAACATATGCAAGTAACATTGTGTGCACCTAATCTAAGTAGTCGGTGTGTACTATATGCGCAAACAAAGCGCGTAGGTAATTGCTCACATGCTCAAAAAATACATAAAGTTTTCTTGTGGAGGTACCCACATCTATTATATACACGAAGAATACGCCTTAAATACCTTATATTAATCTATATCTTATAAATTGATCCGCAATATAGAGATTGTACTTTATCATTATCTTGATCGCATAAGACGAATGTATATATGAGTTCCGTATATAAAATTCTTAGAAGGAGAAATTTTAAATTAAGATCCTAATCTGCTACGCTGGAATGATATAGATTTACAGACTTCACACACCTTCGAGACCTTCAAACGTCAAAATTTTAAACATGTAGATTTCTGCACATTTTCATTTTCCGTTAAAGCAAGCTATTACCACGCAAAATAGGTGTGCTCTGTGGCACCAAATTCGAGATTTGTGATCTGGTCAATAGACTGTGGCTCGATTTATATCTTTTTAATTTGTAATAGGATAATAAAATACACCGCGCTGTCATAGAATAAGCCATTCAGTAGTTCAATTTAGACAATATCTTTCGCCCACCCAGCTGACAATCATAGGACGACCACACTGTGACATAATTATCATCTTAATTAAAACACGAACGAGTTCACTAAAGCTGTCTCTTGGAAATCTCAATATATTCTTCAAAAGCATCATAAAACATACAGCATAGACATAAACTGAAAGGTAATACTTACCTATTGATGTATTTCAAACAAAGTCATATCCTCCTAACGTAACAGTAACAGAATCATAGAGCTAGCTTATCGCGTATTAACACGATCTGTACTTCAACAAATAGTTTTGAGTTTATGGCCCGTTAACAAGTGTTGACAATTTAACAATACTAACGGTCTGGCACTAAAACGACACTAGACTTCGTTTTATTTGGTACCTAAATAGTTGTTTCGATTCCTGTAAATCTGGATGGCGCCTAGAAAAGTAGTTTAATAGTGGAAATGTAGACGCGCGGTTTTTGCTTTAGTGTAAGTGGGAGGCTAGATTTCGCTAATGTCTCCAGTTGACAGGCTGACTTTTAGAAATCAGCCTTCAGCAAAACTTGCTTCCTTTTCATTTTACTCGATCTGAAACAGATCAGCTTAAGAAGTACCTCTAACATACAGATAAACACAGTCATAACAGTTTTGACTTGTGTACTTGCAGTGCATGTGGTTTTCACGAACCTATGCTATAAAAATGGTACCAACAGAAGTCTTGTTAACGTGCGAGCGGCCAATGGAGGCTTGCAATCATGTCTGAATAGGCTTTAGTAACCTCTTACCATTAGGTAGGCTTGGTTGATGGCTGTCTTTATATTGTAACGTAAAAAAAACGAAAATTATCTCATTGTCTCAAAACTGCATTTACCCCTAGACTCAAAACGAAACTATTATGTCTACTACATAATTTTAAGGGGTCTTGGTATTAAGACTCATTTAATATTTTGCCTTATTCAGAACCCAAAATCAAGACCTTTATGCACACAGTCTTCTTTGTAAATATTTATTTTTTTAATAAACCTTTTTAAAGTACTCACCATCAGCCTCTATACAATGTTTCATGAGTCTCAACCAGTTTTCGAAACACTTTTTCTAGTCCGCCGCAAACACCTCGTTTACAACATGTATCCTTCTGCGCAGATTTTTTATTTTCAGAAATAAAGAAGTCACACGGTGCTAAGTTAGGGCTGCAAGGAGGGTGACCCAGGAGTTTGACCGGCGTGCTGTCCAGGAAGTCCCTCGTTTGAGCGCGGTGTGTGGTGTGCGGTATGCGTGTGTGTGTGTGTGTAAGGAATCGACACCAAGTAGCCAGTCAAATTGAAAAAGCTCGCGATCAAAATCTTTCCGCCGCTTCTAGATCGGTTCACCTTGGTAGGAATTGATTCGGTTTGAAACACCCAAACCGTCAATCGACGCTTCGTTTCTGGATCGTATTGACAAATCCAGGACTCATCACCTATAGGGCTAACAGGCCGAGACAAGCCTGCTTCCAATTTGTTTATCATATCACGGTACCATTCCACCCCGGCCTGCTTCTGAGCATCGGTGAGGTTGTGCGGCACCCAGCGTGAAACTATTCTCATCACGCGAAGATGCATGTGTGGAATCTCGTGAAGGTTTTTCTGGTCCAATCTGCAGTATGTGCTTCAGCACGTGATTCACGAGGCACGAGGTGATTCATCACCTGATACCTAACTCGCCTATTGTCTTGGAGTAAATTTTTCGCTGCTAGCACGTTTTCTTCATCCCCTAAAGTTAGTCGACCGCGCTTGAATTCGTTGTACTAACGATACTCGGTTGCCTTGGAAGGGCCTTCATCCATGAATGCCATTTGAAATCTATCGTACGATTCGTCCGGCTTCAGGCGACTCTTGAAATCGTAAAATATCATAACGCGAAAATGTTCCCGGCGCAGATTCATTTTTCAATGACACACGATAATTTCAATTAGCTCGCAAAAAATGTGGAGGGAAATTTTGAATTGGAACGTACCTTTTTTTTAATAAATAAACACATTTTCAAAATAGATTATAACTGGCCAGTCTTTCATACATGAAAAACATTTTATCGCAATACTTTCTGGATGGTCTGTATGCCGTGTATATACGTTATTATACGGCACCTGAAAATTTGCGACGATAATACATAGTACAGTTTAGCTGTGATCATAATGAGTAAATTTCTAATGTCCGTCCTTCTAATCAAATTTTCCAACAATTTTTGTCAGTCGCTTTCTCTTTTTGTTACTTAAAATACTTAATCTTGTAACTTAAAGAAAAGATAATTTATTGCACAATCACATTCAATCTGTGTCGCGGAGGACTTTTCCAAATACACAATTTAGTATTTTATTTGATTATTATTGCATGTGGATCACAAAAATTACTGTGGCAAAGCAACCAACCGCTCACCAGCTGCATTGTACGTATGGTGTAGTCATTGTACTAAATATAGTCAACCTTTTAACAAAATTGTGTTTACGTATTTTCTTGAAAATATTAAAGGAAAAATGCCAATACTTTTATGGCCATATTACGACAATTAATATGAACGTTTTAACTCTAACGACACATAATGTAATATGTTGCATAGGAAACATTGCAATGACGTCTCTATGAAAGCGGCAGTTGTAGGTACATAAAGCGATACACATTTACATCATTATGTACGAACATAATGGTTTTACCCTATTTATTATATACTATTTAGACTTACGCCATTATATCATCTACTGACTGTACAGAAATATATAAGAACCACATTCGCTAGCTGTATATTAGATCCCAGTCAATTAACTGCGAACAGATTGTCATATATTGAGCAACGTTCTAGGCAATCCTAACAAAATTTTACCTGCCCCAGGAATGAAATCACAGCACTTCCATATAGACAAGCATTATTTTCTTATTTTCAAAATGACAACTCTCGTAGTAATAACCTGTGTCCCGGGGGACGACTTTATAAATATTGAAACAGCAGACACAAAGAACATCTAAGCTCGGAACAACCATTTGTGAATGCGGGATTCAAACCCACAACCCTCTGCGCAATGGCAGTGACCACTAGAACCACTACGCCATCCATGCAGTCAGTCAATATAAAAAAGAATCAGATTCATATTGTTATCCCTTTAATAAAACCTAGGTCCTTAAATCGCTTTAAACATACAATATCGCAAACTCGCGATGACATAGCCGCTCGTCTGATCGGTAGATTTGCCGGAAACACCCGGCTATTATCGTAAAAGTGTCATCGTATTATGTGGGATGACCCTATAAACTGAGTGATGGGTGTGGGCGTTTATTCTGTCCCGATATTTATACTCTATGGCTTATAGTTAACATAGATCACTATAGAAAGTATAGACGGATCGCTTAGTTGATTTAACGGTATCTGTGGTTTTGAAAATGGATTACTTTGGAGACTGACTGTTTTGTGTTGCTAGTGGCTAGTGTATTCGGCTGCGGATCATAAGGTTCTAGATGTGATTGCCAGGCAGACAAAAGAATTATTCGATAATCTGTCAAACAATTTTCAGAAATAAGACTGAGTCCCACAGTTCAACCGATTACACGATTTTGTGGGGCTAAATAAAACTAATGTGGCATCTAAATAAAATAAGTTAGAAATGTAAGATTTTAATCTAAATTGAAGCAGTAGAAAAGTGCTTGATTCTAACTGAAAATGAATCCTGACAGTATTTTATAATAGAAAATCCAATACCACTATGTCCGAGCTGGAAAGCAGACTCAAACCTCACGCTATAAACCGATTTTACAACAACCTAAATGTTACAAATGATTAAGTCGTTTTGTGACATTCCGACAATCGTGCAAAATTTGTAGCGATTTATTTTAGTAACAACTTATGCGAAACTGTTAATTACTTATGTGCGAAACATAAATATTGAAAATCTTTGTTTTAAATTCACAGTAACGTCGACTATCGACCTCTTAAAATGAAAACCACGTAAATTGTTCTCATTTAATATGAGATTTCTCTTAATATTATGCGTTTTAATGCAAGCCCGCTTTAAATTATAATTATCTCAGTGCGCCTGCAAAAAGAACGTGCCAATGCAATCCAATACCTTACTATCAGCAGTCACACAACCTTATCCCACAGGACCCATCGACGCAGTTACATTTCAAACCATACTTTAAAAAATATACCAAAGAAAACAAACAAAAAATCAATACACGTAAACCGTGACTTTAGCACCCGTATTTTTGTCACACAACAAAAAAATCACAGGGACATTTTGTCTGAAGCTCGTGTTATGTTTTTGAGATAATATAAAACAGAATGCAAGAGACGCGATTCCGTAAAGACCTTTTTTTTCTCTTAAATGAACACGTACCTGTATTTGCATACAATGCGCTCGGGTGCAATATGCGGTCCCTAATGTTTATCGGTGCCTTAAAGAGTGAGAGAGATATATTTAAGTTTTTGATAAGATGCTGTGGTTGGTACTGATGCCGTGATTCATTGGATAGACAGTGTGGCTTAGCAAATCTTGGTTAAAATCATCGAGTTGACAGCCTCGCTACTACAAGAGCTTGAGGGTCAGGGTTCATTGCCACGTGAGACAAAGTGTTAGTTTTTTTTCGATTTAGCAAAAATGTTCATGGTGGAGTGTAGTGTCTGTAGCAAATATGGTAATAATAACACTAAAACTTTAAATAACCAGATTGAGGCAAGAGCCCAACTAGCTGCCAAAAAGCTGGGTATCCTCAGTAAGGTGGGGCAGTATTTCATGCCAGAACATTTGCTTAATTTGTACCAAGCACAGGTTCTTTATTTTTGTCACTGTGAGTGAAAAATTGTAAATGGAAATGGAGCAATACTTATTCAAAATGAATGCGATCTGTATAAAGTTATTTTTAGATTTAGATTACTACTGAATTCTGTTTTCTTTGTTTTCATAAATTTGGCGAATGCTCAGATTCGTTTTTGTTCATCTACTACTGATCGATTAAATTTTAAATAATTTATTTCATTCATATAATTCTGTATTGATGAATAAAATACATATATTGAAGTCATAAAAATAAATTGAAATAGCAGTAATCTTGCATTCTTCCAGCTCAAAGTGATTCAAGTTAATGAATGCGATGTATAAAATCCGAACTTGCTAAATGACTATTCAACCCGATGCACAATAGAGTATATGAAATATACTACTAAATACTTAAAACTGGTCTTACTTTTTAGTTCCAGACGTAATAAAAAAGATGAGCATACCCTATTACTTATGAATGATGGATAATACAGCCTTGATGGAAAATACTGGAGTAATTTAAATTGTACCATCACGATGGGCGCCAAACGAAGGAATATTGAAGCTGACTAAATAAGAAAAATTTGGCGTCACTCTACTCGAAGCGTAGCTATTGTATTACAAAACAGACCTAGGTATACAATAGCACCACATAACGTATATAAAATGTAAGCGTCAGTGACCTATTGACTTTTTAAACCACGTTAACATGCAAACGGCATGTAAATCAGTTTATGCTCATTTAACTGTCAAAGAGAAAATCTTTTCTTGACATTATTTGTGTAGCTACACTGGATGGTCAGGGGTCACCGCTTTTAGGTGACTTTGATGTTACCAGCTCAAATTTACAGAAACAAAACCAAATGTCAAACAAATTTATATCTTAGTGCTTAGCAATAAGGTCTGTTTGAATATTATTTGATGTGCTCTGTATAAAGATGTGTTCGTGATGGGAAAACTAACAGAATCGTCGGGTATTGTTCGATCGGGTACATTTTATCTATTTAACATACATTTATATACATAAATAATGTCGGTATATTTGTAAAAAGCAAAGGAAATATCGCTGTTTCGATATCAGTGCATAAGTTTTGTTTTTTATTTGTGGTTAGGCAATTTGGGAAGTTTTAGCCGGTTATCTCATTGTAATTTAAGAATGGATTGATGGTGTAGCTCACTCTCTTTAGTTCGTAATGGATAAGCCACTTGTCTGTTAACATAATGTACTTGCTATTGCGTTATATGGTGGGAAATCGACTAGGTTCCAATTTTACATCGATAAGGAAACGTTTTATATAAACTTACGTGGCTTTTGGACAAGGGTAGGTCTCATGCCTCTAACAACAAATTATTTACGATTTTTTGAGAAAGTAGACACGTGGCTTATTTGGTATACATACATAAAAAGAATGACTTTATATGGATATATAAAGTAAATAACATACTTTTGAGGCAGAAATATTTAATATACTTAATGTTTTCAATGTACGTTATATGAGGCAAGGCAATTCAAAAATAATTTATTCATTTAGGTCACAAAGTAACACTTATGCGTTCATAAGTGTTACTTTGTGACCTAAATGAATAAATATCGATCGACGATCAATAGACTTGATCGTTATCAAGTCTATTGGTTACCAAGAATTTACATGCATTGTTCTAGGTCCTAATAAATAAACTTTACAGGGCAAATAGCAGTACCACATACGGCTACTAAAAATTTTCAAAGCAAATAAAGTTTTTCTTTACTCTACCTGGTTATAATTGAACCCGGGACAAGCATCAGTCGATGTGTTAGTTATCGTTTATTAACGCAGTTAAGCCAATTGCATCTCAAAAACGCCACTTTAAAAACACTTCCTGACAACTTGTAAAGACAGTATTGTGCCGTACAATCGCCCACACAATAACAACACGTCACAATACACGGCACACGTTTGTCTAAAGCAAACGACCATATGAATATTCATAGCCAGCACGCCGTGGTATTCGACAAATTGACATAAAATTTCACACAAACACGAGGAAAAGACATTTTTTATACTACAAGCGCCGCCAGAATTGATTTGGTTATATTTGAATATTTTTTCAATGTGGTTAACCGATGAGGTTAACTACATCTGTTTTTGTACCATCCATCAAAATTTGTTTAAGTATTTGTGTGTTTAGTCAATCAGAATTAAGATATTATGTATTATAACGCAATAGACATACTAATGTCCGTATGGATTCGTCGTCAAAACTATTTGTTAAACTCAATCCAAGATTTTGGCATTTATTATTTATAGTGATCGAAATCTAACTCCTAATATGGCTTTGTGTGACACTAAAGATTGTATATTATATTATAATAATATCATATACAAACAGGTTTCTTCATAAAATATAATTCAAAAATACAACTTGAGGTATGTACCTCAAGTTGTATTTTTGAATAATATTATATTTTGTGCTTAATGACAATTGACATCGTAGATCTGGGGACACACGTTCATGCATTGGAGTGCACGCAATGCTGTAAATTTCAGTCGTTTTGAACAGTACCCTCAAATATTCTCAACGGTCTAGCCTTAGCATGTTTTTATCCTTTGTCTACCGAAAATCGAATGGCAGTCGTGTGCCACATCTGGTGAATACGCTTATTTGGTGAGGTTGCGTGACACACTTGAGAATAGGTTATAAAAGAGACACTAGCTAACTATGGCAAAGTTATGTAGTGACAATGCTCCAAAAATAAGGATGCAACAGATGGTAGATTAAGCTGAGGCTTCACTGAATGGTAATAATAATATGATCATAAAGAGTACGACGACCCAGAGCACAAGTTAAGTATGAGAAAATTCAAATGTCTGGAAGTACTTACCACATATAGAATTAAAAATAGAACATGACCAAACAGAGATCTATACAGCATGTTTGTGAAATAGAACTTTGTGATAATGAAGAAGATTAAGGCTTATACAATAGCAATCAGAATCAAGTAACAAATCAGTTAGTTGCTTCGACGCATGTAAATGTCAAAAATTAGTGGACGATGAGAAAACTACGCATACATAGGGAGGCCATGGGTACATTGTGTTCTGTTTAGCTCCATGAAAAAACGTAACATTATAAATGTATATGTGTTTGTTGGATTGTTTTCTTTGTGACTTTTATAGAAATAGAGATTATTAATAAGAGATTGACATACTTTGCTTCCTGAAAAACGCAAACGGAATTTTAGGTAAAAACTAGTAGGGGAAATTTTACTCTAGTAAGACAGGCAATCCATATTATTTCATCGTTGTTAATCCACGAAGACTGGACTGTTAGCTACCATTTTATATATTTTATTTTTATGGTATAGGAAGCAAACGAGCAGACGGATCGCCTGATGGTAAGCGATTACCGTCACCTATAGACACCCGTAACACTAGACGATTCACAAGTGCGTTGCCAGCCTTTTAAAATTGCCTTCTCCCCGGAAGGGAGACAGGGGGGTTGGGCCTCCAGCATCCTCACTCACTCGACGAAACACAACGCAAGCGTTATTTCACGTCGGTTTTCTGTGAGACCGTGGTATCACTCCGGTCGAGCCGGCCCATTCTTGCCGAAGCATGGCTCTTCCACGGCTTTTTCAACTGATTTGAGAATAAATTACTTTATAATTTATTGCTTGTTCTACTGGTTAAAGAAAAATTTACTCTCGTAACCAAAATGGCGAATGTCCCAGTTGAAAGTAAGAGATTGTTATAGACTATGCTCGCTTATAACACCAAATCTATTGCTAGTAAACTTGCAAATAAAAACCTAAAGACAAAGGATCAAATATTATGGAGAAGACCTTTGCTCAACATTATAATAAATTAAAAGTAAAATGTCATTCAAATCCACACAAACACAGTACGAGATAACGAGCTCTCAATATGTAAAAAGTGTATTGTATTTGAATAATTCAATATTAGTATGCGGTTTGCAATGTTAAGACGTATTGTGCCAATTGCAACAATATTGGACTGAGGTTTAAGTTAAATGTCAATTTACTAGTATTTTGCAACACTAAACTTTACTATTTAATTGGTCTTTAAAACACGGTTGGAATGGTTAACTTTGATTCGACTTAAAACACTGAAAGATGTGATATGTTTGACAAATACATTTCTGCTTCGTATACAGTCGCTGTAATGTCGACGCCTTTCAAATCCCTTTAAATAGTTCTTATTCATGAGCCACTGCAGCGGCATTTTACATACAGAAATCATGCATACATAACGATGCTGTGAAGTAATTTTATTATTGGTTATAGACAAATATATACATATATGGTACTAGGTATAAAATGTGACTAAGTTAGAGATTTTATTATTAAAAATGAGTTATCTAAGTCCTTGGCTAAAGTTCAACCTAGTTACGAGTATATACCCGATATCATCCATGTCAAATATCATGAAAATCGATTAAGTTATTTAACCGCTAAAACATAATAATATAATCATAGTTACTTTTACTTTTAACTTTATAATAATATTGCCACAAGACAGTCGACGGCGATGGAGCAGACCTAAACGAAGATGGCGAGACGACCTGGACGCCTTTGAAAGGCAGGGAATATCCACAAATAGAGTAAATTTAAAGTCCAAGGGAGAGGCTTTTGCCCAGCAGTGAGACATATCAAAAAGGTTATGAAAAAATATAGGATGGTACCTCATGGGAAAGGATGGTAATAGTAACTAGTGGTACAGTATAGGTAAACAAAAACCAATTCTTTTAAGCATTTAAATTGCTATAATACTGCTACGTTACATTGACACAAGGCATTACATAGTATTTAAACTGTCAAGATTAATACAATGCTGCAATACGCCTTCTCGTAGCATACCTTTGAAATCAGAATAGTTATGGTTCTAGATCTGTATGTGTTTTGCATATGATTGACGCGATCTACCCGCGCAAGTGACACATGTAGCCCGTGCAAGTAACATCATTAGGCTTAACCACTCATTTATACATCTCCTACTTGCTTTTATACGCAACTTCGATTAGATTTAAGTGTTTTTCTTTTGGGTTAAAACTGAACCAAACCAAAACCAAAAACCAAACAAAGCCAATTTTTCTAAATTTTCGTCACAATATTACAATAAAGTCAAAGTTACTAACGCCTTTTTTGAGCAGCTATAGCTCAGTGGGGAGACCAACAGACTGCAATGCAGAGGGTCTCGGGTTCGAACCCACGTCGCGCACCTCTGACTTTCGGAAGTTATATGACTTTTCGAAATTATGTGCGTATTAATTGACAATTATCGCCTGCTCTGTGCCTCGGAGAGCACGTTAAGCCGTCGGTCCCGGCTGCCATGAACATCTATGGCAGTCGTTATTGGGAGAATCTACACAATAGATCCCACTGGGTCGAAGTGTCGCCGGTCTGTACTGACTGGCCTCCACATAAGATACATTCTAGTATACTAACGCCTTTATTATACATTATATCTACCGATATTACGAATAACTTATCTGACACATTGTAAAATAAATTGAATACAAAATCGGCCTAGACAGGTTTTTGATTTATTGTATAATTTCTGCTGTTGTCACCGATATAGATAATTCGAAATCTCAATGGCGATAAATAAAGCACGAGCCAGTATTGTTATTGAAACGAATTGTTTTAAGCTACACTTGTGATATTTCATTTAGTGACATTACATATTAAGGAACGTTTCGCATCTTTTGTGTAAAGTAAATGTATTTAAAACTTGCACCCCTATCTCATAAAATACACGTATTTTGTGACCCTCAGCGCGGTTTTCCATCATCAGAATAGTAAGGTATTGTCAACCATTTCCTATTGCATTATAATGTTGAGGGGAGCGATCAGAAGGTGCGTGGTGGGTTCCTCTCTTTAGAATTATATATTTTTACAGGATTGTTACTGCATATGCAAGTAAGTGACATTGATAAACATTCAGGATGATTCGAACGTATTCGATTTATATTGATTGTTATTTCGAATTTAATTGTATTTTTGCTAAATGTAAGCAAATGTATCTACTTCATTCCTGACCGCCGAATCTGGCGGTAAATTTATCGTTTGATAATTTGATCATGTTTTTACAAGTTTAATTAAGTCGTAATTCGAATAATAATTTATAGTAATTCGGGTGCGGAATTACTCATTGCAAGTCTTCATAGTTTTTTATATGAGGACACCTATCAAATTATCTACCAATAAACGTTAACTTATTGAATTTGATAACAAAACCATATCTATCATAGTTATGTCAGTTTATTGTCATTCAAATATATTTATATCAAAATTGAACTTTGTACCGTTGTAATAAGAATGTTTGAAAGTAATTTAAACAGTAGCACCGATCCATCATGTGATTGTGATGGCGAGAATTTGTCAACGATTAGTGTGAAGCTGATCGATGTTACATTGTCGGTTAAAGAATGAATTAAATCCGCGGCGATACGCTTTAGTTGAATGCCTTTTGAAATATCGAGCGATATATAATTGGTTTACATTTAAATATTTATTTTTTGTGATTTAGAATTGCAATGTATTGGGTAAACGGTTGAGAAGCAAACATAATTGTGTTTAATAACTTAGATGGAGTCAGTAGCATAAACAATTATATTTCTTCAGCTTCGGAAACAGTCGATGTTTCGTATCTTTAAATATTATTTTAGAAGCAAGTTCAATCGAATGGATTTCAACTAGAGTAATGAGTAAATAATTTAAAAAATTCGATGAAAGCTACGCAATTTGAGAAGTACCTGATTATCATAGTGTACCGTATAGTAACTTTTCAAACTATTCTAAACTACCAACCATGGTTTCGTAAAGTATACGATTTTTTATAAGAACTATTAATCGCACGATATCAAACTGAATTCGATAACTGAATTATCTTTATATTTTGAGACGATACGATTTGGTTAATTCAGTAATACTAGCCGCTTGACTCACATTATCGGGTTTGACTCTTAGCCTGAGGTATTCCTTGCGAATAATAAAACCCTGAAATCACCTCTTACAAAGTAATATGCTATTCCCGATCGAAAGGCTTGACAAAGCAGCCTATTACCATATGGTATATAACCATGGTACCATTAACAACATGATCGTTAACAGCTGATTACTAACAAAATTTAAATAAGGCCACACACGTATTATACAGGCTGTTATAAAGCTCGACTAGATTTGTCAGTGGCCATGAATCAAGTAGACAATACTGGGACAATTTATTGATTGGAACTGTGAGTTTTATAGTACGGTTACCAAAGTTTTGGAAAAAGTAGGATTGTCTTCAGTTATGGCTCGGTGAAAACTTACACTCGTAAACCGTAGTAGGAGGAATAACGCTGTTACTGTATTATACCTGTTGAGTGGCAGTTCTAGACTCACACGTCAGTTCCATTGCTCTCCTTTCTATCTCTTAAGTCTTTTTATCAAAGCGATCAAAGCGACAGCACGGTTTGTCGAAGTCCCAGGTTTAAATCCCGCTTCATGGATTGTCTTTTTCCGCATTAGAATTTGCATTGTACCTTAGCTTAGGAAATGCTTATAAAATAAATTATAAGTACAAAATGCATAACATTATTTTGATTTTAACATCGTCTACACATCCCATTACTTTCAAACAGCTGCCATTTCCCAAAAATAAATATAGCATACAATAAAACTTATAGCTTAGCTTATAATACATCACGTAAACCGCATCGAAACAGCTTCAATAATCGCAGACATTAAGGTGTGAAGAAACATAGACGAACAGACTAAAATCTCTTTATAATTTTATGATACTAAAGATTTTAGGACATAACATATCTTCCTTTTAGTTGTCATTTATATGTGTACTAACCCCATTACACAATTTCCCAAGTTAAACACAACAAGCAAAATAAAATCAAATTAGAATAACAAGTTATTTATAGACTTACAACTGCCGCCAAACATCAAAGTTATTTTGCTAAACTAGACTTGAGGTGGAAAATATAGTCAGGATTAAGCTCACATCTAAGCTACCCATCAACGTTTCACTTTTATTTTGGGTTTTACACAATCCATCAAAGCATGTTGCACGGCCTCCTCGGTGTTACAAATTCTGCAATGGGTGAATTACAGCAAAACTTGTGGTGTAGCTACTGCACTTAAATATTAATTCAATATTCAACCTTATTAGTAAAAAAGCAACGGTTTTCACGTATACGTATCGATATTTTAGCGTATCTAAAAAATAAACTTTCTAATATTACTTTTCTTATCCCACGCTGGTCGTTAAACTAGACCGAGATTAAAGGTTAATGTCGTCTCAGTAAATAGCCCATCTTCACCAGCACTTTGCTATTAAACATCGCAACTTTGTCCAAGGCCTAGATGCCATTATGTGAATCATACGAATCCTTAAGAACGGTTTTGTTTTGACAAACTTAATATGATTTTTGGTGGCTTCAAGATGACAACCAAGAATAAGTTCAAAAGTGTTTAGTATTATGTAGCTTATGATCGCTTGCAATACTAAGGTAGATTTTAGGACTTGTACATTGCTAACCCTATGAAAAGAAAGGGAAGATGGGATAAAAGAAAATAATATAAAAGGTAGATACATAAGCCCCTGAAACTAACGCTACGAGCCAAGCCAAGGTCCTAGATTGCCCATCCTTGGGGATAACGTTGTCAAGATTACTTTTTAACGGGTTGGGAACCTTCTGCGTTCACCTACAGTCCGCGTAAAGTTGTAAAGGCTATCGGAGGCCAACAACTAAAACAAACAAAAAAAAAGCCTTGGAACTCTTAGTTATCAGGTGAAATACAGTAATAGTGTTAATACTGTTCTCTGTAAGGAGGAGTGAGTCGGTTCCTTCTTACCAAATAATTGGTAACGACGGATACTTTTTGCTTATATTTTCCTTCCTGCCCGCGGCTGCGCTCGCTCGGTAACAGTAGATACCTTTTTTCTAAATGAAAAGTATCACATGTCTTTTTCTGTATCCCTGGTAAAGCGTATGCAAAACTTCGTGGTAATCGGTTAAGTAGTTAAGACTTGGAAACGTAACAAACTCACATTCACCTTTTTAATATCAGTTAGGATTAGAGTACGATCGCTTAAGCAGTCCATAGGTTGCAAACAATGTACTTTTGCAAATACATATTAATAAATTCCCAATTACCACATGGCCACCTTACTATTATCACTTTATACAACACTTCAACGATTTTACGACCTGAATTCCGTTCGGAGCTTAATTCATTTTTCTTAACGTCGCAGTAATAGTTCAAAATAGGTCCGTATTAAATGTGTCCAGTTAATTTATGATTTGGATTCGTATGAATCAAGTTTTATTGTTCGTATAGCGATTTAGAGTGACTTCTAGACATTGATGAGCGCCCATTTTATTTACGATCGCCTCTTGATCCCATTTTTTAGTTCGTTACTTTTTATTTGTTTAGTCGTAAAACTAGTAAAGATTCGGGTACGACGCCACTGAACAATGGCTGTAATTTTTAAATCAATTGATAAGGTATTCGTTTAGAGACTTTAAATTATTCTTGGTTTTAGTGTGCAATTAACTGTCACAGGAATTTCTTTTTTGTTGTTGAACTTTGACCCTATTGGTGTGACATTATGAAAGTAATGTTTGCCAAACTTTTTATATTATGACGAAGCATATTTTATTCGCCATTTTGAAGCTAAAAGCTAGCTTTATATATTCTATTGTAATAATTTATCTTACTGAATAAAATATATCTAGCTCGTAGCAGATTTAAGAATGTATTCTAAATTAAATTACAAATAAAACTTCTTTAACAGGTGACGATAGAAGTAACTGCAGTGGCCTTTTTTCTATAGGCGAGCAACACAGTGACTCCCTAAATTGCAAAGTATAAGTAATATCCTTATTACCGTTTGAAATTTGAAATGTTAAAAAGGTATACGCTTTTTGTTTTCTTAATAGTATAATAAAACGTCTGTTCTGTATAAAAATAGGCTTAACCTATCTATACTAATATTATAAAGGGGAAAGATTTGATTTGTCGTTTAATTGTTTGTAAGGGTTTACCTCAAAAACTATTCAGCCGATTTTAAAAATTCCTTCGCCATTAGAAAGCTATATTATCACCAAGTAATATAGGTAACATTTTATTAAAAAGAAAATGGTACTGTTACTAACATAATCTAACCTACTTTGACGCAAGCGAAGCAGCAAGCAGAAACTAGTATAATATATTATTATGTCTATTTGTTTCTATTCCGAAACAATTATATTTCCCAATCAATCATATATTAAAAAATATTTAAAATATGTATCAACAGGTTAAATAAAAGCGCACAAACTGCGGGGCAGCTTGTGGCGAGCTGAATGTGAGTGACAACACTGCGGTCCTGAATGCCTCAGAGAGTCGGTTAGGGCCTCGTCCCCGGCTTGTCGTTACTGTTTGGCTGGGGTGGAACTTCAAGAGCGCCCGTAGGACTTTCAACTCTGGCTTTCCTTGGTCGGCTAGTCAGAGGGAGGCCGCTAGAGCTATATGTTTGGAGATACAAGTGTCATTTTCAAGGGCATAATACGGGGAAACCCGCTTCAGGTCGCCGTTGTCACGAGACCCGTGATGGTGAAACCGGCGCCGCACCGGTCGACACCCCTAGCCACTCGCACTGGTGTTGCCCTCTGCTGCTGGCTTGTATGCCTATGGTGGCTAATCAGGGGGCCCATCTAGTGAGTTGGCGAGTCATCGTCTGTCCACCCGATTGATGCCATTAGAGTATTCAGGGCAGACGCCGTTTTTTATCCATAGTTTCCAATATACTGGTCCATCAAACACTCATCCCCATAACCCAGAAATATTGGAGTACATATGTATGTAGCAATAGTCCTACGCCTGCTGCGGCTAGTGCCGCTGTAGGTGTTCCATCCCACTTTAGATTAAAATTCTCGAAGGACCTCTTCACGTTGGACCTATGTCTCCGTGTAAGCCACCTAAAGGACCAGATATTTTTCTAAAATGTTAGTAAAATATCTGTGATAAGAGAAACATAATAATAATATTATTATACTGTACGTTATACACACAACATCATCTAGCCCAAACTAAGCACAGCTTGTACTATGGGTACTAGGCAATGGATAAACATACATATATCCTTTTTTTTTGTAAATTCATACATATTATATATAGAAACACCCAGACCAAGACAAACATCCATGTTCATGCACACAATCAAATCCATGTTCTGTTCGCAATAAACTGAAAAATTACTGAACGGATTTTCATGCGGTTTTTACTAATTGACATAATGATTCATGAGGAAGGTTTAAGTGTATAATTTGTTAAAGTTACCCGTGCGTAGCTGGAGCGGTTCACCAATAAACTATGATTATTTTATCACAATTAATATACCTATTAATTTTAAGTCGCGGTCGCCTAGTGCTCGAAATTCGACCAAAGTTTGCCTGTAAGATAATTGCTGATATATGTAATTATTGTATATTGATATATATAACCATAGTTACGCGCTTCGACTGCGTGTGTCAAATGCATGGTAGAGTGCGTATAGTGCTTTTTCATTAATTTAATGTATTTCTAATGCATATTTTATAAAAATATTAGGATTTGCTCCTCCTTCTCCATATAAACTTTAACTGTGCCAAATTTCATACTCCTCCGTGCGCGCAATTTTCGTAAAAAGGGGTACAAAGTTTTTGCTGCACGTATTAATATATAGATAAAAATTATTTATTTTAAGTTTATTATAAAATGCTGTCCTCATTAAAATGTTAATAAAAAGTCGCTAGACTCGTAAACATATTGTGATACTAATCTAAACATGATCTAATTAATTAATATTATAAGAAATTGACGTAAAAGTAGTTCTCATTAATTTAAATTAATTATACATATAAAAGAACTAGATTTCAAGAGCACTTCAAGATAAAATGGCCATTAACTTTACGATTTAAAAATATGACGTAAGACTGAACAGCTCTTTCTTTATTTTTATGATCTAGCCACACCTTGAATAACCAATGTGTCGCGACACTTTACAGACAATAAAACAACTGGCACCAAAACAACAAAAATAGGAACAACCATTTGTAATATCATACAATATTTAGAATCATGGGACTTGAATACACCACCCTTCACATTGCTAACTTTATCGCCGTATTTACTCGAGACGTTACTCTGTACAATCTTTGATGTCCAAGATGATAAAGGCATAAAAAAGTGTATCAAATTACCGCAATTTTAAATAACCAATTTTTAAATTAAAGTCATCAATCATCATTTAAAAAATTGTTTATATTAAATCTCAGTTATAACCATTTAATATAATAAAGGAAATCTAAAATAATACTCCAATAATTCCCGACCGCCATATTGTCCACTCAAAAAGTCCCATAACCCTAAACCGTCGAGTTCCCACAGCGCGCACATTTATGCGTCCGCGCAGGTTATCTAGGAGTAGCGCGTGCGCGTGGCGCGGGGCGATGCGCTCGTAAATACGCCGGCTAACGCGCGTGTAGCGACCCGGGTGGTCCGCTCCGTTTTATTTAGCGTGATGATACAACCACACTGAGACAAGGAGGTGAAATACTTTTTGTTGGACGGCGATGTCAGACCAAGACGAAATAGTACCCACTTATTGGCTTAATGCTTACATGAATGTCGATGTGAGTGGAAAACAAAACCATTGCCTCAGAGTATCTGTAGCAATGAAACAAATACGTGTTTTGTTTGGTTGACTGCGGAATTAATTTAATTTGGGTCGTGATCCATCTCATTGTCAATACGTTTATGTTTCTAAGGAAAATGATTTGGACTATCAAATGATTTTCCTTGTAATTTATAGTTTTGTTAAAGTTGATATTGAGATCACGTTGAGATATATAACCAACCTCATAAATTATTCTTGAATGTGATAAATTAATATTAAAACTTTTCTTTTAGTTCATTTATAAATACAGTTATTAAACTCAAGGCTTTTGATTGGCAATAGCAAATCAAGGGTTTTGACTAAAAAAAATTAGATATCTTGTTTTTTAAATGATAATCAATCATTATGAAGAAATTATGCAATAAGTGAATAGCGTGTTTAATGATCAATTCTAAAATAAGCATGATTCTAGTTAAGCATACAAGCCTTTTCTCTAAAGATTTAGGCATATAATCTAAATGTAAAATATTTATCAATACTAATTTTAACAGGATCTTTTTTAAGACGAATTTCGCAAATTCTTTAACTATACGAACCTTTCACTTTATACACGATTATAGCAGATATAATATTAAATGACACAGTATAAAATTTTCTTTGAAGAAATATTTAAATAATTCTATCCAAATTCCTTAGAACAAATAGCGATCTTAACTATCTCAAGGATTCCCAGTCTCGCATACCACCATCCTTTTGACGCGTCGTTGCAGACTCATGTGCTATAATTCTGCGATATCTCATTGTTTAATGCCCCGGCGTCGCCTGCTTCGCCCATCCCGTTAATCAACACAGGTGCACGGACAAACGCACACTTTTTGCATATATCATTGCACTGGTATTTTATTATAATGACTGAATTAAAATGGAGACCGCAATATTGGTATAAATTTGAGAATTATATTGTTGTTTATTAGTTGTTATCTCGTTTATAATAATATGTACATATTTACACTTTATAACGATATATCTACTAGCTTTCTTTTTCTGAGACAGAAAGCTCCTACGCACTATGGTTTCTGCTAAAATGTATATTTCTATAAATATCGTATACATTTTATTACGTACATTATTTACTATGTTGGTCTCTTTTGAAGTCGATCGATCTAGACTGCCCTTGGCTCCATAGTTCCATATATACATTTGGACTTACACGCTTACCTACCAAAGAGTAGGCACAGGTGTAATCCAACCACATTTCGGCAGTTATGGTCTTTAGAATCATAGACAGAGCATATTGCCGTCTACCAGGCGCAATTGTAAGAATATAAGAAAAGCTAAGAATTATTTAACACATAATATTAATTACGATAACATTTTGCCAGACCTGACAATTAAATCCTATATTCTGCTTACTCACAAATCTGGAAGACCCGGATGCAATTTGCTTAAATATTTAAAGTAGACATTTTCAGTTTTTCAGTTACACAGCTCTGAATCTAAATCCAAAGTAATAATTTTTCAGGCCGTCATGTTCAAAAGATCCCACATCGATCTGATCGAAGTGTCGCCGATCTACACTGATTGGCCCCCGAAATAAGATAAGATAAGATAAGATTCAGGCCGTCATATTGTCGCATAGCCTAAGATTTGCCTGCGATTACACTGTGCTCTATATCTTCAGGTTTACTAAGCGAAATTATACATATAAAATATCACATAGATTCTAAGCTGAACTCCTAGCTACATAATTGTTACTAATTCATCAAAATCTGTTTAGTAGTTTCTACGTATTAAATTAACAAACAAATGGACTGACAAAAGTTGTAAAAGCCATATTCGTGCTTACCAATTTACCAATACCGTTAAAATCGCTTACATTTATACTAATATTACAAAGTTGAAGAGTTTGTTTGTATGTTTATTTGGTTGAACGCGCTAATCTCAGGAACTACTGGTTCGAATTGAAAAATTATTTTAGTGTTGGATAGCCTATTTATCAAGGAAGGTTATAGGCTATATAACATCACGCTACGACCCACGGGAATGGCGCAGTAACCATAAACGCGAGTGAAACCGTGGGCACATCTAGTATTAAAATATAATATCAATAAAGACACTAAGATATATTATGATATATGATAAAGTAAATACTATTAGGCAGAATAAATTGTGTAGGTATAAAAATAATTTGTTATATATATAGCTTAATTGAGCTTTATTTATAGCTTAATTGTATAATGTTCCTTTGTGTTTCTGCTTTTTATATTGTTGTAAAGCTAGATTTTATTAATGTACTAGATGTGCCCGCGGTTTCACCCGCGTTTATGGTTACTGCGCCACGCCCGTGGGTCGTAGCGTGATGTTATATAGCCTATAGCCTAGCCGATAAATAGTCTATCCAACACTAAAATAATTTTTCAATTCGACCCAGTGGTTCCTAAGATTAGCGCGTTCAAACAAACAAACAAATAAACTCTTCAGCTTTATAATATTAGTATAGATTTATTTTTAATAATATGTGTAAACTTACACTAGGACATAAGCGATTTGGTGTGTACAACACTGTAAGCTTATGTTGTTGAATAAATAAATAAATAAATTTCAAACTGATGAAACATTGATTTAATAATATGCCGTAAACAAAGAATACATATGTACAATAATTTTGTTGCCTATAGCATTGATAAGGCAATACCTGAAAAAGAGTATATTAAGCCGATGAAAATCAATTTCATGAAGAATCTAGTGTGACTGAATGAAGCAAGAGCGATATATGAAGATTGTAGCTAGCAGAAATCCATATTCTCTACCAACCGTTCCAAGGAACTGGCGTTCGGTTATATATGTATGTGTATAACATAAACATTAAGTTTTTATAGTTTTTTTTTTATACTCTAATAGGCTTGTGTTTGTCCGCGATCTCACCTGATCTTAAGTGTAGATGCAGTCGACGATGGAGCACGCTTGCCTAGAAGATTCCTATTCACTCGCGACTTGAAGACACCCAGATTGTACTCATCGGGAAACACAGACTTAGGTAGCGAATTCCACTACTTAGCGGTACGCATTATAAAATTGGAAGCAAATCGCTTCGTGCGTAAATGTGGTATATCCACCATGTACCTGTGTCGCTGTCCTGATTGTCTGGTCGTCCGATGGTAGAATGGGGAAGGAGGAATCAAATTATGCAGTTCCTCTGCACACTCTCCGAAATGTATCCGATAGAAAACCGAGAGACTAGCAACCTTACGACGATGCTCCAAGCTTTGGAGTCGTGTGTTGACCAGTTGGTCATCGCCGATAAGTCTCCTGGCCTTCTGCTCAATTGACTCCAAAGACTCCAGCTGATATTTTGCAGAGCCATCCCAGAGGTGAGAACAGTACTCCATGCAGGACCGAACCTGTGCTTGGTACAAATTAAGCAAAGCAAGCAAATTAAGCTAGTTTGGTGTACAAATTACTAGTATTCTTGATTCTCCCTCTCGGTAATACGGTTATTGCAAGAGTACGTTAACGTCGCGTCGGTGGAGTAACGGGTGCGACGAATCAACGACCTGTCAATCAGAAACCTAATGAAGACTGGTGTCTTCACCAGGATAAGGATGCATTGATATCCTCCGTGGCTCTTCTACCGCACATATCACAGGCATTTCGCATTATCTTTGGTAAACCGAAGAGTTTTTCTAAAGTGTCTCTCTTTCTATCCAGAACAGCTTATACAGGACTATAGTATCTACTATGATAAAGAACAGCGATAGCTCAGTGAGGAGACCAACAGACTGCAATGCAGATGGTCTCGGGTTCGAACCCACGTCGCGCACCTCTGACTTTCGGAAGTTATAAGACTTTTCGAAATTATGTGCATATTGATTGACAATTATCGCCTGCTCCGTGCCTCGGAGAGCACGTTAAGCCGTCGGTCCCGGCTGCCATGAACATCTATGGCAGTCGTTATTGGGAGAGTGTCGACACAAAAGATCCCACTGGGTCGAAATGTCGCTGGTCTGCACTGACTGGCCCCCACATAAGATACATACATACATACATCTACTATGATATATCTATAGTATGATCTAAACTATTAGTACCTAGTAGTCCAGGTGGATTCCCAAGGGTTCACGGGAGACTCGACGGGGGTCCACGTTGGCGTAACAGAAAATTGGGAGTCCACGAAAATTTATTTGCTTTCGCTAATGAAGAACTAAAATACTTGACTTCACTAGGCAGATAATATTTTAAGAAGCTCAGCGACTGTTATATTCAGTAACAGTGGGCTGGTAGAGAATTTCTAAAAAAAAAGGACAGCCTGCCTACCGTGCTTCAGGTTATGTAGCGAGAAAGAATAAAAAAAAATGTCCTTCTTCACTAATATAACGAAAACCAAAGAATATAGTAGAAATGAATATAGCTGCAGGGATTCCACCGAAACCTGCAAAATTTTGAAAGTGGTCTATAAGAAAAAGGTCTGGGAAACTCTGATCTAAACATTACAATAGATTAGCACATCATACTTTTGCCGTACTCTACAATCCTAAAATTCATGACCACTGCCTAAATTTCTTTATTCATTCCCCTAAGTTTAAATAAGAAGCATAGGTTTCCTGAAGCGGGTTACGGCTACTTTTACAAAATATGCAATTAGCATGTTGGCAATTATATACTACGTACATACGTTTATTAATTTTGGCAGTTAAAATCCATACAGAAAATATGAAAGGTTACAGGCTTCACGCAACATGATTATAGTCCAAGTTAAAATATATTCTTGGCACACACAATATCAATAAAATCATCCCATAACATCTCCTCCAGTGCAATTACTGGCGAACTCGCTCATAAACAAGGCCGAACCGCATACTTCTTAAATCAACACCAGCGGGGGAACGTCACTACTCATTAAAAAATAAACACATAAAATTAAGTCCCGATCGTCAACAAATTATCGGGATCCCGTGATGGTTATCGCGGGATCTCGCCGGGGCACGGTAGCGCGGGATTGCGTATCGAAGGCTGACATCACTAAATATAAATTTAGTGTTGCGCTCGACCTAGGGTTAACAACGTAAGGTGTCCCGCACTATTTCTCGCCGATCCCCCCGATATCGTTAATGTTAACCCGTTAATGTTTGTGGTAAAAAGGGAACGGTAGCGGGTTAAGTTCGTTATTTGTGTGGGAAGGATGGAATTCGTATTGTAAGAATTTGCACGAATTTATTGGAAGCTAATTTAGAGCCTATAAATTATTTTGCATAAGATCTTAGAAATGGATTAGAGAATAACTTTATATTTTTTAAATTTTATTTATATAAATTAGCTTTAATGGAAGTATATATTATGAAAGCAGATAAAGATTATTAGAAATAGTATAATAGTTTCAAATAAGGCACCGTTTTATGTTTCTTAAATCATATTATATTAATTCCAAATTAAAACGAATGAACTTTTTAGTTTCGTGTAGATAAAAAAACCGGATGCCAAACATAAGACTCCTTTAGGATTTAACAATTACATACATTTCTACTCGTTAGATTAATATCCGTGACCTATATAAACAACCACTCGCTATGTCAACACAAAATATTCTAAAATACTTTTAAAAATCTTATTCGGGTACAGTTAAGATTGACCTCTATTACGTATTGCGTCCAGACCACGAACAGTTTTACTTAAGCCTAACTTCTTAACGAAGTCAAGGTTTACAGCTAGTCATAGAATATAAACATTAACTAAAACATAATCCTCTAAAACATGAATCGCCGTGAACAGCATAAATCTAATCCATAACAGAGCATCAGTAATACCAGCGTTCTAAATCATCGCGGGACGCCACATTTTATTGCTAATTCTTCTTTTACACCGCAAAAATGTCAAAGATTTACGATATCGGCGCGCGCGCCGGCATTTGTCCGGACGCCGGACTCCGAGGTATATGGACCTGTTCACTTTATATGATACGATACGACTTCGACTTTACTGACACAAGCTATTACTTCAATTCATAAGTGGAACAGATCAATTCATATATGTATGACGTTACAGTCTAATGGCGCCATGTGAGGAATTTTGTGCTAAACCTGAATAATTTAGACCTTTTGTAGTTTATGTCGCCCAGTTTTTATAATGGTAGGAGATATTTTTTTACGTTATACACAAAAAAAATAGTCAACCTGATATCATTTTCACGTGTAATGTAGGCGTTTTCATGTAAAATAGTATAGTGTAGTCACAATTTTATTATGATCTTTATCATAATAAAATTGTGAAGGTGGACACCTAGCAATCCTGGCACTACCTAGTATTTTCTATATATGAATGAATATAATTATAAGATACCTATATTAGTCGCGTAATACACGTTAAAAATTGTATCTAAGTTAACGTCACATCGGTACCGTGTCGTCCTGTAAAATTATTTTGGCGTCCAATCTGCGGATACCGAGCGAACGCAAGTTGGATATTCTTTCGAATCGATCTCTCGATATGTTGACTCGATGTAATTTATATATTTGATTCTCTCGATACTAATCGATATTTGAGACGCTTCTTAGATACGTTTGAACTTGATAAGGGATGTTTTTATGTGGGTGCGAATTATTGTCGTCGAATATGGCGTCCGTTTAACTCGACTTAACATTTTTATTCTTTTAGGAGTCCTTATCTGAGATTTTTGGCTGTAATTAATATAGCTCTGCTGTTCAGGGGAAGACTGCAGCCTGTCAATTTGCACAGTGTCCCTGGTAGTTATGTAGGGTATCTAGGCTCCTTAATTTTGTGTTCTGAGAAAAAGGAATAAAGGATCGATGGATTTTTCGGAAATACCTATTTTGTAGGGTCAGCACCACGCGAGCAGTAGATATTTTGAATGTTTTCGGGCTACTGCAATCATAAATCGTTAAGTGGGCTTATAAGTCATTTTAGTAGTTAACAACACATGTCTTCAGATTCAATACATAAAGGCTTAACTTAAAATTTAATGCTAATTATAGTCATTTATTCTTAATGTCGTTTAGACTAAATGTTACAGAAGTTTGTTGTAGAAGTAACAGAAACATAACTTATCATTATAAAAATATATAACGAAATAAATTAAATCTTCATGTAGCGTCAAAGCCTTTAAGGCTATTGCCTCTGTATGAATCCTGTATCACGTCGATTGCCACTTGGAGGCAAAATTTGTATGACCCACATATAATTCTTTCGGCTTTGGGTATTCTTAATATCCGTTGTTTTAATTTATGGAAAGTAAAAACTAGCGTACTGACCTAGCTATATTTATTTCCTAGCAATTTTTCAGGACCTTTATAATGTACGTAAATACATGAAAGATAAAATAAAATCTACCTTTTAAACGCCTCCTTGGTCCCATAACACAAGATAACGCTTAATATGTTTATTAAATTCTTGTGGCAACACTTCTACTTTGAAATTATAGTCGATAGACGAAAATAGGCTCATCCCTAAACATAGCTGACGATATGCTATAATACACCTCTACTGGCCACATTGGGATATACAGACACGAGTTTATGCATTATTGACGACTCGATAGCGTAATGGTTAGTGTAACCGACTGCCACGCCTGAGGTCGTGGGTTCGATTTCCGCACAAGTCAAACATTTGTGTGCATGAACATGGACGTTTGTCGTGGTCTGGGTCTTTCTATGTATAATATGTATATATTTACATTTACATCCATTGTCTTGTACCCACCCATAGTACAAGCTCTGCTTAGTTTGGGGTAGATGGTGTCGCGTGTATGTGATAGAATTGCTTTATTTTAAAACATAAACTCAACAACCCTTTTAAGATCAAAAATCAGATTACATAATTTCAGGCAACCATCCATAAAAATATCCCAGTAAATGTTGCTTAACCTTGCCCGTTGACTCGCAAATGACCATTCATTAATAATTAATACTAACTGTAAAACGCTTCATAGACAGCAAACTCAGAAGTACTTGTTTTTTACCTCCTAGCTCGTATGTAGATAAAATCAATTAGGCGCTGGTGATTTGCTCGGCGCGATCTGTGAGACACGTCCCGTGCGATGTCGTCACGTTATCGCAACGAGATCGAGCATACACTTACACTAAATTATGGTGAACCTTTTGCATGATACGTTTGTAAGTCTGTGACGATTCGTGAGTTGCTTCAAACTTGTTTGTTAATGCTTGAAGTTATTCATTATACTACCATTACTAATATTATATCGCTGTGGTATTACAGATATATTTTTATAATGGCTAACTTATGTATAGCGGTATTTTACCAATATTTAAACAACGGAAACAAAGAATATCCAAACTTGGGACAACGGTTTGTGGACGACACAAATTTTTTTGGAAATCTAATTTACTTCTCTTAGCACTGTGGTTATCGCGCGGTCACCACCTAAACCATTACTTCCACTCAAAAATGTGTTATTCAATGACGAGTCTGTTATTCAGCGACGAATATGTTATTTAATGATAGTACAAATGACTCGTTTTGCCGACAAAGTGTCATCCTGTAAGAGTAACATCGCAGCGTTTGTTTATCGTCTTCGTTGTATAACAACTGAGAAACGGCAATAAATCTTAGAGTTCGCAAAAATGGTTCAAGTAATATGCAAAGGTCACGTGATACCAAACCTCTGTCAAAGGTCAAAATCAATTCGGGGGTATATCGACTATGCTGAGTCGAATGGCTTTGACCGCGAGTCTCTAGCTCTTACAGTTCTTGAGTGGAAAGTTGTATAACAGACAGACGGACAAAGCTGTTGTATAAGAGATTTTTCGAACTCTAAAATCAATTTTCACAAGATTTTTATGCTATTTGTAAGAGCTAAGCTTCGTAATATAAAATATAAAATACGTTCGCTAACATTAGTTATCTTTCCCTTTAATATAAAAAAAGAAACTTTCTGAATGAGAAGATCCTCGCATCGTCATGTCTAATACATACTAAATAATATGACTCAAACTTTCTCAATATAATCACAAAATACAGTACAAACCAAAGTTCAAAAGTAAACCACGAACAACCAACATCTAACCAGATGAACCAATAAAACAGTAAACAATAAAACCGACTGCACACATAACAATAAATTATCGCGGAAACCGTTTGCAGACTTCCTATAATAACAATTTGTTAAACGACTATGGACATAGATATATCGGTATAACGTCTCAATGAAAACAATTATTTAGATACACACGATAAAATAATAAAGCTATATATTTATAGGTGAAACGCACTGGATATTTAAACGCCTGCGTTCAACCCCTAAACATAATCATTTCGATGGGCTTAATTTAATTGCAATGTTTGTAAATATACCTTCAATAATTAATAATAATAATAATATATTCTACCACATACACACAAAACCATCTAGCCCAAACTAAGCAGAGCTTGTACTATGGGTACTAGACAATGGATAAACATACATATATACTTTTTTTTTGTAAATACATACTTATTATACATAGAAACATCCAGACAAGACAAACATCCATGTTCATGCACACAAATGTATGAATTGTGCGGGAATCTAATTATAACTAGATTTGGCTTTGCTCACATTAATCAAGGTTATGTCAATAAATTTCTATCCTATAGGAAGCACCCTATGTTATTCTATATACGCCTGACAACGTGTATGCTATATTTCATGATTATCGGTCTAGTAGTTAAGGGGTGTAAGTGTAACAGACAAACAAACTCACATTCACATTTATGATATAATTCGAATTTTCAATACATCTATTCACAATGTAAAATAACTGCTGCGATCTGAACTAATAATTACAAAACTGCATATCCTTCGCGACTATAGCCACATTGGAATTACTTCAACATAAAATAATCATACATTTTATTGGGACAGTCCATAGTATTCGTAAAGTATAATGGCTCGTGAATTTCATGTCATTATACATTATTGTACCCGTTACTTATAAACGCTAGTGTATAAGCACATTCAAATGCTGTACAGGCACATTCATTATAGCCGTTAAATTTTAAAAGACTTACTAGCCACTGACTTGATATTGGGATATGGTGTATTATTAATTTTAACCAGTTGTGATGAATTAAGACACCAAGTAAAATGCCCTGGAACTTAATATACTTATTGGCGAAGAGTTTCTTGGACTCTATTAAATAATTACTGAAATCTAAAATCCGTTGCCCAAGAAATCAATTATTATACTAAAGTGTATGCTCCAACTAACCTGCGTCTAAGCTGTCTAGTGCGTACACAGTCTCATTGTTACCGATTCGAGAAGATTCGTGCATCGTAATGTCTAACAAGCAATAGTTCCACAAATCTATAGAAAATTTCAAAACGATTTTAACTGGAGTTTGTCGATACAAATTAAATTTTATTTATTCGAGAAAAACAATTGGGCCGTTCTACATTTCTCGATTTGTAACAGATATATAACGATTTGAAAATCGATATAAAATTGTTTTAACAATATCAGTAATAGGTTGGATGTTAGAATGCCAGACGGAGCAACGATTAATTGCTAACGATTATTGAAATCGATCTATATTTACATATTTTATTGTGTTCGTCTTCCTAGTTTTTTGAGCTATGACATTAAAATTAGACGTAGATATTCCAGTTGGTATTATCATCAAGCCAGGTGATCTCAGTCTGACTGGATTTTGTTGCTACGGTAAAATAGACAACATCATGCGTTACTGTCATGATTGCTTCTTATTATTACCAGGATATTTACTGATTAATCTCATTACTTTCCTGGCTTCATTCACTTTCATCGCATTTCTCATACACGCTCGCCGGTTTAAGAGGCTTTTAACCTAGCCTTTGTCCAGAACGTCTTCGAGTAGTATGTCAGGATCGTAGCAAATGAATCTATGTATGTATGTAATCTCATTAAAATACATTTGCCCAGTATTTTTATTACGGTTACAAGAACAACTGGTTACGTATATAGTCTAAACAGCAAGATTGTCGAATTCTTGAAGCTGTTTATACAATCAAGCCATAAATAATCGTATGACCCACCTGCTGTCACCTCCTTATATCTTATTTTAGCGGTATTTTACCGCTTGTGCAAAAACGCAGAAGGAACTCGCTAATCCTTTCGCTTGCGAACACACAATGTCACTTAACTCTAATGGCAAGAACACAACAGATGATAATTTCGATGTGGTATAATATATAAAAATGTAATTTAATGGTATTTACAGTAGATATGAGTTTCCCGCAGGTATCTTCTCATAGGCTTTAATTCTTTGCTTGAAGCTGGTAGCTTGGCTGAATGTTATTTCATAAGTTTTACTTTACGACTCAAATTTATTAGACTAGATTTTTTTAAATATTTGATTTGTCGTCTACAAGTGTAAAATATTATAATAGGTACTGTTGTTTTTCTATGAAATCTTGGTTCACATCACTAATGCAATTTGAAAGTTTAAAAATCACCATCTTCAATAAATTATCCAACATCTTCGACAACATCGACGATGCGCTGTTCCCGTTTCCGTTGAGTAAAAAATACATAAGCAATATAAAGCAAATAAAAGTCAAGTTTAATGCGCGAATCACGACGATTTTACTTGAAATAAAATTTCCGTGAAGACGTCTTATAACATGCAATAAAGCTTTCGCGTAAAATTCAACGTTATAACTCAAATTTGAACTATCTACAAATAATTCAAAGCAGTGATAGCCTAATCGGAGACAGTTGGACTACTACGCAGAGGTCTCGAGTTCGATCCCATGGCGCGCATGTCAGACTTTTCGAAATTATGTGCGTATTAAATAATTATCGCTCGCTTTAACGATGAACGAAAACGTCGTGAGGAAATCTGCATGTCTAAGAGTTATATATAAAGCTCTTCTAATATATGTGAAGTCTGTCAACCCGCCCATTGAGAAGAGATCCGTGCCCAGCAGTGGGATGGTTTGACAATACAGGACTGATATTATACAAATAATTTGCCCGCGCGTCAATTAGCTTACTTAAAAGATATTATAATATTATGTAATATCGACTTCTAGTGGCCAAGTTCTTCGTTACTTTACTATGTAGATATAGTTAAAATATTGTCATTATCAGACTACACTTGTTATTCTTCTTCTTCTCCCTAGCCTTTATTATTCCCAAGTCACTTGGGGTCGGCTTTTTTAGTCTAACCGGATTTGACTGGATCAGTTTTTACACGGAGCGACTGCCATCTGATCTCCGCAACCCGAAGGCTAACGATACCCTAAGGCTAGACCAGTGTCAGGATATTAGAGGGTACTGACTTTCCCTATAACAAGTGCCATAGACGTTCATGGCAGCCGGGACCGACGGCTTAACGTGCTCTCCGAGGCACGGAGCAGGCGATAATTGTCAATCAATACACACATAATTCCGAAAAGTCATATAACTGCCGAAAGTCAGAGGTGCGCGACGTGGGTTCGAACCAGAAAGCCTCTGCATTGCAGTCTGTTGGTCTCCCCACTGAGCTATCGCTGCTATATACTACACATGTTATTCAATTGGTTTATTGAATGAATAGCAAACGAAAGTTATTTGATATACCAATTCGGAAGTAATAATATTCTAAGGCAGCTAGTTAGTTTGAAACATCTAATTCTCCATTTTGATTATTATTAGACAGTCCTTTTATGTAAAAATACACTTTTATATCTCAGTAAATATGTATCCATTGAGATAAAAAGTGTATTTTTGTTCACCCGTCCAAAAACTTGAACTTCAATGAGTCGACGTTCCTTAACCACAGCGATCTATGAATTTAAACTATCCCCATAGCTTCACGAGCCATCTCAAATATCCAATAAATAAAAATCTAGACGGCTCTTCCAAACATCGCACCTATACAAACTGAACAGGCTATAATCGTATGCGCAGCTCTTGATTTACAAGCGGTGCGCGCGATGTGCGATAGCGTTTTACTTATTGTTACAGCGCATTGATCGGCTAACGACTCATGCGCAGATATGCGCGCAAAGCGTATTTATGCGCTGTCACCCACTTTTATTGCGATTAATGCGCGCTCAGTGGGTCTTTTTATGCGCACCTGTTTTTGGTGAATGATAAGATGGAAGATCTGATGAAAATATTCCGCTTTTCTTTTTTAATTGACTTTTTAAATACTTATACGGACTCTGGCTATATACCTGTCTTCCATATTTAAAGTTCTATATATAGATAATTTATGCCGAGACAAGTGAAATATGTTCACTTACTATGTAATTTACATATCACTTCTACTAATTGATATATTTTTCAGGTACCGTAACTGATATACCACGTTACTGTTTTTGTAAGCTAGTCTATTTAGCTGCCTCGCTGGTGCAGTTATTTAATGTGACTTCAGTGCATGAGATCTCGGGTTTGATATCCATATACTTAAAATTTCATATTAGAGCAGCTTGGTTGACCAGGAACCTACCAAACCAAAACCGAAAGCCTCAAATAAAAAGCCTTTAAAACCTTATGTTATATCTATATTCCTGCGTTAGATACAATTTCTAGTTCCAATTTTAAGGATAATCTCTGCTTTCAGTAGCAGGTCTTGTGTCTTGCTCAGGAATCAGCGAATCTTTGAAATGTTACCATTGCGTGTGATGGTCCCAGAATCTTAAGCGGTCATAGCGGTAACTGTTTACCATTAAGCAGGCATGCTTAGCATATGCTAAACATAAAACCTTAAACTATGAGTATGAAATCTATTCTATTTATTATTTCGTCTTACATAGCTACTATCTATATATTTGATTAACAATTTTAAAAACTATTGCTCCGCAAAACTGACGGCTTACGTTCAATCAAAACTTCTGTATAAAATACACGATAAATAATCTACTATAAAACAATTGATTGCATGGCTAGCATACCGCTCTTACCTTGTGGTCGTCTCATATTACACTGACTGCTGTAAGTCCAAATCGCACACAGCCCAAAAATTTGTTTGTAATGTATTCGTTGCTTGATTGGTTGTAAATCCCTCGCAGCCACGGGAGTTACCTATTAAAAAAACATGCGGGGCAGTCTTTGGGGACTGCCGATAGAAGTGAAAACTAAGTAACTTGAGCATTGTATCGTCGAGTTATTAGATTATTATTTTTGAATTTTGAATGCGTTCGGTGATGATGAAGCGAGTTCCATGATTTTTGTTCACCCAAAAAGTGCTCAACGCGCTTAAAGAAGTTTTCACTTCAAAAAACAAGTAAAACAATTATTGTACACTACAATCGACTCAACACAATAATTGCAACGATAATGTTGGTCTTATTTTTTTAATGTTGTTCTGAATCTTAACAGATAAGCAAATAAAATATTATTTTTTTAAGATATATGGAAAAATACATGTATATATACTAGAACAGAAGTCGTTCCGACGTATTGTATTGAAAGGGCTATCGATATTGGGATTAAAGTCTTGAAATTCAAATTATTTATTTTTGCAGAAACCATTGTTACAAAGGCGTTATTAAATGTTCATGCTTCAAGTGGTTCTACCGTAAGGCATGCAAAAAGTATACAAACATAGTTTATCAGAATAAATAACATAAAAGCCTTATTCCATTAGAAGTCCTCGTGTACTGCCGCTTCTAATTACTTTCCAAAGCACAAATCGTATGATAACAAAGGTCAATTATACATTTAAGATTGATTTTTATTAGAGTTCACCAGAAGAATATATTTGAATGCATGCGAGTAATAACTTTCTTATTAATAAAGCAATTTAGGTTTTATTACTAACTTTATATTTTATTACAGTTCACCATATTACATGCGATATTAAGTATGACGATATACAACTATCGGTATCGACGTATCTTGCTCCTAATTTGGCACCATAGAAGGCTTTACAACAATATAGCTACTGTGAGACTGACTCCGGATTAGAAAGAAACGTTTACTGCACAAATGAGACAGAAATTACTTTAGACTTTCTTGATTAGTCTGTGCTCCTGGTACTTCCAAGTGAATAGCCTATTGTTGCATTCTTAGTCTAGGACAAAAACCATTAACGAATAAAAAGAAAAATATCAACACCTACCTAGTTTTCACTCCGTATTCTTTTTGAAGACAAAGAGAATGCCTAGATAAAGTTTATCTTTTTAAAATTGCAAAATATCGAAGATGAATAAAAGCACTCGACAAAAAGTATATATTTTATTAATTTAACACGCTACATAATATCATTTTATTATTTCCACAGAGCTTCTAATCATGAATTTACGAGGGCATATCATAAAGCTAGAAAAATCAAAGACAAAAGTCCGACAAGGATATGTATTTTATAATTAATTCCAGTCTATACTCACTCACTTCATATCTTTTTACTTATTCTGTAATGAGAAAGCGTCAACATTAATAATTTAAATATCTTTCTTTCTTTTCTTTCTTACTAATGATAGGTTACGAGCAAACAATTAATGTAAGAGATCTTCTAAAAAGAATCTTACGTAATCATGTGCGTAATAATTAACATATAAACAAACATGCACAGAAGTTTTCAAAATTTGTATGACCTGCTTGAACTACACTCATACTGCAATAAAATTAAAATATAGTTCTTCCTAGTGGATGCTAAAATCCACCACTACTTAACATGAAAAAAGAAATGTGATAAAAAAATGTTTTTACTGCCTTTGACGAATAAGGAAAATGACATAAAGAAGCGTGCGCGCTGCTGAGTGTTTTAGAAGATGTGGGAAGTCTATTAACAAACCAACAAGTTGGTAAACTGCGGCCTAACCTAATCTTGCCCTAAGAAAAAGACCATGCCTGATTGTGACTAAATGTATGTATACATCCCAATGTACACTTAAATATCGTTGAAGAAAAGAATAAATTAATTTGTAAGGAAATTATATATTGGAGCAAAAGGTAAAATTTGTATCCAACATGGTTGACATAAACTTTTGGTTATGGATGCCAACCATAACAACCCAAAAAATCACCAAAGTATCCTTGAACCAAGCAACCGTATCTTTTACCAATTCAATTACAATCAATTAAACCAAAAACAATACACAGAAGCCTATTCTATTTTTTTAATCGGAAACACCGTCGTTTCAAGGCAACGGCATAGGCCTTGCGGTAACAAAGATGCATTGTGAGTGCAACGGTCTTTGGAACAAATCCAATATTGTTGACTGTCTACTGTTAAGACATTCGCGACCTCCAAATACCTCATTTGAATATTTCAGACACCATCCAAACGACGTAACAATCTCCAATCTCCACAATAGAATTTCAACTCTATAGTTATATAATTTAGGTTGCATTTTATCTGTAAGGGTGATGGATTAAGTGCATCGAATAATACCAATTAGTATTAAACATTAAAAGGTCAGGATGGGCAGATCGGTGGCCATTGTGTTTCCCGGCCTCGACAAAGAAAGGCTCGATGACAAACCACGGTCTGCTGTCAAGGTTACTCCTGGGTGTTTACTACCATGTTTGGCTGCTTGTAGTAAATTATGTTTAGGTTGTCTGGCGCGTACGTGGTGTAATGGTTTTGAGTATGACCACTGTGTATAATAAATTTGATTTTATCAAATCAGTTAGTAATCTATATATACAAACGATTTTAGGTTTTTCTATCACGAAAATCTCAATAGCACAACGAAGTCTGGAACTGTGCATAATAGAATACGACGGGAATAGGTTCGCCCTATATTCTGTAGAACTAACAACCATACCTGGCGAAACGTATGTGTAAAACCCTCTGCCTGGACTTCGAGTATTTATATCACGCTTATGCGTTTAAAACTATATATTATGTATACCTGTAATAAAATCAGAAACTGTGTTGTATGTGCGTTTGTGTAAGCTAATTTTCACAATGGCTGAATCAATTTGAATGTCGATAGGAATGGTGCCAAGTTTTAGTGGTCACCTCGCCACTGAGTATTGTGCATTCGATACCCGTACGGTAAATAGTTATTAGGTAATATGGGTATCCTTCGTGCCCGTTGTTTTAATATTTATACACTCCTCATAAACACAGCGACTAGCCAGCAAATGTATTAATATAAAAACAGTAACTTTTTGAAGTTATATGCATATTAAATAGTTATTTATAGCTCTCTACAACTGTGAACGTAAAATTCTTAATCATACCATGTTTGAGAGTACCACATAAGTTGTCGAAGCTTTGTGGTTCCCGTAACCCGCATGAAGCCAATTTGCTGCACCATAGGTTCTTTTTTTGTACCAACTCGCTGCTTTGCATGATCGGTGGGTTGCTGGAACTGAAACTGGACCATAGGCCCTAAGCCAACCTATTTCATAATGAGAAAGAGACATAATGAAAGAGAGAGAGAGATACTGAAAAATTGAAACTGGGTTTTTCTAAGATGTATCATATTTATTTAATCAAAATATTTACCTTAGTTATTTATACATTGCTGCCATCTGAACGAAAATTAATTTATGCCTTTACGATCTATCGTAAAGGCATAAATTAATTTTATCGAATCTAGATTTATAGTTAGAACTCTGGGGATCTAGATTCTATAAACTGTGTGAAAGCATTTTGTACCGCACCCTGGGATTTTTTTTTAAAACATGGAAATTTGTCCACATCTCAAAAAAAATTGTAGTCCGTTGGAGCAAGGTCTGGCGAGTACGGAGAATGATGTATGGTTTCTAACTGCAGCTACTGTAGAGTTACAACGGTTTCTTGTGCAGTGTGAGGTCTTGCGTTATCATGAAGCAATAATTCACGAGTCGAGGCTGTCTCACTGCCAGTTTCGCCATCATTGTTCGAAGTTCGGCACAGTAAACATCTCCTGTTATTGCTTGACCAGACCTGAGAAAGCTGTAGTGAATAACATCATGGAGAGACCACCAAACAGTTACCATTACCTTTTAGCAAAGCAAAGCTTACCAATAAAACAACACAACGCTACACTGTTGCGGCATTTGACCTGGGGTCAGCCATTGCATTTTTTGCTTACGGTTATCGTAAGGAATCCACTTTTCATTTCAATCCAATATTCCTTCATTTCTGTACCGATTCAACAAGGCAACACAAGTTTTAACAAGCATTTCTTTCTGCAGATCAGTCAAATTATGAGGCACCTATTTTTCATATTTTTTTATCTTATCGATTTAATGCAAATAAACTAAAATTGTAGGTAGGGTAACGATACACCATGCTGCTAATTCCTGGGTAGTTTAACTCGGATCGGCTTCCACCATCGCCGTCAATTCAGCGTTATTCACCTGTGTGGGCAGTCTTCAGCGTGGTTCGTTCTTTAAGTCGAAGTTTCCATTACGAAAGCGTTTAAACCAAAAACGCACGGTGCGTTCATTAACAGTCTCCTCTCCAAACGCAGCGTTGATAATGCGAGCCGTTTTTGCCGCGTTAGTTCCACGTCGGAACTCGTATTCAAAAATGACTCGGATTTTCGAAATATCCGTCTTTCCCGTCTAATCTGAATTAAAAAAACAATTGAAAGTCGAAAATCAAATATTGCACCTTTTTTAAAAAAGCATTTTATAGATATCATGTGAAAAACGTTTCACTCGAAAATCTCACACCATGAAGGTTTTATGTCAATTCAAAGTATGTATTACTATACAACGGCAACTTCATACTTTAACCTCTATTATTATATATTTTTAAGGATCAGATAAAGCCATGTTCACACTGTACGCAGGCAAACTCATGATATATTAGAACACGGGTGTCGTTTGTATGACACGTCTAAGTACAATCACCTTCCTTAACAAAGGACTTGTCGATGAAATCGAAAGCATACGAGCTGAATTTTAACACCTACGATGTGTACTCGCTGTACCGTGTACCAGGGATTAGTCATTACTGATGTTATCTTACATTGTAGTAGAAATTAATACATAATATAATCATGCATATATTGACTCATGCTTGTTTCTCGGAAGAGTAGGCAAAGATTACGGATCACTTGCTTCATTAATTTTTCTTTTATTATTTTATTAAAAAAGAAAAAAGATTATATTCTTCTTGCACGCTCGTCGGTGCAGGGTACTCTTAGCCTGGCTTGTCTTTAGGATGTATCCTGCGTGATCAGAGTACATATTCATATATTATTATCTATTCATCCCTAAATGGATGGACAGATCTGTCGTATCCACGACGACAGTTATGTTTTAGAATTACCGATACTGATGGTAAGTGGTTACCGTAATAGGCCTAGCCTATGATTGCTAATATTATCAGGTGTACTACATTTGCATTGCTGACTGTATGAAAAAGGACTGAAGGTGGGATTAATGGAAAAGAACGTGAGAAGTAGGTATGTTAGCTGCCGGATCTTTTCATCAGATAACATGTAGAAACAAATTTATTACTATCACGATAGTTTTCTAAATGGGTGGTACTTGTCAAGGTGAGCCAAGAAGGCTGAGTCTTATCGTCACCAACTTATTGGCAAAAGTGAACGCTTCCAATCCAACAAAAATAACTCTTTTATCGTCAATCATTAAAAGATACAGTGCTGCTATTGAGAATGATCTAATAGGAAATCACTTTACCTGAATATAGAATCAAGTCATCACAAGTGGTCATGAGCGTAAGCGCTAATCTATATATTAATACGTGAAGCAAAAACTTTGTATCTACCCCTTTTTACGAAAATTGCGCGGACCGAGGAGTTTCAAATTTGGTACTGTTAATGTTCATATGGAGAAGTGGCGAATCCTTATATTTTTATAAAACATGCATTAAAAATACATAAAATTAATGAAAAAGAACTACACACACAACCATGCATTTGACACAAACGAATCGAATAGCGTTCGTAGTATTTCAGCATTCTTAGGCTGATGTCGAATTCTTCGTAAATAACTATCAAACTTAAAATTTAAATCGGTCATGGTTGAATTTCGACCACTTGGTGACCGCTAGTCTAGGTAAAAGTATCAGCGACACAAAAAAAGTAGATTATATAACTCTACTGACATTGTTTTTGAGTGAACGTTCACTTTTTTTGGCCTATATCACCGAAAGAGTATTTCACTCATATTTCACTAGTTATGGTTTAAGGATTTACGTACCTAATAGGGGGCAACCTATTCGCGTCTACCGGGTACAATACCAGACTCTTTGCTGCTACTAAGAATTTCTTGATTCAAATTCAGTGACGTTCTTTATTCAAAATCACACATCAAATCCATCTAACACATAGTGGAATGTTATTCCATTTTGCCGTTTTCTTGCAATCAGGCGGGACCTACGCTTTCAGCCTCCATAGCAGTGAAAAAAACAATGTAAGTACATCAAAAATCCACACAATATTATATTTTAATACATTCCGGGATAATAAATACATGATAAAAGAAATATATCATGATTTAGGAGTTTTGCAACCTCATTATTTTCTAAGTAAAATAAATATAGCATACTGTTAACTCGTATTTACAATAACATTTACTATACTAACAAATTTTTAATCGATATAAAACATTTTCCAATAATTAATACATTTTATAACAACTACGTATAAAGCTTAAAAACTCCACAACTAAAAACAATTTTCCACAAGCTAGGAATTGAACCCAGTAGCCGCAGCAAATAGATCACAGTGCTCATTACCAAAAGGCGCTACTCGTTGCAGATAACATCGGACGACGCTGCGCGCGCGCATGCCCGTAAATCACGATATCTATCTGTGTCCCTACATGAGCACAGCTCTAATTGTAGACGAATTTATAGTATAAATAAATTCTCTTATTTCTTACTACAATTTTTAGAATAAAACAATAATGAAAATTGAAGTACTTTATGACATATTAACACTAAAATGTGACTTTTTCATTTTAGTTGTATTATTACCAAAGATAGTGATGTCAGCTTTCTTAAAAAATATTTTTCTATTAATATGTAAATTACAATATAAAATAATAAGTGGTAGGTAAATAAAATAAATTAGCTTTTGGCCGTTGAAACGTAATAAACAGATAGTTACGTACCTCATTAGCTTTTTAATGCTACCAAGGTGACAAACAAGTAGGTATATACCTATAGCAGGCGGGGTATAGCAGGCGAATACCTAACCTTTGCTTACGATTGCTTGCAATATTGTAAGGGAAGATATTGGTATATACCTAGTTAGGTGGGCGTGTTATTCGCACTTAGCCACACAAGTAGGTGACTGTCGCGAAGAATTATTCGGTTATGCTAACCACCTCAACTGCGTTCAGAAATATAGTACGCGACCGATATTGCTCAGTACTTCCTTCATCGTTTCTAAATTGTATGTAGGTATATAAGCCGCCAGAATTCTTGCTCACTCGGCGAAACTTACAATGATTCTTTTAACTTCCCTAAGCAAAGCGAAACCATACCAACGACTTCGATGGCGTAGTGGTTAGTGTAACCGACTGCCACGCATGAGGTCGCGGGTTCGATTCCCGCACAAGTCAAACATTTGTGTGCATAAACATGGATGTTTGTCTTGGTCTGGGTGTTTCTATGTATAATATGTATGTATTTACAAAAAAAAAGTATATAAGTATGTTTATCCATTGTCTAGTACCCATAGTACAAGCTCTGCTTAGTTTGGGCTAGATGGTGTTGTGTGTATGTGATAGAATATTATATTATTATTATTATACCGCCAATAAATAATAGTTAAAGACAGTCTTGCCACTTTAAGTAGGAATAAGAGCGCATTACTGTCAGAGTGATGGAGTAATTCAAGTTTTAGTTTTGATTACCACACCATTACGAGATAGCACATTAGTTCGATAAAACAAGACTTGGTGATCATTAAGTTGACTGTTCTGAGACTAAGTATCCTTTGTATGACTCAACAAAAACGTTATTTTCAAGTCTCTACGCTTCGTACACATAATGTCCTCCAGACCCAATTTCGGTCACGGCGGCCAATTTTAACTGAGACTGGCCATCTGCGTAGAAGACATTATAGTGAACAAGTGTGTGCGCATAAACAAGTGCACTCTCTTTTCCCTAACTCTCATAATCCGATGGGAAGGCAATCCGACACGACCGGAGAGAGATCAGGCGCAGGACCAACGGCTTTACTTTTTAATATTGTCTTCTGTTTACGCGAATGTTATTCATTGAAATTAAACTACTATATATGTATATGTGTGAACATATGCAACAGGGGACCAACCACTACCTGAGATTTGACAAACCACAGATTCTCGCTAAAGAACACCGATTCCTGCCAAGGATGCTTCGCGAGGCTATTGAAATCAAAATACATCCTAATTTCAATAGAGAAGATTGTTGGAATGTACCACCAGCTTGAGATCCAGTAATTCAAATAGTCAAACCCAAGAAGAAGCAAACCACAACTAGACTTTATGATACTTTGAGTTCATTCTGCGTAAATAGAAACACCAATAATTAAATTATGTTCGGGTACTTTGAAATAACTACACATGGCACATTGAGACAATTACCATCTTAGTCTCCCCCTGACCATGGCTGCTGAAAAGCAACCGAAACGTCGGGGAAAGTGTAAACTTAAATATATATTAATAATTTAATTAGCTTAAAAATTTGTAAAGTTTAATAGTAGTAGTAGTGTAACTAGTTTCTAAATAATGTAATAAAGTGTCAAATAAACAACGCGATAAAAGCCGTATATAGTAGTTTGATTTCAAAGGCTTTACTTCTTACTACTACTAACCCTTTGCGTCAGAAAGCTCGAGGTAAAGGGGTAGGTCTAATACCGCTGTCACATGTCCTGCTGCAACACTACGGGCTGGTATTAAAATTTAAGGTTAAGCTTTTTAATAAATTGCCTGTCGATATAAAATCATTATTGTACAAAAGGGACTTTGAAACTGAGCTCAAGCGGCACCTGTTAAAAGAATGCTATTACTCCATAAATGACATGTAAAAATTATAATTTATTTTTAACTTGACATGATATATTATGGACTGATTCTGACATTCTTATTTATATTTTATTTTGACATGGCAATTAATTTATTAATTTATTTTTAATTAGATAAATATGTAATTTTGATCACAATTGAATTAGTTATTTGATGTAATGTTAATTTTATTGAAATAATTATTTGATTATATTAGTATTATAATTATTGTTGTATGTTCACACACAATGTAAAATTGTTATTGAATAAATAAATATGAAATATGAAATATGAAAATATGAAATAACGAGATTTCCTAACAGAAAAACCCAATAACTTGTTGGCCCGACCCGAAATTCGAACACGAGACGTTATGCACAGCAGTCGTATTCACTACCGCTATATCACGGTGGCAAAAGGATATGATACTTAGCCATTAAGTAATGACAAACTCGTATCACATTAGCGTACGTTTTACTGTCGTGAGTTTCTTTGCGAAAGATGCTATCATATCCGAGACCGGCAACAAGGAAATTTAACCTAAGTCCTGGTAAAGTAAGCCGATGATATAAAAAAGGTAGGCGGATGCGAAAGGTGGTTCGAGTATTCAGTCTTAATTCAGCGACGCTTATATCCCGCTGTGAATAGTGACATGCTAATCTTATCAATCACACAATGTTTACATTTAACTATGTAAATATAGTAATATATTTATGTTTTATTACGTGCTATTTGCATTTTTATTGGAACTTTAATATCGTCAATATGGCGGCGAGCTGTTGAATTTAAGCAGCGCTTTATTGATTACTCTTGTCTATGGGAAAGATATGTTTTGTGCGTAGCAGTGAAGGTTAAATGATAGCGACAATTGCGAATACGGTAATATTTTTTATAAGAAATACAAATTAATTAACATTTGTAATTCTATGTTCTTCTTGCTTCCTATGTTTGTATTGTTTATTGTGTATATTAATTACATTAGGTATACTTAATAGTTTTTGTCCACAGATTCACTCGCGTAAATGTAGATTTTGTTAAAATTACTGTTTCTGAGGGATATAAATATATTCTATCCATCAGAAACAGTAATTTTTCTGAATAAAATTTACTCTATGTACTATTCTATATCCCTGACAAAGTGTAAGCGAAATTTCATAATCAGTCGAGTAGTTAAGACGTGGAAACGTAACAATTTGTGTTCTGAAAATAAATGTGCATATAAGTATTGTATGTTCTAATAAGTGACAGAAATGTATATGATAATATTGTGTGTATATGATAACATGGTGTATCCGAGGATCTGCCAGATGACGCTAACTGCGTTAAGCGATGATGGTCAAAATCAATATGCTAGGATGTAGAAGCTTTTGCATGTACATAAACCATACTTCTAAAATATTACTATTATGAGAGATCTTAGTACTACCGAACTTAAAAAAGAATATGCTGGAATTTACTATTAAACAAACTCAGTAATTATTAATCAAAATCCGATAACATTTAATTCTAAATTTAAAATTTAATTTTAATTCTAATCTAATTGCACTTTACACACGACCATAAAAACAACGAAATTTCCAATATGTTTCTCAAAAATATTTGTAACTCAACAATCGAACAATCGCATTGATATGTCACTGTAATGTCAATACATTAATAAAAGGGACAGACCATTTTTAAAAGCATTTAGGTATAGGCATATAGAACCAAACTTTCTACAATAAATTTAATTCACACAATATAATATTCTTTATCTAATCACAAGAACAATATATCCAAAAACGATAGTTGATATTTGATTTCACTGGGATCTATAAAACATCTATTCAGAGAGAGACGTCATAAATTTATTAACAAATCAATATATAATGTCCATTCATGCTGTGAAATACCAAGAACGATCGAATTTCGACCTTATTTTTATGTTAATAAAGGTGTTAAGAATTACGTGGGCGTAACCGTGTCAGGTTTATGAAATAATAAATAAAATATTGGTGCGAACGTAGAAAGCATAAGGCACATCACACAGTCTAATATGGTGACAAAATAGCTGTCAGTCAGTAATGGAGGGCATGCTACTAAATGTGACAACTTTCTCTCGTATTTGACGTGTTTTTTTGTTAACCTGAATTATGTTCGCTTTAGTGAGGATTGCCAAACATGCATCATCCGTATCCTTGCTAATATATATGTTACGGCTAATAGCCGAAGTACGGCTACACCTAGTTTTAGCCGGCTAAACTCAAAAGTAACCTAACATAACCTAACCGCATGTGGCCGGCTGCACCTAGTTGTTGCCGGCTAATCTTAAGTTTATGTTCACACCCACCTTTAGCCGTAACATATATATATGTAACAAAAATATGTTGTTATATTTAAGAGCTGTAAAATATTGGTAATAAGTAGTATCATGAGCTGAAAATATTTTTTGATGGTGACAGAATCATCTTTTTCGTCCATATTTGTTATCTATAGTGATAAGCAATTGTAAACACAGTTAATTATGTTCGTATGATATTATTACGGTAAGTTTCAACTTGTGACAAGCTAATAATTATCAAGTGCATAAAAGTAGAAATATTATAATGTCATACCGTAAACCACAGAATATATTGTGCTTACGGCACACACGGCCCGGAACAATCAGCCGGTTCTTTTTTGTGTTATTTGTTATCCTCAGATGGCCTCCACAACTATACGCGGACTGTGGGTGAGCGCAAAGGGCTTCCAACCCGCCGCGCGCCGTCCCCACCTAGGTAGCGTAACAAATGTGTAGCAGTCACGCCGATTTGTGTGTGGTGTATCTATGTGGACGAGCTATAAAGCTTTCATTTATACCTGGCATGAAATCTATGACGAAGGATATGGAAAGTAAGTATTTTGGATCGAGCTGATCATTACGTTATGTTTCTGTCCCGTGTGGGAACCGAAACCACAATACGCAATATTAGTAGTGGTGAGGTGTTTAAAATTTGGGTAACACATTGTTGTTCTTCTCTGTCTTCTCCCTAGCCTTTATTATTCCCAAGTCACTTGGGGTCGGCTTTTCTGGTCTAACCGGATTTGACTGGATATCAGTTTTTACACGGAGCGGCTGCCACCTGACCTCCGCAACCCGAAGGCTAACGATACCCTAAGGCTAAACCAGTGTCAGGATATTAGAGGGTACTGACTTTCCCAATTTGAAGGATTACAAGTACTAGTTATAAATATAGGTTAAAGGAAACATCGGGCAAGAAAGTATGCCAGCAAGCTTTTAATAAAATATTTTACTCTTCTCATAGAATCAAAAGTTCAACGCACGGGAATCAACGACTACTTATTTTATTACCTTTTATTAATAAGATCACGCGTACAGTATCGAATGATCGAATCGATTCAAGACCGAGCATATCTACTCGCTTTTTTATGTTAAACGCCTCTTCCATGTTCCCGGGGCAAGCACGGACATATTTCATAAAACAAATTGTGATACCCATTGTAATTTGAGAGTTATTTAGCTAGGGTACCCTTAAACATCGATTCGTATTCGATAGCATCGATTCGATTTAATATCGATACTTATTTTTATCGATTGAATTTTAGGCTCACTATAGTCGATTCGTTATGATTTTTGTATAATATTTTAGAATCAACATTCGTTAGTGATAGGCTACTGAATTAATTTGGAAGTTTGAGTTGATGAATAAGTAATATCAATCTTGGGAGTAATAATTCCTATACAAATTAACATTAGGAGATTGATTTATATTATTAAGCTACGGCTTTATTATTATTGATTTATTTATAGATATTTTTAACCGAGTTCAGAAGACCTCGTAATAAAACGGCAATGATGAGATATCTCGTAAATAATTTTCATAAAAAAATCTTAGTTCGTATCCAGAATAAAAAAATACAAGGCTTTAAAATTTACTAATTTACATAATCCACAATACAGTTAATCCCAAAAAATCGGTACCATTTATCGATACTATCGATATCAGAATCGATACGAAGCATCGATTTTTAAAGACCAACTAATTTCACCGTATGTTAATAAGATGGTTTTAATAATATAAATAGTTTATGGTGTTTCAACCACTATCATTGGCACTTGTGTGGTCTTTCATTCTCGTTACTTCTTTGTTTTCACCATTATTGTAATATATTACGATAATTTATACGATATTAATATAAGGGAGACGTTTGATTGTAGTATATGACATTTCTGTCGTATGTAAGTTGTAACATGCGTTGTTTTGTCGTGTTATGTGAAGTATAAGTTTGTTAATGGGTGGATAAATCATATAGAATACTGTTATTATGTCTTTTAGGGTCATTTTAATGGTTTATGGCTAGTTCGACGCTTGTAGTGTGTTCTTGTAGGAACAAGGCATTGCTACTAGCTTATGTTTCAAAATTATTATCAGTCTGTTATAACCATTACAAGGCTATTACGTAAACAAACAATGAAAGTTGCGTCACTATTCATATTCATCGTCATATGTTATAGAAGTTGTAATATAATTACTCGTAATAAATATGTACATTAGTGGTGAACTAAATATTTATTATTTTATTTCTTGTGCATTTATATATCGAGTTATCAATTATCAGAAGCCTACCTATTATTAATTAAAATATTGCAAAGAGAGTCTCTATTATTACCGAACTCCTCTGATGGTGGACAACCGCGTCGTAGGAATCGGGCATACTACTATATCTATTGTTCTGCTTATGCATACTTAACTTATAGAAGTAGTAATTATTACTTCTTCTCGTTAGCCTTTATTATTCCCAAGTCACTTGGGGTCAGCTTTTCTAGTCTAACCGGATTTGACTGGATATCAGTTTTTATACGGAGCGGCTGCCACCTGACCTCCGCAACCCGAAGGCGAACGATACCCTAAGGCTAGATCAGTGTCAGGATATTAGAGGGTACTGACTTGTAATTATTACATATGTACAGAAAGCCATCACTGCCTATGTAAGTAAGTAAGTATTTACATTTAAAATATTATAACATATATTATAAATATTTATAACCTATCCCTTTGGGAGGACCCTTCTGTAAAGGCTAGATAGTATTAATCTTTTTTTATTATACTCCCGCATTAGGGATAATTCCTGTGTCGCGGGGGACTCTGCAAACATTCAAACAACAGACACAAAGAACACCCAGACTCGGAACAATCATTTGTGGATCGCACAATTTTTAGCTCGTGTGGGATTCGAACTCACTACACTCAGCGCAGTGTAAACGATCACTCAAAAATATGAAGCTGTCAACTATCATGCTTACCTACTATCGAAGATGTGGAGCGCCAATATGCGCGATTAATGTGCGAACTGACAGAAGCATAATCCTGTTTGCTAAATAAAACATCCTTTGTTAAACGCAATTTTAAAACTTTGTTAAAAGAGAATGCTCTTGCTTGTATGGATTCCAGTATCGGTTTATATTGGTATAAAAAATTTTTGAGTCGAGATACATACCTTAAAGAAAAATAAATATGATTTACGAAAATCTTCGAGATTTTTAGAGTATGCTCTTTTAAAAACAGTTATCCTTATCAATCAATCAAACAAAATAAATTTATTCAGATTATGTTACAAGGTAACACTTATGAATGTCAAATTTACACTATTTTTTCTGCGAATTTACATTTACTGCCACGTTCAGCAAAGCAAGGGTGTAGGGCTCATGAGAAGAACGGGCAAGAAACTCATGGTCACTCTTTTTAATCGTCAAGTTTTTGTTTACAGATCATAAGAGCTGTAAGGTGCTGCAACCATTTCTCCATGAACTATTACTGAACATACTCAAGCATTTAATAAAATTTGATGGTAGACTCTAAAGCAGCAGTATGGTAAATAGGAGCATCCACTTACATGTACATTAATAATCAAGACAAGACTTACTTTTAACATTATCTTAGATGTTAAAAAATCATTAGTTATGTGTAACAAAAGTCATATTTTTAATAACACTATACATTTAAGAACAAGGATTTGCAAAACTGAGGTATATTTCACATTATAAGTTAATAAAACTACCAAATCAAGTTTTCACCCGCTGTTTTGCTTATGTGGAAAGTCATAATATAGGGATTAATATGGCCTCCATTTTTTTTTACTTTTTTAATATCTTAAACCTGAAATATGTTGTTACACTTGTTGCCATATTAAGAACATAAATATATCGATTTTAGAAAATATATTATATTAACCTTAAATTAAATAATTACCTTAAATTTTCTACATTTTATATTATTGTTTTGCAAATAATTAACTAGACGAGTTGATATTAAAAAGTATATTTAAGTATATTTTTTGCAATTATAAATACGTTTTTGATATTTGTGAGTGGGATATTTAAATAACAATGTCTTTATTGATGGTAACCCTGATGGCACTACAGAACTATTTAAAAACAGTTGTGAAGTCAAAATAAAATCTTATAAATCGTTTCAAATCTTAATTTATTAAAAAAATCGTATAGCTTTTAGAACTTAACACTACAGGCAAATCATGAATAATTCAAAAATGAACATGGGTTTTCGGAGCATAGGTACACTATGCCTAGTTCACTTTTAAGGATGATATTACGATTGCCCATTCTCCTTTGGTTGTATCTAATGCTCTTTTGCAGGCAGTGTGTAGTTATTTAAAGGATGTTCAATGTAATTAATTTATAATAATGTTAGTCCTCAGTTTGTTTCCAGTTTTATAACCTATCCTGTCTAACAATGATATTATATAGTTCATATTTGGCATGTGCCAAATCATTAGAGAGGTGGCATCAAATATAAAAAAAATTAAAAACATTTTAAAGTAATCAATCAGATAAGCATGTTATTCATAAACATGTTCCATTAGAATTATCAAGTGATAATTAACTTTTTAATGCGCATTTAAACATAGAATATTTAAATGTGTTATATTGATTTCAACAATCTGTATGTTTGTCTAACAATCTGTATGTTAGTCGCAACGTAAGGGCTATTAGGAAATTCATCAAAATAATATTATTTAAATCATCCTATCATCGGCATCTACTACAAAAATGAACCAACCGCAAGCTAAAACGATACGTATTGATCACCAAAATGGTATCCACAAATCAAATGAATTAAACCCAGATTTCAAAAAACAATCCCTTGATTCTTATTCAATATTTTGTATCTAATTTGTCTGCCTTTCATGTGCGTTGTCCAACGATTAATCCGGACTGATTTCGTAAGATCAAACCACGATACACATGCAGTTAATAAGAACCACTGCACTCTTATTTCTTTAGAAATAAGGGTGATTTTGCATTTTGATGGGTGGCACGTTTCCTTGGTAGATTCCCATGGGTGTTGTCAACAGAATATTTTTCAAATGTACGTATATATTTCGGTTTTATAACGTCCATGTTTCGACACGAGCGCTAATGGTTGTAATCAATTCGATGTTCACACTTGACACGTCGCTCTCGAATACTGTTGTGATAACATTTGGCTTTTTCAAATAATGGAAGTGGGTGCTGTGTGAAAATTCTCGATGTATTGAGCTTATGGATTGAATAAATGTACACGTCGGTTAAAGAATTTTAATATACACGTTTAAAGGTTTGGATATGTAGGTAGAGGTTTCACATTAAACAGGTATGAGAGGTCGTAGTACAAAAAATATATATAATAGTACTAAATACTCTCGATTTATCACTTAACTATGCTACGTAAGAGTCTTATCCTTACATAGCATAGTTACGAGTCATATAGATCAATATAGTCGGCCTCGATGACGTAGTGGTAAGTGTAACTGACTGCCACGCCTGAGGTCGCGGGTTCGATTCTCGCACAAGTCAAACATTTGTGTGCATGAACATGGATGTTTGTCTTGGTCTGGGTGTTTCTACATATAATATATATGTACCTACAAAAAAAAATATGTATGTATGTTTATCCATTGTCTAGAACCCATAGTAAAAGCTCTGCTTAGTTTGGGCTAGATGGTGTTGTGTGTATGTGGTAGAATATTATATTATTATTATTATTATTATATAAGATATAGATCAATTGTCGTATTCATTCGTGGTCGATCTCTCAAGTTGAAACAATTTAGCATCTTTAGTCAACCTTCTAGCACACTAAACGGTTGACTAAAGATGCCAAATTATTTTAACATACTGGAGCGCACACACTCCATTATATTCAGAATTTGAGACGTATTAAAAATATTAATATTTGCTTTAACATAAACGAAAATATTTTTAGCATACCTGCTATTTTTCTTGCAATATTATCGGTTCTAAACGTCGTTCATTGTCACCAAAAACGTTGTGCAAGTCTAATAATACGAAACATGGTACTTGGTGGAGTGTGGGTTTGCATTCATTTTATTCTGCTAGCCTGTAATATCTTGACCAAAGAGCTCTGAAAAGATAAAGCATAGAATTAAGCCATACTAAATAGTAATGAATTATTATTAATTACCAGTTATCAGTTAGCAGAAAAATCGCGGTAATGCGGTGACGGTACAAAACCCAAACTCATATCTACTCAGATCCACTATTAGCATATTCGACCAAGGACTATCGAATGCCCAGACAAACAAACAATAATTACAATAAGTTATATAGACGACGGGGGGCCCTGGACGATCACGTATCGACACCGGCGCTAATTGTAACTCAATTGAGCGCATTAAGCTAAGGGCGAGATTACACGCCGTGGACGGGATGTGCGTGTGCATTGTTGGACGATACGACAATTATTTTATATATATGACCTTGAGTAAAATATGTCAGAAAATACTTGTAATATACTGTGACTATATCACTAAAGTAGTAGTCTTACCAAGATAGACCAAGACCAAGAATTTGTGGGTCTTGTCGTTTTTTAGTTCTGAGACCACGACAACCTAGTCGTACTGTTTTAATGATTTAAAGCCTATCGTCACTGCCATTATAACCTAAAATAAATGATGTGCATAAATATTATTATGATTTCAATTAACACATGTGTGTTAGGGTTTTGTATTCGTAAAGTGCATGATACATATAATAATTAGATATGTATCTAATATTCTATAAAAAATAAATTTAATCTGCATTTGCATCTACTGGGCAAACTGTTTGTGTGTAGTTAAATACATAATACCGAAAAATAAAATTCCAGTAGACTTCCGAGGCAGTAACTCGGCTATGGCTTAAGAATTGTAAATTATTACGATGTACAAAAAATCTTTATGACAAACAGAATAATAGTAAATAATGTTGTCATGTCGATCATTGATGTTTAGTAGAATTTGTAATTTATATAGAATTATAACAAATATAATAGAACACCCACTTTTATGGCAACCGCAACTTTATACATTGCTGTTTGCGTGCGAAATTGTATATTATTATACGAAATCTTAAAAAATATCGTGCCGTCATTACATCATCGATGTAATGGTTGAAAAAGGAAACGCACCACAACAATCACGCCTACTCGTTGGTTTTTTGTATTAATATCTTATAATTGCGGTCTCGCTACAGCTTTCATTAATAGTTCGACATGTGAACATTTTGTATATTGTTGATATGAAATATATTATTCATTAGGATATTCATTGACTTGTTTATCTTCTTAACTTGATGGTTTCAAGTAATGAGTATCGTTTTAATGTTGTATTGAGGAATGTGTTGGTTATTTGTTAGAAATAATATGTTAATATCACATTACTATCGCTGGCTTGTTTAACGAGAACGTTGGTTTCTGCTGTCGTTATTATTTTAGTAGTATTAAGCATGTAACATGAAGACATGGTCTTATGGTAAGTTAAACTCGTAAGGTAAACTCTATGAATTCCATAAGGTAAAAAGAACAATATTTTTACAATATAATTACGCACTTTACCATACACGCTTAAATACATATATCAGGATCTACAATTCCGAGTTAACTTAACGCTGGTCTAATACAGGTTGGCAGGCTTCACACGTCGTAATAAATACAATGTCTAAAGGCAATCCCATAAGTTATAGGATTGCCTTTATTCATTGCTAAAATAGAGCTCACGTATAAGAATACGTGAGCTCTTTTTTAGCAAACCCTTAAGTAACAAATGAGAAGAACTAAGATAAAAGTGAATCCTATTATTGAGCCCTATTGTCCCCTTTTTATACACGTCTGCGTACCATTACGTGTTATGTCAAGTAAAAAGTGGCATGTAGGCATAGCAGATACAACTACGTGCAGTCGTTATTGCACATAGTTGTATCTGCTATGCCTTGTCTGTTGACAAGAATGGAAAAAATATTAAGCAAGCGCTGGCAACGCACTTCATTTTCTTTTTCCCGTATGACACAGCGCACGAATTATTTCGCTCACGCCTCTCACTGTTATGTTCAGTGATATAGTAGACAGTACTGATCTGTATAGGGGATCTGTATACCGAGAACACTCTGTAGTAGTCTCTAAATATTAAAACAACACAGAACAAAAACGATATCTAAACTTCAATCAAAACCCACCGACACCTCGTCGACAATTAAAATCAAAGTTCTCTTCAGTGACATTACAGCAAACAATACTATTGCCTAATATGACATTCATACATGACCTCAGAAAGACCTTGCACTAAATTATAATCATGCCTAATTATATTACTGAGCGTTATGTCACATACAATAGTCTTCTCACGATTGTGAACACAACCTTTGTGAGTACAGCCTTGGAGATAGCTCGTATTTTAAAGAACAATACGGCTGATAAGATGTTAGGATAACTGGTGACATTTAATCGTAACAGTTAAGGTTTACGTTGGAGTTCAGTTTTGGTTGACAGCAAAGGCAAATGCTGTTCTGTGCGGGACGTCGTCGTAGAGAGTAGCGGCGAAATAAGTTTAAAGGCTAAGGCGACCGATATAAATCCGCTTCGCTGACTAAGGCCATAGTAAGCTACAAGTTTTAGACTGTAATAGACTATATCTGAGAAAGAGTAACTATCATCAGGTAGGGTACATGCTCGCACGCGACTTGTGTTTTAAAAAAACACTTTTTAAAAGACGTCTACCGCACTAGGAATGATACCTGTGTCGCGGGAAACTATACAAAAATTAAAACACTCGGAACAAATATTTGTAGGTATCAATTTTTTTTGTCCCGTGTAGGGTTCAAACCCATTACACTCAACGCAGTGACGATCTATCTACGGACAAGGAATATGTACGTATAATCCATAAATTGTTGTTGTGTCGATTCTGACGACTTTTATGTGATTATTATGTCACAGAAGAGTTTTAAAAAACTCAAACAATATACACGTGTTATCAACTATTTCGCTTGGCCCCATAAAATTCAACATCAAAAGCATAGACATTTCTGAAAAAACTAGGTAGTCAAGTTATAACCTCGACATTCAAATTAATCTATTATATACAAATTAAAGTAGGTTACAATGTATATATACTAGCAAGCAGTTAGTTCACACATAAATATTCACAAATACAAGAGTCTAGACAGGACGTATCATTAAAATGCTTTAAATTTTCATATTTTATTATTGTTATAACTAATTAAGTGTGTAAAAACTGTGATGTTTTTATTACATTTGGTGTGTATTTTCACAGCATATATAATGTTTTCTAACCTTCGTATATCAACTGTATGAGATATATAGAATATTTTATAATAAAGTATACTTAAGCTGTCGAGTATAATATTGTCTTACGTATGAGAGTTTCCCCGTAAAAATAGCTGCTGTAAAGCAAACGAAACGTCGGGGAAAAGTGTAAACTTAAAATATATAGTTTTAATTAATTTAAATGGCTTAAATTGTAGTAAAGTTCAACAATAGTAGCGTTATAGTTCAAAATTATGTAATAAAAGTATTTTAAACTAACCAACGCGAGAAATTTCGTATAAAGTAGTTTAATTAGGCTGCCGAGTATTATTTCTATTTATATTAATATATCGCTGCTCACAACGCGTCAAGTGTTGTAGATTTGAATCTCACACTTAATTATTTGTGTGATCCATAAATAACTGTTCTGATTCCAGGTGTCCTTGGTTTCCGTTGATAGTAAATTTCTCGCAACTAAAGGCTTGATCCAAGAAACGGGAGTCGTCTTTAAAATAAATATTATATATGAAAAAGTCAAAGTCAAAAATCATTTATTCACTTAGGTCACAAAGTAACACTTATGAACGTCAAAGGGGTTAGTGAGTTTATTACATTCACTGAATTTACATTTATGTTAGTTGCAAGGTTTAGGCAAAAGGTTGAGCCTATGAGAAGATACCTGCAAGAAATTCAAGGCCACTCATTTAAATCGCCATCAACTTATTATTTCAGTATTTTACAACTCATTTAGGTACCAGGTGTTGCAGCCATTATGCCATATGTCACTGTCCATGTAAAACTAAATTCTAAAATAAAGAAAGAATATATTATATCTATATTATCTGATGATAAGCTGTTGCTTAGACAGACATCATAATAATCGCAGCAGCCCACTGGCAGCATAATACATAATTTGATTAGAATTATATTTGAATGTATTAACTGTTGTTGACAGCGCCAGTAGTTGTGTTCAACACAAGTACTAGCGCTGCCAATCTAATCATACCAAGTAGGCATCGCGTTATACATAATTGTATTCGAAATCGAAATCGAATTATTCGAAAGCAATAGGCATTATTAACGTACACGTTACCGATACAAAAAAAATGTGACACAATGCTACCAGCAAATACTGTCTAAGGATGTTAGTCTGCTAGTCATTAGCATACCTAAAAAAATTGTTTTTAACATTCATGCAAAAATATATATATTCTCTCTTAGCCTTTATTATTCCCAAGTCACTTAGGGTCGGCTTTTCTGGACTAACCGGATTTGACTGGATATCAGTTTTTACACGGAGCGGCTGCCACCTGACCTCCGCAACCCGAAGGCTAACGATACCCTAAGGCTAGACTAGTGTCAGGATATTAGAGGGTACTGACTTTCCCAATAACGACTGCCATAGATGTTCATGGCAGCTGGGACCAACGGCTTAACGTGCTCTCCGAGGCACGGAGCAGGCGATAATTGTCAATCAATAATCAAATAACTTCCGAAAGTCAGAGGTGCGCGACGTGGGTTCGAACCCGAGACCCTCTGCAATGCAGTCTGTTGGTCTCCCCACTGAGCTATCGCTGCTATTGCTGCTCATGCAAAAATATATAATTTCAAAAAATCTTAAGTAGAGGTCGAGCCTGACTTCTGTTCAAACGAAAACACGTTACGTCGAAGTTAAACAGCCCGCGTCGACTCCCACGTTACCCATTATCATAATGAAGCCAACAAAAACCGCGATCAGAGATATCTTTATGACCTACATTACTTTACCAAGACCTTGAAATCCATTTAAAAACCTAATTTGAGTCCGAAATTTTGATTGTTTATAATATTATGTCGATGTTCATAAGATGGATTGAGTCATGCCTGTATATACTTGAAGAGACAGGCAGAGGTTTATTAGATTCACCAAGGATACACTCTTAGACCTGTGCTCCTACTGAGAACTTTCTAACAGAAAACTTGATAATACTTTGTCTAGAATTTGAAGCCGAGGCTTCAAATTCGCTCTTAAAGGTGAGGTAAGTAAGCTTATGCCATAAAAACAATAAGGCAGTCATTATATATCACCTTAGTTGTAATATGACTATATTATATATTATATAGTCATATTACAACTAAGGTGTGGCAAACGAGCATATGGTCTACCTGATTGTAAGTGGTCACCGTAGTCTATGGACGCCTGCAACACCAGAGGCATCACTTACGCGTTGCCGACCCTTTAGGAAAGAAAGTGGCAAGGAGAAGTGCCACCGGCACTCTCACTCATCGAACGAAACACAACAGTAGGAATACTGCTATTTCACGTCGATATTCTGTGAAAGGGTTGTCCTCCCTTGGTCGGGCCGCCCATTCATGCTGAAATCAGCGAGGCTCTACTACACAAAATAATATAGTCTCACGTCTATATTCCCGTAAGTAGGAGAATATTTTATAAGGTTCCACATCACGGAAAGCAAACTTGTTGCCATCTACGGGTGCAGTTCAGTATTTAGTTCTACTACAGATAATTCATTTCTGGAGAGGAAAATCCATTCAAATTACTGTAAGATTTACAGTACTAAATTAAAAAAACTCAACAATAAAACAACTTTACTGGTTATTAGTAGTAAACATAGGTTACGAGGCATTCCAACACCTATAATCAATCGCATAAAAGCAACACAATAGACAAGAACGCACTATGCTGTTATAGGAACAGTGTTTCTTTTTACAAAGATCCACGCTATGTTAAGGAAAGCAACAAAAGACAAATTCGCGGGGACATTCTATACAGTTCAAGTAATCTTCCAGTCAATCTGCTACTGCCCACTGTGCTTTTCAATACTTTGTGCGCTAAATACACTCAGGTTAAACCGCAAACAGAACAAAAAATAATACCTACATCATATAATAGACGAAACCCACAATTTTAAATATATTTTGTGGTTTACAAATACCCCCTTTAATTAAATGTTTGGGAACAAGTTTGACTTTGGTTTGTTTTTATGAGATTAGAGCTTGTGATAAATGTGTATATTTTCGGTAGCAAATTAGACGATAATTATTAAATTATAACAATAGTTGACGTTGACGGCTTAGCTTTACGTATGTGAGATAATTCTTAAAATAAAACCAGCCATGTACGTTATATTCGCGGACTAAGGGTTTTGTACTTTTTTTATGACAAATGCGGCAGCCGTGATTGCTTCTTAAACCAGGGGTTCAGGCAGGCATCGCTTACCATGGTATAATGAATGAAAGGGAGGATAAAAGAAAAGGAATGGCAGAGGTACTTATGTGTACGTCACATACGGAGTTCTTACCTGCCGGCTGAAGCCTGAATAATTAGCACAGTTCACCTGTTACTATTATATGTTGTTTAATTTAAGAGATTAGGCTATAGTGAGGACAATTATAGTGTAAATCTTACAGATTAATTAATGCTATATGAGTTAACTAGTAGTTTTCCTGCGTTTTCACCCGCGTAAGTCCCGTGCCCATGTGAATATCGGGTTTCACCCTTCAGGGTGGAATTGGCAAAAATTCTCTCTTAGTACTCCCCTACACACTCCAAGGAACATACATGCCAAATTTCAGCTTCTTGCGTTCAGTAGTTTCGGCTGTGCGTTGTCTGTCAGTCACTCAGTAACGGAAGAGTTTTATATATATAGATTAATGTTCCGTATGGAGACTCCCCTCAAAGTCAAAGCCAGAAATCATTTATTAATATAGGTCACAACGTAACACTTATGAACATTATTTTGTTATTAATGTTTTGTTAAGTTACTCAATATACATTTAGTTTAGCTGCTAGGTTCAGGCAATAAGTTGAGACTATGAGAATATACCAGCAAAAAATTCACGACCACTATTTTAAAGCGGCTAATTAAACATTAATTAAATATTTTACAGCTCATATCAACAAGGTGTTTTACCCATTATACCATAATTACTGATTATATAACTCTAAAAATAATAACAAATGCACTTTGTAATCATCATCCTATATAAAAATAACTCCAACGTTAATTTTATTTTTTTGTTATTAGCTAACATATCCGCTATCATATAAATATAAAATGTCAGTAATTAGAGCCCTACGCGGTTCTAACCCTAAAGTACAAACTCACAAAACATTATAATCAAGGCAAGTAATCTATGAATTTTAATGTAGTGTGAATTATCGCATTCGTTTTCGCATGTGAGTGAGGAATTATTTTACGCCACATTTAATATATACCTATAGTTGTTCATAAATAATCAAAATGCTGGGAAAGCACTTGATTTGTTTTATTTAGTCTATTTATTTGCTTCAGCTGAATGATTTAACCTTGGTATAAGCATAAGTAAAAAGCCAGCTGTTGCCAATTGACGATATGAATGAGCTTGTCCGTCCATGAATATAAGGTTCTAGAAACCGAATTTTGATCACGGCAGCCAATTTTAGTGGAGACTGGCCATCTGCGCAGATGACATTATAGTACACAAATATGAACACGAAAACGAAGTGCACCCTCTATTCCCTAATATAATCCGATGGGAATACAATCCGATATGACCAGTAAAAGACCGGGCGCAGGACCAACGGCTTTACTTACTTTTTGAGCCACGGACAACCACGGGTAAAAATTAACTTTGTAAGGCTTCCTGAGCTGAGATTCAAACCCGAGACCTGATACACAACAGTTATTAACGTCTTTAATCTGCGTTGTTACTGCGCTAAGCCAGTTGTTGGTTTACAGTTCCGAAGGTTCATATCTCTTTTTGATTCTTTTCTAAGTATAATTTTTTGTAAAGAATAACCCTCTAGGGTTATAGGAATCATCCCTAGTACAAACCTTGTTTTTTTAAAGTAATATAAAAGAAAAGGTATGTTTGTTTCCTTTCGAGATTAAAACAACACAAATAATACATTATTTAAAATTCACTAAGTAACAAAGATAACAAATTATAGAGTCTAACTGTGATCCTTAGAGCGTAACAAATGAAATTGCACCAGTTCAAATTTAAATACAATCGTATCATTATTATTAATATGTCTCATACATAATTATCATATATTTTATATAAAATTATAGTCAGCAAAGAAGTTTGAAAAAGCGACACGTGTACGGCTTACAATTAAATATTGTAACAAGGTTCTAACCGAGTATGTTGGATGACGTCATTGCCTCTGTACAGTGATGTCAAAACTTTATAATTTATCTAATCCGACATTAGTTAGGATTTTGACTTTTATGTACAGGCGCAAATCTATCCAACGGACACATGATGTACCTTCATAAAAGTCAAAATCCTAACTAATATTATAAATGTGAATGTTAGTTTGTTTGTTACGCTTTCATGCCCTAATTACTTAACCGATCATCATGAAATTTTGCATACGTTTTCAGGTGTACAGAAAAGGACATAGGGTACCTTTCATAAAGGAAAAAGTACTGCTCCCGAGAGAGATAAAAATTTATTGACAAAATCTACATAAACACATCACTAACACTATAGTTACATTAATTTATAACAATTAAGCAGCGATAGCCTAGTGGGAAACCGTTGGACTGCCACGCAGAGGTCTCGAGTTCGAATCCAAGGTGCGCATCTCTGACCTTTCGAAGTTATATGCGTATTAAATAGTTCATTATCGCTTGCTTTAACGGTGAAGGAAAATATTGTAAGGAAACCTGCCTGTCTGAGAGTTCTCCATAATTTTCTCAAAGATCTGTGAAGTCTGCCAACCCGCACTAGGCCAGCGTGGTAGACTATGGCCTAATCCTTCTCACACTGAGAAGAGGCCCGTGCCCAGCAGTGAAACAGTTTAATACAGGGCTGATATTATAACATATATTACTAGCTGTGCCCGCGATTTCACCCGCGTTTATGGATACTGCGCCGCCCCCGTGGGTCATAGCGTAATGTTATACAGCCCATAGCCTTCCTCTATAAACAGACTATCCAACACTAAAATAATTTTTCAATTCGTACGGTCGGCGAAGAAAGTTGTGTACTAGTTTTGATTTAGTTTCCTAGTCATCGAAAATTACAACAAGGTTCATACTAAAAAGATATCACTGAAAGAGATGCATAATAATGACGTAAACCTAATTGATAAGTATTCATACGTAATAGGTCACTTACAAGTGACATTTTAATCTTTATTATATTCGGATAAGACATTAATTTCTACAAAGAAAATTTAAATGTTTCTAAACAAAAGTAATAAAAACTATTTAAATAGACAACCAAATTCTATTTGATAAAGAAAACTGTTAATTGACATTTTGTCAAATATATTTTAGTAGTTTCTATTATTTTCCTTAGAAATTCGATATATTTTCCGTGTTATTTTTTACTTAACTGCATATAAACATCATCTTCAATGCCTGCCAACTTGACCATTGCTGAAAGGGCACAAATAAATGCCTAATTTAATGAGCGATGCAGAATTAGTGCGGTATCGAAGAAATTAAATATATCGAGACACAGTGTCCGGTTTTGGATTCGTCGTGAATGACGATTGCTCAAAGACGAGACGACAGACGAGATTGATGACAATTCGTCGTATTCGGAGAGAAAGGAAGTTTGTTAGATCACAGAAGAAGTGGTCGCCGGCCTGCTCTCTCCAATAACGACAGAGAATTTATGAGACGTGAATATGAAATCAATGGTTTACACCGACAAATCATTTTGCGGAGATGTTCGATGTGAGTGCCCAAACAATAAGGAATCATCTACATTACATGGGGTTGCACCACAGGCCTTACGCCCAAAAAATATATTTAATGGATGCTCACAGACTTGCTCGTCTAAACTTCGCCAGAGTTTGAGTCTAATACAGTGTTTTGTGATGGAAAACCTTTAAATCAAGTCAGCATGGACGTCTACACCTTTGGCGACATAATTCAACACGGTATAGAAATGACCATGTAATCCCAAATGGAGAATCAGGTCGAATTTCCGTAAGTATTTGAGGCTGGATGAGTGCGGATTGTGTAGAAGAATTGTGCTCTCTACCTCCTCGAGCGACAGCTGTAAATTATATCGATGTGTTTCAAAATGCAATGCTACCGACAGTCTGTAATGTTTACCCAGAGAACGAAGTGCCACAATTCGATTTGATTCAAGCTAATTGTTCAATTCATAATGCGAGGATCGTAAGAGCCTGGTTTCGTTCACACACTGACGTAAGGGTAATTCCGGGGCCCTCAAGATCACCGGACCTAAACCCGATAGAAAATCTTTGGGGCCTTATGGTCCAAAAATGGTTGCATCAAAATGAAAGAACCAAACAAGCTCTTATTAGTCACTGTAATTTAATCTGGCAGGAAATGCGAGGAACCGATATTTGCTCACGGCTTGTTGGTTCAATGAGGTCTCGTCTTTTAGAGGTCATAGAAGCCAGTGGCGGTTACATCAGTTTCCATTTTTTTAATTTTCCAAACTCTTCTAGATTTGACCATATGACTATGTTTATGTTTTTTCATATTTAGTATTTTAATAGTGATTGTGACAATTTAATAAAAGGATACATCTATTTTTAGCTTTTCTTCCTGACAATATAATAAAAACTAATCCCACATCTATTTTTAGTTTTTCTTTCTGACAATATAGTAAAAACTAATCCCGGAATAAACTGTTTTATTGAACGCATATTGTTAACTTTACAAGTTTACATAATTTATAAATTCCTACAGGTGGACTCGCCTTGTGTCAGAACTTTACAATTACAAATTTGTAGATACAATTTTGTCATCGAAATCTACAGGTGTTTTCTACACATGTTAACGTTTATTAAACAGCCTTTGTAATGGTAATATTTGTAATGTTTTTACTTGTAAAATTCTTACATAATTGTAAGGTTTATTAACCAGCACTTGTCGTAAAACTTAACAAATATGTCACGTATTTACAAAATTGTCGGATTGTAATGTTTATTATCCAGTGCTTTGAGGAAAACAATTTAATTACATATCATCCCCCGCCATTGATTTTACGACATCGTTGATTCCATCAAGTTCAAACTTAGAACAGCTGTCACGTAACATACAATAATCATCGTTATCAATAATCAGATAAAGATGGCAATAGAAGTTGTCTGCAAGCGAAACTAATCTTTATCACCTATGAATCTGCAAGCGGCATTCAACCTTAGGGTGGAACACCACTTTCTTGGCCGACCGTACCAGTATTACCTTAGATTAGCGCGTTCAACCAAACAAACAAAAAAACAAACTCTTCAGCTTTATAATATTAGTATAGATTATATTTAGTAAAATTGACTAGGTTACAAGGTCACACTTGCGAAGGCCACTTCATTGGTTAAGAAGTTTACTGAACCTACTGAAATTACATACATACATGTTAGTTGCTAGTTTAGGCAAAAGCTTGTCTATAAGAAGATACAGACATGCAGGAAAGTCAAAGTCACTCTTTAACATCGCCGTTAAAACTTTGAACAACTAACATTAATGTAGTTTCTGTAACTTCTGTAAACTTTCTAAAAACAACAGCACAAATATTTATAAGACAAGTGTTGCTTTGTGACCTAAATTAATAAATGGTTTTGGACTTTGGCTTTGCAGAGGGGTATTATATCCAAATTCATTTAACCAGGCTTATTCCAATTAAACTCGAAAATCCACTCGAAAAATGTAGATGTCATAGTGATGAGCCCATTTTTTCTACGAGACACATTTCTAGACACAGTCCTGTTACTAAGAATTCCTTGTCTAAGAATTACTATGAAGAATTCTTTGTTTAATAGAGTAGTTGTAATAAAACTTTAAATTTGGATATAGTAAGAAGGGCCGTAGCTGTGCGAGTAAGATAGCGAGACATCCCGAGACATCCCCAGTCTCACTATCTCACTCGCACAGCTGCAGTGAAATAGCGGATACGTCACAGTTTGTATCGTGCATCCTTTTTGGTCATTTTACAGCACATTTGAAACACCTAAAAATTCTGAGTCAACTACCCTATTGAACCCAGGATCTATTGCTCGGTCGTAACCATTAGACGGACACCATTGAAGCAGTAAAATCTCTCAAAATCAACATAAAAGCCAATGAAAGATAAGAAAACCGTAATCGCCGCTTAAGCCTACCATAAATAGATACCAGTAAGTATCAACCATAGAAAAATCAAATAAGTTATTTATAGATATTCCTCACTTCCCTACTTTAAAATCTATATGGCGAGTTCAGTTGGCGCAATAAAGTCGCGCTCACACGTCGTGTCATCCCGGAAGGCTTACAATGAGCCTATTCAGTCTGGCCTAGGACGGTTTATAGTTTTTCCTGCTAAACACTACGAGTATGTGAACCTGCGTTATGGATTATTTACTGTTATTTCACGACGCTAAAAAGGGTTATGAATTTACAATGTTTATGTGTACCATGCCGCGTTTTGAAATTGATGGACTGAATTTGATGGCACTCGCTGTAATAGGTAACATTAGGGCTAGGAAAACGATTTTAAAACTGATAGCTGGACTGTTAATGTCGTTTTGTATGAACTATTGTTGTTTCACATATTTTCGTTATAGCGCGAAACAGTAGACTATAATATCTATGTATATGTATACTAATGATACAAAGAGAGAAGATTTTTACTTCGTATGTTTCTATTTTTGTTTGTAATAATAATAATAATAATAATAATATTCTACCACATACACACAACACCATCTAGCCGAAACTAAGCAGAGCTTGTACTATGGATACTAGACAATGGATAAACATACATATATATTTTTTTTTTTTTTCTTTTGTTAATACTTACATATTATACATAGAAACACCCAGACCAAGACAAACATCCATGTTCATGCACACAAATGTTTGACTTGTGCGGGAATCGAACCCGCGACCTCAGGCGTGGCAGTCGGTTACACTAACCACTACGCCATCGAGGCCGACGGTAATGTATAAACTCAATACAGGATGGATTTAAAAATGCACTATTACAAAGTTACTATATCTGGAAGTAATATAGGCTACACATAGGCACCACATTACAAGCCAGCGAAGCAATAGTAATACACGTGGGTGAAACCGCGGAGGACAGCTAGTTTTTATAACCTTAAATTGTAAACAATTGTTCGGGTTCATACTGTATAATAATTTACATTTTCGTAGCATTTTCCACTAAAAACCATTGAGATACAGAGAAAAGACAACATTTAAGACGCAATACAATATACCCTACCGGCCAAAAGTTTGAGACCACAAGTTAAAATATTGTTTCACAATAAAATTTGTTAAAAATACATATGATAAACAATTAATTTGAACACCTGCATATACAATGGATATTTAACTATTTTTCGAAGTCATTATTTCTATTTATTTTTATGTAATCATCGTACAAAGGTCTTTTGTCTAGAAACATCAATGGGCGCCGCGTGCGGACCGCGCGCTAAAGTCATTGTAATATTATTGTTACCTGACTATTATTCATTATTTGGGCTTTGTTTTGTGTTAACAGAATTTTAGGAAATTTTAACTTCCTAAAACACTGTGAACACCTGAGTTTCCATGGAGTAAATATTTCTTAATCTTGGTTAGTCCGAGCTCGTCGTTCTTACAGTGAAGACATCTCATTATGGGAAAAGTACGCCAAATTAGCGGTGAAACTCGTGCTGTCATCATTGCTTTACACAACGAAAGCAAATCTGAACGTGCGATTGCTACTCAGCTCAAGTTGTCGAAGACTTGTGTTCTTAACACAATAACCCGATACAAGGAGACTGGCAATAATCAAGATCGTTCGCGGTCGGGAAGGCCGAGAGCTACCACTTCTAGCGAGGATAAGTTCATCGTGGTAACAAGCAAGCGGAATAGACGCCTGACAGCACCAGAAATCCGCGCTGAAGTGAACAAATCCCGGTCTACACCTGTGTCATTGACCACAGTGAAAAGAAGACTAAGAGACGCTAAGTTATTTGGTTGCGTAGCAGTGCGAAAACCTCTCTTAAGGCCACAAAAGAAAAAGAAGAGAATGCAGTGGGCCCTTACCCATCGAGACTGGAGTGAAGAAGACTTCGAAAGAGTTCTTTGGACAGATGAGTCCAAATTTGAAGTGTTTGGGAGCAAAAGACGTGTTTTTGTTCGGCGGAGTGCCGAGGAAAAGATGATGCCAGACTGTGTCCTGCCCACAGTGAAGCATGGCGGTGGTTCCGTTATGGTTTGGGGTTGTTTCTCGAGCCGTGGAACTGGAGATTTGGTACGAGTCGAAGGAATTATGAAAAAGGAGCAGTACAAAGCAATATTGGAGTGTAATGCTGTACCATCGGGACTTCGGCTAGTTGGAGATGGCTTTATTTTCCAACAAGACAACGACCCTAAACACAGCTCCAAATTATGCCGGGGTTATTTAGATACAAAAGAAGCAGAAGGGGTGTTAAAAAACATGGTGTGGCCCGCTCAGAGCCCCGACCTTAACCCTATAGAACTATTGTGGGAAGAGCTGGACAGAAACGTGCGCAGTTGTTATCCCAGCTCACAAGAAGATTTGTGGAGAGCATTGCAAGAAAGCTGGAACAATATTTCACAAGAAACAATCGACAAATTGATTGCCCGCATGCCAAGACTTGTCAACAAAGTGATTCAATGCAAGGGAGGGTTTTTTGATGAAAAAGCTGTTTAGCTTGTCAACATATATTTTAAGTTAAATTGTCGAAATATTTAATATTTTTTATTTATATTTAATTGCATTTGCCATACTTAATAAATATCACAATAAATCCTTTCATGTTTAGCTTTTTATTTTGAGTTTTACATCCATTTGCAACTTTGATGTAGGTGGTCTCAAACTTTTGACCGGCAGTGTACATACTTGTATAATACGTATAAATTGACAAATCATAAATCTTTATATTTTGATAACTGTATGAGCACGACAGGAAACTAAAAATTTACGAAAATAATTCGTTGTGTGGTTTTCTAAGGATGGATATTAATTATGAATAATAAGCATCCTTACGTTTAACCGCACCTTATTATAACATGTTGTACTTATACTATTAAGGTTAATTTTCTTACCTGTAAGATGGTGCGGGAAAATTTACAATTTCCATTAAAGTCCACACACATCGCACTATTTCGCGTAAACTCGCACTTGCACTAAACAATTTAGTGTAAACGTAATTCTGTTGTAACGGCCAAACCATACTCGCGACACTTAACAGAAACATTTGTGCTGGACCGCCTTTTAGTTCACGCAAATGTAATAAACCGTGTGCCGGTGAGGTCTATACAGAAACTGCACAAACATTACCGCCTAGAGCATTTCTCATTTACGCCTAAGTCATAGTTTACGCATTAAACATTAAGACCTAATATCCTATTGCAAAGAACGTCTGCCACACAGTACTCTCAAATTTAATCCCGAGGCACGCATCTCTGTTTTTCTAGCCTATGTACATAGGCTGACGAGTCAAGTCATACTAGGCCTGCGGTGTGAACTATGGCCGAACCCTTCTCATACTAAGAAGATGATCGTAGTCAGGTCGGTTTATAAAGAGAACTCATATCGTTCTGGCTTTACAAATACTAAAACTGGAGTCACAAAAATCACTCATATTTATTGTGGCTCACACCATCTTTTTTGGAAAAGCTCATTGCTAACTCTCAGGCCATTCAATGCAGGCCATCATTTATAACTCAATCCGCATAAAATATAGAAATAAAATTATAAGAAATAACAGATATACCTCTCGATTTCGATCCAAAAATACGCATCTTTGAATCGAAGTCGAGGGGTCTGTCATCCCTATTGTCCTAGAGAGCCCATGTCGGTTTTGAACCCATTTGATACAGAGTAGTAGAGAGTTGGGTATGTTAGACATTGCACAAACCATGAAAAAATATAAAAAAGCTTCAATAAAATTAAATTCAGAGTACAATTCACTCAATATCAATGTAAAATCAGGTTATATCTGATAAGGAATTATTTATTGGTTTTAAATACACATTACCACATTGCCTGTTTTGATAGTATGTACATATATACCTATTACGCATGATGTAGTTGCCTGTTATTGAAGGAGTACACATACCAAAACTTAACTAAATATAAATAAATATAAATTTAGGAAAATTTCATTAAACGATTTGTCTCCATTGTTAGGCGTTGGCCAAGACTGGTGTTGTTAAATTCTTCTACGTCTCTTATATCTATCTCACAGCGATTAGACTCGTACAAGTTCGTATCGTTGCCGAATAAACGACTCTTTTAACAGTTCATCAACCGATCTCCAAACGTACAGACTGGATTCCACACATAATGTTTCCCATATATACAGTTCTCACGTTAATCAAATTTATAATTCGCAATACTGGGGCTATGGCAAATTGATAAACAAATATTCGTACCGTTGCTAATGAACGGGAATATACAGAAGTTTAGTTTATACTCGAAGAATTAAAATGACGTGAAATGAAGTATTTCTATGTGTTTTTGGACCTACAGATATTAAATTAAAGTGTTATAAATGCGCACACTACGTGTGACCCAAAGAAGATGTTAATCTGCTTTGGGTTACACGAAGTATTTTAAATTGGTTAAGTTTGATTGTTAAATCAAACCTAATAAATAAATGTTCACTATTTACGTCCGAAAAATGCAGACTATCGATGTGCGATTTTCACCAAACAATATCAGATCATTCGATGACTGTACGATCCTGAAATTAAATATAGATTTATGTAGTAACATGTTATTATTTAAATTGATTGACAATTATCGCCTGGTCCGTGCCTCGGAGAGCACGTTAAGCCGTCGGTCTCGGCTGCCATGAACATCTATGGCAGTCGTTATTGGGAAAGTCAGTACCCTCTAATATCCTGACACTGGTCTAGCCTAAGGGTATCGTTAGCCTTCGGGTTGCGGAGGTCAGGTGGCAGCCGCTCCGTGTAAAAACTGATATCCAGTCAAATCCGGTTAGACTAAAAAAGCCGACCCCAAGTGACTTGGGAACAATAAAGGCTAAGGGAGAAGAAGATGTTATTATTTAAATATTGATTAACATGGTAACATTGTTCGGTAATTCGAATGAATCGTAATTTCATAATACATTGATTAATATTGCGCTTGTTGTTATTGTTGTACATCGACTATTGATGATTTTATATAGTTTCCTGCATTTATTATATATCGATTGTCGCAGTGTATTATACTATATTTGACTGCACGCATAGCGTAGTGACTTAATTGGTCGATCTGCCACTGCTACTGTGCCGAGTGTTATGGGTTCGATCCCCACACGGGACAAAAACTTGTGTGATTCACAAATAGCTGTTCCGCGTCTGGGTGTTCGTTGCGTCTGTTGTTTGAATGGCTATAATATTCCCTAACACAGTTTTTATTCCTAGAGCGAGAATTACATTTATAAAAAAGTATATCTTAGAAAAGCCACTCATTTATCTAGCATCAGTCTCATCTCTTTCTAGCATTTAATATTTGAAATGAATACTAGATAATTACTGGTGGTTGCCTGCCTGTGGATCAAACTTAATATGATCACGTAGCGTACTGCGGTAGCGTTCTCCGTGGCCATGCTAAGGTGATCAATAACTGAGATGCTCACTGATCGTCACCGATGTATGTGTCTTGATTATTTAACGATTTTCTAATATGGATTTTTTATCCTGTTACAGAATATCCACCAACGAAACGCAACAGCAAGGACAGATACAACTCAAATAATAAAATTATAAACCCATGATTGCATCAAACTTTTTTTATTCCAAACCTAACCTTCTGCCGTGCCCTCTACAGTGAACAGAACGTAATCCTTTCACACTTTACAAGATCGACATGATCGATGCGCAGACGCACAGCGCGCGAAACTAAACGGATTTGTATATTTTTTTCCCGCCATTGAATACAAGTCGGATGTTTGCTTATGAAATTGATACGTCATAATCTGCAGTCAAGTTCCGCTTGTTAAATATTATATTATACTTAGATATGGACGTTGAATTTGTAGCTTTTTTCTGCTATAAAGTTCGTGGGGTAGTTACTGTTTTTATACAAAACTATATGCTGCCCGCAATTTCGCCGATATGGATATCCATAGGTATACATATTAATATTTACAATGCAAATGATTATTGTTGCGTTATTATGGTTTCAAGCCGCAATGGAGCGATGATCGTCATATTTTTTGCCTGTAGATAGTTGATAATACGGAAAATAGGCTATATATCTCTAAAAAAAAGTAAACAAATACACGGGTACTATTACAGGGACTCTTCATCCCAAAAAATGCATGGTTTATATAGGGTAGCTAGATCTTAGAATCAAATTTATTAATCATTTAGTTCAGAAAAAAAAAGCAATGGTATGGTAAAGAGGGCGACCATATTATTGTTTATCGGAAATATTTGCAGATTACTTGCTAGTAATAATTTTCTACGAAATAACCAAATAACAATAGACCCCTTGCTTAACGAAGATAATAATAGAATCCAAAACTGAATCTCATTAAAAATCTAAATCTGCTCCAAGCATATACGTAGTGATATCGTACGAAAAAGGCAGTTAACCTAAATCCAAGTTACATTGGCACGTTAATATTTTAAAACATAGTATAAAATAAGAGGCTTCTAAAAGCACTGGGCAGTTTTTAAGGTGGGCAGATTACTTGTTAAATTTAACTTGTTACTATGCTAGCATTCAAACTTTCTGACATGACCTAACATCATTTGATGTAGATATGTCTAAATATTGACTATAAAGTAATTCTAAAATGTGAGACGGAATAATGCGAGAATGATACTTAATTTTTGATAGTTAATGTCTAAATCTAGTCACTCGTTATAATTAGCCATATCCTTAAGCATTTAGTAATATATATTTTTCTACAGTCAATTAAGAAGTGTAATAGTCTGACGTTTACCAAATATTTGGTAACGATATCAATGAATTAGGTCGCTTGTACAAAATCTCCTTTTTACAAACAACGTAAGAGTATGAACTCTATTATTGCGTTTTGCCCGGTGTGCAAGAGTTTTGGGGTCCTACCTACCTCTCGTTTTCATGTCGACATCATGGAACTAATACTATAGGCTAGTTTAGTATATACGGCGTATAAGCGTCAAAGGTTTTGCAAGAAATTATAGGCTAAAATTTGATTTTATATAAAATATACAAAATTATTTTAAAAATATAACGTTTTATTATTATTTACTCCTTTCACAGAATAATTATAACATTGGCAAATCTTATACTTCTTCTAGCGTACAATATGCATCAAAAGAGGTTAACAGTTTTCTCAGCATGTAGTATGCGGTTAAAAGTTTTCTCAGTATATAGAATCTCTACTATTGAAATTAAACTGCTATATACGGATTATATTATATAGCGAATATTCATTTAATCATATTATTATTAGTGCGATATTGTTGCCTGCATTTACTGTTGCACATTACATTGAAACTAATAAGTAAGCTGTAGCAAGTGCTTCTGTAAATAATTCCCAACAAACTAATTGATTAATAGCCTCACGTTCAATACTTCTGTATAGATGTTTGATCGATAACTATAATATATAAATAAATAACGAGCTATTTGATAATTTCACTATGTGCAATAACATACGGTATGATATTTTGAGCTTGTCAGAACTTAAATATTATGTAGATGCATCTCAAAAGTTTTGATAAATAAATCATGAAATATTTGGATACGCTGCACATAAATCCAAGATGCAAACCATATCAATAAGATTAATGAAACTAATGCATAAATGCAAATAAACAAAAGCAAAATTGTTACGTCACAATGTGACAAACCAAAATACCTTTTCTGTTACAGAGCATGATACTGCAATGGTATGTCTATGGATGTGTAGGGCCTTTAACAAAATTGGTCAACAGCTATTTTTATAACGAGAGAATATGATTAAGCACCAGATAATTCATACAGTATTTAGTACATATCATATGACGTCTGGTCTGACATTATGTGGATGTTTTGGTTCTATAGCCGTAGTAAACGATCAAGGCAGATTATTGTGTCACCAATAATATCAAAGTTTAAAAACCGCCTGAAGTAACACTTGAAAAATATGAAAACTAAACTATAAGACGCTACCCTTGATTTGACATTAATTTTTAATTGAATCAAAACGGGCCCGACCAATATATACATCCGTATGTCCCATCTAATCGCGTTATGTTTCCATAATCGACAAAAAGGTCAAGCGGACACAAGGTTCGCGCGTAAGCATTACTAATTGGTCCAAATCAAATACGAATTATCTCACTACACATCCTACTAATCACCAACATAGCGTGACACTCACGTATCTAGCAACACCAAACAAATTTCTTCAAATCCACAAAAATCAGAGCTTGATTTATACTGGTAATACATCGTTAATCACCGATGTAACTCGACCCCTGCAATTATGACACAAATTTCTGAGCTTCAAAAAATTCAGGGTTCAATTTATACTGGTGATTTAGGTCGTTATACAAATTGGTTTTATTTTTTTTGAGGTCCATTGTGTCGTGTAGTCGGGTTCCGTCAAAATTGAAACGTCATAGAGAAATATTGAGCGGTAGAATAAATAGGCGTTGAATGGCGGCGCGTTGAAAGCTTATAATCTCGTTCGTTATGTTCCAATGCGCGTACGCATTTGATAGGATTTTGGATACGTTTTTTATTTAATTAGATTAAAAGTATAATTTAATTAAAAAGGGGCGTGAAGGAGTAAGGATTTCAAATTCTAAACGGAAAATCCGTGTTAATTATTTCGTCTACTATTGTATCCTTTGCTTTGCAGTAAAATTGTTCATACCATAGCTGCTATATAAATTAGGATCAAAATGATAAAAACAATTATTATTGTATTATAATAAGTTGATAAGCTGGGCGATAGAGAGAAAGAGATCAATCTCTTGACATATTAATTTGCAACAGCTAGTGAATTTGTTTAGTGAATAGAATCTTTCTACTCTTACATTAAATATTTTAATTAGCACGGTTACTTATTGAGAAAATGACCTTACACACTTTAATGTGTAGAAAAACTCAACGCATTTGTAGACACTCTACGTCTGTACATACACCAATTCAATTCAGTAGCAGACGTAGAGTCTCGGCTAATTTGTTCATGTACGTATCGCTATAATTACTTGTGAGCGATCAGCTATACACTCGTATTTGTAGCTCTACTAATTCTACCGACTCTACTAAGACGCTTTGATAATTTCATGAAGAATAATGCTTAATGATAACAGCTGTGGTTGATGAGCCGTATATTATTATGTTCACAGCTCTCCTGACGCCACTTAGAGTACATATAACGATCTATCTAGAATATGATATTTATTTTTACGTATACTTAGTCTGGCCATAAATACTGTGACAATTAAATAAAACATAATACCTATTACATTTGACATTTAACAATATTTATAACAAGACTAGGTACACAGATAAATGTATGTTGACTGAAACGGTATATTGTAGAAATATATATAATAACATCAGCCCAGTATTAAACTGTCTCACTGCTGGGCACGGGGCTCTTCTCAGTATGAGAAGGGTTAGGCCATAGTCCACCACACTGGCCCAGTGCGGGTTGGCAGACTTCACATATCTTCGAAAACATTGTTGAGATCTTTTCCTTCACCGTTATAGCAAGCAATAATTAACTTCGAAAAGTCAGAGATGCGCGCCTTGGGATGGAAGTCAAGATCTCTGCGTGGCAGTCCAACAGTTGCCCAGTAGGCTATCGCTGCTTGTATATTGTATATCACAAATAAATAATTGTTAGTCTAGTTATTTATATTAACTCTGAATATACCTATATACTAAACCCTATATATTTTTAAATATGAGTATATAAAAGAAAGCAAAGCAATCACATTTTCAAGCTCTCAAAATCGTTCTAAAGGCTACTTTATTATATATATATAATATAAAAATAGATAGAAACGGACTATATAAAAATAGTCCGTTTCACTGCCGACATGTTTCTTTACAGAATATCCATATAACCATTTTCCAGATTTTCATATAAAACCGTACGACCAACGTAAGCATAAGCGCAAATTTACATGACAGCACCAACGAAACAGCATTATGATCACACTATATTCATACATACATATATACCGTTTACCGTTACATCTCTAAATAACCTCACATATGTAAGTACATAACAACTCAATTAGTTTTACGAACAGAACCCACCGCTTTAGTTAGTGAAAAGAACTTATTACTTTGTAATAAAAATTCATCTGTATCGTATTGTATAAACAAACCGTACACAAAGATATAAAACACATTTTACATCCATTAAACGGTGTCTCCCTTTATCTCCAATCACATCCTAAAAACCGTTATACTCGTGCCTATTTCACAGTAAGTCTGGCACGGGATCAAACCCGCATCCGATGCCTATCTCGCTCGTGTTGACGCATAAATATTACACCGTACAGAAAAAATGTCATGTGCTCTTTATAGAGTTATCTTGATGTCACTCGAGAAATATATCGAATACGATATTTTTGGTGGGTAAAAAACGGGCTTGCATATGGTCAATGTTGTAAATTACGAGAGGAAAGTTAGACGAATAAAAATAAAGCGTTTGGTTGTGGACGTGTAACACTGGAGAATTATCAAGATAATGTAAAAATGTTGCGTTATATTTCTCATATTTTATTTACACCGGCTTTATTAAATAATAAAATGGGATACTTCCAGATCTACATCAATTTAGCAAGGCTTAAATTTCCACTACATAAGTTTAAGTAATACACAGGTCAACAAAGAATGCCTACTGGCTAGTCTATATAAAAACTTTTTTTATTTTTATGGTGACTATCTATATAAACATTAAAAATAAAAAAATTATAACCGGCTTTTCTTTGAAACTAGCCAGTAGGCATTGACGCTATTGTTACAAATACTCTAGTATTTGTAAGTACAAATATATGTATAATCACAGCAACTACTATACTGTAGGTCACATGATAAAAATGAAAATATGTATATATTGTAATATAATCGATAATATAATTTAATCAGACAAAGTTTTTCATCATTGGCTCAATTTATATTTTTTTATTAAATGTAGTTTCATCTATTATGTCCGCATGGAATAAAAGTAGATGTCATCACATCTGTTTTACAATTATTTTTACAAATATTTTATACGAAGATCCTAAGATCCTATTATAAATTAGTGTATTCAAAACTTGAACATTTTCGACGATAAAAATATTAAGATCAATCTAAATTAATTTACCACCAAAGGCATCATACCTAATCCATTAAAAAAGTTAAAAGACTTCTGTCAAGGAAGTTTCAAGGTAAGTTACAAAATAGTCCCCTATCAAGGTGCGAAACATTACCAAAAAACGGACATACAAACAGACAGTTACAGATTATACGCAACCCCTACCATTATAAACATATTAAGATATTATCACTACACAAAAAACGTCCTTTTCAAACATATTTAATCCTTTCATTCTGTCCTTTGAGAATAGACACCAATGTCATACAAAACTAGTCTTTACTACAAGGACATAAAAACCAAATGAATTAAATACAAAATCACAATTAAGACGTTAAAAGGGTTGTAACTTGATCAAGCAAATAAGAACTTTAACTAAATGTAGCATGATTGATATTACAGTGCAAGTTATGAAATGGATTTATAAGTCAAAACGGCCTATTTAAGAAATATAAAAAGATATTTATTCGCGCTAAGAACAATAGCGTTTAGCGAAGGGAAGTGACTTGTAGTTGAATATGTGAACAGACACAATACACCCTTTGAACTTGTGAATATTTTATCTCATAAATAAATGTCTTAATGTATTAAAATAAATAAAGTAAATTGAGGCCAATCTGTTGATGGTGCAGACGAGTTGACAGACACGTTGGTTAACAAATATTAAACTAAAGGTTTCATATATTAACCTCAATAAAAAAAACTATGATAATTATAAAACGTAGACCAAATAAAACCAGATTTTGACATTTATTTATTTATTTACATCAAATAGAACGACTTGCGTCAATTACACTATTTAATAATATAATATAAATTAAAATTTAGCATTCACGCATTCTGCTCCAAGTACCTCATACATTCTTATAATAATACTTTCCATTCATCCGCAAAAACATCAACTTCTGGGTTAAAGTCCAAGAGAGCGTTAAACTGCTTTAGTGACCGAGGTATGGGTGAGTTACAGCGTGCCACAGTACGGCACGCTGGAACCGCCAGCAATCGGTGCTTTCTACCACGACAATAGTTACAACAAATAAACTTAAAAATCTTTGTAAAAATTCTACTAAATACATTAATAAAAATAGTCACTTTAAAATTTATGATTTAAGCGAGAGATAATTTTAAGCTAGCACCAATTTAATTTGAGTGTCATTAAAAATATGTATAATGTCTATTAACATTGACATCATATTGTAGTCTCTATTGTAAGTGGAATAAAAAAGATCATTTATGTAACCTAACTTACTTATTTTGTGTATTACCACGTTATATAATAGGGCTGTTTATATTATTTTAAATAATCATATAAATTATATCTAGACCCGGCACATCTACGTATTTACATTTCATTGCATTGTATGTTAAAACTCCGTGATACAGGAAGTACTCCCAAGTGTGGGAGTTATGTTTAAACAGTAATATCAGTATCATTATATATTAACATATTAATAGTCAAACAATTATAAGGAAAAGATAATCCTACCCAATAATATGAAACTGAATGTGAGTTTGTTTATCTGTTTGTTACACTTTCACGCCTTAACTACTCGACCAGAATCATGAAATTTTGCATACACTTTGTCAGAGTTTTAAAAGAGGAAGTAGATAATACCTATATATCAATATCATCATCCAGAATAGAGTACTATGCCGGAGCGAACCAAATCGCGGGCAAAAGCTAGTTACATATAAAGCTATGTGAAATGTGAACCTCTGAAACTTTTACTCACCGAACGAAGCGCTGTTATCTTGTTATTCTTATATCTGTTACCTGAAGAGGGTAGTATTTCCCCAGACAATCGGCCATATTTGCATTATCACCAAATAAAAATACAAAAAAAAATTTAAAAAAATCTAATTAAAAAATAGTTTAAAAAAAATAAACAACACGCTTTTACTATCTACTTTTTAAAGCGTGATTTTTTTAGTTTTTAAACTATTATTTATTTTTATATTTATAAACTAATTTTTTTTTATCTAATTTATTTTATTGTCATCGGTCCTCGACAAGTGTGCAAAGTTTCAAATCAAGCCGTCGGTTTGAAAGGGGTGAAAATCACGTTCAAATAATCCGTTACATAGATTCATAGGTACATAGATACATACCAAGCTAATAAAAGCGTGTTATAAAGATTGCTTCCGCGTTAGGTATAATCCTGAGTCGCGGGGAACTTTATAAACATTCAAACAACAGTCACAAAGAACACTCAAAGTCCAAACAACTATATTATGCAGATCATACAAACCAATACGCCACTCATCCAGTCTTATATTTTTAAATTACGACAGGCCATTTTTCTCCATGTTCATACAGTAAGTGGATCGTTAAGGGATCGTTATAAATAGCAATGAATCCAGCGCAATAACCGTAACTATAATAACAATTATTTGCTAAGACAAAGGCTCTTCAGCTCAATCCGATGTTATCTCCGAGTTCAAGTGCAAGACGGACACAGAAATACATTCAGTAACATTATAAATAGTACTACAATGTAATGTTCGCGTACTTGCTGCTATATACTTAGTGAGAATATATTAAATTCTTTCGCATATAGGATGTGAATGTATTGTAATACCTGCCTCCATGACGCAGCGGTAGTGAATGCTACTGCTGAGCATAAAGTCTCGGGTTCGAATCCTGGGGCGGGCCAGCAAAAAGTTATTGGGTTTTCCCGTTAAGAAATCTCAATAGCAGCCCGGAGTTAGGATGTTTGAGGTGTTAGACACCCCCGTGCCTTAGAAAGCACGTAAAGCCGTTGGTCCTACGCCTAATCTCCCTCCGGTCATGTCGGATTACCGTCCCATCGGATCATGAGAGTGAGGGAACAGAGAGTGCACTTGTATTTGCGCACACACTTGTACACTATAATATCTCATGCGCAGATGGCCAGGCTCCGTTAAGATTGGCCGCCGTGACCGAAATTCGATCTAGAGGACATTATTGTAGTACGTCTTGAAGTTATAACAACATAATCTAGTTTACTTATTGTTAAGAGAGAGAGCAAGGCAAAAAGATAGAACACTGGTAATATACTTGCTAGACAATACGTTACGACATATAGACCAGATTAACAACCCAAATTTTTCCGCTTGCGTTAATCTAGACTTTGTTAATACATTTCTATGTTTCGGGAACAGTACGTTTTTCTGAGTGTAAGATACCCTTTGTCTTTTTTGTACCCTTTCAACGTGTATGCGAAATTTCATGATGATCGGTCGAGGAGTTAAGGCGTGCAAGCGTAATAAATAAGCACACAAACTCGTATTCGCATTTATAGTATTACTTAGGATGCTAATGGAACAGGAGGTAAAAAGACTGTGTCGTTTTGATATATTCTTTAAAGAAACAGAAGAACAAGGCCTATGGTCCGCCTTGAAATGAGAATAATGTAATACAAAAATCTTTTGTAACTTCAACTGCCTTAGTTGTGTAGCGGTAGTGAATGTGACTGTTGAGCATGAGGTTTTGAATTTGATTCCCGGGTGGAACAAAGTATGTTTTATTATGCTTATCTGTTAAGAAACTCTCAGTATCAGCTCGGAGATTTTAAAATAGATTCCAGTAAATGCCAATTGTTCCGTCCGCTGTTACTTGTGACCCAAAACCATTGCGGGCGAATTGTGAGAGTTTAATATCTCTGCCTTCTCATCCGGGATATTATCTTAAGACTATTTATGCACGTGTTTTACTGAAAACTCGACCTAGGATAAAAATAAATAACCAATTTTATTCTAATTGGATGAAAGAAGTGAATCAAAACCAATTTAACATATTTGTAAACTAATCAACAAAGTTAACCTAAAATAAAACCATACACGTGTCAATCTCAAAATGGTCGTTTTTAAAAACCCAATGTCAGAAATGACAAATTAAAAGCGATCATATCTTGAAACACAAAAGAATTCATCCAAACTGTAGTTATATTAATTACCATTCATAATGAAGACACAATGATATAGATGGAAAACATTTAAAGTGTTTGTGTCGGGTCGGCGGTGCAAAAAAAACTATTATTATGCGATTTAATTGATGCAAATGTGTTGCCGTTGATGATGAATTCTGTAAGTGAATCGGCACACAATAAAGATAAGAGTCTTAGAGATCTGTCTTACATTGGACCAAACAGAATAACTGCTCTAACTTTTAAGTGATATTTGTAGTTTTCACTTGCATAAATCGTGCGGTACCGTATGACATATAATAATAATATTCTACCACATACACACAACACCATCTAGCCCAAACTAAGCAGAGCTTGTACTATGGGTAGACAATGGATAAACATACATATATAAACTTTTTTTTTGTAAATAAATACATATTATACATAGAAACACCCAGACCAAGACAAACATCCATGTTCATGCACACAAATGTTTGACTTGTGCGGGGATCGAACCCCGTATAACATATAGGATAGACTATGTATGCCAAATTTCATCCAGTGCTATTTAGCGATGATACTAATGATTGAGTGACAAACATCAAAACTTTTACATATTTAATAGGATGGATAGACCTGCATCATGGACAAATATCAGAATAGCTGGGTTTTGTGAATGTTGGGAAAAACATCGTTCAAGAATGAACATACCTGTTGCAGGTAGAGGTACAGTTAAAGTGCTTCATATTTGAGTGGAGATACACATACATTTCTTCAAATTTTAAGTACTTTTTGACTGTACATATATCTCTACCATTATCAAGATCACCCGCTAATAACCTTATGTTGTTTCCTTGCAGCGAATATCGGTACCAAAATTCCTTAAAAAGACACAGTAGAGAGATAAATATGTATATATGTGCCCTGCTTTTGCGTCTTTTTACAGCGTCGGGAATGCATGGTTGGTTCTCCTGATGTTGCAAAAATATGTCAACCCGGACTGGAGCTAAGGATAGAAAATAACGATGAAATAAAACTGAATGAACTCATATAATGTAGGATTTTATATTACGTAAACAATTCATACGTACAAATACAACGAGTTCCAGCTTGTATCGTTGAAAAGACAGAAGATTTTAGATTTTTATGACGTCTCACGTAATAGTGGACAACTCATTGGTGACTACCAAATACAATTCCAGACTCCAACTACTACCTAAAATATCCTGTAGCTCAATCTAGAATACCATGCCGTAGGTCTCACGTTCGGCCTTAAACACAAGCTCAAATCTATGAACCAATACGAAGCCAATAATAATTGCGTTTAATATCGTAAAGATTACCTAAACGATGACTTAATCTTTGCTTTATCAAACGCGATACTAAATAATGTTTTGCGGCTTTAACTGGAAACGTAATTGTGTAGTCATGTATATCACTTAAATATTATACCACAACCACGACACCAATGCAATATAATAACTATTTAACTAATACGAATAACTTTATTAAACTAAATCTCTATCTTAGAACAGTAAAGTATAATGAGTCAATTCTAAATGGATTTCTGTTTTGCACGTGAGCTATCTGCCAACCTAATCAGCAATTACTTATGGAAATCGTTGAAAATCATGTTCCGTTTTACATAAATACGACATAGGAATTTATGCGATCATACTTAGGGTGAGTGTAATACTCTACGCTTACTACTTGCTAATATTACACACTATTAAAGTTTTAATAATTTTTTTCTTTTTTTATATTGGTGATAATTATTTTTTATTTTTTTTATTTGATAACAGATTGCCTTTAGATAACGAAACAGGTTGTATTTAAATAACTGACTGCATAACAGTGCAGCATTACCACTGTAAAATCTAGAGTACAGTTATTTGTTTTGTTTTTGCTGAAGATCCAATCAAATCCAATATCTAACTTACATTTTATGATTAAAATATTAGATAGGCAAAATATTAAAAACGTTAATGTCCTTTTTAATAGTAAAATACATTAGTATTTTATTTCAGTCATGTACAACAAAATAAACACAAACAAAATAACTAAATACATACATAACCAACGCTAGCATTAAAAAATTGTTATGTTATATTACTAAATTCGGAACCACTCCATCTAAGTATAGTGTGCACTTTACGTCAATACTCACTGCCCGATTTATTCAAAAGGTCACACACACTTTTTGCTCCTCCAAACTCTTAATTGAAAGACCTCATGTTGCGTTCTTTAGTAACTTTGTGACTGTTTACCCTTGAAGTTATTTCAGTTTATTATTCACAAAAACTAAGGCAAAAGATACAATTTTGTTGATGAATATTACCTAACATCACTTAGTTTACTAAATAATAAACACTTTTATTATTTGTGACGCCTCTAGTTTAGTATTGCAAAAGTTTAAATGATAAATGCGCCTTACTGTGTTTCAATATGGTCACCTTTCTGAACGTTAAATGGTCATCCGACATATAATAGCAATATGGCATCTGAATTATAAATACATAGAGATATTATCACGCTCACTCATAATAAAATTGTACTATCTAATGTGCAAGCTCATTCTTCTTATTGAGGACATTTTGTCGTGCTTCATAATTAGCTCTTACGTAATTACATCACCGAAGAGGTGGGCTACGTAATATCACATCCACACTTCGCCAACTATGTCTCTGTTTCCTTATAATAGAGCCTCTATTATCCCCTATGCGTATTTTCCAGACTCCGTTTCGCTACGGTGAAGTTCTGAGCAGAAAATCCGACCGTTCCGGGAATTAAAGCTGAGATGTAAAGGTAATCGCAAAAGCATACCACAAGGCGAACGAGGTCGAGAGTCAAGTCTAAGTTTCTATACAAAAAATAAACATTATTTTAATTATGACTAATAAAATTCGTAAGTCAATATGGTTTCTATTGAACACCTTAGAATGTTACATACTGTCGATGTTTATGATCAAAATAAATCACTGCGGTTAGTCCTTCATCTACTACCAACAATTAGCTGGATATTTATTTATCAATGTTTCTATTATTGTTTATAACCAAAATAAGGACTACTAGTAATGATTTAATGATTTAATATACTTTTAATATACTGAGCTGAGTGTTGGAGGTTTGATACCCAAACAGGACAAAATATTGGTCTATTTCACGTTGATCACCTAGGTGATCATAGATGATGATTTAGTGTAGAGTATCTTTAAGTCTTCTCTCTTAGCCTTTATTATTCCCAAGTCACTTGGGGTCGGCTTTTCTGGTCTAGCCGGATTTGACTGGATATCAGTTTTTACACGGAGCGGCTGCCACCTGACCTTCGCAACCCGAAGGCTAATGATACCTTAAGGCTAGACCAGTGTCAGGATATTAGAGGGTACTGACTTTCCCAATAACGACTGCCATAGATGTTCATGGCAGCCGGGACCAACGGCTTAACGTGCTCTCCGAGGCACGGAGCAGGTGATAATTGTCAATCAATACGCACATAATTTCGAAAAGTCATATAACTTCCGAAAGTCAGAGGTGCGCGACGTGGGTTCGAACCCGAGACCCTGTGCATGGCAGTCTGTTGGTCTCCCCACTGAGCTATCGCTGCTACTGTAGAGTACTGCTGTAGAGTATCTTTAAGTGATAAACAAAAAATATATCCTAGTGTTTTTTGCATATTAATTACTTATCAATACAGGAATTATATTTTATATTATAAGAATAGTATTAAAAAAATATCTTAGTTCTTTTTGAAGGTAATGGAAGTCACGTTTGATTATATATAACACGAGTAACATGCGCAAGTATCTCACTTGCGAGGGTTACAACCATCTTATAAACGACCAATGAGGCAGAGTAACATGAACGATTAACTTGCACGTGTAACCCGTACGACTAGCCTGCGCATGTAGCCCGCACAAGCTACTTGCATCGTGTCTAAGCACCTGCTATTAGTACTTGCATCATGTATTAGGCTTTCTACTGATAAGTATCAAAAGTTTATGGTTTACGCCATATAAGAGCCGGGCATAATACTTGTTTGCTTAGTCGCTGATTACTTCCTTTCAACTCAATAGACAAATGAGTACCTATCAAATTTAGTAATGGTTGTAAACATCGCAATTCCAGATTACCTATCAACTATCTAATACGGTAATTAACAAGCTAACATATAAATTAACATTTATATTCCGTGATGAATTGCCTTCGCAATAACTCTAGTCATACTATTTTATAATTTTACTTTTAATTACAAAATTTGAATCGTAAAATCTAAATAATCACCTTATAGGACAAAAAACCGCTAATTTTTGTTGTGATTTATGGCACAGACCAGTTAAATTATTTAGTTTACTAAATAATTAACGTTAAATATTTAAATAAAACTTCGTAAAATTAAAATTTTTACCACTAGTTTCTGTAATGAGTTATAATTATGATCTGAAATTCTTGACGTTCTTTTTAATCAGAGCTATACAGTGAACGATTTTGTGAATCACACGTATTCACTGAATTAAGTAAAGCCCGCAAATGACATCATAATTAATAGTTTTAATTTAAATCCTTACTTATCCGGTCATCTGCATGAAAATAATTAATAATATAATAAGTGTGTCTTTATGGAAATAAACTATGTCACATTTTCTTTTTAAAACGTTTTTAATGGCTATTGTACACGACGTAGAGTAATATGTGCAAGTTCATACACTTATGCGAGTTTTATGCATCATGATATTCATTTATTCATACTGCAAATCTTAACAGCTAGATTATATTGGTTCCAGCCGTCCTCCAGCGGTTGAAGCTGACCAGACCTTTCAATAACGTAGTGGGTGTATGTTATAGATACAGTTAGTAGGACATTAACCTATTGTATGATGATTCATCTTTGTCCTTTCCTGTGCTTAAACGAGATAAAGCTCTGCAGAGTATTAGATACTCACTTAGAATTTTGCTCTAAATAGAACAGCCTAAATTGGGAAAGAGCTCCACTGTATAGAAGATCTTGGTAAAACAACTTTTGGTGTTTTCTTGCAGAGAATAGGCTATCGAGGTGCTATGCTACAGTAAAGTAATATTTGACCCTCGCGCTAGTAGGACAATTACTTATTTTTAAGCATGTGTGACGCGCGACTGGTGTTGCAAATGTCCATGTCCATACACTACAATCTACTTACCATCAGATGGGGAAAGCATGTTTGCCACAAAGGCTGTTTAAAAAAATTCATAGTTTTATTCAATAGCATAAACAAATGTAACTGAAACTCCCTATCAAACTAGAAATCCAGAGGCAGCAGATCTTTATATAATAATAAAAATGTTTAAAACAATGGTATTGCACAATACCCCTGTAGACATATCTAAGTAATAAAACTACGCATAGGCGTATAATGTTCTTATACAAACAGTTAAAACTGCCTACCTTAAAACTGTAAAAAAGACATAAATATCAGGTTAAAGTAAAACAATCGCACATACAGACGGACAATCTAACGCTCACACGTCAGCGCTCAGCCTTGTGCTCCTTAGCCGAACAATGCGCAGATAAGCCGCAATTACGCTGCGCCCGGGCAACGGCGATTTGGCGTTAAATTCCTTGCGCACGCGCCATCCATGTCAGAGCGGTGGAGATGGCAATTTTGTGTCAAAATACGCATTTATATAAATGTCAGAAATACATAGTATGCAAGGTAATCAACTTTGAATGTTATGTATTTCTGCTGTCACTAAAGGTAAAGATGGCACGGCTCACACATCTTTTGTTAGTTATATTTAAATCGATTAAAGGGCTAGTCTATTGACATATACCAAGCATAATTTATATTTTATCAATTTGTTAAATAACAGGATTAATGCCAGTGATTTGACAATTTTAAAAGAAGTTCACGTTAAGCCTATAAGACGACCACGTGACTTTGGCTGATGAAAAAAGCAAACAAAACGCCGGAGAAAGCATAAATATAAACTAGTGCTTTTTAAAATAAACCACTATGAAAAAAAAAAATGGATGGTATCGATCGTACAGTCGTATAGTATAGTTTGGATTCGTTAACTAAAGATGTGACATTGAGATATGTAAATGTGTAATTATGTTAATTATTGCAGCAGGTGAAATATGAAACTATTGGAGCACCAAGCCACCTTCTACTTGTTTTATTCCATCACTTTTTATTGCTGCGTTTTCACGAGCCTAGAGAGTATGTTTGTTTTTACTTTATCGGACAATTAATTAACATTGGCTCCATTTTGTAGTGAACGTTAATTAATAGTCGCAGTTTTACTTTCATCTTAGCCATATTTTTTATATTTATCTCGATACCGTCTTGATCTAACGTAGTCCTACGTCTGTATAAGAAGGCAGATGTAAATGATACCTACATTTAGCTATTACCGCCTACCGGGCTAGGAGCGAAAGTGTGTATGACAAATTAAAATTTTCTTGACAAATATGAACTCAAAATCTCATGCACGTCGGTCGCTATCGATTATTTTGCTTGTCGGCCGTTTCGTCACTGAGGCAGTCCCGAAGTCCTGATTTCATTTGTCGCTTTGCCAATGTCAATACGCCAGGCTCTGTGAATTCGAATCCCAAACGAGACAAAAACTTGTGTAATCCAATCCACCAATAGTTGTACCAAGTAGATGAGATGTTCTTTGTGTCCTTTGTTTGAATAGGACAAATTCCCCGCAATTTAGGAATTATTCTGAGAAGCTGAGCAGTGTTTTATTTTAATTGAAATGTAATAAATAGGGACCTAATCAAATATTGTAAAATAAAAAGCCTTTTTTTAATATAACTTCCGCATTAGTAAGAATTCCCGTGTTGTGGAGGGCTTTAAAAATATTTTAACAACATACGCAAAGAACACCCAGACAATAACTTGAAAATCATACGATTTTTCTCCATGTCCTACACATACTAGACGTTGACGCGACACATCGAACCCCAACACATGGTGCAATTGAAATGGCGAGATGACCACTAAAACCACTACTCCATCCGAGCAGTCAAAAAAAATATATTGCTTAGCTCTAACAAATAATACTTGCCGCATCCACGCGTGTTTGCTTCGTGGAGGACAAGGGCTAGGTGCTCAGCGATAGCATCGCCGGCGGAACCCGCGGTCATCTCTGATCCGCAGATTCCATTCACGCAGAATTTTAGCCCATGTTTGATTTAACACCAATTATGGACTTCCTTGTTCTACGTTTTCCATCTTTAATGTTGAAAAGTCTTTCTTTTTGGTTTCTGTCTTTATTTTATAGTATGACAATTATTTTGTATTTACAAACTTATTCTGAAGGTAACTTACCTCGGTGATACAGCGGTAGTGAATGTAACAGCTTTGCATGAGATCTCAATCGGATTCGATTCCTGGCTCAAGCAAAGTGAGTAGGGACTTTTTGTCGTGAAATTGTTGGCATCAACAAAGACAATTAGTATGGCTAGTAAATGCCAAATGGTTATCCTCAATTACGTGAGCCATAAAACCATAGCTAGCAACATCTGAGTACAATGCACCTCTGCTTACCAATCCGGAGATAGAAGCGTGGCGTATATACATATGTATCTTGAAATCAAGAAGATATAGATTATGATTATGTATGCAAAGAGATTATGACAAATAAACTATTAAAATCAATTGTAAATTAATATTCTGCTGATTTTATCAAGAATAGTGATGCAAAAATGAACCAACGCTGAAACATCAATCGTACAATAAGTCACAAAAACAACAGCAGTCCTAAGACGCAACCTTGAAAAACGCCCGTTTCCCAATTCAATAATACAGCCAACAATAATCAATAAAGTGCATACAAACGTATGTAATCGATTGTCTTGTCCTGAGCCGTGCGTGGCCGTGCTATTGTCGAGTTTTTTCCACATTTCCAACAGTGAAGGGACGGTGTGAACTATGGCACTGCAAGGTCGACGCTGTCAAAGGCTTTTGATAAATCTTGAACAACATAATTTTGCTGCTTAATCTAAAAATACACCTCTATAACAAGGTGTTAAAGTTCAAATTCCTATACTGTATAATCAGAAACTCTATGTTTAAGGTGGTTGATTCTATGTCAACTGAGTTCATTGTTTTGTATTGTCTTTGTACGTCTATCTAAAATCAATTTTCGCTACACTAACTGTTAGATAATTTTGTTGAAGTTAAAAGGTTATTTCATTCAAATTATACTTGAGTATGACTGTGAAAAGTATTAAATAAATAATTATTTAAATATAAATGATGACGTTAATAGAGACTGGAAACACAGTCCTTTTACATCGCAGTTATGCATAACTAGGGACAAGTTGCCGTCATACTGTCGCCGTCAAGAGAATGTCGACCAATCTCTAAAATTAACTCCATGCGTGGGATAATAAGCTACTTACTATTCTACCAGTTCCATACGTTCCCAGATTACCGTTCAAATTAATAGAAACGTAATTAAATAAGCTTTCCAAAACTATCAAATTAAAAAACACGAACAAACTCCATTCACGTAAACGATCCGAATATTACCGATGCATCATAATCGTTTAGAATTAATCATTAGCTCATTGAACTGACACTGGAACTTAATAAAATTCGAAATATAAATATAATGTAGAAATCTAAGAGGGATGTGATATGATCGTCTAATATAGATACGAGTGGGCGTAATACAGTAATGTGGTTGCCGGCATCGATTGCGAGTATTCGGAATAAATAATCGATTTAAAAGTCGTCATATACGCATCAAGTATGTAACCTGACACGGGGTTAGAATGTTGACTGAACTCGTTGGCATTATGGGGACACGCGAAAATGATAGGCAGGTACACTCGATGACATAATTTTTGCGTGCAAATTAATTGAATATTTTTTGAATATTAATTGAATATTATATACACTTTAATGAAAAAAACTACATGGTAATACATATTATGTAATACAATTCTCCGTAAGAAAGTCGTGCCTGCTTCAAGGGCCTTTGTGTTTTGAACCCATGAACTCCATGACCCTACACGTTAAACGTAAACGTGTCAAACATCAGAGCGATTTTCAAAAATGGTTTCCTTAAAATTCAAGACAGTATTTGATGTATTATATAGACAACGCTCATAAAATATCGTGTTTATAAACAATAGAAGTTACATTCAGAGAGCCAATTCTTGTAATACCTAAATCTAGTGTCAGCATCGTAAATATAACATGAATGATATTCATTCAACCTAAGTTAAAATAAAATGTCTCAATTCTCCGTAATTAAAATTTCAGTTCACATTTGGTGTTTTGATGTTTATTAGACTTGATCGGCACACTATTTTGAATATATTTATTACGAAAATTGGCTCTTTAATTTATTGCTATAAGGAAAATTGTACAGTATTAAAACAATATCTAAAATATAAATGTTTTGTTCCTAATAAAGGCGCAATATGTTTTAATCTATCCTGGGGATCAAGGGATGCATAAATACTCCAACACCGAATTGCCTAAATGTTGCCTTATATGAAATAATTAACCTTCCATTGTCGAAGCTAAAGTAAAAAAAATTAACTGTTTCTAAAATCAAATTTTAAATACATCACAAATCAATGAATCCTCCCATCAGCCTGTATTGTTCTACGAAATCACTCAGGTTCAGACTTTTTATGTTCATGATATCTACAAATACGTATGCTATCATTTTATGATTTAAATAGTTATCTTGTTTATATTAACGATATAACTACCGCGGAAATAATTAAAAATATTATAAGTCAACAATTAACATACAGCATCAGTCAGAAATAAAATAATTGATATACTATCGATTACATTAATTACAAGTTCACTTGACCTAAAAGGCCTACGGCCTCAAAGGCTTAAAAAAAACTAAATCTTCATACACGTGGTATTTTAATATAACCTTCACTTGTATTCTATTTTTTTCTTTTGGCTCTATAACATCTTTGCGTCAACTTGTGTGACCACTCAAGGAAAAGAGATCATTCATCTCTGCTTGTAATAAATTATGTGTGAATGCGTTCGTTAAAACGATAGTATCTTTTGACTAGAGTGATTTTGATACTTTGCAGTTTATTTGCATCATATATCATTCGGACATTTATTTTCTTCACAAATTTAGTAGTTCGAAGATTAGTAAAGACATATATTAAGGTGTTAATGGACTAGGTTTGAGCGCCCTGTGATCGAACAGATTGATCAATCTGCGAGGTTAAATAACAATGCCGCCCATATGTTCATAAACGCATGACCAAATACAGACAGTCTTTATTTCTAGCCTAAGAACTTTAGTGTGCGCCAGTACATTCTGAGCATTTATTACAAAGTACACGGAGGAAACGAGTGCGGCTGATAATTACGATCATCTAGTGTCGTGCGACGACCATGTGCAGGCGCATCACCTGGTGGTATAGCGCGCTAATTACACTAGGGATGGGCACACGACTCTATTAATCTAATGTTAATTTTGGCGCTATATTACTACTTTCCTTGGTCTATGAAAGGCCCTTTTTTGAGTCTAACTATCAAGCAGTTCTGGAACAGCAAGACGACATACATTTTGTGTATGATATTATAGGCTCAGAGAATTAATGTCGCTTGTGTGCCGTTTTTTCAGAATGCTTGTCGAACTCTATCCTGACTTTTTTAGGCCTCTTTGATATTGAAAACTGTAATTTAGCTTTTTTCATACAATATTTGCAAGGCTTACTTTTCATAAATGTTAGTTCTGCTAGATGCTATTAGTTTACATCGGATTGAATATGTAGATAGAAATTATAAATTGACAAGTCTGCCCGTCTAAAGAAATGCTAGGATTTTACTAGAAACCGAGATAAGAGTAGTAATACAGTTACTGTGATTCACCAGGTGGTTCAGAGAGCCTTGTATGTAAATACTTACACTTTTATCCTTCTACTCTTTAGTTAGATAATAGGAGAAATCGTAGACTATGGTACCCGTTGTTTACCACAAACCTTTGTTGGTTAACAAAAAAAAAATGAACATTGGTGCCACAAATGCCTAAAATTAATATGACATAGTTCCATTTTAGGTTACATGTACAGCTATATTTAAAGACGAACTTCGAATGTATTTTTGTATGATTCACTATTTGCAATATATTTTGAGCTAGTATTATAAGACGAAAAATAAAAAAGTAATAACAAAATATATTGTGCATATATTCGCATCCCTAGTCGTCGCCACATCTAACATAAACGGCTGTACGTTACTGCCGTCGGAGCCTCCACGTATAAATAAACGAACATATAGGTTTGTTTGTCTGATCGCATGATAAGCACTAAATATAACCAGGTTACTGACGAGTAGGCTCTTGCGTCATATCAGGATTCATCTCTAGATTTGAGACCACGTTGAGATTCATTTTGAGATTTGAATCTGTATTTAGATTTATTTTGAAATTAGAGTCAAGATTCCGGTGCTTTGCTAAGAAACGCCGTAATAATAAAATAATAATATATTAGTATGTAACGGAACAATATATTAGATAATAGTATTTTATGAAATAATTTGGCAATCCCGTTGTCCTCGTTTGTCTTGTGGTATATAGCTATGGATCATGAAGTTTATTGGGGTTCAAGCCCGAGTAGGATGAATAAAATAGAATTATACAGGATTTTCACTTAAATTAAAATAATTGAAAATGTAATAAATTAAAATTGAAATAGAACTTAATAAATTAAAATAAAACGCAAGGGCGTAGAAACAACGAGTGGTATTAGCAAAATCAAAGAATGATTATCTTCTGCATATCCTTTAAAGGATAAATAGCTTCAATATCACATAACAATCACAAAATAATGCGTCTCACGTCGTACGGCTAGTTTTAACGTTGAAAAGACTTCAACGAGATCGGCTTTAGCTCGTCCATCGAAAATTGAAACAAAATGTTCTCTCTGTTTCGAAGCCAGCCATGTTTGTTACGTGATAGACTGTACAATAATACAATGAATTCCTGGATTAGGAACAACTGTTTGAGGGTATCAAATTTTTCACATGTGTTTCGAATTAATCGATCCCACCACACTCAGCGTAGCATAGTACCGAGGTAACACTTAAGCCATTCCACCATCTGTGCCATATCTGAATTACCTACAGCTAGTCTGTCATAGATTATGTAACACATAATACCCTTACTATCAACGACACCTACGGTGCTATAACAAAAAGTATCGGTGGCGCTGCGCCGGCGCACAGTCGCCGCGCCGATTGTTGTGTGTGTGAACGGGGCCGCGCCTTGACCGCACACAATGGCGCCGTACTACCACCACTAGGATATCCGTATGATTGTTACCCGAATGTAACAAATAAGTAAAGGCTGTAGATGTTACTTTTAAAAATCGAAACGTGACGTCACAGCTTCATATCTCTGAAGGGCTACAAAGACACCCATCACGCCTACAGAAGATTATTTACCATTAGCCTTTTTTCGGCAGTTCTGTTTTAGATCTCGCGTAATATGCTCTGAGCCTATAACTGTATCCAATACATTTCCTTACCCCAATTGGTGTACATCCGATGTTTTATGACTTACGGTCGTTTGGTTCACTTGGCCTCATCCTGCTGCAAGCGTCAACATTTTAACAGAATTTCATTATAAAACTTATGCAACAAACTAGGATCACAATTCCTTTGAGGAACAAAAAAAGTATGCTATTCGAAGAATTAATGCCCAGTTATTAAAATATTCACAATTGTTATTGACAATCCGCTTCACTTTTAATACAATAAAAATACACAAAAGTAACATATTTATATAAATTAACATAAACATACCCATTACTGTAACTATAAAGTTTATTAACAAGAACGTTTACTTTAAAAGAACTCGAACATGCATTACTAAACAGACATAAAACATAAAATAAATGCATCAAACATGTTAACAGAAATTAAAACTGTAACACTAATAAACTCAGACCTTAATTATATATAATAAAAATAATAATTAATCTAAACTCATAAAATAACGTTCAACTATGTTCAATAATCGATGTTATATATTATTAATTCAATTATTAAAATTGTAATTAGCGGTGGATCAAAGGTTTCAATAAAAGTAATAATTGTTATTATTTTAGTGTTTATTGAACTAGATTATTGTTTTTGATGAAGTAGGTTTTTTGTGGTTTTGTATTATCATGTTCAGTATGTTATTGATGTCACGTTTGGGTAATTAATTGGGACTTGTTTAACTAGTTCGTGTTGGTGGTGCAGTGGTAAATGTAACTGCTGTGCATGAGATCTCGAATTCGAATCTCGGGTCGGGCAAAGTGTTATTGGGGTTATTTGAGTAACAGCACGAAGTCAAAACTGAGCCCGTTAGATGACAGTAGGGTCGCTCTCTATTAGCCATAGCTGGCGAAATGTGGGTTGTAGATCTCATATAATAGAAGGCGAATTGTTGCTGTCTAATTCACACAACATTAAAGTTAGTGTTGATACTAATATTACCTTAACAGAATTCATGTCACGTGTTCAACGAGGCGGTCATTAAAAATATAGTTAGCACGGAGGAAAAAAGAAGAAAGACAACTATATATGAAATCTATTAAATGACTTCATGTTAAAGATACATTTTACAGTTTTAGAGTTCAAAACAACTCTTATACAACAGCTTTGTCCGTCCGTCCGTCCGTCTGTCTGTTATACAACTTTCAACTTAAGAACCGTAAGAGCTAAAGACTAGCGGTCAACGGTATTCGACTCAGGATAGTCGATATACTCCTGAAATAACTATGACCTCCAGCAAATGGTTGAAGTAATATGCAACCTTTGCATATTACTTCAACCATTTTTTCGAACTCTAAGATTTACGGCAATTCATTGCCGATTCTCACTTGTTTATTGTTTAAGCAAGTTTGCTGGCCAAAAACACATTGATGCTAGTACTTTAACGTTATATGACTAAATGCAAAGAATTACAACAACGTGATATAACATTAGTACATTCGCAATATTCTCTTATCAGTGCTTAAACTGGCGTATCAGGGTGTAGTGCATTTGTTTGGATTCTTCATAAACAGACAAAAATTCTACCTCGGTGGCACAGCTTTAGTAAATGCCGCTACTGTGTTCGAGTTTTCAGGCCGGGTCGTATTCGAGTTTTCTGTAAAGAAATTCTGAGCCACTATGCCCTAAACAACCTAAACCTATACATTTCGGGGATAGAAGCGTGACACTACGTACATATTTATGTACAAACCACTTCGCAAATTTTAGCACCATAAAATGTTACCTACGCTTAGCTGGACACTGTCTGTCTTCATCGAATGTCTGGCGCCGCCATTACTCTTAATCTATTACTTCCTAAAACTATACATATCAACACAAAATTCTTTTAAACCAAATTGCTTAATAAACTCGACTTTTCCACGCTGAACTGGCTTTTATCTCCAATCGCAGTAATTAAACATTGATATAATAATTCATTACGGAAATATTTTTCCAATTACCCACATTTGTTATGAATCTAATACTTATCTGTAATCTGATTTGAATTTAGTCTTAGTAAAGGATGTGAGAACAGGCAATGGCATTAAATTCTTAAACCGGTTGGGATATGAGATTTTGAATCGGTTGAGTTCTGATTAATTGCAACACATTAGAGTCGGACGAATTAAATAGCTAAAATATATCGAAATGAAGACGTCTGTGATAATCTTAATAAATAGATAACGGTGAGTATTATCACGACGATCTAAGGGCGAAGCATTGAACTTGTACGATTGATAAATCGAGGACATTTGTCTGAACGAGATTGTATCAAAATATTTGAGACGATCGACCGAATAAATGTCACTTTGTTATAGAGGATTAGGAGTTTGATCGGACCATTTGAAAGAATCGTTTTGTATTTCGAAATATGAATGAAATGTTTAATGTGAAGTTATTACACGAACTTCCTTAAATCATTGTATGATAATAGAGTGATGCAAAATTTTTAACGATTGTCATATGTAAGAAGTTTTGAGTAAAGGCACATCATCCATATTTTTCTGCACGAACGACTGCGCTTGAAGGACTCACGAATCATCTATTGGTTTAAGAAAAATTGAGATATTGATCCTTGTACATAGTAATAAATTGAATAATCCACCAGCAATTAGAATTAATCTACATGCGGTTTGTACCGTTTTTTACATTTTTTAATATGCATAATTCAGAGAATGCTGAACCTATTAAGTTTGACTTTGTACCTGCATAATTTTGCGCTCATGTTTTGGTCCATCGTAAGATCACAGATTAGATTCTCGGGTAGCACTAGTTGTTTAGATTTCCTATAACAAACTTCTCAGTAGCATCAAAAACTGTATCAATATTATCAACAGCTGATTTACTATTAACTAAAACTATTATTAGAGAAATGCGGGCGTAAGACGACTCTGTCTACACTTCCCGGGATATATATATAATTGTAAATATGTACCTCTCAAGTAAATATCAACTCAGCATACTTTAGTAAGTACCTTAGTAAAAGTAAGAGGTTCACTGAGATTATCTATCTAGTGATAATTAGTAACCATATGTTTATTAACGGTATTCACGCAATCCAAGCTACGTGGAAAAGCTATATATCTGACAGTACTTTCCTATAAACACCATGGAAGGCCATATTAACAGTTAATTCATCTAACTAAATATAAAGTAAAAAGTCGTAAAAGTTTTACATCATTTTAATAGCGCCTAGAATTAAGTCATTATAAGATTCTATTAAAATAAAATTGAAAAAATTGGCTGTCGGTAATATGTGTTAAAGCTATAAAACGTAATTAGGCTTATTAGGATAAATACCTCTATGTTAAGTAAACTAACTCCATAATTGCTTATGAAAGGTTTTTCAGATTTTAATGCCCAGTTATACGAAAGTTGTGTGCCTACTATATATCTGACACGTTTAAAGGATGTCAGATGAAGTTTATTTTTATAAAAATAAAAGCCTATAAATTATTAATATTCTTGCTAATTCCTCCTGCTTATATTAGTAACTTCTTAGCCTTCACACTGGTAGTACAAAACTTTTACAAATCATACAGATAACCATTACTCATGAATCACTCTCTGTCTATTGGTGAAAACATTAAATTCATTGCATGAAAATCTGTTCAGTAGTTTCAGAGTTTTTATATTTAGTTTTATTGCGAACAGCTGCGGCAAGGGACTTTGTTTTATAATAATATGTAGTGATGGGTTCGCATTACATCCGTAGTGCAGTTTATATTTATGAGTCAAACATACACTTGCCTTTTATAAGATAGAATCTGAACAGAGAATCATTTGTGTTCTGAAAGCCCAATTAGTCATAGAGTCAAAATAAAACTTATGTCGAGTTATTTGACTAGCTATCACTTATTCAGTCAGCCTATTCGAACAGTTAATATACATCTAAGCGTGTGTTAATAACCTTTTGTGATGATCTATCTGATATAAATAAGCCGCGATAAATAATATAATTTCAATGTATTACACTCGCGTAAGTGTAAGACAATATTATGGTCTGCCTTTCAGAAAGTAGGTAAGTATAAGAGTGCCTTGCTATAAGAGATAAGAGTACGAGGTGTCGTAACGAGATGTGACTGAATGTCACTCCCACTTTAGGCGCATCGTACCCATACTGCATAACCTATTTTTTATGGTAGTTTTCACGTAGTAATTCATAAATATATTTTTTTTCAATCTTTGTGGTACAAATATTGTATGGCTGATGTTTGTCGTCATATTTGACTGCACGAATGGTATATTGGTTTAAGTAGTCACCTCACCACTGCCTTTGCGCCGCTTGTTATGGTTTCGAATCCCACATAGAAAGGAAATAGTTGTAACACATAGGTTACGCTCAGGGCACTACCCAACTAGAAAGTTTGGACATCTCATGAAGAAAGTTGATTCGCCTAATTGTGAGGTGTGTGTAATCATTGAAGATATCCAACACTTGCTAGCTGAGTATAAGAGATAAGGAGGAAGAGGAACTCATTTGTGCAATTATTTGAAATAAATATTAAAGATACTGGAGCATTATCTAATGTTTTAGCTGAACCTACATCAAAACCAGCTAGCTATTTATAACATGTTTTTGCACAAATAATTTCTATATCTGATAGTTAGATTAGTATAGGGAACGATGGGGCTGACATTTTACTGTTAAAATAAAAAAAAAACTAAAAATGAAAAAGATTATAAAAAGAAAAAAAAAACACTCGGATTCGGTTGTTCGGAGTCTGGGCCTGGTCTGTTCTTTGTGTCCGTTATTTTAATGTTTGTAAAGTACCCCGCGACACAGGAATTATTCCTACGACGGGAGATGTCCTCATTAAAATTAAAATTTTCTAATGAAATTTTTTTTGGCATATTTCTCTTGTATGTATATATTGACTCCGTGACGAAAACCTATGCCTCTCCCGCCCCTGTGATTTTGAAGATCCCCCTCCCCTCTCTGAACGGGTATAGATACGTTCTCTTAATGTTTTAAAGTGTAGTTATTTAAAATAACCAGAACTATATAAAAGTATGATATGTGAAAATGAGCTCAAGGTATCATAAAGACTAGCTATATTTTGCATCTAGGGCCTGATTAAATAAACTGCTGGATCCCAAGCTGAAGGTACATTGTAAACATCATCGCTCTTATAAATCACTTAGTTAGTTTTGATGTAAATACGCAGACATATGGTCTTGTGTTATAACTTTGCCCTCACTCAACGCTTAGCTACCTTGAGGAAATAGCACAACAACAAACTTTTACTATACATTGCATGGGCTACACCGTCTTTCCCATAAAGTGCGCCTTCCTACCCATTCAATAACACTAACTGTATCTATTATCTAAATGAATAATTTGCGCTTAAGATTTGCGCGTTTTCATAACTAACCAATAACTTTGGATTGTGAATATTTACCTCGAGTGTAAGGTCACAGGTTCAAGTACCGATAAAGACAGATTCCGTTAAATAGGGAAGTTGTAATAGTAAATTTTGCCGAAGACAATTTTATACGCTCAGCCGATATAAGAAACTGGGGTCGATTCTGATGTATATATTATAATGTGGACTTAAAGAAATTATCTTATTTATAATATTATAAATATTAAAGTTTGTAAACATTTCTTTATTAATTGTTTTAACTTTTATTATAATGGTATTACCTATACCAATTACAATAATAAAATAATTCGTAACATATTCGGATTTACTAAATCATGCGTAAACGTTAGGACTTGGCAGTTTGGCACGCACTTGAACTATGTCCTGAATCAACACATTGGATTTGTATGCAAGTATTACAGTTTTGTGAGATAATAGTTCAACTTTATTTTAACAATACTTAAGTTTTTACCATCCGTCAAGTGCCAACTACCTTTACAAGATGCAGGGGTCTATAAAATAGATTGTGACTGTGGACTCTCATACATTGGTCAAACCAAGAGAAGCATAGGCACCCGCATAAAAGAACACATAGCTGATGTAAAACACCAACGCTCATTGAAGTCTGCTGTGTGTGAACATGTGCAACAGGGGACCAACCACTACCTGAGATTTGACAAACCACAGATTCTCACTAAAGAACACCGATTCCTACCAAGGATGCTTCGCGAGGCTATTGAAATCAAAAAACATCCTAATTTTAATAGAGAAGATGGTTGGAATGTACCACCAGCTTGGGATCCAGTAATAAAAACAGTCAAACCCAAGAAGAAGCAAACCACAGCTAGACTTCATGATACTTTGAGCTCATTCTGCGTAAATAGAAACACCAATGATTAAATTATGTTCGGGTACTTTGAAATAACTACACTGGAACATTGAGACAACTGCCATCTTAGTCTCCCCGTGACCATGGCTGCTGAAAAGCAACCGAAACGTCGGGGAAAGTGTAAAATTAAATTAAATCTAAATAGTTTAATAATAATTTAATTAGCTTAAAAATTAGTAAAGTTTAATAGTAGTAGTAGTGTAACAATTTTCAAAATTTTGTAATAAAGTGTTAAATAAACAACGCGATAAAATCCGTATATAGCAGTTAAATTTCAATACTTAAGTTCTGAATTCATTCATAGATAGCCATTTTCTGCCATCCTTCTCTTATAAATTGTCTGGTAATTTGCTTGTTCTAGGACACCAGAATCAACACCAATAATATATTACGGTTTGTGTGAGCAAGGATTGCTGGAACTTATAAAATTAGAATTGAAAGTGTTTTGTCCAATCAAATTGGAGTCACTTAAGTGTTTTATTTCGTAATATAATGAGATGGTCATGAGTGCTCTCGGTAACTGCCTTATGCGTTATAGCTGAACACACTTGTATGTACCACAATAAAATGAAATAATAATTTAAAAACTACATGTACTTGCTGATTTAAATGGAATAACGGTAAAAATATACAGACGATAATTCAATGGTGAGCTAGTGGACTATGCACTGACTTATTATTTAGTGTTAAAGATGAAAAACACAGAATACATTAATTGTTCTGATTCAAGTTCACTAGTACTTAATTCGTCATGGTCGTGAACGGGTGTTACTAGTGGTAACAGGTTGACGCTATTTATAAGATATATTTAGCCATTTTATTTAATTAACTTTAATAACTTAATTACACTTAATCTGATGGCTCTTGTACATGACGTAGGTATCATACGCAAGTTAAAGTACTTGAGCCGTGTGAACGAATGATAAGCCACTCATGCATATAACTAGATTGTTTATTTCGTGCATGTAGTTTGCGCGAGTAGCTTACGCATTAAGACTGCCCCTGCATATATATATATATATATATATATATATATATATAGTGTATATATATATATATATATATATACACTCGATGAGACGACTCGATGGCGTAGTGGTTAGTGTAACCGACTGCCACGCCTAAGGTCGCGGGTTCGATTCCCGCACAAGTCAAACATTTGTGTGCGTGAACATGGATGTTTGTCTTGGTCTGGGTGTTTCTATGTATAATATGTATGTATTTACAAAAAAAAAGTATATATGTATGTTTATCCATTGTCTAGTACCCATAGTACAAGCTCTGCTTAGTTTGGGCTAGATGGTGTTCTGTGTATGTGGTAGAATATTATTATTATTATTATTATTATATATATATATAGTAGTAGAGCCTCGCTGATTTCAGCATGAATGGGCCGGCTCGACCGGGGAAGGACTACCCTCTCACAGAATATCGACGTGAAATACCGGTATTCCTACTGTTGTGTTTCGTTCGGTGAGTGAGAGTGCCGGAGGCCCAATTACCCTCTTTCCCCATTTCCGCTCCTTCTCCTTCCCACTTCCTTTCCTAAAGGGTTGGTAACGCACAAGTGATGCCTCTGGTGTTGCAGGCGTCAATAGGCTACGGTGACCACTTACCATCAGGTGAGCCGTATGCTTGTTTGCCATCTTAGTAGCATATATACTATGGGCCTATGCAGCCCGAAATAAATAATAATTATTATTTATTATTATTATTTAGTCTGTCCCTACCACTTGCATCGTGAGCAGCTACACGAGTTGAAGTGCACTAAGGATGCAAGCTTGTCCCATATGATAATCCTTTCGCTGTCAAGTGATCGACACGCCAGAAATCTATTAATATGTCCATGGGATTGGAAACCTAAATCTATTATGCATGTGTTTGACCTTACAGGTTCTTATTCCATCCACAGAGCAAACTATACAAAGATAAACGTTCACTAGTAATAATGGTGGTACGGGATATCGCAATCTATTATCATATCACACGGCATACGCATTTAAACGAAATTCTCCAAGAAGTGAAAATTCCTAGTACGAGCATAAAAACTCTATTCTAAACGTACAAAATACATTTCATTAATACAATTCTCACGATAATTCATTATTAATATAAAAGAACCCGTTTCCTCGTTACCCTTTAAAAGATTAGGACAAACAAACGGTACCCATGATTGTCACCATTAAGTAGTGTCTGTGGCTTAATCCTGATTAAAACTATCGCTTTAAGAAGCATAGTCTGCTTTTGTTTTTTTATGATCAAATATTTGGATCAGGTAATGAGCGCGTGCTGTGATGGTGAAAGGGTAGCGGGATTTTAAATATATTACGGTGGCAAGACCAACAGATGTTGTCAGGTTTAAATTCTTTTTTATTTGGCTATTTCTATTTTTTTTATTGATTATATACATAATAAATAAATAAATAATTTATTTTCTTATCACAAATGTTTGTACAGTATTATATCTTATTATAGAGAACTATTAGTACCCACACTTATGTATGGAAGTGGAAGTTGGGTATAGCAAAAAAAGCATGAGAGCAGAATAAATGCTGTAGAAATGAGAGCGCTGAGAAATATATGTGGTGTGACTCTGAAAGATAGAATAAGGAAAAGTGTGATTAGAGAGAGATGCAGCATGAAAGTGGATATAGTGACAAGAATAGAAAAGGGTATGTTAAGCTGGTTTGGGCATGTAGAAAGAATGGACGAGGAAAGACTGACTAAGAAAGTTTATAAGGCTAGTGTGAATGGAACAGTCGCAAGAGGAAGACCTAGGCGAACGTTTCTTGATCAGATCGGAGGCATTCTGGACAAAGGCCAGGTTAAGAGCACCTTGAACCGACGGGCGTGTATGAGGAATGTGAAGAAAGTGAATGAAGCCAGAGAAGTGTGTCAGGATCGTAGCAAATGGAAATCCGTAGTCTCTGCCTACCCCTCTGGGAAACAGGCGTAAATCTATGTATGTATGTATATCTTATTAATCTAATATAAATAGAACAAGAGATTGATGCCCGAAATAGGTATAGCAATACTTGTGTTACGGGTCAGGATTATGGTCTATTGGCGATGCATATATCTTGATTCGGTATATATAACGCATATAAAGATTACATTGCATTGTATGAGTGTATTTTGAAGGGCTATGCTGCTACCATGAATTTCGTAACAGAAAACCCAATACTATACCCGACCCGGAAATCAAATCTGGAACCTCAATCGAGACAATAGCACCAACGTATCATAAACAACGAGATAGCTTCAGTTTCTAAGTACCTTGAACTAAGATGATATTCAATAACACCATCGGAACGTCCCCCAAGGTCTCCTGTACTAGTAAATAGTTGCCGCCAACTCTCATCATGAATCACGTACACACACATAAATCAGCTGTAAAGCCTCGTATCGGATTAACAGCCAGTAACTGTCGTACGGCCTCGTACTATCCGAACGAAACGTGTTAATATTCGGTGTTAGGGTTCCATAGTAAATGTTGTTAACTGTTGACCAGTAAAGAGGTTTTAGTCAATAAAAGCAATACGAAAAAATATTCCAATTTAATTTTTTTTTTATTTGCCAGAATCTGAGCTTTGCGAACGCTGTTATGTACCTAAAAGGTTAATTATAAAAAACAATTTGGTAAAGTCTACTCACGGCTTTTTTATTTGGCCTCAGTTTATATTCTCGGAAACGTAAGACAAACAGTTGCACATTACAATTATTCTTATATTTATGAGGCATCTAAGTGTGGATACTACTTTAAAAAAAAATTGTTTGTATATTTTTAAATTGATATTGATTGATTCTCATAGGCTCAACCTTTTGCCTGAAACTTGCAACTAACATAAATGTTATAAACTCACTAACCCCTTTGACGTCCATAAGTGTTACTTTGTGACCTTAACGAATAAATAATTTTTGACTTTGACTTTGATAATAATCTTATTGATTTGATTAATATGCTGAAAGCCACGAAAAGGAAATATTTATAGTTAAGACATAGATATGATAGATCTAAGAAGTGGTAATTAAAATAAACTATGTAACACTACTTTTATATTATTAGATTTGGTAACTAAGGGTTCGCAAGTAAGCCAGTTTAGTCAGGCAGCATCTAAGCTTAATATTTTACAAAAGCTTTAAAATGTCGGGTATGTATTCCGATTTCTTTTTTCTAGAGATAAGCGTTTTGTCAGATTGGAGACATAATTGAGAATAATTTTATTCTGATCGATTTAGTAGTATTTAATACAACATAACAAATGTTATACTTTCACATTTATTATATTAATATGAATTTCTTGTGGATGTTTTTATTTCGATATTAGAGTTTATATAGCCATCTTAAAACTAATTTTAGTATATACGTCGCAAATAAATTTTAATCGTTATTTATAAAATGTTAAACATATTTTGATTTTTATAATTTCAAATTCATTCTCAAAATTACTAAAACTTGTTTTTACTATTAAAGTGTCGCCTTAAATTTATATATAACGTTATAAAATATTATTATAAAATATTATATGAGCTGTTTTTTTACGACTTATAATTTAATTTGTGGCTACCTGATTTTACTTATATTGTTAAAATCTAATAACTTATGCCATCGGACTAATCCTTTAAATACGTGCATAATATTACTAAATGTATATATGTGTGCATTTCTATGAATATTAGTATGGGCTTGTGTGTGTATGTGTGAAACTATTTGTGTATGTTAAACAAATGTTTATCCTTTTATAGCTACGACAGATCCTTTTAAAGCTAATTTAGTACATTCAAATTAGACCAGCAACAGAAAACGATCAAAAATAAAATTTAAAAAATCAATTCTAGAACTTAACAGTTATATGATAAATCGTTATTTAAATTGCAAGGATTTGAACATACAGAGAAAAATTCGTTTATCAGAAGTGGAATCATCAATTTAAGGTTTATTAGTACCAGTTTAATCCTCTATAGCCTAAAGAGAATTAGGATTAAAAACAGAGCATGCTACTGTATCCGAACTAATACTTAATTCCTTAACTGGGGATAAGCTCGCTATTTAAGCTGAATGTCCGTTTCACATGACTTAATCATTACATTCTATGTATTGTTTACTTTTCTAGTATACTAGAAAACATCTACAGATTAAGTAGCCGCGGCTTGAACCAAGTATAGAATATATTCTATACTTGTTTCAAGCCGCGGCTCTGCCCACGAGAACCATACAGAAACTATAAGAACATGATTATGCTCTTATATATCCTATCACCTATCTGTGAGCTAAATTTCTTTTGAATCTACTCGACGGTTTTCGCGTGATACAGTAATAAACCTATACACATCTTCAGAAAATTCGCACCCTCTCTTTATTATATTAGTAAAGATTGCCATACAAATTATATTCTAATAAACTTAAAATATAATTTTGCCACTATTCAAACGTAAACTAGTAGGCTTAAGATGTATCATATAAAACGTTTTTACAGCCAAAATACTGAATCAAAGACACAAAAAATAAAATACGGAGAACTTACCGTTACGAGACATGTGTACAAACCATTATCTCAATAACGACATATTAGGTACAGTCGGCGCAATAAATATCCACTACACCGACACCAATAAATTTATTGTATAAAATTGAGATGTATAAAGATCTAATCTCGAGAAGAGATTTATGTATAAAATAGATTTATTCACAAAAAAATGTCGTGTAAGGATTTAGTTAAGTTGCCGGATGAGTTACTGGTGCGGGGCCAACGGAATTGGTCTATCTCATGTTTTTACATTCTTTTTTTAGTTGTGTACTGTTGCTGGTATGGTATATTCCGGCTTTTTAAAGTTTGGAGATGCTACTTTGTATGAAGGCAATTATATATATTTTGTAAACGGAATTAGCGCGATCATACATTGTGTATGTTTAGGTTTGTAACGTTTAGACTGGGTTACACCGACCGTGTTCTCAAGCTAAAGTTGAGTCCAACGTGAATCCAATTCTAAGATAAGCATATTAGCTTAAAAAATTACAAAATATTAGTATTCTTGTGAATTCTAAATCTTTGTACTATCTATTTATAAGAAAATACATATATAGTTGCAAATTGATAATACAAAAATTACTACATCGTATAGTTAAAAACATGAATGTCGCCAAATAATCGAATATATTGACTTGTACAGACCTAAACAGATTTAATTACTTAGTTTATTCACTTTCATTCAATCATATTATTTAACCAAACTCTATTATACTGTATATCTGGTTAGTAGACTTAGTTATTTAATAAATATTCCGTCATCCATTCTATGTATTGTGTACTTTATTATATGATTTTGTATATGCAAAACATACAATAACTTAATAAGGTTTAATCGATCTAGTCGAAAGGTGCGCTGGGTGATGAAACCCTTCAGAGGTTTCTAATAACATATCGAGAAAGTTTGGGTAATTAGATGTGTCTTGGTGACTCGTATCTGTGGTAAATTGTAGCAAGAGACTTATAAGGAAGTGTGAAATGGTTAATGAATCTCCTTATCGGGATCTATTTTCCACTAAGTATTATCTGGCTGTCTTTAAGGCTGGAGTGATTAGGAATCTGGAGAATGTGTTTTATATGCGCTCGCATAATGTTTTAATAACAGGGCATGCAGTGGTAAAATGCTAACCCGGCTAGAAAAAGACAAAAAGACAGTTAAATAGTTATTGTTAAATAAAACTAAATTTTTAGATCCACTAAAAGCATGTGTTATAAATGTTACAAGTGTTATAACTCTGAATTCTTTAGTGTGATTTTTGTTAACATATTTTCTCTGGTATAAAATAACATATGCTTGTCTTTTAAAAAAAGTAAAAAAAAATAATCTTATCTCAAAATAAACAACATAAATAAACTGTTATTTTTCATTATCGTTTATAATTTAAAAACTAACGGTAATAGCCACTTTTAAATCAACAAAGAAAAAGAAAAAAAAACAACATAATATGAATCTTTCTACAAGCTCTATGGCCGTGACTTGACTCTCGTTATATAAAGATAATTTTTTCTGTTTCGTATAGTTAAGACAATCAGAGTCGGTTTAGTAATCTGATGAATAGACCAGTTGTCAAAATATTCATATTTCATATAAACTATCACAAGTGTCCATGACAGCCAGAGAGGACAGCTTTACCTGCTTATTCACATAAAGACTGATAAGGCTTGGCAATCTTCATGCTTTTCATGAGCATTACCTGATAATAAGTTGTTAGTAACTTTGTGTATTCCAAAACCATATGCGTCTCATGGACAATAGTCCCAATCATATAATAAAAGTTAGCTCAGTGGGGAGACCAACAGACTGCAATGCAGAGGGTCTCGGGTTCGAACCCACGTCGCGCACCTCTGACTTTCGGAAGTTATATGACTTTTCGAAATTATGTGTGTATTGATTGACAATTATCGCCTGCTCGGTGCCTCGGAGAGCACGTTAAGCCGTCGGTCCCGGCTGCCATGAACATCTATGGCAGTCGTTATTGGGAAAGTCAGTACCCTCTAATATCCTGACACTGGTCTAGCCTTAGGGTATCGTTAGCCTTTGGGTTGCGGAGGTCAGGTGGCAGCCGCTCCGTGTAAAAACTGATATCCAGTCAAATCCGGTTAGACTAGAAAAGCCGACCCCAAGTGACTTGGGAATAATAAAGGCTAAGGGAGAAGATTGTTTTACAATGCTTTGCTCATAGAATTACCATACATACCAATGCCTATACATCCCTAAAAGGGATACGCAGAGGCATTTAACATCTAAAAAAATACATATCTCAACTTAGATTTTAGAATCAACGTCATAGGGAGCGCGCCGATTGCCATCTTAGAATTACTTTTGTACATCAACACCATCAAGTTCGCGGATGTCGTATCACAATATTGGCAATATGCCCGACCTGCATCCTTTATACATAAAACATTATCGACAAGGAAATAAAATAGAAAATAAGTCACCTCGACATTTCAAATACTTTATCGTCCATAACTTGGACATTTTATTAACTAAGCTGTAGTTATAGTTAACATAACTAAAATCTCAAGGGAAAACATTTCATGGCATGGCATTTCATTAAATATTTTTAGCTCCCTGGTGAAAATAAAAACGACTTACAGTTATCAAATATATAAAAATAGAGGTAGAACTTAAAAAAATAAAAAGACTATCTTAAAATAAAAACCAATTTTAGACGTGGCGTGCACTAGAAAGGCGATAGCCAAATCTTAATTCTACTGTATATTTGTAGTGCGAAACAATCTATTACATAAAGTTAAATGTAATTTACAATGAAATAGTTGGGCGTCAACATCTCAAATACTCTAAGAAAGGACATACTTATGAAGTAATGAGACGATCGTGAGATTGATAACCACACACTACCGACTTGAAGCAACTCTTGACACTATAATAATAATAATAATAATAATAATATTCTACCACATAAACACAACACCATCTAGCCCAAACTAAGCAGAGCTTGTACTATGGGTTCTAGACAATGGATAAACATACATAGATACTTTTTTTTTGTAAATACATACATATTACACATAGAAACACCCAGACCAAGACAAACATCCATGTTCATGCACACAAATGTTTGACTTGTGCGGGAATCGAACCCGCGACCTCAGGCGTGGCAGTCGGTTACACTAACCACTACGCCATCGAGGTCGTCTAGTTAAATAGGTACTATTTGTGCATCACAATCACACATCATCACCATGTCCCGTGAGGACTGACCGCAGAATACTTGGCACTCTGGCAGAGGCGATATGACTACTTCAAATACTCCTGGTGGTTAAGTATTATCTTATCTTAACAATGCTTTTACTCATTTAACTCACACACATACATATATAAATAAAATATAAGCGTCTATTTGTAGGTAACGTCGAGCCGAATATGAATATTTATGAGCTTACAAAACTTATGTTAAAAATTTGTTGTGTTCATTCATCTAATTGTCACGTGATACGGAATGGCTGAGTCGACCATAAAGAAATTTGATAAAAACATAAACACAGAGAATATAATATCAGAGACAGACATTTACCTACTATTGTCTTGTTTTTGTAAAACTGTGTGAGAGAACAAATAAAGTTATTTGTATTGTATTGTATTGTATTGAGAATACTGTGTTTTCATAACTCCTCAAGTCCGTATATCACAATTTCTGGCAAAAAAGTCGTGAGCCAAAGCGAATACATACAATTTAAAAAACATAATTAAATACTTTCATGCATGTTATATAACATAATTGTATAATAGGTAAGACTTTAAAGATATTGTAATGCTACTTTACCTCTAAACAAAGAAACGAGGATAATAATGAAATAACAAAATTATAGTTAACAGGTGAGTGACTAAGTTTAAATGTAACTCTTAATTGATATTGAAATTATTCCGAAGAACACCGACTATATTAGAATAATTTATTGTATGTGGGGAAATATTGACACATACAAGATGTAAGAATAATGCGTAGTCAAATCATAAGTTGGAAAGTACATCGGTCGTGGGTACGAATCCCACCAATTGCACTACTGACGTGAACCTAATTCCAATACTAGCATATTAACTTAGCTGTTTGATTGAAAATTGGTTCGAAGAGGTTAATGAAAACACTTTGTAACGGTCTGTGTGTTAGTGACAGATTGATGTTAGTGACAAGCATAGCTCCGGAACCACTGGACAGATTGACTTGTAAATTGTAAGTTGGTGTGCAGACACCTTAGGGTTATCCCTCGGTCGAGTTTGAATATAGTCCCTGTGAATCAAAAGACCCCCGAGATATAGCGGTCACAAGGTCATAAGGTCAGGGGATATCCACCAACAGAGTGATTTAGAAGTCCAAGAAGTCCAAGGGAGTGGCTTTTGCTCAGCAGCTGTGGGACATTACAAAAAGCTGAAAAAAGAAAAAAACAAAAAAAGGTCACATGAAGACGAAGAAGTTGAATCCTGTGTTTGTACACCCACCTCGTTAAAAAGCATTATTACAATGTTGATATTTTTGATGTTTGATTATACACATGTTTGTCTCTTTAATGAGACGTTTCTTAAAAGATTTGTACAAGTTAGCAACGACCTCACTGCGTTTAATGACTGCATCGATGGCGAAGTGGTTTAAGTGGTCGCCACGCCATTGCCACTGCGCCGAGTGTTCAGAGTTCGAATCCGGCACAGAAATTTTTGTGATCCACAAATGGTTGTTCCGAGTCTGGATGTTCTTTGTGTTCGTAATTTAAATGTTTGTAAAGTCCCCTGCGATACAGGAACTATTCTTAGTGCGTTGTCGTTTAAAAGATCTGGGCTCAAACCTAACAATTCATCTGTTTGTGAATAGATGGCAGATAATTTTGTGTTATTGGCATGTTTGAAGGTTTGAGAGAAAGATGTATGATCAATGAGGTTTACTTTATGTCACTTTTCATTATTATAAATCCTACTATATCGTCATGTTATTTAAATATAAGGCAGCAGGTTCTAGTAAAATTGAATAAATAAATTAAAATCAACCTATCTATTTGTTACAAATTAACTGTTTTAAATTTCTTAAACCATATTTTATTTTTAGTTACAAAGTCTACTATAAGACCTGTAATTGTGACCACACCTTACTGTTACACGCTGTATAAAACAAGTGAGAAATGGCCATGAATTGCCGTAAATCTTAGAGTTCGAAAAAATTGTATCACGTGACCTTGAGGTCAGAGTTCACAGTCATTTCGGGGGTATATCGACTATGCTGAGTCGAATAGCATTAACCGCGAGTCTCTAGCTCTTACGGTTCTTGAGTTGAAAGTTGTATAACAAACAGACGGACAGACGGACAAAGCTGTTGTATAAGAGTTTTTCGGAACTTTGACATCAAATTTATTCATTATAGGATCAGTAATTATAGTATTGAAGTGGCAACATGCAATAAAATATATCAGCACAACAATTTTATTTAACCGTGGTGTATAAAAAACTGCTGTGCCCATTTTTGTATAACTTGCATAAATTGATACGTTCTATTTTAACCCTCTACAGTGTAAATATGTATGTGTATAGACACATATTCGATGTACACCCTAAAGGGGATGCAAATGTGTTTTCTTATTTCCACATTGCGCCAACTATGTTTTCAGGGTCCACGTTATAGTTTGATTTTCTATCATATTCTTGATTTTACATACATAGATTATCACCTGTTTCCCAGTGGGGTAGGCAGAGACTACGGATTTCCATTTGCTAATCCTGACACACTTCTCTAGCTTCATCCTTTTTCATCACATTCCTCAAACACGCTCGCCGGTTTAAGGTGCTCTTCTTGATTTTATCTATTATATAATTTGTAAGTCTTTCTAATAGGAAACTTCTTTTATATACTTCTAAGTTGGCAAACAAGCATACGGCCCCCACCTGATGGTAAGAGGTCACCGTAGCCCATGGACGCCTGCAACACCAGAGGCATCACTTGCAGGTTGCCAACCCTTTAGGAAAGGAAGTAGGAAGGAGAAGAAGCGGGAAGGGGGAAAGAGGGTGATTACGCCTCCGGCACTCTCACTCACCGAACGAAACACAACAGTAGGAATACTGCTATTTCATGTCGATATTCTGTGAGAAGGTAGTCCTTCCCCGGTCGAGCCGGCCCATTCATGCTGGAATCAGCGAGACTCTATAACGCCTAAGAAATATTCTGTTCCTATTGAGTCGCAGCGACATACCGGTGGCGAGACACAATAGATTCTTAATGATGTCTGGTATTCTAGGACTTAACAGACTACGGAAAAACCAAATGTAATTTTATAGTAATCGCCAGCTCAATGTTTTATGGGCTTAGATAAAAAGTTGCGAGTTTACTACCTACCTTCTTACTTTACAAGAGAAGTAAAATATGCTTTAAATTTAGAAAGTCTACGTTTCAAAAAGTTATCAAGACATATATATATTGTCTTACTCCTGTATCCCCGAAAGGGTAGGCAGAGATGTATGACACATCCACATTTCGCCAACTATGTTTTTGGTCCCACGTAATAGGGCCTATTGCCTTCTACCGGGCACACTTTCAGACTCCGTGCTGCTACTGAGAATTTCCTAACAGAAAAACCCAATAACACTTTGGCACGACCCGGGACCTCACGATCCGCAGTCGTATACACTACCACTGGACCAACAAGGTATTAGACGAGTGTATTATATTCCTGATAATTTTCTAAACGGATGAATTTAGAACTAATCTCTACTTTTCTAACCAGGGATCACACCCAATCGTGGCAATCAGCCTTAAATATAAGCACAAACAAATAATTTATTTTTTATACACGTTTACAATACACAACATGTAATATAATAAACGCACATCCTGAAAGTAGTTCGTTCAAAATCAGCTACTGGATCAATTCCTGCAATTTATTATGTAGGTAATTTTTTATCCCTAAAATAATTAAAACTAATTAAATTATAGTCACCCATTTATTAAACAGCTGAAATAAATGAAAATGTATCATAATTCAAGGCACTAAGGTTTTTGATGCAATAAAGGCAATAATGTTAGATTTATTCTAATATATCCATACTATTCGCGCACAATAAGCAGAACTAATGCGTTAAATTAAAATATTTAACTACATAAAAGTAACATTTGAATGATTATATTATTATTACGATTTAATAATCTAATTGGAGTGTTTGTGCGTTATATTTGTGACATGTTGTATTTATAGGACAAACCAAAACGATATTATAATTAATATATAATATATAACTGAGACATTATTTTAATGTTACACAAGATGACAAATATTACAACTATAATATTTGCGCAACTCTTTGAATTTTAGCATATACCACAGACACACAATTCTGTCCTTTATTTGATTCCAATAAAAAAGTATAATTTGTTTTTATCATTACTAAGATGATCTCCTATATAAAATGACAGTGAAGTCACACTGATACAACCGTTTTTATTTCCAAAAAATAAACACGGTTCCGCGTCACAGGCCAACAACCCAACTTTAGTTAACCATCCAAAAAAAACAAATTTCTGACGTCACAGGCCCGAACTAACGGGCCAAGCCGGACAGCCTATCCCAAAAAAACGTTCACCGTTCTTTAGCTAACTGTCTAGTAGACCCATAAAACAATTGATATAAAATGTATTTTTAATTGTTTTTATAGTTTGCGCAAAATTTCTTTTCTGCGAATCTTTGGCGGCACTTTGGCAATCTTTTTACTGCAAACTTTTTTCCTTTTTACAATGTTATTTTAGGGTTGCAATTTAGAATGGGATCATCTAATTATTTTATTGCGATGCTGCTTTTACTATTCGTTTAAAGGTTTCTTTATGAGGTTGTTGTAACAGTTTTATGCTTAGGAATATTGCACAATTTACCTTTGCGTTCTGTGACTTTACATTGGTGCTGTTTTTAATAGAGCGTGGACCGCATTCATCCTCACTAATATTATAAATTCGAATGTGACTTTGTTTGTAATGCTTTCACGCCTTAACTACTCGACCGATTATCATGAAATTTCGCATACACTTTGTCAGCGCAGCAAACAAGGATATAATGTAAGGTAACCCCTTTCATTTAAAAAAAAGTACTGTTACCAACTTAAACTAGCCCAAATTTACGCGAGCGAAGCCGCGGGCAAAATCTAGTATATGACTAAAAGTAAATTATGTGGATAACCAGAAAATTAACTACATTACACCGCTTAACACAATGTCTGCTGTTCAGCAGACAATAGAAAAACGCGGTCACTGTTGATCGTGATTAAAGGGTTAAACATGAATATTACCAACATGCAATTCTTAAAGTTGTGGAGTTATCCAACTCAGACTACCCAGCATGGTAAGTTATGACCTAACACTTCTACTAAGAAAATATATATTATATATCAGTATAGTATATGATTTGTCTTTCAGGTTATGATCAACTATGTGTTTAGTTAATTAATTAAGGCAAACCTGCAAATGTTAATAAGTACTTAGAATATATTATAGCATATGTAAATTGTCAAGAACATAAAAATATGTACAAGGTAAATAGTATCACTAAGTTTATATAATTCAATTACTTGCTATAATTATATTTATAGCCCGCGACTCTGTCATTTTTATAGTTAAGTATTTTCTATCCTGTCCCGAAAGAATTTCAAAATTCAGAAATTAGATTTTAGTCCTTATAATAACCCACTGCCGAGCCAAAATTTGAAGTGTGTAGTCTGATAAAAAGCCGCATACATATATAACAAACTACACGTCTTTGTTCCCTATCATGCAGAAAATTCGAAAATCAATATTTGTCTTATCAACATCATAAAGAGCACATGCATTTAAAATTTCAGGTTTCTGGGTATAAGACTATGCGCTGGGCCTAGAGAAGTCAGTTAGATAGTGAGTCAGAACTTCTCATTTCATATGTATTGATTGGATAATGAATATGTATTCATTATCCAATCAATTGTATAATAATATAGCATACAATATTAATATGTATTAATATTGGTTGCTATGTGCAAATATGGAATTAACATATTATGTCAGTGTGGCAATCATATTATTATAATGCATAGGCAAGTATAACTGGCTTTTCTTGATAGAAATTTCTCAGAAGCAGCGTAAGATATACACAGAATTTCCGGAAAATAGGAAAATCAGTACTATTAATAATAATAATGTCCTCCAGACCGAATTTTCGATCACGGCGGCCAATCTAAATTGAGACTGGCCATCTGCGCAGGAGATATTATAGTGCACAAGCGTATGCGCAACACAAGTGTACTCTCTGTGTCCTCACTCTCATGATCCGATGGGACGGTAATCCAACACGACCGGAGAGAGATCAGTCGCAGGACCAACGACTTTACGTGCTTTCCCAGGCACGGGGGTGTCTAACACCGCCATCTTCCTAACACCGGGCTGCTACTGAGATTTTTAACAGGAAAACCTAATAACTTTTTTGGTGGCCCGACCCGGGATACGAACCCGAGACCTCATGCCCAGCAGTCGCATTCACTACCGCTGCGCCAAGGAGATTCTAATAAAAAAATTAGTACTATTAGCACGACGATAAATTGCAAGAGAAAGACAAGAGGTATAGAAAGGTATCCTATAGAGGATACGATAGGCTTATCTCCTAGTGTCCTTCTAATATAACATTGAATGTCATCTTTGATATATATTTGTTAATATAATATTAAACGAATATAATAGTTCGTGAAAAGGTTTGGATATTTGTTACTAAATCACGTGTACACCGTTGAATGAATTTTCAAATATAAAGCTAAAAGCGAAGCTGCAAGTAAAAGATAGTATTATTATAATCTTCATTAATTAACCTGTTTTTAATAGAATACTTAGGTATAGATCTACGATGACGTTTAACTTACTTAAAAAGACAGATTATTTCTTTTACGAAATCAACAACATTGTAATCCAAACTCGATGCCTTATTTACAATAGGACTATTAATAATATAATATAAATGTTCTGAGTTATATTTTACCAATTATTGGTTACGTGAACCAAATAATATAATTTTAAGGGGCATTTTTACTGTCAAGATTATGAAAACTATACACTTTATACACTTGAATATTACATAAAATATAATAAATTCTGAGACTAAGGCATCATTGATGAACTTCGCGGGTCGTTCGCTCTGCGCAGTTACTATCACTTAACCGTCTCTTTTCTCTCATTTTCCAAATACCTGAAATGCATGTAAATCTGCATTACTTAGTCTTCTTCTTTTCGTGTGGTTAGTGTCCAACCTGTTGTCAAGGTTTGTTCAAACCGCCCGCCCGTAACCGCCCGTAGGTGTCTGACATGGCTTAACGGCTGCTGTCAATTTGGCAACCACCGGGACCGACTTTTTACGTGTCGGCCGAAGCACGGAGACGCTCAGATGAAATACCAGTAAACGGTCACCCATCTATAGACTGACCGCACCCAACGTTGCTTAACCTCGCTAATCGTTTACCGATCAGTGAGTGCAACTGGCTATGAGCGCCTCGATGAACTATTACTTAGTTACATGATATCATAACTTGTCCGAGTAGCTGGAAATATCCCTAAGTAGATTAATATGGCCAAGTTGATTAAGCATATATTACAATTTTAAATTAACCAGATTGCTTTATTACATCGACTTATTAATTTAGTACCTACCTAGAGTACATGTATTGAAATACTGGAAAACCTACTAAATGCATATGCAAGCATATGCATTAATAAAGTACTGGATATCCTATTTATATTATAAATGTGAAATTATGTGAATATGTATGTGTGTTGTGTGTTTGTGTTTATGCATAGTTGTTACTTAATAACGCACAAATTGCTTAAAGAATTGAAGTGAATCTCGGCGCACAGATAGACTATGTCTATATTGGATGTATTAAACCGATATTTTCAAATTTTACTATTATGCGTCTCCGTGGCGTTTCCTTGGTCAAAGCTACGTATAGCTGCCGTGATTTGGAACTTATTTCTAGAAATAATGATTCGTACACCATTCGTATCCATCAATGTGGATCGTGTCATTTCGACTCCCTACAGTTTTTCAGTCTAGATTTATGACAAGTACAGACGTTATAATCTACTGTGACAGTAGTAAAAGATATGGCACAATATCAGGTTACAGTAATAAAGAAACAATGTCGGGTATTAGTAACCTACAGCTTTTTACATCACGATCGCTTCACGAACACAGAACTTTAAAACTATACAAACCATCACAATGACTGTTCGTGAACGAATACAACAAAATAAGTCCCGAATTAATTCGTTATATAGTTACGTATAAATAACTTTAAGTATATAACTACACACGGATAGTATAGACACGTATAAAAATCCTACATAAATATAATAATTTTGACTTATCGAAGAAAATATAAAACACAATTTTTTATGTGACGTCACAATTTTAACTTACACCCGTAGACAAAATGGTAATGAGAAAAGAAAAGTACTTTTTAATATTTTTTGTTTCCAACTAACGGTTGTTTTTGTAACAAAAAAATTGCAACGATTGTTTTAGTTTTTAAAAGCTTTTATTGACAAAAGAAAGTTTTATTACGGTGAGCACATTGCTTAATGGAACTTTGGTACATTGTTCACAATTGGTTCATTTTTAAACGGTTTTAAACAATTTTGTTCTAAACAATTGTTTTATAATCTATATATATATACTGAAGAGAAAATTTCGCGCATATCGCGCAAGTAGGTATGCGAGAAGTGGTATAGTTCAAGTTTTAGAAAAGAAATGCAAAAAGCTAAAATTAATAGTAACAAATGTATTCATTATGATTAAAATTTGGTCACAGGGCGACCACCAGTATTTTTTAATACTTTGTAGTATTTTGCTATATATTTATAATGACGATTCTTCAGTCGTATTTAAATAATAGTGAAATCTCATATAAATCTCTATAAAATAGAAAAATAAGTAATTAAAACTGTCATTAAAAAAATAAATGTAATAAATTGGTTTATTACATAACAAATACAGAGGCCTTGCTTTTATCTCACAATAAGAATTTTATCCGGAGGTCAATACTAGCATATATCCATTGAAGTCACATTGAACATCGAAAAAACAATAATTGCGTAAATAAATGTTAAAAACGCATATTTCTAAATATATGCCATTAGATACCACGTCTGTGGTCCCAAGACATTAAATAATTACGTACACGCATTAAAAACAAAAACGCATATGTTGTATTTAAAAGGCGACGCGACGCATTAAACTGTAGAGTTACGATTATCGCGCCGCGATCTATAACGTCGCGTATCGTTTTATTAATCGCGGTACGAGCGCGGGCGCAGGCGCAGTGGCAAAGTTCACGCGATCCCACCAAACCGTACCTATGGACCGGTAACGCACCGATGTTAGAAAAAAAGACAGCAATACGCTCAACCAAGCGCCACAGACAAAGATAGCACGATAGATAGATGTTGCGTTAGAAGTAAGCCACGCCCCTTCAGCGTTCGAAGCTCTGAGTCCACCTCCGTGAGCATTCGTGCGCGCGCGCCGCTCCAGCTACACGCGACCTGTGTTCGAAAATTTCCGAATTTCGAAAATGGAATCGGCCGCGCGAGTTCATCCCCGTCAATAGAAGATGCCAGTGTTTCGCTCGAAATTTATTTTTAGAGCAATTCATAATAAAGACTGCTATATAGAACTGTTAAAATTATGTGTCAATAAGCAGAGACAATAAACGTAACAGTGCGGTAGTTTGATGCATCGTCGCGTTTTCAGTTTGCGTTTTCAGTTATACGTCACATGTAAATTGAACGCGGCGACATTTCGTTTGTTTGTTTTCATCGAAAGTGACTGGACTGTGACATTTGAAATCGATAGTATTCGTAATTGAAGTACCACGTATGCGGGTCGTCTTAGTGAGATTTTATTGACTTAAAAAATTGAGAGTATTGTGAAGTGACAGTGGGATTTTTCGGAAATCTGCAGCCGTTTTGATATTGTCCGCAAACACCAAAGATATTAAAGGTACGTTGTGTTTACTTAAAACATTTTAGCGTTAGTCCGAATGCGTTAGTTGAATGTTGGGTATTAAATAAATTATTCTTGACACTTTATATACTAATACAAAATATAAACATGAGCAGTGTTGATGCCTTTACTCGCTAAATATGAAATTTCTATTTTATTTGCAGACAATAAAAAATATTTGTTTAGTTATAAAAATGAAACACGATCCAAAAATATATATTGTAGATACGTTACTAAGCAATCTAAGTAAAATTTTGTCAACGGGACTTTCTCCGTACAAAAGACATCAACGAGTATCCTACAAACATGGATTATATTTTGGCCAAGTTTATCAATCAATCCGTTTTATACACGACATTATAGAAATTTTTCAAATTATTTTGTATCTAATAAGCACGTATATCAATGTATAAATATAGCAAATATGTGCAAAATTGCCATTTCTTGCAAATATTGAAGATAAGTGAGTCAAGTATATAAATATAAAACGGTCCGTTGATAATCAAAAATTACAAAGCGATTATATAGTATAAAGATATAATACAATTAATTCTCGTTTTTAAGTTCTGCCAATTTGTTAATAATAAAATAAATACAAGACTGTTTTATTGGATTAAATAAACAAACAGCTGAAGTATAATGAAAAGAGGCGTAAAGTATTGTGGATGATACACATATATAATGTACATATGTACGGCATTATATGCCACGCCTACCAAACTACGTATTTACCACATACAACATAATATAACACAATTTGATAAAATTGCTTAAATTATATAAACTTAGTACCAATTTATATAAATTCAGCATATAAAATGTATATACTTAATATGTAACATAAAACATTAATGATGAAGATATCAAAATTTTGCAACAATTCTCAACATTTCTGTTCCAAATGCAAGCATCTGCTTTAAGTCCATGCTTCTTCGAGATCTTAAACAAATACTTGCGTGAAATCAACCTACTGAAAAGGGACCTCTAAGACATTATTTTATAAAAAAGTTTGTACGTTTGGTGTGTCCTCAATACAATTACAATAATGACCTTATAATTATAGATATATTATATGTGTAAAAAAATAAGTTGTAAGAGTTTTAAATGATAACGAAAGCCTTAAAAAAGGAAATGAGAAAGGCTTACAAAGCTTATTGAATTTTTAATAGAACATTCTTGAGTTATATTCAAAAGGATGCGCTCGCGCCGGCGCAGAATTATAAGATAAATTTAATATTTTAATACCTCGCTTCTAAAAAAGATTGAAGCGATTGAATCTATTTGGACTGTGATTAAGAATGCGACTGCTGAAATTAATGTTATATGTTTGATTCTAGTATTATACAACGTGAAAATTATCTGTAATCAGACAATTCTCAGTAACTGCTCGCAATATGACGACTGATATAACTCCTGAATGTAATACATGTAGCTTATCAGTTGTAATGTTAAAGTCGTACAGTTTTGCTTGTTTTTGATAAAGCTTGTAAACTTATACAGCCTCTGATCATTGTTTTATTATATATCGGTAACATAGGCAGAATGTTTTAATAAGTGTCTGGATAAATCTTAAAAAGAAAACTGTCTTTATATCCTTTCTACACATTAGGACAGGGCAACGAGCTGTATGATTATTTAAAGAGATACGGGAAGAACCGAGTGACGTAGATTACTTTCCACTATTGAATTCATATTAACGATGTTTTATACCAAACCGAAGTACGATTTTAGTGGAAAATAAAAACAAAAACATATAATTGCCGAAATCGTAATCTTTTGGACGCCATAAAACATATCGAAAACACACAAAAAATAGGTCACAAGTCACAGAAACACCGAGGAATCAGTTAAATTGAAAGGAAAGGTCAAAAGAACAGATAACACAATAACACCGGTAAAACTAGTTCCATTTTAATAAACAATTTCGCGTAATTATCTAAAACAATAACGCAGAAATAAATAGTCACGATTTAACGAAACGTTTGTAAAAAAAAAACGATGTTATTTATTGGATTATAAATAATAAGGTTTAATTAATTGAAAAAGGAATCATTTTATACATAGTCTCACGCTTGTACACCAAAGGGGTGGTAGGCATAGGTGTCATTCCTACCTCATTTCGCCAGCTGTAGTTTTAAATCAGATGTAATAGAAGACGTTTTGCTCGAATCTGTGCGCACGGATTGTTCGAGATGACACTTTAAAAAAATATTTTTTAAGGGACGATTCACACTCATCCATATAATTTGAATGCAAAACGAACAGATCTGAAAAAGAAGGTGTGCGAATTGACACCTCAGAAAATATTATTATTAAAAAGGATCGTTTCGCATAATTTGTCCGAGCAGATTCATGCGAAACGACCAATAAGCCGAAGTCGAGCGTAAGGGGTGGGGGCATCTTATTACAAAGGAATTGACGTCATTGTACTGTAATACGCTTCTGCTTACCCCTTAGCAGATATACAGGCGAAGTATAGATCAATTAGTACTCATCCAATTCAGTTCGTGTAGGCGACGGAAACGCTATAAATAGAACGATCCGACTCACCAAACTGTTACCTTATTCTTAAAGATGTTAATTATAACGCAAACAACACAAATATCCTCAATAGGTTTTTATTCAGGTTTAATGTTCATTGAAACTGTACTATTAAAACAAAACTATTGTTATAATGTTTTAAACTTATCTCGATGTTTGAGATCTATATCACTATATATATTTTTGTATAGTCGCGGGAACTTATTTTCTATTGATATATAAATAATAGAAATTGACTATTACAGCTGGTATCCGAAATTTAAAACCTTATTCTTTAACCGGGCTGCCGATTTCAGTAAAATATGAATGAAGATGATATTGATTAAAATAGTTAACCCTGTTGTATGATACGAATAAAAAACACCACACTGTGCTCCGAAACACAAATGTGTGCTATAAAGCTGCAAAACTAAAATATGACTGGGCTGGACATGTCTGCCGCATGTCGGATAATCTATGGGCTAAAATCACCATCTTGTGGGTCCCAAATCGGAAACAACCCCGCGGCAGACCAAAAGTCAGATGGAGTAATGATTTGCAGCTTTACAGTAAAGACTGGCAAATTGTAGCTCCAGAAAGAGAGAAGTGGAAAGAGAGTAGGGAGGCCTTTGCCCTGCAGTGGGACAAATTAGGCTGCAAATAATAAAAATAATAATAATGATACGACGTAATATTCTTGGTGACTTGAAGTATTTTTAGATATGTATAGTCACTATGGCTGTATCTCTGAAAGGGACTACTGTTACTATTATATACTTACCGATATTTCTGTACCTATATTTCAAGATTTACTACATAGAAAGCATTTTTTTTTGCTTACTACCGGCCACACTTAGTTTTGTAACATAAAACTAACACCTTGACTTAACATGAGAATCGATCCTTAACCCATACGATCGGCGCGCAAGCGCAAACTTACAACTCGTATATTACTAGCCAATTTTAACTAGTGATGATTAAATTGCTTTCAAAGTTATATCAGAAACAAGTAGTAAGCGAAATAACATCCGTATTATTTCATGAAAGCTAGGCAATTTATTTTATTACAGTCTCAGTAATATTAAAATGAAGTAATATTTTAATAATATATAAATCGGTAATTTCTCGTATAATCTTTATATCCTACGTAAGTACTCATATGAATACACTAACTACAGAATTTGCACAATTATGGAAATAGGTATTTTAGAAAAGCTTATAGTTATTTAACTACTTACAGAAATATGTTTTATAATATAAAATATGCTTTATACTATTGTCTATTTTAAACTAGTGTTCTAAATTCAAACATATATAGTAGTCAAATAAATATATTCATAAACCTGAAAATTCAACAGCTTTGGCCAATAATGCACTAGTAACGCCATCTATTGGCGTACTTAAAGTTAATATCTATTGTATAAGAAACTTCAAATTACGGTATCATGTTATGCCTATGTAGACTTTTGTGCAGCTTGGTAATCAAAAATTCTCTACAATAGAAAAATATTATTCGATGTTTAACACTTGTATATATGATTGAAACTATATTATTTGTATTAATAATATTTTAAATTCGGATGTAGCTCTGTATTTTTGTACCGTTGTCACGTCTAAGCCACTAAATGGATAGTGAAACAATTTACTATGAGGACATATTCTAACAAAGAAGGATCAAAGGCTATATAAACTTATTAAAAAAATTCACACGAAATCACTTGTAACAGCTAATTGATTATATATTATTACTCAAATAATTTTCAGATAAATACCTTGTCACCTAATAATACTTTAACACAGTTCGGCTGTATTCAGACACCGTACGGTTGTGCATCGGTTCGATGCCCAGAACAAATTAGAGTTGTGTTGTGTTTCTAAACACAACACAACATACAAAAACAAACACATACAATCGATTCACCATCAAATAAGTTGATCAAAACAGTCATGTGAACATCATATCACCATCTATACTAGTGACCTCAAATCGAAATTCTATCAAACAATTGACCATTATGCTTATAATAAAGTGTTATTAAAAAAATAACGACTAATGAGTGAAACAATAGAGTCCACCCGTGGGAAACAATCCCACGGTGTGCCATAAGAAATTCGCTATCATAGTCAACACGTAACACATTATGTATAAGACAATAACGATTGTTTAAAGCTTGCGTTGAATCGATTTAGCTTAAATTAGGTCATTGGTCATGTGCCATTGTCGTTGCTAGTTATGTTAATATGATTATTAGTATATTACTGTCACTTATTTATAAAACAAGTATATAATTATAGTTTATCTTCGCAGGGATACACAATTGGGTATTACATCCACAATCTACTAACTAACTTATAAGCCACGGCACATATCCAAACTCGGTTCTGCTACTGATAATATCCATACAGGAAAAACATTTTGCATGTCCTCATGATCGCTAACAAATACGAAAAACTCATAACTTGTCGCAATTGTATCAATCTGACTGCTAAAGCCTATTGAAGATCATAGCCAAATATATTTGTGTTGTGTTCCTGCGGTAAGATGGTACTGTGCTGCCAGCATGTTAGTAGCCTTCTTGCCCATTGCAATCGCAGCAATATCACGCAATCACGCTAATCACGTAAAACGTATGCCTATTGGCCATTTAAATAATAGAAAAAAGGCGTATGTACTGTAATCAGAATTGACGGATGGCGCGATAACAATTAAAGAGACATCTTGCTACTGTTCACAGGTCAAATTCAATAAGAGTATAATATTCATAAATTAATTAATATAAAATTAATCATTTCGTTGTTGCAAAGGCATAAAATGCTTAGCCTAAACTGAAAATGGAACTCGGGTCGATTAGTATTAAAACGTATTATTTCTTTGATAGTGACAAATCCCTTTTTTTATATTGTACAAATATCAAAATAGGGATTATTAGTCATACTCTAAGAATGGTATCATAAATTAGTATCTAAGTATTATATATAACGCTAAAAATATCACAATGGAACATTCTGCCTGATTAGCACGTCTGCTCCATTCAAATCTTGAATATAAAAGTATAAGTTGCTAAATATTTTGTAAAAACGTGGTAATAAAATCAAAAACAGTTCAATAAAAATAATTAACATATAGCAAACTTTTTATCAATACTAAACTTGTTACCTTTTGGTCTCATTTTAAATAATATCTTAAATAATAAGAATAGCCGCATTTACGGACGACTACTAATATTAAAACAACGCACACAAAGCACACCCAGACTTGAAACACTTAAATTCGACTAATTTGAACGGATTTTATCGCGTTTTATTTGACTTACAACTTTTTAGAAACATGTCTACAATAAAATCCGTTTGAACTTGTTGAATTTGAAAGTGTATTATTCGCGTAAATATAAGAGAATACTATCGAAACATTTATCTATATATCACACTAGTTTCGCCTCGTATGGGGAAATGGTCTCCTTAATGTTCTTAGACACGTGCGAAATCTGCCAACTCGCCCTGAAAGCGTGGTGAACTATGACCTAACCTTTTTTATAATGGGAAAAGGCCCGAGCCGTTCAGTAGGACAAAAAATATGTACCAACTAACCTTGCAACGAAGTTACCACTATAATGTAAATAATTTCAAACCATTTATTTTCCTTATCACAATCTCCATAGCTGGGTTGAAAGTTGAAAGACCGCTGGCAATCCTATGATGAATAAAATGCAACGCCGACGGATCGCGTGCCGTCAATTAGTCGATCAAAGATCTCTGCTCCTCAATGCAATTGAACACAATTATACATAAACAAATGCAATTGCTTAACTATCTAGCTTTTGCATATTTGCCAAATGTATAGTTTCACTAAATCATTATATGCGTAGGATAACGCAATCAGATCCCGCATGATATAAACGTAATTTATAACTTGAAAACACCGAAAGAGTAAGCAGAGTTGTATTAAGCCCGCAATTCGCGTTCTATGTTTCGAATAGAATAGATATAACGGGGACTGATCCTATTGCCATCTACTGAGAAAGTTTCTTAACTCTTAGCTGCTTCTAAAAATACCCTTAATCAATTTATTAAAAAAGAAACATTTTATCCGACTCGGGATTCAAGGCCCTAATATAGTTATGTTTATGTTTTCCCGCAGTTTAGTCTGGATATTAAACCTATTCAAGAAACATAGCCTATCCCGCTAGCAAAATACAGGTCGGCAGACTACAAACGGCATCGAAAACATTACCCAGAAAGCCCAGACATACAGATTACCTCACGCTGTTTTCTTTTACCAAATCACCATTGAAGTGAGCCTTAATTAACTTTTAAATACGTACGTGACATCGAAAATCCAGAGGCGTACTCAAGACGTGCGCACTTTATTAAGAGTCTCAGTCTAGACCTATGACTCGACAGTCCTACTGGTCTACCAACATATATTATATAGCCCATTGTATTTATTCCGTTCCGATAGCTTTAGTCTTTAACAAATCTAAGTTGAACTTTAGTAAAAGCGCTAAATGTATTTGATTCACTGCGTTTACGAACTACGATATCAATTAACAGCCTTATTTGTTACTCGTAATCTTAAGTTGACCAAAACATAAATAAATTACTCTGATAATGTATATGGATGCGCATAGCTTATTACACTAGTTGAACTTTCACATCATCCAGACTCATTCAAAAACCATTAATTATTTTACCAACACGAAAATCCAAAATCAGTGCAAAATGAGTTAAAATATTTCAAAATATTCTCAGTTTAACGGTTATTCTTTTCAAATACTAATTGTTTGTCGTCGAATTAGTGGTTGTGTAACCACCATCGGTTGCCAGAAGTTGGTTGTCGCAATTGTCGTCTGTCTGACCGTTTGTTACGGTTGGGCAACTGAGCATTTAAAAACGTATTAGTATTTAAGATGTTACAGTAAAATGCTTCGGGTCAGTGAGTTTAAGACTGGCTAAAATTGCTAAGGTCGAAGTGACTTTATCGATATAAATGAAAGTTCTTGAGAGAAAAAGGAACGCCATACTCAAACATTATGTGTGTCTTAAAATTATATTACTCTGATGTGCGATGTGATGACGTAAAAAATAATCTTGCTGCTACCCTACACGTAGTGAATTTGATTCTTGTTAAAAGCGGATCTAGATATTTTGGTATTTGGATAGCTTTGCTGGTTAGTCACTCTTAATACAGCAATAACATATTAATCCTAAAATAATCTGCCTAAATATAATTTTCTTGCATGCTTATATAACATGAAAATAAAAATACTCAGTATTATTTTATCAACCCATATTCTTACTATATAAACACAGCATACTACCTCAAGTAAAAAGTCTTGAAATGCGTAAATAAGTGCAACCTGTCTACTTATACATTTGACGACCGAGCCGACGTGACAAAAACCACCGTATAATTAAATGATCTACTATCATTCAAGTTAACCGCTTTACGCTTATAAGGAGACTTAATGAAACTGTAGCCAGTCTTTAAAAAATAGGCTTTTAACTCCTCTCCGGTTCAACGTTTTGATCTAAAACGAACAACGAAGGAATACACACTTTAAGTGTAAAGCGTTACAGTTGTAATTACCTCTGCAGCCTCGCAAGCTGTAAGTTTTTATGTAAATACAAGTAGGGAAATACTTAAATAGAAATTATAACTTTATTTAGTGAAGTTAGCCGCTTGTTTATAAAAATGCAGTCAGTCTTAATTGGATATTTTTTATTCACATCTCAGTAAGTTTCATGTCTATTTTAGCATGTGATTGATAAACGTATCTAGTAAGTGACAAATTAATTAATTTTATTTTGTGTTTTACGCTTAAGCAGATGTTTAATTAATGGCAACTAACGCAACATGGTCTTAAACGGTTTTCTTGTAGAACAATTTGAATTATTTAGAGAGGAACACAGCGGGAGCCGACTCATACCTATAACACACTGACTAGGAAGATATTCCCTACAAAAAAATAACCTAGTGTTGTGTTCTTACAGTGAACTATGTTTTCACAGTTTTCTGAAGATAGCACTGTATTGTTCGCAAAAAGACTACAGCCGTCCCTTGCGCTGGAAACGTAGGCATTTCTTTGGGCAAGTTGCCCGCCCTTACAACCTTTGCAGACAAGCTGCAACAACTGTAATTTATCAGGCGGGTTGTATACATATTAGCCATCATACTCAAATAAAAAACAATGCTCCTTTGAAAGCCAAGAAAGCCCTTTAGAACTTGTCTGACTTTCATCTAAGACATCGAACTATACAATATCCCATACTACAATCATTTTTCACTTATAAACCTAATCATGTACGAACTACGGATAGTACGTAGGCATATTACCATAGACCTATAACCTAGCGTAGGTTGTACAGCCAGGGTTATACAGCCTCCACCGCAGTCTAGTTCCCACGCACGCGTAATGCCACCTAATGGCAACAGGCATCATAATCGCGGAAATAAAGGAGTTTGTATATACACCGACGGTTGGCAAGCGACATAAAAATCGACTTAATATAAAACAGAATCAAATATTTTTCTTGGTTTCAACTCTTGTCATTGAAATTAAACTACTTTGTACAGATTTTATCGCATTTTTTATTTGACACTTTATTAAACAACGCAATAAAATCCGTATAAAGTAATTTCATTTCAATGGATAACATTCGCTTAAACGTAAGACAATATTACGTTATTCAACATTTTCAATACAATTTTCCACTACGTCGTATAAATTATATTATTAAGATAAAGGATTTGACCGTAGAAGTTTTGAAACTACGACTCAGGCTTAAAATTATTATTAGCAGGAAATGCTTATTTCATATTTCAACACATCGATAATGTATTTTATTTAAAAATACTAGTTTCTGCCCACGTGAATCTCACGAAAACGTAAACCGGGATAAAAAGAACGCATATCCTACATATATATTAATCTAAGATATGATCTGTGTGCGAAATTTCATCTAAATCCTATCTTCTGTTTTCTAGTGATTGAGTAAGAAACATATTTACAAAGCTTCATATTTATAATAGTAGTTATGTCTACTTCCATATCATCATAATGAAATTGCAAGCTACAATACTAAGTGGTGTAAGAAAAGTGTGGAAACAGTTTCATCAAGTCGTCGCGTCAGTCAGTCGAGTATGAACGCTTCTTAACAAAACAAAGCCCAAGTATATCGCATGTGTGATTTACTTTCCGTTTCGTTCGGAACATTGCTGCAATTTTATATTATTTTATGCAATTCGCTTGCGGTTCTGCGACATCATATTATTCAAATGTACCATATTATTTTGATGCTTGAACAAATACGTAATTAGCATTATAAGACTTCTTTTTATACTTACTTGATTTAGTTTATGACTTTGTGAATGCTGCCTTTTAACTTGCATTTCGTTTATTTTTATATGGCTTGTAACTGTTGATTAAAACTGTTGGTTTTTTTATGCTTGCACAGTTGTGCATAAATCTGCACACAATAGAATTATACACACAAATATCTGTGTACCACTTCTTGAAGGAATCAAACTCAATGTTTGCATGTATATGCAAACATTGAGTTTGATTCCTTCAAGATGTGATCAAGTGTGATTTTCGGGTCAAACAAGTATTTGTTTGACCCGAGAATCAAACTTGATCACGATCACATTTCTTACACTAACGGGTAAATACAGAAGAAAGTTCATAATACCAAAACTCAGTTTCAAATAAACAGCTTTATGTTCTGGCAAGAGTAACACTAATAAACAAACTTTTCCTTGTCTTCTGAACAAACCTTTATCGACATGTGCCTCTGCCAATAAATCGAAGGACCGTTAGCGCTCGCGCGACATACAGGCAACAGAACAGATAGACAGACATAGGTACAACTTCATTCGGGCGAAATCGTGAGCGGTCGGGACCACTCGTCCCCGATGTAACATCGCGCGCCGTTTTTGGTGCATTATAGGGATGGGAAATATACCAGATATCCGAAAAATAAATAACCGATTATTTCAGGTTTATCTTATCAAGTTCAACTTCTAAGGCAACGAATATAACGGATTCAATTCCTGGACGACACAGATATTTATACAAACCACAGATAATGATTTTGAATCTAGGTATTTCATAATTATGTCCGCTATGTTAATATTTTTTTAAGAAGTTCCTCTTGTGACACAGATAATATAGTAAGTTATAAAAACTACTTCTTTATGTAATTAAATAGTGTCATCCACGGTTCTTTATTATTAAAAATTACATTCATACATAACGCCACACGCTTGTTTCACTGAAAGGATAGACAGAGATGTGTCGAACAGCAAATAAATTGTAGTAGTAAATAAAATCGTTTTAATCACAGACATAAAATAAAATTGTGATGAGTAATAAAGTAATTAAAACTCATATAATATAGTTAGAATAAAAGTGATGTGTGATTGGAGAAACTAATTGATGGGTTTATTAATTAGAAACTTCTGTACCTTTACCTTTAACATCTGACATTTATAAAATGAGCAAAATGATATTTAGAAAGTATATTTTTTGTAATTTGACGACCAGATTTCTCGCGGTAGTTTAAGTATCATACTCTAATGCCGTTGATTGCCGATTGATACCTGCCTGAGGTCAATTAAAAATACAATTAGCTGACTTATTAGTTTGCTACTGAGAGGTGTCAGTATCGGATGGCGGATATTTTTGTCGGATATATTTTATCAGTACATCCCTAGTGCTGTCGTATTGATTGTCGTATTGGCTACAGATGGCGCTCTTGTTTATGTACAGGAAGGTATATTTTATTGGTATTTCGTGACGTATCCGCAATATTCGGATTTGTGTCGATGTTGCCGCTCTACGGGAATGTTAAGGGATCACGATCGATTTTTACTTAGTTGCCGCTTCATCAATAGTTACGTCGCGACATACAACACAGCTAAATGTCGTGCACTTTCTAGTTAAGAGTAGAATTATCTCTTCCTATAATTTTTGTGTGACCTACATGCTTGAGAATTTTGCTAATAGCTTTGCAAAAGTTGTGTTACATATAAAATGGTTTGATATATTGATACAATAGTGTTTTCAGACGATTACCCGTTTTATGTGATTTAAAGTATATTACAGAAAGGAAGAACTGCATTATACTTACATTTCACTATCTATATTTATTGTCCTACATAATAGGGAGAGAATTTGTTCTCATTTACTGGGTAGGTATATTTCCAAATTCTGTACTGCTAGTGAGAAGTTCCTAACCGAAAAACTGTAACTGCCCGACTCCTAAACCGAACAGAAAACTGATGGCAAACATAAACCATAATACCGATGAAACATGCAATGTTATCCCAACAATTATAGAAAATGTCGATCGATTAAATAATGTCCATACTGGTACGACGTAGTCTGATTAAAATGAGGCTTCACCCAGTTATAACCTATACAATGCACAGCTCATGATCTCAATTAATCTTCCTACACTTAGGACTACTAAACAACTTAATACATTACTATATTGCGTATAAAACCTACTTTAAAAATTTTAGTGCACATTAACGCTTACGTAGCTCCACAAACACGATTAAACACCAAAAACAGGAACCTATACGTCACACTATGACACGTGGAAATTCAATTATAGCATTCTACCTTTAATCATAATTAAAGTCGGTACCAGCCCGAACGGTACTTCAAAAATAAAGTAATTATCGAGTATATTATATGTTTGTCTGGTATCTATTGCCACTGTATTAAAAATATTAATTTCGAATCATCGGTTGACGTATGGAGTTAGGATTACTGTCCACTGTGACAGCAAATGTGGCGAAATATATATTTTACTAGTTTCTGTATTTATATTTCTTCTTTTCATCTTTAAATGTAGTGGTAAATATCTTTCTTTTTATTTTTTATTTTAGTATGTCATACCAAGTACTTCACGCAAATATTTTAGTTTATTATTTGTACACTAACTTTAGTTATATTTTATAAAATGGGCGATGCAGAAATAACGTAAACTGGACAATGCCCATACAATGGTAATGATAAAAATTATACTTGATATAAAATAATATATACACTTGTTACTTTGTATGGTACTTGAATCATTCACCTACATCATATAATCCAATATAATTAAAACGTTTTAATGATTATTCGTAGAAAGTTTCAGGTTTACAGTTAATCCGATACGTCTTTCATATAAGTAATTTTCAGTTTTTCTAGTTCATGTTTCTTTAAAGCGTTAAAATAAAAAGTATTAGCTTATATACTGTTACCGCGTCGCATCCGCTTCTGTGTGTCGCTGGCCTCATATCATTAGCGGACATTTGCCCTCAAGTAGCCCGCAGTGGAAATTTATAAATCATTAATTTACAATACGCTGGTCAGTTAACGATTATTAATTTTAATTAACTGTGAACGAAACTTAGAAACGTGTGGTGTAAGTGATGAGCGATGACGATAAGAATAGTGGTTAAATATAATCGTGGTCTTGGTGTATTTTCTATTATTTCGGGAGTCACATTTTAGAGTTCGATAAAACTCTTATACAACAGCTCTGTCCGTCTGCCTATTATACAACTTTCAACTCAAGAACCGTAAAAGCTAGAGACTCGCGGTCAACGCCACTCGACTCAGCATAGTCGATATACCGCCGAAATGACTATGACCTTAGACCTCTGACCTCAAGGTCACGTGGTATCACGTGACCTTTGCATATATTGTTTTTCAAACTCTGAGATTTACGGCAATTCATTGGCGTTTCTCACTTGTTTTATAATAAAATTAGGTCTTATATTTTAAGCACTGTTATAGTAGTCATATGCTTGTCATTAGTTAGTAGTCTAGATTATATTTCCAACTACAGAGACAAAATTCTTGCCTTCTATTAAATTTAAAAGATTTTTCTATTATTTCGGGAGTTACATTTTTATAATAAAATTAGATCTTATATTTTTAAGCACTCTTATATTAGTCATATGCTTGTCATTAGTTAGTAGTCTAGTTTATATTGCCAAGTACATATACAAAATTCTTGCCTGCGCTTAAATTTAAAATATTGCCGTGATTAACAATTTATTATCGTACATGTTTTCTATTCCATACAAGTAACTCAAGGAACTAAGATCCCCGCTTACCCTTTCAAATTGCACCAAACGCTTCTCAAGACGATCCCAAATAACGATTTCTACCATTCCGTTCGCATGACCTCTTGCGTCAAACCTCTCTCTAATTACACTGTGGCAAAAATTCTGACATTACCTATCCTCACTCCTCATACGTACATATTACCACCTTAATGATACCATTACATAACTTTTATTACGATAACAATAAGGCTGCTTTTTGCTTTATTAACTTTTCGGTATCTTGGTAAAATATGTTGATATTTAATTTGTCAATGTTATAGATGACAGCTTCATTATTTATGTTCCTTCTATTTGTCGAAAGTGTTTCGAAAATTGGAGTGGTGAAAGATGGTCTCGATTTTTTATGGTTATTAATTACAAGTATATAATTATTGTTTTCGTTAAGATATATCACGGACGATAATTGACTAATATGAAATCGGGGTATTTAATATTATATATGAAGGAGATACTTTATTCCTTCAATTATTATAGTGACGTATTATTCAAGACTTTTATACATACATAATCCCGTGTATCCCTAAAGGGGTAATCAAAGGCATATTACATCTACATTTCGTGAGCTGTTGTTTTAGGTTCTACGTCATAGGGGGTGAGCTTATTCCCATATAACGGGCACAGTTTCAGACTCAGGCATATGAGTACAACACATCTCTGCCTACCCTTTCGAGCGTATACAGGCGTGATATTAAGTATCTCCTCACAAAGTGTATCCTGGATAACACTTTGCTTTTAAGACACGTCATATGTCACTTACTTGTGATATTTATTGAACATAAAGTGTTTCGCCTAGCCTGGGTCTGGGTCTAACGTCTGTTATCTAAAACATTACGTTTATATTTTACGATTTACGATATAAGTTGTAACAGGTAACCGTAAATGGTTTGACGAGTTATAGCGAAATAGATACGAGGCTAATATCCTAATATAAAATGTGGACTAAAGATAATTATATTATAAATCAAAGAAACAGGATATTTACTGATGCCTGTATATTTGCTAACGGATAACAGAGGAGCTAAGCTATAGCAGATATAAAATAATGAATGGCAAGCTATTCACCATCGGTCACATTTCCAAACTCTGTAGCTGCTAAGAGTATTTTCTAACACAAAAATTCAATAACATTGGCCTGATTTGGGAACTCCGCTAACAAATTACGGCACCAACGAGTCACTATCATTATAACCACATACACATATGCACCCCACACACACAAACACACATACACGCACACGCACAAACACACACACACACACACACACACGTACAAACACACACACGCCGCACATTCACTCATGGGTCTTGATTTTTAAATAATCTTTATTTATTAAAGTTTTAGATAATACATATATTTAAAGATACCTTTAATAACTAAAAAGTATAGTTCATACTAGTACGGTCGTCAACGATGACCTCTTATTGATGTATAAAATAATTGTTTATGGTTTTATTTTTGTGTACCTAGCTTAAGAGAAATTTGTAAAACTTTTTACTGTAATAAACTATTTTATTATTATTACTATAATCATACTTTAATGCATGCATTTTCCAATACCGCCGTTTTTCAATACTACTAAAAACGGAAGTCTCCATTTAAACCAAGCGATACTTCAGTACTGCCAACGCATCACGCAACACGCAGATTTATAGTACATATTATTACTAGACATCGCGTTACATCAACGACCTAAACCTAAACTTTGAATCCTAACCAGCTACTTTCATTTACGATAAAGCATTGTTATAACCTAAAACATATCAATCACAAATATCATCTAATGTTAACAATCGCAGTCTAGCCGCTGTTCCAAACCATTCCACCTTGTATACATAGAAAATTTATAACAGTTTTGACAAGAGATTTATTCTAATAAGCTTCGACAGACCGCAGGTAGTAATCGTGTCGTTGCCACTAAACGGCCTCTGTATAATAAGTAGCAATAACTTGAACAGTACTATGATTTTCTATAGAATTTCAATTTTATCGCCAGCAGTACTCGGCTGGGTGTCATCCTGTATATGATTGATATTCACAAATAACGTCTGCGCAGCATTGTGCTGTCAATCTCTGAGATTCTATTACTTTAGACGCAATGACGATTTTCGTTCGGTAATTTTGTTTTATTTATTTGTTGGGAAAATAATTAGTTGTGAATGTAGACTGTAGAGTCAACAGAGTTCATGCTTTATGTCAATTCAGATGTTGCAACAAAATAAGCACAAGAGTAAGGCGGTCAGTCATATTGATTGCTGCCTGTGACGAGAAGCTCATTAGCAGAAAAATAGTTAACACCTTATTGTTTTTGCTAACTATTGGGTAAGTTCCACCAAAGAGAAAAGCTCTTTCTCTAGTTTCCAAAAATCCCTTCATTCAATTGTTTGTGTACATAAACACATTTCAATTAGAATATCTTTTTAAACAAACTATTTAATATCTAAATAAACATAGTAATATTTTCCGTACCATTTATTTCCCACCAGCTATATAGGTATCGTTTACTTCAGTTACATAATTTCGCATAAGAAAACATCGCGGTACATTATCACACAACTTTTTCCGGCTCTCATTCACAACATTGAACTAATTAAACGTGAACAATGGCGTGACGTCACCTGCGCACGCGCCGCTGCGCGTAAACTGGCGCACTTAATTACGCGGCGGTAGCAAGATCAAGGCTGAGCGGTGTATCTAGCTTTGAGGTATAAGCTTTAGCGGAGAGCTACTAGTAACTAGTTTAAATAAAAGCATTAGCAGCTAGATTTTTATAGCAAGTGTCCCCGATAGCAAAACAATATTTACCTACAACTCGTATTCTATTTATGAATGTTTCTTTGTTTCAATAATTTTAATAAATTAAAATTTTATAATAATAATTTTTAATTTTAATATTATGTGTAGACATAGTATTAAAATTACGTTTATCCAAAATTCATATTTATTATACCTAATACTATATAATATACACATAACGAAATTTGGCCTACGCTTTGATTAATCCTTTTTTTTAATAAAGTTACCTAAACCCCCTTTGTACATCACCTGTTTAAAAAATACTTTACCTCGTCTCAATGTGATGTAACAACAAAGAAACATACTCTCACATTTATAACCACACAACAAAAGCCTACTTTCATGTACACACAAGCATTGTCAATATCACGATGATGGTGTAAATATTAATAATACCTAACTCATTAACTCTAGCATTTAGGCGACTATCATTATTCAAGCGTATATAATTACGTCCTGTCTCAAACTTCATCATTTTATTCGGCATAATTTCAAAGTTCTTGATATTAGTTGGTCAACAAACCACATCATTAAAAAGGTACAATCACATAAGGCATATCGTCGGCGCTTCAGTTCGTAATATATTATGTATAACCATAAACAAATTAAAAGTAGATTTCATTAATGTGTTGTGCTATTACTGGTGATATGTGAGTGATAATGGCGCTCAAATATGTGAACTAATATCTGATATGTAGCAACAAGTTATACAATTAAACATATAACATGTTTAATTGTATTAGTCATTTAGCATTCCATTATATACATAAGTAAACTCAAGCCTGTGTCTTACCTCCAAAGGTACGCTACGCTATACACAGAGAGGGTTTTCGGCAGCAACATCGTCAACAAATACTTTTAAAATCCGCTGTTACCTTGTACCGTGCGCCCGCGCATCGCTCGGCCGCGGCCGCCCCGTGAGAACTGGAGCGGTATTATTTTTTCACTTTTATCGTAGACGGCTTGTCACAACTCACTACCTAATGTCAACTGTTATACAACCTTTAACCTTTGAAACTAGGTCGCGTAGGTTGTAGTCATATTTTACTAACATTAAATTTTACTAATTGAATGTCTTTCGAATGATCGGTTTTAGTAAGCACGCCATGGGTAGATTATTTCATTGCACGTTTGATAGCTACCTTAATTTATTATGGGTGTCATACTAAAAAATAACGAATACCCACAGTTTTATTTACTTCTAAAATTTCATTGGATTAATAATTCCATAAGATGTTCCAAATTTTGCTGTGCTTGTTTCCTAGTTTTCCTATATCCTATACTTAATTACAGAAGGAACCGTAAACAGTAATTTTGACTGTTACTCATTGCATAAGAGCCCGCTAATTATAACAACAGTTAGACTAATTTGGACGTGGTTTCAGTAGCATATTGAGATAACCTTCTAACCCAAGGTCACGTTCAGTTTTATTTAAATCGGTAAACAAACAAAAACCATATAATTATGTCACTTTGAGTGTGCGTTGAGATACGTTGATGATATATTTTCGCGGGCTTAATAACGCGAGTACAGCTAGTTCTCAGTAAACATTATATTTATCAAATCCGCAACATAATTTTTTTTTTTTTACCTGTGTGTATGTTTTGACGCATACCTCTCCGCGGGGTGACGGAGAGGTTATGTCGGGCTCACCAGGGGAGAGATACCCCGGTAATACCGACTAAACCTACCACGGTGTTCCTCGCCATAACCATAGCCGGCGGGGCCGCGCGAATCGCTTTCACGTGCAATCGCGACCCCGCCGAGGTTTAGGCCCGCCGTGTGAAACGGCAGGCCACTACATAAGAGACCGTCTACTGTCCCCTTGTAGGGGGACAAAAACACGACTCAGAGGCGCGCGTGGGAACACGCACGCTGCCTCTTGGACCTGGTGCTGATCGGGTGGCGGGCAGGCCCACGAAGCCCACCACCCCCAGGTCAAACCTCACGATGGCTGGAGGTCATCTTGCGCCCTCCGGCGCCCGGTTCTGCGGTTGAGGAGAGGGTTTAAGCGCTCTCTCTCCCGCTCCGCCGCCTCCTTGATGGACATGACTTCCTCGCAGAAAGAGGCGACGGCGTTCCATGACGTCTCGCTCCGGACCATAGATTGAACCACGGCCGGGAGCGAGAGGGCAATCATACCGACTGCCGCGATCAATTCACGGCGCTGCGATGCCCAGGCGGGGCAATCCTGCTACATAATACGCCAACAAAAACCCACCGAAATAATTCACGACCCGACCTTTAAACAAAATATATCACAACGATCTCGTAACTATTCGCGTGATCTAATTATTTACTTGTGAACTGTAATATGTAGTAATTCTAGTAATGATGGACGTCTTCACCTCGCACTGTTGTTGCGAAATTAAATAATATCACCTGTGTCGGGTCGTAGGTACGGTTCCATTCGAACATACGTCACGATTTATTATTTATAATAGATTTTTGTAAGCCTAGACTTAAATGTAGTGTTTTTGGTAATACGCGGGGTTCACTAATAAACTTAGCGTATGCATTACATTCTTTGAATACCAGTAGAGTTGTTAAAATATATAATACAACGAAAAATTACAACCACGCTTTTAAATGTTTCATAAATACTGTTCTTTACAAACATCAAGCCAAATTAATTATATTATTTACACACACATTAAAACACTGGTTCAATAAAATAATAAACTAGATATTACTTTGACTTAATGGGTTATGCCTAGTTGTAAGTCTACAAAAGGATTTTTTTGTGAAAAGGCATTTTATTATACAGTGGTGGACATATAATTAGAAACACTTGCGACGTATTTTACATAAATACATCAAATACATGTACATTTAGAGAATTTAATGAACTTTAAGACTCCGCAATATTTTTTTTAATATTGAGTCCGCTTGCTCCTGTAAACGATCTCGTGAAGGTCCTCCGCAAAAAGGTCTGGTGGTAAGCAAGATATCTCTGGTTCAAATTCTGAAATCAATAAAATTTAAGGTTTTATTTTCAGGATAGATAAATACAGGTAATGAAAGAAAGAATAGTCAACATTTGGATTTTTAACAACATGGCGCCTTCCAACAAAAAATTGTTTTTTTCGTCAAAATTCTCATTTAAAAGTGACTTGAAAATTGTTTTTTTTTGTCAAAAATCTTATTCCTTCGTACATTACCTGTATTTATCTATGGTGAAAATAAATCCTTAAGTAATTGTTTATTGCAAATACTTTATTTATTCCCGCCATATCACAGTGTAATGGAAACAGTAGCAACTAAAACTACGCTAGTATTAAAATTGAACTTTACGCTGCATAAATAACTTGAGACATGTGGTGCGAGAGACGGCACATTTGATTACTACAATATTATGTATGCGTTGTTTTGTGTGTTTGTATATCAACTAAAAACTGTGCTGCAAATAACCGCTACAATAACAACTAACAGGCTATAAACGTCACTTTAGCTACACGTTGGCCTATATAACCTCTTAGGAAGTGGGTTACGTAGAATGATATCTAATATTATCTATTTTACGTAGAACAAGGATAGACTCGCATCTTCGTACGTGGAACTTAAAGTATACTTAAGTTCTTATATTAGGAATTTCCCAGTAGCAGTACAAAGTCCAGTGTTGTACCCAGTGGACGATAATAGGCTCCCCCGGTATTATGTAGAACTTAAGCTTAACTGACTAAATGAGTGTTCATTTTTTATACTATTAAGTTGGCAAACTAGCATACCTGATGGTAAGTGGTCACCGTAGCCTATGGATGCCTGCAACACCAGAGGTGAAACACTTGCGCGTTGCCAACCCTTTAGGAAAGGAAGTGGGAAGGAGAAGGAGCGGGAAGGGAGATAGAGACTGATTGGGCCTCTGGCATTCTCACTCACCGAACGAAACACAATAGTAGGAACTAGGAATACTGCTATTTCACGTCGATATTCTGTGAGAGGGTAATACTTCTCCGGGAAAACATGACTAAAACTATTTGTAATATATATGTGTAAATAATAAGAAATGTAACCTAGAAATATTATAAGCTTGCACATTTAATAAAGGAAGTAAATAAGGTCCTTGAACCCCATGTCAGGGGAACAAGCATAACACCCTGTGATGACGGGTGCCTAAAAAAAAATATACTTCTCCGGTTGAGCCGGCCCATGCATGCTGATATCAGCGAGGCTCTACTACTCATATATGTATACACATAAATCTACCTTTTGGAAATATTCAACTCACTAACTTATAAACTTTAACGTTCATACGTGTTACTTTGTGAGCGAAATGAATAAATGATTTTTGACTTTGATTATATAAAGTCGAAAATATATCTATGTGGTTTGTTAGGTTAAGATGATTATCATATGATTTTTAAAGAATAGTTTATCGAGCCCATTAACAAATAATGCGTGATTTATTCATTGATGCTCACAATATAACTACATGTTCATCACCATAATCAAAGCTTATAATACTAATACAAAATGTAAACATAGAATTTCGAAACAATCGCCCAACCTCGGAACAACCATATCACACCATGTTCATTCCAATGGCCAAACTTAATCACGGATTTAACTATTGGTAATGTAAACACCACTTTACACTTTAACTGATCCTTACGAACTAAAGAAACATCCAAAAATAATCTTTATTAACTACAGAATAAGAACTACACAAAAAGCATAGTGAAGTTGTTGATGCACTGGGCTAAAGGAATTAAGTAAGAAAATATTTCGACATTTCAACCGTTAACAAAAAACCAACTTCTATTTTACACTCATCTCCACAACTAATGACTCTTAAAACTGAGGTTTAAAGTTTCAATTCGCTTGATATATTGAATAATGATGGTAAAACAAGTTGGTGTATAGGTGTATTGATTCATTGGTGCCTACAAGTGGTAATGAGGTCTAATGAGCAGTACGGGAAACGTGATTGGTTGTTATGATTAGTAAGGATTTAGATTTTAAAGTGCCAACCATATGGCTCAATAGAGAAAACCATGTTAACTTCAATGTAAATGGCACGCACAAGCTTGACGGAAAATCTTTTTTGCAGGTAATGATTTCACTCTTGCCTATTACCCGTTTAAGCGCGTCACGCAGTTGATATGACAGGTAAAATATATCAGTGACAACTATTTGCGTTTTAACCTTGCGGCGGCTGGAATCACTTACACAACATAAAAGGAATTGTCTCTTGAGAGGATCCGCGAATATAAGGATTAAAAATTTTAAAGATCAAATTAGGAGGTTATAATAATTGTCCTTTGGCTCCAATACTTAACCATCTAGTCCACATCGAGCCATTTAATATATTTGTTAACATTGGACTGGCATTGAGCCTAAGAAAGGGGTCGATCCCTTCCCTTCAATATGGCGAAGGGGACGATGGCTGGCCCATGCGTCTTACTCGTGAACGGGTGCTACTTGTGGTGACTGGTCGATTGGATGATATCGTGGAATTCGATGATTTACTAACTACATTTTTATTTAAACAGTTAGATTAAACTACGGACGACAATCATGCCTTGTCTTGATTATTAATGTATATGTAAGTGGATGCTCCTATTTACCATTCTGCTGCTTTAGAGGCTACCATCAAATTTTATTAAATGCTTGAGTATGTTCAGTAATAGTTCATGGAGAAATGGTTGCAGCACCTTACAGCTCTTATGATTTGTAAACAAAACTTGACGATTAAAAAGAGTGACCATGAGTTTCTTGCCCGTTCTTCTCATGAGCCCTACACCCTTGCTTTGCTGAACGTGGCAGTAAATGTAAATTCGCAGAAAAAAATAGTGTAAATTTGACATTCATAAGTGTTACCTTGTAACCTAATCTGAATAAATTTATTTTGATTTTGATTTTGAAACAATTGAGAAAAAGGACTAAGCGTCCCTCCATTCAACTGGCGTCAATATTAACTATAAAAATGTAGTATATTGTCCGAAATTAAGGTCTTATTCCTGATATATCCATTACCACCCCGTTCCCACTAATCCTCCACAAACACAAGCTAAGTGGCCTCTAACTGCGTCTGCGCATAATTGGTACACACGCGCGTGTGTTTGTATTAACAACTGTAATGTGTGCTGAGTATGTAACTGGATTTAGTTATTAGGCTTATTAGATCATTGGATATGGAATAGAGGTATAAAACGTAAATATGAAGTATCCATTAACCTTGTAAACGTGATTATTATTAATCTTTGTTCTAGTTCCTTTAACAATATAAAAAGCCTATAGCATTAATAAAAATAAACATTTGCAAAGCAATTTATTCAACTTGAAGTAACATATGCAAATACGTTTTTTGTAGACTTTTTAGTCATGACATAATTCAAGCAATTCTCTTTTTAAACCTGCCTATGAAAACCCATAGCTCACATAAAAAGCGATTTATAAAAATCTCAGAGAGCGATAGCAAAAACATTTATCTGAACGATTGAACCCTTCACAACATATGGCGTGATGATTCCATATCAAAACGATCGCGTGTACCGACAGCATAAACTCGACAACACCATGAAATAATTAATTTGTGTCCAATAATTGTCTTACATCCATAATTTCTGTAGGTTTTCTTGATTGCCGCGTGAATTCGACCCGAATCAATTTATCGATGTTTGAATTTGTAATCGATTACAAAATCGATCGTATATTTATAAATGTCATGGATTTTACGCTTCATTGTTGAATAATTGAACTATAAAATTGTGTTGATAGATCTATTTTATTCAGCCTCGTAACTATTAAATTGTCTTTGATAAATATCAGTTTTATTATAGCACAAGACTATAATCTCGTCGAAAGCGAAGCGGAGGCATTTTATGATGGCTAAATCGATTGTGTAGATATTCGGTATCTTTCTAAAATATTTGTTAATATTCAATACGCGTATAGCGATCTATTCCAGCACATGGATAATCTTGCCAAATGACTTTTGTAATGATTATATTATAGATATGAATGCTGTGTTCCGCTATTGTTATTCTAAAAATATATCAAAAATTAGTTTCTTATCTAAAGAAAAAGTATAATATTCCTAAATACGCTATAGTGTACTATAGTAGCTAATTAATACAGCTCTTAACACCTCATACTATATTGCTACTAATTACAACGCATTTATTGTTGCGCAATAAGAATTTCAAAAACCGCTGCCTAACAATTGGCGATACAAATTTAAGTACTTAAATATATTTAAACATAGGTACAAGCCATATTTAGGGCAGTACATAATATGTTAGGAAAAATGTAAACACATAAATTTTGGAAAATATCATGTCAAGCATATCACTCACTTCCAAGATAATTTAAACAGGCGTAATCAACACTAAAGATATCACCATAATACTATACGTAACATACAAAACAATAACTTACAGTTTTTACAATAAAGCATTAGAAGCGCTGTAAAGCTACCTGTTTTGCTGACGGTACAGCGCAATTACGAACCGTTCTACATAACGAAGCGCGTCAATCGCTTTATGAGATTCCCACGACATAGACCATAGAGCATACACTGATGTTCTTATGGGCTTTCAATGGTATATTTTTGCTAATATGCTTAAGAGTTATGGACTAAAACATCTGATGTTTAAACGTACGGAACATTATTTGACTTATTTAAATAGGGTTAGTTGCTATTCTCGTATCTGTACAGTCGAACTCTAAATATATATCTCAAAAAATCTCTTTTAACTCGACATGGGTATTGAATCGAACTTGCGTTCAGTCGTCACTATAAGCGCAAATCTAGAATACGGCTATATTTACAATAAAAATAAGCACTACGAGAAGCAACGATCTAACAGACACACCCCGCTTTTAAAAGGCTTACTTACCAACCACGTGTCAAAGTTAATATCAAGTGGTTTTAATTAGAGATGAAACGGATATCCGGTAACTATCCAGTATCCGGCCTATACGGGGGCTTAAATACTATCCGGCCGAATACCGGATAACTAGCGTCTATCCGGCCGAATACCGGCTTTTAAAAACAAAATTTTGTAATTGATTGCTTTATTTAGTTAGTATCACTTAAGAAATACAATCAGTAATCAAAACATAATTCTACAACTTAGAAAATGAATTAGTACTCATACTGCACTAAGGGCAAAATATGGTGATTAAATACAAATTTTCTGAATTAAGAGGTAGCAAGCGGTTCCGCTTGTTTTCGTAAATACGGCCAGCTTCAGAAAAATGTCTTTCATTATTGGACACTGCTGCAAGGCGCTGAAAGATTTAGCAAACTTTGTTAAATTTGGGTATTGTATAGCATTAGCTGCCCACCAAGAATAAGGGTCATAATTGTGATCGATTCGCACCGACTTAAGATAAAAGTCAAGCTCATATACTATCGCGTTTCTTTCTTCACGTTGAACCTGGCAATAGCAATCCCAAAACGTGTCATGAGCTTTGCGAGATACAGCTGACTCTGTCTCTTCTCCTCTCCTTTTTTAGCCGGTGTTGAAGATGAACTGCTACTGGAGGACTCTTCACAAGACATTTTTAAATAATCCAATAGAATCTCCTGGCGCGCTCTTTCAGGATCAAGCACACCCAAGTAGTTTGTTTTGAATCTCGGGGTTAGGTATTATCGGTATATTCGCGCGCCACCTTCGCAAGCGTGCTTCGTGCGACGCAGCATACGGCAATTTTCCGCCGGATATTCGGCGGCCGAATATCCGGCTACAAGCTTGGCCGAATATCCGGCTATCCGGCTACAAGCTTGGCCGAATATCCGGTATCCGGTATCCGGCTAAACTGCTATCCGTTTTATCTCTAGTTTTAATCTCACACTATAGATTTTTAACAAAACGACACAATAATAGTTTGCATATGAGCCGCAAATGAAACCCGCGATCTCAAGCAATCGCATTAACTATCAAAGCCGTCTTTACTTTTAAAACTCAAAAGGAAATCTCGGGCAACAGCTAGTAGTGTTTATATAACAATACTTACTATCTCGGAACATTAATCTTTAGTAACCTTTGGTGTGTGAAGATTTTGATTATAAAACGATATATAATGATCTGATATTGTAACAATGTGAGTGTGTTTGTTTTAACAGATAGTAGGCGTGGTAAGCAATTGTTGTTGAAGTCCGATATCTGATGGGTACGTGTGTTTAAATCTAGCACATGAACCAATCGTGAGGAAGTGTTTAATATATACATGAACAAAAAGTTATCTGATCCCATTCAAAACTAGAGCAAGCTGCTATTTTAAACCTACAGAAAATCAAAGTCAAAGTCAAAAATCATTTATTTCTTTAGGTCACAACGTGACACGAATGAATCAAAATGTATTGATAAGCGAGCTTACTGGAGTTTCATTTAGGATAGTTACTAATTTTTGAAAAAGAGTGTTTAAGAAGATTTTCCTTATATAAATGATAATTCAAGTTCTTTAACCATTCAGATATAGATCTTGATTGCCACAGAGCAACACTTTTTTAGTCGTTTCACAAATTTACGTAATATGCAACAAAAATTATAACGATCACGTTATTTACGCTTCTTGTTGGAACCTTTTACATTTCTGTCCGAAGGCACTAATCGTGGTCAGTCGTAGACTGCTACGACAATCGTGCAACGCGAAAGTGTCGAACTTTTTATAGTAGCACGAATTTACAACTATGTCCAGTAGATGGTAATCGGCACTTTAATTATAAAATAGGACCTAAAACTAACTGACAACATGTTGGTGTCAATCCTTTCAGAGTTATATAACCGTGACTATGATATTTATAAATTTAAAAAAATCGTTAGTTATTCAGATAAAGATGGCCAGATTAAAAATTAAATTTGGAATTGATAAATAAATAGGCAAGATTTACTTAGAGTATTGTTAACATGAACTGTACACAAATAAATATGATTTTTTAAATATATTCATTGAGTACATTATTACTATAGTGATGTACACAATGAATAATAAACAAACACAACAAACAATGTCACGGTGTATCACTGCGAATAAAGCAGCCTGAATTGATCCACAAACACGGAACAAGGTTGTGTTTACTTTCATGAGTGCGAAGTGCAGTCTATATTACCTTGTAATATAGACCGCTAAACGTTATATAGGGTGCCCAAGCTTGTTGATATTGTGGACAAAACAAATTTGTAATGAGGTAATTGTACTAAAAGACTAATTACTAAAGGCAGCTGTTTTGCTATGGCCTTGCTACTACGATAACCCTTCAGTAGTAGCAGAACTTGCCACTAAGTGGGCCGCTGGCTTGTCTGCCACCAGACGGGAGAAACATTTTCAAGAAATAATATTTTTTTGAAAAATTTCTGAGTCTAGAATTGAGAGACTTAATTCTCTTACTAAAAGTATAGTTATTAACTACTTTTTATTACAAGTTATCATAAAGGTTAACTAAAAACTTATGATAATAATTCACATTATTAACAAAAATAAGTGTTAGAAATAAGAAGCATGTAAAATAATCCGCGTGAGGTAAAGATTTTCTTACGGTGGTAAAACTGAATAAGTAAGATCGTTGAAAATCCGAACAAGATTCTGTATGCAACAAAAACTTGACCATAATTTGTTATTACTTGAGGGGCATCACTGCTAGACGAATACAATGAGTAATTAACATTGCCATAATTAACAGACTCGCCGTACAGATTACTTATTAATGTATTGGCTGCAAGTATATTTCAAGAACAGTCACATACTGCCATCTACCTTCTGCCTAATTTATTTAAATTACTCTTTTTGTTTTTTGATATTTTGTTTTTAATTGAGTTGTATGTATGTTACTGCCTACATGCACCGAAATCATTCAGGCTCTGCGAGAATACCAGCGTTGTGGATATACTGCAACATTGCTGACGCATGACCTTATTTGTTCTGTAGGTACTTTTGGTTGTGTTTTCTGTTACCTTATATTATGAGTGTGGAAAAAATTTAATTATTTTCTTTCTTTCTTTCTTATATAGGTGACCTATTATCACAGTACCTACAAAATTCTTGTCATTATATAAACAATGGCGCATTTCTGTTATATATTTCACTCAACTTCGTCAACATTGCAGTGATAAAGACAAGATATACGCTAACAAAGAACAAATATACTAATTTAGATTTTCTGCACGACTTACATTCTTTTCATTTGGCTGTATTTAGATAAAGGAATATGTAAGTAAGAAAAAAAATTTTTTTTTGGCAACAGCTGTAGCTCTGTGGGGAGACCAACAGACTGCAATGCAGAGGGTCTCGGGTTTTGAACCCACGTCGCGCACCTCAGAGTTTCGGAAGTTATATGACTTTTCGAAATGATGTGCTTATTGATTGACAATTATCGCCTGCTCCGTGCCTCGGAGAGCACGTTAAGCCGTCGGTCCCGGCTGCCATGAACATCTATGGCAGTCGTTATTGGGAGAATGTCGACACAAAAGCTCCCACTGGGTCGAAGTGTCGCCGGTCTGCAACTGAATGGCCCCCACATAAGATAAGAAGATAAGATAAGAATAAAATTAGTATAGTATACAATTTGATGCTAAGACTAAGTGAAACCACTAATTAAACCGATATGAGATGTACACAATGCCATGAAAGTCTAAAAGCAACCATAAGAGTGATAAAACTACATTAATGTTATCACCCGCGGCAGTTTAAAGCTCGACTTCTAATTTCTACAGCAGCATAAAATCTAAAATAATCAAATAACAATCGATATAAACACACACTTGTCATTTTCACAACAGTTTCGTTTTATTTGTTTAACATCCATTTAAACAAAAACAAACCACACAGCTCAATAAAAACGCCATAAATATTTACAAGATCGTAACCTTTTTAAAAACATTCTTAATCGGTTACTAAAAAATCGACTACACAGCTAAAACTAGTAATTACATCAATTTGTTACATTTGCATAATTATTACTGCCCAATGTGTTTTTTTTAATTACCCTCTGTTATTATAGTCCGATATATTCAAGTCCTTCAGTTTTACCTTGAGAATTATTAAAAAAAACTAAAATTCTCGGGGTGTCATTAAAATTAATTTATATTGTTATTATTCATACTGGCGAACAGGTCAAAACTGTGCAATAAATAGTTTTAGAGTCACAATATAGACATGAATAATGGATTAAACTATCAATGGAACGTTCATTGAAATTGGCTTAGATATTTTCATAGGCACTTGTAATTTTAAAATTTATTGTACAATATTTTCCAGAATGAATTATAATTATATTTGATAGAATATTTATTACCAATATTAGTTTAGAAACTCATTCATTTTGAAACCGACTAACAACATCAAACTTTTGTTTTATAAAACAAATATCATTAATATTCTAGTTTCACATAACTTGTAATAATATAATGCATTACATTTACATTTCGCTAGGTAGTACATCGTAATAGGGGACGTTGTATATCACATCATAGATTTAATCATCATCAATTACACATGCGCATCCGTCGAATCGATATTTAAAATACTAAAAATATAGGTTTTATTACTTTCATCTAAAATGAGTCTTCAATTTACTTCAAACATGGTGCCTCTATTAACCCACAAGTGCGTGTGCGCAACAAAAGCTGCTAATTCGTCCTCTATCAATCCGTTCGTCATTTGAACGTGCTAATTTGGAAACTCGCCGACTTTCGCTACACTCTGTTTGTGTGATCGTTATCGACGACAGTACTCACTAAGTATATTGACTGTGTAGACACATTATAATTTATTTGCATTTGTTGTTATTAATAGCTCAGAATGACGGACCACTTTTCTAATATGAAGAAAATGGTTAACCTAGTTTCAGTCGATAAAAAGCATTTTATTGTTTAACTTTCTTTTACTTATCATATATGTGTAAAAAACAGTATTAACAAAGTTGGTAGTTCATATACATATATACTTATTAGAAAAACATCGTTTTATTCTTCTTCCATGGATTCTTTCAACCCACGGAATATGCTAAATTGCTAATTACCTATAATATAAACAACTATAAATGTGTTGATTTGATACGATTTGAAAGCAAATATTAGACCATTAGACACACAAATTTTGAAATTGATTCACGTCTGAGTCAGCCCTGAAACCAAAAAGTACCACACATATTTCGTTACTTTCAATACCACCCATTAGAGTGAGGACATGCCACCACACGTCTGGTCTATTAACAGGCCCATAACTCGGAAACATCTTTTGTACTATGATTTTTGTGCTAACCGTATTTGAATGCGCTCGCGCATTGTGAGTGTGTATTAACACAGCACTTAAGATGTTAGAGCCTTGGTAATAGCGTAGTGTGGGTGTCCAAAGCGATCTCGCTGTTATTGTAGGTTGTACGCGCATATTGTTGGATGCATTTGTGCTTTTCAAGAGGTGGGGTTTGATTCGCTCTGTTACAATAATATTTATGTAATATGAAGACGGACATAATAGTACTGGACATAATAACTATCGCTTACGGAGATAAACAATAATTATTATGTAGTAATATAAATCAAAATATATTTCGACTTTAAAACTAGGTTATTAGAAAAGCTCGTATGCGATTACCGATTATGCAATCTTTAGACCTTTTTTAATGTGCCTAGATGAGCCATTATCTTTCATGATTTTCATGGGTTTTAAAAATATGCGAAATATATTAATCCAATTCTTACGAAAATTTCCGTGAATTTTAAGTTGCAATATTCTATTTGTATATCGATTTTGATGTAACAAAGTTTCACCACAAAAATATCTAGATAAATAAACATAACGACGTCACAATCTGCATAGCAAGCAGATTATTAAAGTAAGTCATTACCTGCAAAATAGTTTAAAAAAACTTTTCTCAAGAAATTGTGAATGAAATCCCCGTATATCTTTACTAAGAAAACAAACGACAAAAAACAACTCGTCCCGTTTTAATCCTGTCATTGCTACCTCAAACACAAGCCACAAAATGTGGCAAGTTGTAAATCAATCAACTCGAACTAAAGTCGATAATGGGACAAAATATTTGTCATTGTTTAGTAAACCGCATCCCGCATTTGAGGGTTGAATAGGATTAGCATCATTTACAAGAATGAGAGACTTTTCGGATATTGCATTTATTAAGTGACTAAGTTATTAACTTCAAGTTATTTGTTCAAGTCAAAACTGTATAGATTTACTTAAGGCGTTTTCCTTGTAAAATATAATTTTATTTTACTTGAAACGTAGAATTATTTGACATTCCACTAACAAAGATTGTATTTTACAGGTATGTACTTCTAACTCCATGTTTGTTTGACGTCAAATTGAAGATGTAAGTTTTTTGCTATATGTTTTAATAGTATTGTTTGTTATAATTAAAATGTTACTTGCCTAAAGTAACATTTTGATTATAAAATATTTGTTTATCTCTTATGAGTACAATAACTAACTAATATCACACACCACTTAAAAAAAATTTGCTCAAGTTAAATAATAGCAATAGAACTAATTTTAAAATCCCTTTTAAACAGTTATTAGCTGAGCTATTCCTAATAGGGGTGGGCGGGATTCACTCGGCCATTCTCGGGCGAGCTCGGCTCCGCTCGGGGTCACTCGGGTCGCCATAGACGCCGATAGAATTATGCTTCAATTGTTTTACGTTCGCGCCGTGCTCGGCCAGTGTTCTTTTTTCAAAATGAAATATCGAACGACGCATCGGGGAATTTGTAGCAAGTTGTTTTTTATCGATTGTCTGGTGCTTAACGGTTGGGAATCGATATTGTTTTATTGCTGTACAACGAGGTGTGAAGCGATGTCGACACGTTCCGAACATCAATAATCGATTCCTGTTGCGTCATCAGATCTCTTATTCGATTTATGATACATATCACATGTATAAAACAGTCTGAACGCCCTTCAGTCGTAATTACATAGAAACTAAAATACATTCGCACGCTTATTAAAAATGGTTAAAACAAAATCATCCGGTTACACCGCTCCCGTAATTAACAAAAGGTTAAACTGTAATCAAGATGTAATTGTATACAATCACTTTTGACCTGCGGCGGTTTGTAATTTAATATCTTTGGAACATTATAAACAAACTACATTAGGGTTGTAAACAACGATCATATATTAAATTTAAACTTCGATTTTGGAAGTGACATGTGTCCTTTAAATAATCGTTAAATAGTAATTGTCATTCGTGTCACACTTCAATGTGACAATGAACCGATCATTTGTGCTGTCAAAGTGAAGACATTACAATAGTTATTGCAAACATACACGTCATAAAAAAATACAATTTGTTAAATATGTATTTATAATCTATGTCAACTGTACCTTGTGATTACTAGACTATAGATAGCTATGGTTAGCAGTTGTTTAGAAGTTATTGTGGAGTGTCTTTGTTTTACTATCGAAGTGTATTGCTTATTATATTAGTTTTGAAGTAAGTTACTGTTTTAAATATATTGCATTTTAAATATAACTTTTATACGCATGTAATATTACGGATATACATATGAAGTAAAGATTTATATTTGATTTCTTTGCTGACCTAGCATAAGACATTCTTTATTTAGATATTTCAATCAAGAAAGTGTCAGAATAATTGCAGATCTATATCTGATAGATATTTATAGGCTACCCCTTAATACTCGAAATGTAAATATAGCTTATAAACTAATGTCTAAATACTTATCTACTGTATTATCTTATTAAAAGTCACACTTGCTTTAATTGCAGATTACAGTAAAACGCGGTAATATAAAAAAGAAATAAAGTCTACTTCAAGTTGCGCGAGTCTATTCCAGTCATACTAAGGCCGTGTTAACATTAAGCGGACATTAATGTCTCTGTCCGATCTCAATCGACGATTACAAACCGACTTTTAATTGCAGGTTAACAGAATTGTGGCACTGGCCTCTCTTAATATACTTTAATATTTGCTTAGAGCGATCTAACTTTATTATTATTATTATTATTTATTAATTTATATCATCGACATATTGATTTTCAGTTAATGACTTTATTATTTAATTGTGGAGTTGAACGTTATGTCTTCAAGTTTGATTTTATGTATTTCGTGATTAAACCGTCTGTAATTTAGATATTCGAGATACAACTATAAATTGTATCAGGATTTAAGTACAAATTCTAATAATTAATGCAGTGAGGAGCAATAAAATGCTTCTTATTATTATAAGCAAACCAATATATAATATTTGCGTTCTATAAAAATTACTACTAAGTTATTTATAGCGTAGTAGTATTTTACAGGTTAGGCAATATACTTTTTATCTAAGCAATTTTTTTTTAAATCTATAATTAAACTCTTGACGATCTCAGATACCTGTAACAGTGTACCTAGATATTTTAGGGCATTGTTATATAGGACAAAGTAATTTTTTTTAGCTATAGTTATCACGGATACTCTAATACATTTGGACACATATTTTTTTTTTTTTATCTTTATTACTTTATAAGGGTTTTTGTCTACATGGACATGCCAACCCTATTGTACACACACACATATTAAAAGTCAGCGCAAAGGCAGTTCATCACACCCCTCACAGATGCTTCTAAATAATATAACCGCCAACAATACGAAAGATATATAGATATCTAATTTGTTTGCCAAACAGTTCGCTTCCGTGTATGATCTATTGGTGGATGGTCATGATAAGTTCACGCTTACCTAGCTGACTTTAATGAGCGCCGAACTTGATGACTTTTATATATATAAGGAAGCTGTTGAGAGAAAACTTATAGGTCTGGATTTATCAAAAGGCGCAGGTCCTGATAACATTTCTCCTACTTTCTGGTCACGATGTGCTCGGTCGTTGTCTGGCCCAATTACAATCCTATATAATGCATCTCTGAAGTCAGGTAGTGTTTCTAGTTGAGTGGAAACGGGCCAGAATTGTACCTTTACACAAGAGTGGCAAACTAAATATCATATCGAACTATCGCCCAATAACAATTCTTTCAACTTTGTCAAAAGTTTTTTAAGCGCTTATGTACTCAGTATTTTATAAACATATATATGATCTCGTGAAATCAGTGTAAATAGCGTCAACTATGAAGCCCTGGTCTACTGCTGTTGTTAAATCTGATACATAACTAACTAGATTTGTATTCGTGGACCTTCTATTCACAAAACGGTGTTGATTTGTAGATAAGTAATTTCTTATATGTTTATAAAATACTGAGTACATAAGCGCTTAAAAAACTTTTGACGAAATTAATCATAAAACACTTTTAAGGAAATTAATGTCATTGGGCATAGTAAGTACAATCTTGCAATGGTATAGATTGTACCTTGAGCTGGGCCGTCATCAATAGTGGTTGATAGAGAAGAGTCAAATATATTTTTCGCGTCATCCGGGGTACCGCAAGGTTCTAATGTAGAATCCCTATTTTTCAATTTATTTATAAATGACATATCAGACATCTTTAGTCATGCGACCCCTTATTTATTCGTTGACGATTTCAAATTAATCCACACAATAAGAGAGCAATCAGATGTTAATAAGCTACAGTCTGATATTGATAAATTAAATCTCCTGGACGGGGAGTCTCAATTATTAATGCGCCTAAATGATGAATTATTATTTTTTCTTAATTAAGTATACATTTGACATTTGATATAATTTTGTGTTTAAATTTGATTATATAAATATTTTAATTAATTATTTCAATTTGAATGTATTTTATTATAATCCTATTTTCTACGTAATTTATAATTTTCTAATCCATTGCTTTCATAATTTATTTGTTTCATTGACTTTCACAGTATTGTAAGTTTTATATAATTGACAATTTATAATTGACATTGTTGTATTTTCGTTATATATTATTATGTTCTTTATATAGCATGCTGTGACCTCCTGTTAATGAGGAAACGCATGTCCTATTTTAGTGTGCACGTGCCTTGTAATAAATGTGTATTTCTTGTAAGAGATTCAAAATTAAATAACTAAATATACTCTTTCTGACATTATGATTTTTATGCAGCTGTAGTGTACCCAACCATGCGAAAAATGTTTAGATTCTGAAGTCTACTTCTAAGTATTACATTTGCAGTTCTAAATGAAAGAGTGATAGATCGGATAAAGTTGCAACTCCTTTTATGCGTACCTAAACACCGGCGACGAAATGTACACCTGTTTTGTAAACTGCTTAGTTTTCGTCACCACAGGTTGATGATCATATTTTCATAAAAGATTCATAAGAGTGGTCTCTATGAATCTTCGTAGAAAAACTGTTCCTATACTAATAATTGACCTGCACCAAATTATCATGAGCTTTGTCTACATCGTACAGAGATTTGCGTTCAGTCGACATTGCTTTCATCAATCCCTTAGAGTCTCAACTTTCAACCCATCACAATGAGCCTTAATAACCTCATTTTGTTCAACACATAATAAAGACATGCGTCTGAACACTTCATGCAATTTACCAACTTTATGTTACAGTTTACAAAACAATACACAATATAACCAACTTTATCGTTCAGTAATAGAGTTTAAGTTTAAAGAACCTGAAATTTTTACATAAATAGCACTGCATCTACCCAGTAATATCATCATTGCCGGATAGTGCGGCGCCCGAAGCGTTTGGCACGACTCTATCGCTCTCCCTTTTTATCCCACTTCAGATTATACCTCTGTCTCCTTTTTGCGGGGTTCTAGCATTGTCATTTTTGTAAATTGACCTATGATCCTGAAATATAGATATTATTTCACAAATGAATTATAAGTAACTTACGGTCGACTTGAATAAAATACAGGGCGCTCTGCTTTGATAAATTAGTAATGGTGATGATAGCCATTACTTTTATTTCATATTTCATATACCCTTAATTATTTTATGGTGACTTGTGATTGTCTGACGTGCATATGAAGATTTAATTACTTTAAATTTATTTATATTAGCTAATAACTACCATAAATATAGACTGAGAAACATTAACCGATTTCTAAAGTCTGATCTACCTGACTGCGCGACTTTCATCTAACCAACTCAATACCTATCTAACGAAAAGAGCTGTAACTTGTTGCCCACGATGCCCACGCTCAAACCCACATACATTCATATCCCATTGTTTACTCTCCAGTTGATGGTTATCGGTACAGATAATGAACAAATTGAAAGCTATACGTTATGTGTTGCGTTTTCATAATCTTCATTGGGTCGAGGTTAACTTCGAGGTTCATCATTTCATATTATGAATTGGTAATTATACGGCGTGTAACAATAAGGTGTGGCTGTGGTAAACAGTGCATACCGCAGCGCAGTACGGGTTTACGAATACGGTTTGCAGATACGGTTTGCTAATACAGATTTCAGTAGCGTATGAACACTTTTGAGAAAACTAAATCCTGCATGGTTTTATTTTCCATATATAGTCAAACTTAATTCACAAAACTATTTGTGAAACCACAAGATTGAGCAGGCATTTTTACTTTTCATTATATTGATAGATAAAAAATTATCATCATCTCACAGACATCCACTGCTGGACATAGGCCTCCCCCAAGGTTTTCCACACAGACCGGTCTTAGGCCAACCGCATCCAACCGATTCCCGCGACCCTTACCGGGTCGTCGGTCCACCTTGTGGGGGAGGGCCTACCCCTGCTGCGTGTTCCGGTGCGTGGCCGCCACTGTAGAATCTTTCTGCCCCAATGGCCATCGGTTCTGCATGCTATGTACCTGGCCCACTGCCACTTCATCTTGGCTATCCGGAGAGCAATGTCGGGAACTTTAGTTTTCCTGCGGATTTCCTCATTTCTGATTCGATTCCGCAGGGAAACCCCGAGCATAGCTCTCTCCATCGCCCTTTGCGTGACTTTGAGCCTTCTAATAAGGCCCATAATGAGCGACCACGTCTCTGAGCCGTAAGTCATCACTGGCAACACACACTGATCAAAGACTTTAGTCTTGAGACACTGCGGTATATTGAACGAGAAGATATGTCGTAGCTTCCCGAACGCTGCCCACGCGAGTTGGATTCGACGATGGACTTCTTTCTCGAAGTTGGACCTACTTAACTGGATCGTTTGTCCCAGGTATTCATACTTGTCGACAACTTCGAGAGTAGAGTTCCCAACCTTAATAGGAGTAGGTGTGACATGGACGTTGGACATGATTTTCGTCTTGTCCATGTTCATTTTAAGACCTACTTGTCGGGAAACTCTTCAGAGGATTATGCCGAGTTCTTCCATGGTCTCAGTCATGACCACGATATCGTCGGCAAATCGAAGGTAAGTGATGTACTCGCCGTTGATGTTTATGCCGAGTCTTTTCCGATCCAAAATCTTGAAAACATCTTCCAACGCGGCGGTGTACAGTTTCGGAGATATAACATCTCCCTGTCTCACCCCTCGCTGTAGTTTTATTGGTTTTGAGCTCTGGTCTTGGAGACGGATTAACATGGTGGCGTTTTTATACAAACACTTGAGCACTTCGATATACCAGTAGTCAATCTGGCACCTTTGGAGAGACTGCACCACTGCCCAGGTTTCAATCGAATCAAAGGCTTTCTCATAGTCCACAAACGCCACGCACAAGGGCTGGTTATATTCTTCAGATTTTTGGATAACCTGCTGTGGCGTATGTATGTGGTCTATGGTACTGTAGCCTTTACGGAAGTCGTCTAGCCTACTCTCCAGACGATTCATGATGACCCTTGTAAACAGCTTGTAGACATGACTCAGAATTGAGATGGGTCTATAGTTCTTTAACAGGGTTTTATCGCCCTTCTTAAAGAAAAGCACCACCACACTTCTGTGCCATGCCTGTGGCGTTTTACCCACGAGTATGACGGAAATAAAAAGCTTCCGTAGACTGCCATAGTGGTTTCGCCACCGGCTTTCAAAAGCTCAGTCGTAATTCCGTCATCACCCGGCGCCTTGTTGGTTTTGAGCTGTTTGAGGGCCATACTAATCTCATGCAGGCTGACGTCCGGGATATCTTCGGTGTAGTGTTGGGTAATCCAGCTCTAGGGTCTGTTGCTGGATTGATAACAGGCAGTCTTGTAGTCGCGTATAACTGTTCACAGAAGATCTCTATCTCCTTCATGAGTTTAGGTTTGGACGATACTGTTCTACCGTCCTCCGTTTTCAGCTTTGTCAGCTGGCTTTTCCCAGTAGACAGAGCTCTTGCGAACACTTTGGAGCCTTTGTTCCGCTCGATCGCCTCACGGATACATTTTATGTTGTATTGGCGAAGGTCGCGAGTTAATAATTTGGCGATCTGTCTATTGAGGTGCCGGTATTCTGGCATATCCTTGGAGGATTGCAGAAGCATCTTACGAATTTCCTCTAAAAGCTCCCGAGTTGGACTTGTGATCTTATTTGATCCTTTGGTCTTTTGGAGCTTAAAGAATTTAACACTACTCTATGGACAGCATCCCCGAACCTGTTATTGTAGTCGTCCACATCTACGCACTCGTCCAAGCATTCAAAACGGTTTGAATGAATAATTGAAAATTGAATATTTGCCTCTTGGTCGACATGATGAAGTCTATCTCGTTTCTGGTCGCACCGTCGGGACTAATCCAGGTCCACTTGCAGCATTCTCGCTTTTTGAAGAAGGAGTTCATCATGTAGAGTCGTTCCTTCTCCATGAAGCTAGCCAGCAGGTGGCCCCGCAAGCTACGATGTCCATATCCAAATTGCCCCACTCTCTGCTCATCACCGCCTCGTTTGCCCAGTTTTGCGTTGAAATCTCCCATGACAACGGTGTAATGGGTCTTGGTGCTATGTATAGCCCGAGATATGTCCTCGTACATAGCTTCCACCTCTTCATCGGGGTGCGCCGAGGTCGGAGCGTAAACCTGTATGACCTTCAACGAATACCGTTTAGATATTCTGAGTATAAAGTACGCTACCCTGCTCGACACACTCGCGATATTTACCACGTTGTTCACGAGAGATTTGTGGACGATGAATCCGACAGCACCTTGGGACTGTTGGTCGCCCTCCCGGTAGAAGAGCAAGTTATTGGATTTGAGAATTATTGAGTCCTCCCCCTGTCTTCGGACTTCCGATAAGCCTATAATATCTCATCGTAACTTGCTCAATTCTTCTTCCAGCTCGACGATCTTCTCGTCAATCCGCAGTGTGCGCATTTTAAATGTTGCCAGGGTCAATGGTCGTCGGTGGTGGTAGCACGATCTCTGCCGGAGATTCTTAGCATAGAAGATAAGCATAACTACTTAAATTTTATTATTTGACTAACTGTACGGGCAATATCGTTTGTGCGTATATATATATCTAGTGCAAAAAATAAGATTATTTATTTACAAAGCAAAATGTCGACTTTCTCGATTTATAATTCAGACTTAGACACATAAACACTTATTTTGCATACACAAATGCCTACGTACATGATTTAACTAATAAGTGAAATGTGAAATAGTTATGATGTAGGCTTTAGTTATAAATAAGAGATATCGGGCGGGCGGCGTGGCGTGGGCGGCTGCCGTGGGAACTCCTTCATTAAAGTTCTACAACTCTACAAACTTGGGTGTGCTATACATATTCAAAACAAAACATTGACATTTTATTTTATATCATTTGTTAGGTTTATCTCCAGCTGTTACTATAGGTATTGCAATTGCATACCGCAAAACACGAAACGTACAACTAATTGCACAACTAATTAAAGATAAACAGCATGGTTAAAAGTATTGTATAACGTGATATGAAAAATAAGATAACATGCAACATAAAAGTCGATAAACATTAATTTAATTCAATAAATTACTGACCAAATGCTGTAATTGAAATTAGATAGTAATAAGTAAGAATTTACATACATAGTTTGAAACTTTAAACAGTATGTGGAACCAACGATATATGATACGAATAATAAATAAAAACCTAACACATACATAAGCATATAAATATTATGTATGTTTTTATGAATCAGTTTCTTAAAAACATTTTAACGGAGTGTAAAAATGCTGTTGTGTCGGTATAATGGTTAAAGCACTGCATAGTCTTGGAAATTGAGAATTATAACCTAGAACTGTTCTTCGAAATGGAGGAACCATCATGGTTATTGGTTTGCGTGGAACCCGATGTGGTAGTCTGTAATTCAAACTATTTACATCAGTAACAGTAACTACTAGATTATATATGATTTAGTAAAGAAACAGAAGATCCAAAATAATACCGCGCTTATCTAAGTATAACATCCTTAAATAACTTTTGAATTATTTCAAGATTGCAATTTGAAGATTCTCTGATATGCCGACAGTAAGTGGTAAGTAACATAAGAAAAGTTTTTGTAATTGTTTAAATAGTATTTTTGTTGTATAGTGTGGCCTCAAAACAATTGACGTTGAATATATTCGCTTTTTATGTATTTTAGTACAGTTTCGGTTCTAAGGATTGATCGTTGTATCATAGAGCCAATTCATAAAATATCAGACAGAATTAGTACTCTGACTTAGATTAACCACATGTAAATCACACCAATTTATGTTTCACGCGGATTCAAACCTGCAATTCCCAGCACGTTACTCGATGATGAGGTAAATACAGTAGCACTCTAACTGCCACTAATAATACGTCGCATGTTGCTCTACTATTATTATAATATTTCATTTGCAATTTCCTTAGTTGCCACTTAATTACATACAACAAATAAAACAAATTTATGAAACTACCACCAGATATATATACAGACATAAGTAGAGCTTGTCAGAATATTTAATTAAAATACAAGACTCTACTCTATAAACTACAAATATGACAGAGCGACTGAACGAACTAATTGTAGTATAAACATTTAATTTAACTATTCGATCGTGGTGCCCTAACCTACAAAAGCAATTAGTTTACTTCATGGAAATATACGGGATATTGAAGCTAGATATGGATCATTAAAATAAGGATATGGCAATGAAAAGACGGTCCTACAAATAAAATGTTGTAAATTTGACTTGTTGATTAATTATACAACTCTGAAATTTGTAGTTTAGTGTTTTTAATGCTCAAATATGAAACTTGAATTGTGCCTCTCCAATTAAATGTGTTTACTTTTTGATCTAATTATATATAGGTACAGAAGCAGCGTATTAATGATGACATAATTCACGAAGAAAACTGAGAACAAGTCAATGTAAGAAGACCTATGTATATATATATATATGTACATAGGCCTGACTGAGAAATTAAAATAGCATAAAAATTTAAAATCTTATGAGAGTCAATATTTCCATTAAAAATATCTTATATAGTATATACACGCATCCATTACTCGCCCGTATGTGCCACTTCAAGCAACAGTCACCATATCTATGGTCTTTATATCTTTATAGGCTTTATCTTGAAATATCATCTGTCCATCTGTCTGTACAGCCAGTGTTAGTTAACTACTGTTGGAATTAATTCTATATTTGTGGACGGACCTTTGACTTACGGAAGTTTGTCTACAGACTTTATGTTGTTGTACAAACATCTCCATAGAAAAGACATAAACGCGCGCGGGTTATATTTTTTCCTTTTAATTTGTTATTTGTGGTTTATTTACAACTATTATGGATTCATTACTTAAGATTAGAGATATGAAGTCATATAAACATTAGATAATGTGATTAATTATAACTTCGAAGTGAATTATTGCAAATAGATTCACACCTAGGTGCATAAAGGTCTTGAATAACGGGAAAAAATGTATAATGTGGTTCTTCTCGACAACTATAATTGACCTAACGGGTGCTTCTTCTCAATTCTTATCTCATATTAATGGATTGCCGCCTAATATAACTAAACTTTGTTATTATTAATTTCATTTTTGTTTTTTATATTCATATTCATATTTTTTTTTATTTTTTTTTTTATATTCGTATTTTTTTTAGTAATTTATTCACTTGTAATAATAATAGTACAACATATAATCAGCTCTTTCAATGTATCTTTAATAAAATATTTAAAATTACATTTTTCTTAAAAACAGCGCACGCTGCTTTGCATCATTGTTTTGAAAGACTTTACAAATACGAAAATATAAGAAACCAACCGTTTAGGCTTGTAATAACTACCTGTGCATTAGAATTTTGAAATATTTTTTTTGCGTGTATATGAATCTAAATAAAGCATTAATGCTCGACGAAACATTTCTGGGTATATATTATATTCTATTGTAATGTCGACATCTCAACAAACAAACGGTATCATTAGAGTTTACTATTAGCTAGAAGACTTGAAGGCTCTACACAATTCTAGGCAAGTCCTTAATACATGGGAAACTGATCCCCTGTTAGCTTGGAGCTATTCGTGGTGGCATGGTGTAATAACGCACGATCCCAACACACGACCATTTCTTATGGGAATGTGCCGTAATTGAGACTTCACCAAACCCATGGCTTATGGTGTTGACTCTATAACTGTTATTCTGGGTAATGGAATGCTATGTTTGTTTTGTGGATATGAGTTTATTAGGCATGTACGGTATTGATTGCAGGCAGATTGGTTTACAAATTGTTAGACATAGTGGATTGTTTTACAAGTACAGTACTTGTACTAATACAGGTATACTTAGTTTGATGTCAGTGATTGTCGTTAATCTTCATCATGAAGAAAATAAATTCAATGCAGACTTCATAATAAATCTACAATCTGCATATCGCACTCTTAATAAAACAGCGACTTAACTCGAAATTTGAAAGTAAGGCAATTTGGACTCTAATTGTATATGCTAATTTCTAATATTATGTTTGTGTTAAATCATTGCAATAGAGTTCAAATTTGTTTAATCCAAAATACTGAGGTAAGTCTCTGTTTTATTAAGAGTGCGATATATTCTGCCATCTCGTAATACACAGAGCTAGCCATACAAAATTACTCTTGTATCGAAGTAGCCGTTACTTCTTATTTAAGAGCTCAATATAAATTATTATGTATTCATTGCTGAATTAGTGTGAAACTGTTTAATACTACACTAAAAACGGCATTGGCTACTGCACACATCCTGCATTTCCGCCTTTAGTATGTATTGGACTTTAAGCATACACAGATAAGTATCTCTAAACCCGATTAGTAAACCATAGGTTAACTACCTCACTAACGGTACTAACGAAAAGTATTCTAGAATATGTTACACAGATCGAATCTTGTCATAAACTTGTGATATTATTGTACCGATGTTGCACCAAGATTAGCAATGCTCGCCGATCGGTATCACGATGTTTTTAATTTTATGAGTATATTGCTGTGTGTGCAATGACGGCGCATATCCGGCGATACTATTTGATGTGAATTTTACTTGCTTGTACCGAACAAGCAAGTAAAATTCACATCAAATAGTCATGCCACGTGAAAGATTCGACATTTTATGTTTAATGAACTTACAGTTCAGTAAACATAAAATTTTGAATCTTTATTAAGTTATTCTTTAATTATTGAGTTATTTATTCATCCATTATGCCAAAGAAAATCAAGTCATAATAAATGATTTATTAAACAAAGCATGCTTAGTTATTAATCAACTAAGTTTTATTTTTTTAAACCCTTAATTTCGTATTTATCGCATGTCTCTGCACCACCTAAAGGTTGACTTTAGAAAATGCCTTTGACATTCAGTCTTACTCTATAGATTATTACTTTTTGCATAGAGTATTAAGCAAATATATTTTCGTGTTTTACTGCTTGATTTCCTACCGTTAACTTCTTATTTAAACATACATGACGTTACATGATAATCAAAACTACAATAGACTTCGTTATAAGCAATCGTAGCTGTTAAATTTTTGAACGAACGTTGGTAGACAGTTTTTAGATTTCCAACTATGACTCGATTCCACTGATTCAGGATACACCGGTAATAAAAACAGTATCAACGTCTGCATGGTAATCGGCCCATCATTTAACATACAACCACATGCGCGACTCATACAGTTAACATACATTACACTAAGTCCAAGAATATTGACTCAGTAACCGCACGCTTTGGAAGACAGCCAATGGTGGCCATTCTGTTGTACATCTTGTTCAATTATTTTAAGGCCTGTTGCTTGTATGTTGGACTAAACAATTCAAGATTTAAACTTAAATCCTTACACATGCACTTTTGATTTTCAAAAGTTCGCTTGCTGTAAGTATAATCGTTTTTTATCGTAAAGAAACCTTCAAACTTAAAGGGCTGGGATTAATACATGCTTTGTTAAAATAGAGACAACTTAACATTTCTGGTTCTAAGAATAAATCCTACTAGAGCTGAAACTATAACGATAACGATAACATTTAAATTACAATATAATACATAAATTATGGAATCAAAGCCTTAATTTGCTACATCTCAATTTCGCTTATCAATCTGAAACTTAAATTTTCGCAACTTGATAATATTTTTCCGCCTCTCATTCAAGGCCCCACCGAATTACATTTTTAATATATATATAATGAATACATTGAATAAGTGGGATTTAGTTATTTACCTGCAAACGGTTTTAAAATGTTAAGTTAAAGTTAGGTATTTTGTAACAACAGAATAGCCACCATTATATCTGTCCTGCTTTAACACATTTCCTATACTTTTCTAGTAAAGTGATTAATTAATATTAATTTGTTGACACCATTTTCTCCATTGTGTAATTTGAACCGTAATTTTCTATTGCCTAGTTCATTTTCATCCATTTAGATATTCTCTTATTTTAAACTGCTTCTAAAGTCAATCACAGAACATGTGTTAACACTAAAATAGTCCATTTTATTTGTCATAATACTAAAACCGTACAATACAGATGTTAAGAAATCTACATCAAGTGTATGTACGAATTAAACAGTTCTAAAAATATTTTGTCACTTTCATGAGTTTATTTTTAGACAGAGATGTAGATAAAATTATTTTTGTTATCACCGGTTAGATGGTTAGATGTGTGGTTAAACTTATTTTTAGCATAATGAAAGTTCACAGTACCATCATAAAGTATCGGATTTAGAATAACTTAGAGATATCGACCTCTCATACACTTTTAAAGTACTGTTACTTTTATTAACATAAACTTCAATATTAACGCCTCTACAATAAGAATTTGTAACTTTTTTAAACTATCGATTGGCATGCGACGATGTCTGCACTAATAAAAGAAGTGTGAATAACACACATTTTATTGAGATTTATGTATTTTTTTATCTTTAATGACATTTATTATAAGTGGATAATGTATATTTATACTTTAAAAGCGATATTTCATCATCTTTATAAAAATTATGTCTATAGCCACTATATTACGAATTACTAATTAATTCAGGCCTAAAATACGTTTCAAAAAATATTTATTCATTTGGAATAGTCTTAATGTGTTTAAGTGTCAAAATTAAAGTTTATCTATATTAAGTATATCTATATATCTGATAAATTGACGTTTAAACACCTATTATCAGCCAAGTTTCGCGACAGAAATACACTCAAGAACCATAAAAACTGATAATAACTCAGTTTGTTTAACCTTACTAACTTCTTTGTCACCACTAATCAGCAACTGATTTTCATGTCATAATTAAGATAGTAAGAAGGACAAACAAACAAACATAATTTCGCATTTATGTATTACTCAATAATATCATATTACATTAATATAAAAATCACAATAATCCCACAATAATGTTTCAACAAATTATCACAAGACTTTTTTTATTTATAGTTTAAATTTCGAAACCTTATGATCTTGAAGATTTCTTATATAAATAAAGTGGTGGCCATCTTTTTATTTGCAATAAATAATTGACAGTTTTGTACAAAAATCGATTGGTAATAAGTAATAACATAAAGATTAATAATGAGTTATTTGTGATGCTGAGAATAATGTTAAGAGGTCAAAGGTGTGAGATCTTATTATACCAAATGTTGCCGTGTTAAAAATTACGGTATCGAATCTTAGTATTATGCTGACTGAAATTAACACAAGAATGAATAGATTTTTAAGGTCATGTGCAATATGCATTGGTTAATACTAGTACTCTTGTTGTATAGTGGGTAGATTCACCCCGGTTACTTGGAAGGATAGGCAGTCTTCTGATTTCGACTAGCTTTATGTCGATAGTGTTCTTGTTTACAGTAATTAAGCTAAATGCTGTATCATATATACTAATGTTGCATAGTTTTCGTTATTTATACACAGCTGTGATTCGAACTCCTTATATTGCAAGCAATTTAACGTCTAACACATTGAGTCCGAATTTATCACAAAAAATATAAATATAAAAACAATTACCGCCATCAAATATCTCATCTTGTATAACTATGATAATAAAGAACTTTATCATAGGTATATCTAGACGTTATGGCACACCGTGGGCACAAATAGGTATAACTAACTATTATACAATTCTAAAGATTACATCGAAACATCCAACAGAGCTGGAAACGTAAACGCAAAAGCAGATTCCTGCCTCGATTCCTTGAAACCCTCAAAGGGCAGAATGTTATACAACCTGAAATAAACCTTAAACATATCAGATAAAGTAGCAATTTATTCAATCACGACATAGCCTCCCGCTGAGCGCGTTAGCAGTCCAATTCAAAAAATAAAATATCAATTTTTTAAATAATAAAATCTTAGAGCAGTCACACGAAGTCATAGCGGCCAAAGTTTATCGGTCCGTCAGCTAACTAAGAATCATTTAAATTTACACCTTAAGTGGTTGTAATAAGGTTGTAAAACATATTCGGTTTGTTGTAAAATAACTTGGTAACGGTGTAAGGAATCGCATAAATTCGAATAAAAACGTCAAAAATGAATTCTCAAGATCGTAATCGCAATAAAGTTAATAATATCGCGATGAAATTTGAAATAAATAAAAATAAACAATTGATGGGTGTTGTCGTTAAGAATTAGTGTACAATGCGGTACCATTTTATAAGAGTGACTTTTTTTGGGTGCACGACTTTTGTAGCCCAAAAAAAAGGAGTTGAATATATTAATATGGGTATTTGGGGCATCTGACTAATCGAGATTTGCGAATACATTTAGAAATAAATTGCTTTTGGTGTTTAGAAATATATAATATAATATAATATAATATTCTACAACATACACACAACACCATCTAGTCCAAACTAAGCAGAGCTTGTACTATGGGTACTAGAAAATGGATAAACATACATATATACTTTTTTTTTGTAAATACATACATATTATACATAGAAACACCCAGGCCAAGACAAACATCCATGTTCATGCACACAAATGTTTGACTTGTGCGAGAATCGAACCCGCGACCTCAGGCGTGGCAATCGGTTACACTAACCACTACGCCATGGAGGCCGACATATATGATATGTAAAAATATAAATATATAGTATAGTGTTTAATAGGTGTAGATGCGATTGCATCAGCAGACAAAGCTGAAATTTTATTCCTAGGCAGTTAAAAGTTGTTTAACGGCTTTAACTTGTTTGTCTCCAACTTCGTAAGGGTAGCATTATGAATAAAACTGAACTTAATAGATTGTATATAACTTGTAATACATGGAACTCAAATAAGGCATGCAAAATGTAAATATGTAACACCGCTACTAAGCTTATTAAATATATGTAGAATTAAAGCTATATTCAATACATTTACTTTAGTATCAGCAAAACTAAATAGCTACTTAGAAATAATAATCGCAAAGACGTATCTAAATATCCGTAAATGTCTCATTATATATTATTTAAGGCGTGTACTAAAGTATTGCGCATGTGCAGTGGTAACTACGACATCTTGTAGTTCCAATTACGATTACAATCTACCGGCGCGACGCGATTGGCCGGCGAAATGTTAAATTTGAACACTAGATCGACTATTTTATTGGGCGGCTCGATTTGTAAGCTGAAGCGGTTTTTAAATCTAAGCTTCAGGTGGATATAGCGCCTTCAATCCCTATTTGATTTATACGTACATATATTTGCCCTTTCCTTTGCCTAACATCTATGGCTTCACGTAACATAAAGAATAACAACGTTTGATGTATATAAATGTCACTTTATTTAAGTAAGGATACGTAAATAAAGTGACATTGATAAACTTAAAGAAGGATAACATCGGCCATTTAAAATCCCAAAAAAAAATTATGTATTTTTGTCTATTAAGATGAATCTAGCGACACCACTTTATCAAAATCCATCACACCGTTTAGTCAACAGCGCTTTAAAAAATCTCTCTAACTAAGGCTCAACTTAACGACTAACTCATCCTTTTAAGGAATTACTCCATTGTCAGGATTAAAATATAAAACAGAATGAATGATTGACCCATTCCATACACAGTCGCAATCCTTAAAGCCAATTTGTGAACCCCTACACGCAAAAATGTCAATCTCTAGCCAGTTATCTGCAGGTCAGAGATCAGGCCATCAAATCTAAGCGTAACAGCAAATTGAGACACCGTAACTTTACACGATAAACAACCGCCCTCTGTTCTTCAATCACACCGTAGCTAGGCTATAAAGTTTCGAGTATTGCAGGATTACTGCATCCGTAGGTTCAAAAGCCGCCGACGGTGTAAGGAAGTCCCTTGAGCGGTGTAAGGTGGCTATAACAGAATCAATTTAAATTTAGGATCTCAAAACATGGACCTTGAGATCAAATGATTGAGCTGTGATCTTTTTTTTTCATTAAACTTAATAGATAGTGGCGCCATTATTTATGAGACAATAAACTTACTTTAGACGATAAATGGAATACTCGTTGCCTATTTTAAATCAAACCCTAGTTTTATATAAACGGAACGGGACAGTGTATTTAGTTGTTTTAGCAACACTCGAAGTATATGTAAGTAACATTTCTGTTCTATTTTGATGTTCACCAATAAATTTTATGACATTATCTGTCGTCATTCTCTACAATCCAATTTCCACTGTATATCTACAAAACTCATAATACATTTATATTTTTAGTGATGATCCTAAAATTTTTACCTTATTCAACACAATACGATCTTGAACAAAGATAGCATTATATACATAGGTCGCAAACATATTGCTAAAAAACTGTGACAGCTTTTAAAACGACGCTCTTTCTGAATAGCACAGTACACCACGTTCATTAGGAATCATAAGCATGTTTACGTTTTAAATAATGCAATTAAACAAACTAAATTGGTTTAATTTTATAACCTCACTGTCTCAATAAAATCCTTATTTACCTTCCGATCTCTTGTTAAAAGAAAATTAAGTGACATAGAAATTACTTCACGTTCTTTTCTTGCCCCGTCAACTTCAAAAGACGCCGTCGATCAGTTGAATCCGCAGCAACACCTTACTAGGCAAGTACTACACCACCACAGTTCATTTAGGGCATTTTAATCAAAATGTACGAGTAAATTAAACGATAAAAAGGCCACTCGAAGGCACATCGGTGATTTCAAGACTTGTTTTCCTTGCATTTTCCATTTTCTGAGCGACACGTACTGCGAATTGTAAACTTTGTAGAGAGCTCTCATTAAAATATCTATACCTTTTGACTGAAATATCTTCTCCATCTTAGTCTTATTCCCAAGTTTATTGCTATCAACTTTCGTGACTCACCAGATTCACCCAAATATCAGTTTTTCCACGGAAAACCGGCCATCATTCCATCAAAACCCAAAATGAAAACAACATTAGCATGGTTACAACATTTGTCTAAATTATTAAAGGACTTACCATATTGACTATCATACATAGATATTCAAGACTGCCGGCAAAATCAGCAATTAATAAAAGCTGCCTCTATGATAGCTGGTATTTCAATATAGCCAGCACAATATAGGCATGTGTGAGAGTAGAATTTGATGCATGTTTAATTTCTCACATTAACATCAGAGTCTCGATATGTTACGTGATCCTCTGCTTACCCCTAAACATCCGTGAAGATACAACACCAATCACACTTAACTAGCAGAACATAATTCTAATGAATTCCGTTTAATCCAAAATCTGTTTTACTATTACTTATTCAACTAAACCCGCTCTGGGGTTACTAGTGTCAGACTTTCTAGTGCACACAACACCCTATTCAAATACCAACCTAAATTCTAGAGCAATAAAGTTGAAATTGCTCTAACATTTTACCAAGAAACCATTTGAAATTGCCAGGGAAACATCGGTCTTGTAGTCAATAGATTAAAGGTTGGTTTTCAATTGAAAGGGGTTGTTTTTCATGGGCCGAAGGTACTAAAAGGTGGCTTAGCACTTTCCGAGGGTCGCGGGATGATACCAACCTTTCACGCGTGGTTAATTCTACAATGGGCGCGGTTAAGTAAATCTTAAGATGTTGAATATTTTATAGTATATTGTGGCCATTGTTGAACAGTAGTGAACTTTAGAGGATAGTGGACTATCACGTAGATGACCTAAGTGTTTAAATACCACTCGATAAGTGAGAATCCGCTGATGAAAGTTGTTTGTTCAATTTGATGCGAATGCACAGGTGTTTGATTGTAAATTATCATAGCTTCCATTTACAATTAAAATAGTGTTGGAATTATAATCCAAGTAATTGCCGTTTACAGTCGTATGTAGGCTTTAATTATGATGTATAATTAAAGTAAGTAATTACTAAGATCTGAAAGTCCTCCTCTTAATATTATGCGATTAATTGGGGTTTTTGATACAATGTTATTCTTCGACTTTAACAAGTTTTGCCGCCGTCTCCGTACGCACAAACATAATATGTCTTATACATACACAAAATCCCAATGCACTTTGAAATTGCCACATATTTTTTCATCAGTACTAATACATTTACTGTATGTTATGTATGTATATTGGATAGTTGATTTAAATAATTTATAAAATTATTTATTATTTATATTTATTTAAATTATAATATAAAATTTAATCTATGTGATCTATAGTTGTTTTAACTTTTGTAAGACTCAGGTATAAGACCATTTACAGTTACTTTTTGTTGCTGACCTGCTATTTGTTGCTGGGATAGCCCAGAAATATTATAAAATTTAAAAACTTGTATTATTTATTTCGCTTTACTGTCGTAAACCAAACACAACAGGTATTCTGCAAATTATTATGTGTTCAATGTAGAACGGTCTTGAAACCGTGCATTCAATACATTTCTCCTGATCTGGTGTTAGCTACATTTATTGAAACTGCTGCTGATTGTATGCTAATACTGACCATCAGAGCTCAAGTCGACGTGCTCATAGATTTGTGTGGTCCGACTCTGAATAGACCACACTGTTACTTCCCGTTCACATCTTACGAGATTGACAGCAATCCCGGACGCATAGTACATACCTAGCTTAAAAAGGAAGCGTTTTCTTTACGATATTTTCTGTGTTGTACATGCTGCGCTGCATATCATAGTTCACATGATATTTTATTATGTATCTTATCTTCTTATCTCTTCTCCGATCTCTTGATCGACTGAACATGCTTAAGTTAACATCAGTCATATGGATTTTTGGAGATAGGTACTGACTTTCCGTCCTGGTAGACGGGCGCCAAAACCGTAATTTAACCCTGAATGACGATTTAACCTCTCAAGGCAAAAGTGGACCCGTTCTTCTAGAGTTTTCTGACACAAAATCCTAATTAATAATAGTTAATCCGATTCAGGTATCACACATCTTAAGCAGCCACGTTTCAGCCGTTATTCAAATGAGGCAGACACAATCTTCTCCAAATTTTATCCTGTACCTTCTGTATATAACTCAAACAAGGCAACCCCTTTTAACCAGTTGCCATCATTTTCTTGTATAGATATATCATTTAGATAAAGTCTAACTAACATAAATCTGCATGTAATCAAAATTGTCCGTTGTCACGGTGGGTTGACAGCACGTGTTATTGGCACAGTTTCGGCGGCCGCCCTCGGACGACAATCGCTTGCCACACATCCGTGCTCGGCCTCCGTGACCGTCCCAGCAACGCTCATACGGGATGATTCAAATATATGCACTATAACATTGATTGATACAAGCCAACTTTTTTTAAACAACAGCATCCTCTCTCTAGGAATAACGCCTTCGTCTCTGGGGTGTTTACAAACATTCAAACAATGGGCACAAGGACAGCTAGACTATTTATGGATCACACAATTTTTGTCCTGTATGTAAAACTAGCCCGCAAAGTGCAGTGGCACTGGCGAGGGAACTACTTAAACTACTACGTGCAGTCTTCACAATCAATCAAGGCCCATTTAGCGACCACATATATGTATATCTCCTTTCTATTCCTTGCTGTTTCTTAGTGCATTGTACTGTTATTGTATCCAAACTTACCCTTTCGATATTTGCATGTGTATGCAATTGCATTCACGCACTTAAACTGGTCAAACATATCTTTATGACACAAATTGTTCCAAACAACTGGGCTTTTTATATTCATACTAATATGAATCAATCAGTTTCGTGCATTTGTATGTTATTTTCGATATGCTTGTAGACAAATATCCATTGCAACCAAATAGTTACCATCCAGTTATCAGTGCATTGCTGCCTTAGACTGAATAAATGAAGGTCACAGTCCAGTGCGATTTAGCAATGAATCACAACGACCTATTTAAATCCGCTACGATGTGTCTATTGTGACGTCATTTAGTACTGTAATTAGAAGACGGTACTTGTTGCACTGAGTATACATATGGTAGCAGTTGTTTGTTGTACATAATGTATTAAGGCGATCCATTAAAGCAATTGGCTGTCGTAGAAACGTTGTTCGTTAGAACGAGCTCATACAGGTGATGACTAACGTATACATATAACAAAATCGTAAACAGACCTTTTGTATGCTTATCGGTATTGGTATGCTTATCTAAATTGATTCTTATTAAGATAAACTTACACTAACATTTCCTTGTTTCTAACATTAAAATGGGTTGATAAATAAGAAAGATATGTAATATTTCAAGCAACAGTAGAGTTGCAATCGAAAAATCGTAGCATCGAATCCTACACATTGCAATACTGAGATGAATCTTATCGTAATACAAGCAGTCTAGCCAACCAAGGTCTAAAATGAAGCCAACCAGATTAGTATTCCTTAAAAAATCTTTCATCAATCAGTCTCTTTTTTATTTCGCGGAGAGGTAGACAGAGATTATGCTTTCAACTACCATCCTTACGTATTTATCTTACTTCATTCACTCTCATCTGATTCTTTGTGCACGCTTGTGAAGGATACTATTAACCTCACATTTACCAAAACTTGGCGCCAAACTGCTAGCAACAGCCATTGAATAGCAGTATAAGCATGAAACAACACCCTATAACAGTGCAACGACAGTTTACTGTACGATCTAACATTCAATTTTACATCACAGTATCCCGGACGCGGCGCGGCGCTTCCACTCGAACTCATATATCGGATATAAGGGACGGTTTCGTAACACACGTTAACTAAGCACGTCCGATACTTAGTTTGATATAATACGTACATAGACTCACGGTTGTTTATCCTCGTTGGTGTAGACAGAAGTGCCTGACCAGATGTTTTATTACAAACGATATTTTTAGATCTCATATAAAAGAAGGCGAGCCCGTTGCTGGCCTTTTTGAAATTTCGTACGAATAGATCGATACGACCCAAGAATTGAAATCGGGACGTTGTCGCAACCATAAGCGCAATTTTAGAGCAACAATTCTGTGATATAACACATGTTTCTTATGCGGCATTTTATGCGCTAGTGATTTATAAATGCGCAATACTTCTTATATCGACTAAAGATATTAAACCAGGCATAAATCCCATATGCCTCGATGTTTAATTAACATAATTTGTGAGGATTTATGCCTACATCAACTGTCATATGAATTAATGAGTGCCAGGATTTACGTCATGACATTATCCTCAGACACTAGGACGGTATATTTGACCTCTCGTCACAGACTCCGTGATGACTGAACTAATAATTCTTTTGTAGAATAATATCATAATACAACAGTTGTAATAACCAAACCTAAATGACTGGTTTGAATAAGAGGGATGCTATTATTATGTGGACTGGTAGAGGAAAGGTAAGTATAGTAAAATTTATTTGACGATATTTCTTAGAATATCTTTGTAATAAAATATAAATGACAACACTTCAAAGACAATCACCCATCTGGAATAAGACATTATTTTGTGGCGAAGTTTTACCGATTAAAGCGTCCGTTAAATTCATAACTGATTAATTTTAACCCCTTACAATGACTATAGAATGTTAGCAATACCGACCACTTTTATTGCGATGAGTGGTTCGAGTCAACTTTAAAACATAAATAATATTTACTGCGTACAATTGTATTTTATACCGTCACAATTGCGAGGATGCCAACCTTAACCTTTGTTACAATGTAGGCCCATAATATGTATCAAGCTATTACCTTAGTATATTACACTTGCGTTCCAACTTTGTGGCACAACATTGATATTATTTTATGTCGTAATAAGAATTTGATGAGACGTTATTAGAAGCGAAGGTCGTCGACGGCAAATGTTTCAACGTGACACAAGGTTGGCTAAGTACGCTACAGTCTTATGACCTCATGAGTTGTTTCATAATCCGCATTTACGGCCTTTGTTTTATAGAAATCGACACTGTAATTTTGACTAAATATAGACTTTTTGGTTAACTGCTGTGAATTTTTCGGATGTACGAATAGTTTGACGTATTTTGTCACTTCATTACTTGTTTGTGTGGGTAAGACAATACAGGAAATAGGTGTCTGTGTGGGTGGGTTTTCAACTTCAAATGCTTGCTTCAACACTGTTATGATGTATACTTATGAATCGCGCAAAAACTACAGCTTATAAATTTGGTTTTTTGTTTAAAATATTACAAAACATTTGGATATGTTCTGGGGTTGTGCATATTGCAAGTGATTAGTTTATTAGTTAACTCGCAAGCTAAGAGTTTTTGCTAGGATATAAATACATTTATACACTCACACTCATTTTTTTGACAGGTATTCAGGAACTACAAAGTCTTTAACGTGCCGATAATATAGTTATAGATTACACCAGCAACCTTTCGATCGAATGTATATATGTATGTCTGAGTAATTGATGCACCTCTTTGGTTATTCATATAAATAATTAATTTATAATTATTTAAATTTGTATTGCGATGAAGTAACGATAAACATATATTCCATAGATTAAACAAAAAGATAATCTAGTATTGCACATTATTATGTATTCCACGTGACGTTTTAATGATTATCTCATGAAAATTCTTAACTGAAATACTTTTATAAAAAATTATAATTTAAATAAGCGAATGCTAAAATATAGCAGTATTATGCAAATTTTGACGATGATGTACTAAATTAAAATAGATTTGTAAGCCCATAATCTATGATTCTTTTTTATTACGAATGACTGTAATGAATGACGCAGCGGTTAGCGATCGCTTTGCCACTGCCGCCGCGGTGGGTTGGAATCCTTCTCCGGACAAATATTGGGCGATTCATAATTAATTATTCTGAGTCTAGGTGTACTTTGTGTCGGTTAATTGTATGTTTGTAAAATCCCCGCGACACAAATCACGATCTTTAGTGCGCGACATGACTTCTGCAAATAAAATGAATGAACACGTAATTTTGCATACCTATTGTCGTCATAAATACGTGTAAAAACGACGTCATTAGATGGCAATACAAAAAACTCGCAGAAATTATAGACGGTTGATACTTGTTTGCACGACGACTGGGCAAATGTTTTAACCGATTGAAATATTCACATTAACTTACGATCCTAAAACAACAGAAGGCAAACGCGTGAAAAACAAGATATGTCCTTACACCATCCACAGGACAGCCATTGCAACACGGTACTATTACGTTCTGGTTCCCCGTTTTTATAACCTAGCCTGTAAAAGTATAAACATATACTCACTAAACACGGCTGACTGTAAAAAAATATTTTTAGTTGGCTCGTAAAACTCTCATACACTGACACTGAAAATCTTATGAAAAAACCGACATAACACACAGAGATACACACGCAAACATATATACACACACAAACACACACACACACACACACACACACACACACATACACGCGGCCCCAAAAATACATAACTCATACATAGGTACATACATTTGCATGTTTCGTTTAATTTTCCACTTTTTATTGTTATTATTTTTATTAAATTAAATTTTTATATTATTAGTATTTGTAACAATTCATTACAATAAATTAAAATGTAAAATGTACAAACATAACAGGACACATTAGGGGTGGAGACCTGGTGTCCTAAGATACAGGCGTAAGCTTAGTTTAGGCACCAGTCTCCCACATTCATAACTTTTGTATTGTACCCATAGCCTAAGCTTATGAAATGTAATGTGGTGATAAATAAATAAATTTTATTATTATTATAAATTAGGCTATTGTTCATAAGACCAAACTTTGTAATGTTACTTAATTTGCTGAATAAAAGAGCCTCAAGAGCCAAACCTCGTAATTGGCTGTGGCGCATACTTACAGAATTACGCTACGCATCTAATAAGACAATTACATGTATATGAAATAAAATATACCTTCAAGAACATGGCAGGATGTTATGGTTTTTAAACTCAACCAATATTACTTTACAAATATATAATATCCAATTTATCAATTCGTATCATCGGCGCAGGCGCACGAGCTGTGACAGCTGAATGCGCGCACGCACCGCGCGGCGCCTCTCATCCATATTGATCCATCGATCCATCGATCTATCTATGAGTTATTGCGTCGGCGTTGTGTGATCTAGATCGCGATATATTCCACACTAACGTGTTGTATCTTATGTTTTTAAAATTTTGCCCACGCGTGCGAATTGAACATAGTTTACCTATAGCGTTTATGGAATATGTCCTGTTGTGTCATATTTTTTGTCAGTTTTGCTCGTTTTGTGGTGTACATGAATTGAGAAGTCACCTCATTTGGGAGCGAGAATAAAAACGCTTATCGGAGATAACAGTACTACTAGCCAATATGGAGATACTATAAATGGAAAATATATTATACAACGTGTAACTAACAAGTGTTATTATATTGAATGATCGTCTCGACTATCGATGCCTGATTATAAATAAATCCATGAGATTTTTAATATTTGTAGTGTCTTTATATACCAATATACATAGACACACACAGTATATCACTTAAGTGTTAGGTAGAGATGTTTTATATAGATTTACATTACACTAGTTATATTTTTGAGTTCACAATTAGATGGCAATTACCAGCGTATTGCCAATTACCAGGCACATTTCAATACTCCGTGGATAACGCAGAATTTCCTAAAAGAAAAACTCAACAACACTTTCCCGATCCAGAACTCAAACGTGAGATCTCACGATCGCAGGCATACGCCCGAACTTGTTTATTCATGGTAACCTGGTTACTTAAATCAGTTTAGTAATGTCTATATCTTGCCGGAATAAATACATAAATTACCTCAAACAATGTCCGACAAATACACTGCACATTTTTTGCATTAAATCGTTATTAAAAACATGTAGTACTTGGGTTATATTTCAAGATCGTGCATCCGATATACAATTACCTTACAACTATGTCAACATACATAACAAATGTACATTTATATGCAGTCAACTAAGGCTACGTTAGCAATATAACAACTAATTGTTGAAGTCGAGAGCGGCGTTTGCGCAATAAGGCGGGGCGACATCGACCAATCATTTGTGAGCGGTACACGCATGCGCCGCGCACGCCACTGATCCGGCTTTTTGGCTATGACGTCATATCGTTGATAAAGTTAAGTATCTATGTTAGTGCTATGATAGTAATAGTCGTTTCGTTTTATAATGACTGTCGGTTAGTTCAGATTACTCTATTAAATTTTTGTAATGACCTATCCTGACTAATAATTGTTATTATGATTGTTATTGGGTTTTTCTTATAGTATCGGCGCGATGTCTAAGGATGTGTACAATTGTTAGCAGTAGGTAGGCTTGCGTATTTAATAACGTATAAACGAAATATTTGCGGCAAGATAAAGACTCTGCCTAACTGTATAACTTACTACTTTTGCCTAACGGTCCGAGGTCCGAGTTTGAATGTTTTTCCATCTAATCCTTTGTAATGATATCCGCAATATCGCCTGTGATTACAATTTGCCTTGTCAGGTAAATAAAATAAAAAATATGTCTATGCTTTCATGTACTCTAAACAAACCACAATAATAGTCAAGTTATACATACAATCTTATATAAACAGACCAGTTAAGCGTGTTAGCTATAAATCCAGGCTCTATTGCTATGTATGCCGGTGACCTACGTACAAGAATGCAAGTATTTCGCCATTACAACAAGCCTAAACTTCCACTTCACTTAAACATTACTTACTCACTAAAATAGTCGTACTAAAACTAGTAGCAATAAAACAACAATTTCGCTGCCCGAGACCCTTTCACAATGGTCAAAGCGTAGCTTGTGCAAAATTTCTTTTCTCCGAATAGATCTATTTTACGACTACGACTGTTTCGGCACCTTTGAGTTTTCAGCTCGCAACGCTCGCTTTTTTACTCTCTATTGTTGAGCAATTACTCATTGTTGAGCTTTTTAGTGCAAATTGTTTTAGTATCGGCGAATTTTTTAGTTTGTTGTTGGGTGGTGTGATAACACGTCTGTTGTGAGCTGAATTTTCGTTGCGAATAATTTTAGGCTTTTGTTCGTAAAGGTTTTGAAGTTCGCCGACATTTGCAATGTGTATAATGAGTATGTACTTTGAGATTAACAGTACTAAGTAATGCGGCGTTGTTACTCTCATTCAATAGACGCAATTCTTTGGCAATGGTTAACTATGATACAATAGATGGATACAATACAATTTAATCGTCTATAGACAACTAATGATTTTATTTGTTTATTATTTGTAGTAATATAGTATTTAATTATTTTGTATTATATTTGAAATTTATCCAACGTTTAACCATAGGCCTCTCGTAAAAATTTCATGTTATGCAACCTCCATTTCAAAGGCCCTTTGCTAATAGATCCTTCGTTCAGCACTAGTGTTTATTTGACGATATCTAATCGACGCAACGCGGTAATTAAACACTGGAGAACTCAAGCTATAGGCTCTGCCTTTAATGCCAAGTCCTTTGTCGATATTTGTAGAGTCCTCAATTCTATACCAAGGTCAGTTAATCATATATTATTACATTTTTCACCAAGAGGTCTTCTCAGTAATAAATCTACCATTTCAAAACACAACAAAGTACCTATAATGATCCAAAAAAAAACCTAGTCTCTCCCGCAAAGAGTTTAAATAATGGTGATATATATGAAATTATATTAAACACTAACTTATATCTGCAGCTTTGAAATAATGATGTCTTTAAAATATAACAAATTTTAACCAGAAACCAAATACCTTTATATTATAGAAAACGTAAAAAGTATTTCTAGAGATTTCCTGCTACATATAAACAAACGCATTGTAACTCTTTATAGTCTAAATCAGTCATAACAACTCTTAAAAAGACATCAATAGTAATACCTAGTCTTACAGAACTAAATTATATTGTGAGCGCCAAAACTATTAAAAACACAAAACCGAAAGTAAGTCAGCGAAAACAAGCGAGTACTCGATTGCGTGGGCATCGGTATCATTGTATTCGAATGGTATCGAATTCAATCGATATGGCGCAACGGGAGTCATTGTGAGGTGACAATGACAACGCCTAGTTTGATCGCTTAATAGCGTTTGTATTCATGTTTTTTAAATTAGGCTTGTTGTACACTCGCTTATGTCATTCGTTTTCATTTTGCCGGCTGCACTGTGGCTATACATTTTGACCGTTGTTCGTAATTATACATATACTAAATGTATTGTGTTTATAATTCAGAATTAATGTTTGAAGGTGTTGTTACTTATTAACTTTTCTAAAAAGCATCTTTATTATTTATGACACGTACAAATCTTACTGATTGTTAATTGTTCGTGTATATGAACGATAGCTGTATATTAACGATATACTGTTAACGATAGCAACGAGATGAACAGTTAAACTACTACGCCATACGTTAATTTTATATTATGTACATGATCGTGTTTAGTAATCAAAAGAAGTATTTCATTTCATAATATCATCACATTATGCAACCCCTCGATTGGGCACAATCAATAAATCTTTACAAACATGGAAACAACTAATAGCATCCAACTCTCGTTGTTTCAATGTTTGTCAAGTCATACAGTAAATATTAGCTCCATGTGTGAAGCCCCAATACTCGTTTCCACTAAAAGTGATCGGATCACATTGCGTTGTCAGTGCAATCTGCATCAACCATTAACTTCACCGTTACACCATCCAGACAACCACCTTAAATCTGATTGCTCCAAAACACCAAAGTTTGAAACTCAAAGAATCTAATTTTCAGTCAAACTCCCACCATTATTCTAAAGTGTCAATTGGTGCGCGGAGAAACAAAGCGGTGTATCGCTATCTGGCTGATGCTCTACAAAGATGTAGAGTCGTAGAGACACAGGTCACTTGTCATGGGAAGTGCCTGAGTGACTAAGCATTACACTCAAACGTTTGTGTTAAGGTGCCGTTCTGAGCAGACGTTTAGTCGCAAGTTTTACTCCTTTAAAGTCGTATTTATGGTTGTGGAGGTGTCATAGTAATTTGTAGTAGTGGTAAAAATGTGTGCAGTAATACCAATGATTTAAATGTAAGTATTAATTTTTGTATATATTCTATTATAAAATAGTAAAAAAAATAAAAACAACACGATTTTACGAATTCTAATGTTTTTAATCTTATTTTGTTCCAAATTCGAATTTCATAAACTATTATTTAAAAATTCTTAATTGTAATTTACTGAGCTATGATTCCCATAGAAAGACTTGCTTTGTTAAGATATGTCTTACAATATTCCTTATACCTAATAGTAGATAAACTACTAATATTTAATATAGTTGAAGCAAACAAACAAAATAAACAAATGTTATTACACCAAATAAAAATGTATCATTAACTCCACACCAATCAATTACTAAACTAGTAAAACGCAATCACGGAACTTCCCTCTAACAACCAAAGTGCAGAGCATGGCTACAAACAATAGACGTATTATACAAAAATGAATCAAGTGAAACCGCGGTATCATACACTATTATGCCTGACCACTCATCGACGGGTCAAAGTTCGAATCCAACTTGAACAATCACATAATAGCCTTAGAAAGTTCTAATCTACCCTATTATTTAAAACCGTATCTAATATAATAGGATTTGTACTATTGACATTTTTAAAAGACAACTGACAGTTCTATAGACGTTAATGAATAATTATTCGAAGTATTTTTTCGTTGGCAATCTTTGATCGGAACATAATACACTTAATAAGTTAAAAATGTCTATGCTCATGTGCGTTCTAGACTAAGCTTTGCAAAAGCCGTCGTGTATATCGTATTACAGCAAATATGTTATCCGAGAAATGCAATATTTTATCTGATTTTATCACGCATAACGTATTTAGCCTACACAACTTTTCACTCTAAATTATCAATGAGATGTTTGTCATTCCACATCACCAAGCAGATGTTTAAAGCATTTTTCTTTTGACAAATTGGATGCCTTTCATATAAGGTATTGCCATCTGCATATCAAAACTTCCAAGTCATTCGACGAAAAAATATCTTGTAACGTTTTTCTGTTTCCGAACGCAAATTCATTCATTCGAATTCCAAAAATTTGAATTGATTACGCAACGTCATTGATTATTTTGTGTTACAATTTTATTTGGTTCTATAGCGAAAATAAAATATATTCTATTTAGATCTGTATAACAATGGAATAAGAGTGATACATTTTGAAAGGTCAGCGAGGTAGTATTTGTAAAAATACGTGGGATTGCATATAATGAGGGTTGTTCCAAAATCGATTGACGCAACTGTTGAAATATTTTGTCATAACAATTTGTCATGGGTTGTCATAAAATCGCGTGTCACGATGACGAGTCGCGCGACAGACATCCCACTGGCAAAAGGGATGAATTATATCAATTAGGGACGATTAATCATTCGTTTTATCGATAATCGATTGGCTAACGGAATCGTTTATTATCAGAGGTAAGTCCCTTTTGATATGACAAATAATCGAATGGAAAATCGTTAATTTTGTAACTTGCCCATTTTTTATTGCTGACCTTTTTTTTACATATCTTTTTCAATCTCTGTGACGATTCATCATTAATTATATCAGAGGTTATGGTACCTTTAGCGAGATGAGTCTTTAAAATTGCGCAGTGACATTTCGTGCTGACGTGAGAAAGAATATGCATCATTCCAACTTTATTTATTTCTCGTAACAAGTTTAAAAACATTGAATACTCGTAGCACAGCATTTAATTTAACAAGTTATCAAATGTAATACAACGTGTATGTTATGATCAAAGGCCACGATAAATAGATCAGTTATTTATATAATACCAGACCTCCTAACAAACACTAATTACTGAAATACCAAATTTTACTTCATATAAATTCAAACATTACCCAGTAACACATTTCATTCCTAACTAAATTGAAAGATCAAAAGACGTAGCAATCATCAAGTTAAACACACAACACATTAGAACAACAAACGATGTGGAAAAACGACACACATTACAAGTATTAATTACATTAAATTACAATTAATTAGAGTCGCTTCACGATGAGTGCTGCGCGCGAGAGTGAACGCGCCAACCAATGATTGTAATAATTATTTGTAATTTTGCTACACGTATGCTTATTTATTTTTATTAAACAATGAGTGTATTAAAACACAAATTTTACAAACTTTTAACATTGTTTATAATAGAAATATTATCTTTAATAATATTATAACTTTGAAGGTTTCTCTGTCAAAACTGATCGGTGTAAGTGAACTAACTTTAATGATATATGGTACAGAGATTGTTGGTTTAACATAATCTATTTTTATACATGGCTTACTTTAATTTAATAAAGTGATCGGTGCCTTTGTCCTATCTCGATGGATATTGTAACTGTAAATCGAAATTAGTTCGAAATCTGAGTATCAATTTATAAAACAAAATGAATGTTCGCAGGCATATATGCTTAATTTTAATGTAAACTCATAAATAAATATTGTTCAATCACTAATTAAAAATCAACTATATCATTCAGTATAATAGTACATTTACTTAATTAAATAGGCATAATAAATTACGAAAACATTTTAGCATACTTAGGACTCTACGTAGAGTCCTAAACCAATTAACTGGTTAATATTAATTGAACCGTTCACATATGTTATTACACTAATTGAATGTGTGTGTAGCCATGAATCAATTTAATTGGACATTTGTACACGTTCGTGTCAGTAATGTTGACTCTACTACCTTTGAACTGTAGTAGAGACTTTTCGCGTTGAGACATATATTTGAGGAAACATCTTCTTACAATATTATATGAATAACGTAGAACAGAAAGGTTTAATAATCATATATTAGGACTCCACATATATTGATTTTATCTCTCTTCATAAGTGTTTCATATATACATATATACCGTATAATAATATTGCAAAAATATAATGATTCCTTAAAAATAAATACCTGAGATATTATATGTATAATAAATAATAAAAAAGAACTGAAATAAGTTATTGAAATGTGCATGAACATTGCAAAATTTTTGCATATTTATTTCGATTTGCATTTATTAATATCTAGTTAATGTTATAAATTGTGTCTTTATTTATGCTACATTTTATTTCCTCAGATTTTTATACATTCCCCTTAAATATAGCCACGTATTTTCTTTGCAAATCAATTAAATAACAGTACTCAAATAGGATTTGATCATGTCTGACTCAAGAAGACTAGTCTGGAATATCAAAAATCAAAAGGTATCGATCGTAGGTCACAAATGATTGCCTGATACGCTGTACTTTCAAGTTCTCATAGAGACCTTGTGACGCTACAAAGTCGGAATTCTCACAAAGCTCTACAAGTGCAGCTCTAAGTGAGCGAAGCGAATGTGTAATGGCGCGGGAATCGAACCGGTGCGGTGCCGACGTCTACCGACGACAAAACACAGGCTGTTTAATTTATTGATAGAGACATTTTAGGTAGATTGCGGTGAAATAAACTGTACAATTTATTATTTTTAGTATATTATTTAAATGGTATTAAATGGCTTTTTTAATTTCATAAGCCTTATAAGTTATCGTATTTATTTAACTCTATAGGTCTATCTCCGTGGGTGTGTGTGGTATATGTAATCCATAAGTTTCATAATTATTGTGTTTTAAAATTAGTTACAAATTTATAGAGTGGCTGTGAACGTATATATTTTCACTTACACGATATAAAATATAATTTTAGTATAAGAAAATAATATCTTAAGCAATCTTCCCACACAAAATATGAAAGATATATAACTCCCATTCATTCTGATTAGATAATAATTATAAAAACACGATCGTCTATCCCCATCTCTACATCCCGTTGTTGTCTCTACATAGAGACGACTCTTGATTTCATTTTGATAGGCGTTAATTTGTCACGCTTTGGTTTATGCACGTTAAACGCGTTAACCGTAACACTATTATTATGAAGCCTGTCTGTTTGTCTCGCCCCTGTCATCTTGAGAACTATGCTCAATTAAAGTACTTTTTACTTGCTGCCTAACGAGGTTTTTATTTGCAACGGCTGTAAGGAAAGAAAAAAATAACCAGCGTGAATAAATAAATTGTATTATTGATGATAGTGTGGTTACTTTGTACTTAACATTCATTTCGTAGAATTTTATAGTAGAGCAAACATGTAAGTAACTGTGACACCCCTGACTAGTTAACCTTTGACTATGTCTATAACAAAAATCGAAGCAAGAAAAAGTAGTAAAGCGTTACTTGTTTTACTTTTTCAAGATGATTGAAGTAATTTATAGTCAATAACAAGTAATTTTATCGTACTTTCTGAATATGAAGGTTAATTGAGAAAATATGTATTTAAAGCCAGTACTCATAATAATTCCTGTGTAGCGGTGGACTTTATAAACATTCAAACAACGGTCACAAAGAACATCGTAGCACTGGCAGGGCCGCGACAGTAGGTACTACGCGATAAAAATATCGAAGAAATTTCGGCATGCTTGGATAATAGAGAAGAAGCTCTAATTTGAGTAGATACTTATTTTCTTTCGTCCTAATTTAAATACAAATTTTATTAAGCGATCTAACATTAAATCTAAATACAGAAACATCACGTATAGTTGAATTACTAGAACCTCCGCGACGTCAAGAGATGATCGCTTGACAGCCATGATACTCTCACGTCAAAATACCTGTTTGTTCACTGAGACGTATAATGTGTCTACTGCCTTAGATCATTGCGATAGTAAAATAAGATACGATCTATGTTGTGATGATGCAGTGTAATATGTGTTCCATCTATTAAAGTTCATATCTGTACTAATTAAAGAAACATTTTATGGTAAGAGATAATCAACAAATTGACTCAGTTTATCTAAAATTGTATAATTTCTTCAAAAAAGTAAATAATTAATGAAATCACGACAGACATTACATAAGTACATAAAAAAAGTTAAATTTATATCTCTATAATTATTAGAAGCAAATTAAAAGTGTATGTAGGCTAATTTCAAATTCGTTGAATTCTCGTAATACTAATTTTACTTAAACCATTTTAGATTTAGCCAGGCCGGTCTCACTTATATATATGTACCATGCTAGTGCCTTAGCAAATGTTTGTCTCCTACACTCCGTAACGGGAAAGAGAATACCTAAACCTACGTAAAACATTACAGCAGTAATATCTTAAAACCTTTGAGAGATTACCTTAAAATACTATTGTCTTATAAAGCATTCACTACAACTCATTCCGTGAGTTCCAAAAACAAGCCACGTTCATCATGCATACCTTACAGAAATAACCCTGCAAATACTCGTCATTTTGCCGTTACGATCCCATCAGTCTTCAACAAATGCACCTGTTAACCCTGCCTTAGAATCCCATAAACCCCATAGCAGATTCCCACGGGGTCGAAGCCGAGCCATCGTATCGATAATGGTGGTCACGGCAAATGACAGGCCGGGCCGCGTTCACACGATACAAATAACATGTCATGTCTTCCGTAATACAGACAGATTTTGATTAAAATATAGCCCATGGTACGGTGTATTTGAGGATGGATCTTGTCATTGAAATGATGAGATTGTAGGTTGATAGCGCGAGATTAAAAACTGATGTGATCGAAAAGTTTAATCTGATTACTTACCTAATATATTTTTGAGGATCAAATCTAAGAGGAGAATCTTGTCTGTTTCTTACGTTGATACAGCTGAATCTCTGAACCTATTTTTATAGAAAGACTTTGTTTAGAAATAGCCCGCAAAACCGGACAAACACGATGGTGAGCTAGTATATAAATAAATTACGCAACATTATAAATAATCAGAAATAAGAAGGATAACTAGGAGGAATAAAATAAGACAATTAAATTACATAAATAAATTATAAGATAAATGACAAAATATATATATATATTAACATATTATTTATTTATTACCTGCATTAAAACAAGAGTCAGCAATAACATGCTCAGCCGCGCTGTATAAATATGTGTACGTATGCTTCCCGAGTTTCAAATGAATTTTCAAGACTTGTTCCTATCTCCGTAGTAATTAATACATTATTTTATTACATAGTTCAGGAACTGGAAGAATCATAATCATAATCATTTATTTGTGAAACATTTATTTGTCTCGTGCTTTCTTTGTGTTTTCTCGAGACATCTACTACTTACATTCGTATTGTTTACTAAAACGACCAACATCGATAAGAATTCAACCAATTAAGAACATAAATAAAGTACTTATCGTTGGATCTATACCGCACTTGGGAAGGGAATAAACTCATCTTCATGTAAAACCTCTGCGTCTCACAGCTAACTGTAAAAGTACTTAATGCGTTTCTTTACAAAAGGATGCGTAATACGATCTTAGAGATCAATAAAATGTGCTTTGATATCAGTAGCACCGTTAACGCGGATATTGATCGCGAAGAATCATGCAGGTGCCTCATATTCACAGGTTAATGGATTTCAACATGTTTCATGTTATGACTTATGATTTCTGGAAGCGTTTGTAAAGCCAGTAATATCCTAAGTTTACAGTGCATCGATTTACGATACAAGCTATCGACCAACTGGTTTTAAAAAGTTTAATCTGTTTCTAAGATACACTTAAGTACGATTACTTCAATCTATCATCGATAACCAAGAAATGCCGCCCATTAAAAATGTCTATTTACAAAAACTTGTCAACAAATTGCTTCGCATAGATTGATGTATTAAAATGGATATTTTTATTATATTAAGATTATATTCACATACGTTTTAGTTTAAATCCGGCAACCAATTTGATTATAAATCAAAATGAAATCGATTTAAATAAAACGATGGTTTTAATCATCGGAATATGAAGCGATTAATATGTTAATTGCATATCCAGATTATAAACGAGATATATGATTGGAGACGGACAGACAACGGTGACAGCCATTTCGGCTCGAAGCATTCGCGACTCAAAATCTGTCATGAGATTTCGATTTATATGGTTGGATAAACAATGTGTGTATTATCGCAAAGTGAACTATATTCTCACACATTAAGAATGATTTTTAAGTGTGTTTATCTTTCTAAGGAGTGTCCTAAAAAGATGAACACGAGCGAGAAATTAATTAAGTCATGTAGGAAGAGAATTGATCTGTTGTGTCGAGTTACACGGACTAATATCGAGATCATTCGACTCGTGTGCGCCGGCGCTTTGGCACCGCAAATATTTGCATATATTAGGTCGTTGATCTTGAAAAATATTCTTTCGCTTATAAATATATAAGCTCGTACATCAACCACAGACAGTCAATGACAATCCTTATATATATTTTTCATTTGTTTTAAACGTTTTAAAATTTAGATCGCAGATTATAACTGAAATTAACTTTTTTTATATAGCAGACGAAGGAAAATTAATATGCCTCTCATTCCTTCTTATATTAAAATAAAAAAAATGTTATAATTACTCAAAAGTGATCCAACCTTTATGAACATTGATTGGGGCAATTAGTGATAATTACTGATCGCGATTTAACGTTCCTTACCATGTATGTACATGACATCACCATTTATTTTTGCAAGCCACTCTGATCACGTGGTACATCCATAAAAGTACCTATTCTTTACTACAATATATCATATAATTTTTTATTCAAATAACTGCTCAAATTATTAATCCTTGTTGCTGTTGTTATTATTATTAATAATATCAATTATTATTTCTACATGTATTTAATGGGATCGTTAAATCAATTCGGCATTTTAGCTAATGAATTGTTAAACACCTGTGATACTGCATTATAGTCCAAATTTATAAACAAACAAGAAATTTATAATAATTAACTTAAACTTTAAACTGTATTTTAAATAACGACTTAAATGTGTTACTATTAATCTGAACAGCAATGAACCGGTCAATTTATGAAGTGTTCTTATAATGTTACTACGATAATAATCATTAATAATATTAAATGCAAGGCATGTGATATTTATTAGAAGGTGTCTATTAAAATTCAGAACAGACGCAGCTTGTGTTCTGTACACGATAAATATTAACGGGGATGAAGGTTCAGCTAAATCTAAATCAGTTTTAACTTGTACCAGACTTTGTTTATTCACTAGGACGGTCGTAAGTATTTTAGCTATAGAAGTAGTGAGAATTGAATAATTATATTATATTGTAAAAGAAAAGCAAAATTATAAGTTTTACGCCATCTAGGCAGTATCTTTCTTAGCCATCTATCTCATAATAATAAATATGTCTTGCATTGCATTACACGATGTATAAAATTGTAAATATATAGCTTTTATGTGTTACTTTGTAACCTATAGAAATATATTTAAAGAATGTAAAAGACACTATAATTGACAACTCTTAATTCTATTCCTCGTATTTAGTTAATTTTTATGTAAAATAAAACAGCTAAATCAAGAAATAATGTGTGCTGGGTCATCTTAAAATTGCGTATTATTATATAAGGTTATGTTTTTAAAGTTACATCTGTAGAGGTCTAATTTAGAGCAAGATGCGCGATGAGAACGATAGACGAGGGACCACGCTGTGTGATCTATGGTACAGCGAGCGTACACGTATAGAGTTTCTTACTCTATGCTTTCGTTATTTGTTTTGATACTAATTATAATTTTAATAGCATGAAATAAAAGGTTAGTGTTATTTCATTTCTATATTTAAATGTTTGCTTTGAAAATATGTAATTATAGTTTGTTTATTTTAGAAGATAATATAATTTTATGATTATTGATATCGTAATGGTGTTATTTCCAATTTTAGAAAATTACATGTTTATTTTAATATTTGGTCTTTATGAAAAAGTGTTAGTTAATATTTTATTATTTATAACAATTGACCTAAATGAAAATATGTATATATGTATGTATTTAACTTTCAAAACAGTTTAATTTTAAACATCTAAACTCTAGATTAGCCGATCACTTTGAAAGGACATAGACCCGTCTCGGTTTGTATTGTACGATCCAATCTCAGGAATTTCCTTTAAGTTTATTCCTAACAGATAAGCATTACAATGTTTAGTACAATTGTTAGAGGGAACTAAAGTATTGGCAGACTTACAAACGTTTGTAGGCAACGATAGAATATTAGAAACATTGGAACAATCATACGCTGGTCATCGAAACAATTGTTTGTTCTTCAATTATGCTGCTATCGCTGTACACAATATGATAAAACAAAATAAAACTACCCTAAGCCTACTTGCATGCAACATACACCAATACAACACACACACCCTATAAAAGTATTTAGAAATTATTGATTACTCAATAGATCACTTAATAACTTATCACGAGCCGATTATCTAAAGAGAAAAGCAAGATTAATTACCTGCCATAATCCTGACATAACATTGACATATAAAAGTTTCTGATCTTTTTATTTTTCGTTATAAGCTGTGATCGCACTTGCCGCCGAAGATCCAAAAGTCAGAAATCCTATAAACTTGTGTAAAATGATTATTATATTAGAATACGCAATTCCTCATGGAATGGTAATGAATATTTTAATTACCATCTTATTGTCACATACAGTTATGGGTAAAAACTACAAGGAATTTAATTATCTTAAAGAATTTGATCCACAATCCTTTCTTCATATTTTGCGTCGCGATATAATATCTCCGATTACCATCGCGCTGACATGCGGGACTTGCATTTAACTGAAGATGTGGAAGTATAAACAAAAAAATTTAGGAATCGGTGGGATTCCGCACACCCGAAATAACATCCAAATACATAACACTCTTCTAGAAAAAAAATGCAATATTAAAAAAAAGGTATTGTATACTCAATACAAAACACCTATATAAGAAATATTGAACTTTTATTCACTAGTTAAATATCATGTTAGCTTGGATAAGTATTAATTTTTTGTGTCCGCTAGTATTAAACATTTAAAACTCTAAATCTTTACATTTTCTTTCAGGTCTTATTGTTCCTAAGCATTCACAATCAGCTTCTAGTATATCCTAAATTTAGAGAATAGAATGAATAGTATTAACCACCCAATAATTGTAGCACTAATGGATAACAAATTAAACTATAACTGACCTAATTAGGGTTAATACTAGTGCACCTAATTATGTTAATCAGTACTTAATTGTGTTAAAAGATCTAAGCAACTTAAACTGGCTTCATAACCCTCGAAACGAAAGAAATATGACTTAAACTTAACGATAAATTATACTTTACAAGTCCGTCATCGTCTCTGATCAAGCTGTTTCAAAACTAGAATATCCTTTGTTAACCCTTGTCGGAAGACAATTCAATCAAGTTTATTATTTAAAATATTCTCCAAGCGGCAGATTTCCAAGGAACCCCGACTAAATCGAGATCCTTTTTAACGATCCGACATAGTGGCCATCGTTACATGGCCGCCGTCAGCCCATAACTCCGGTTTTTACTTTAATTCTTATATATTTTAAGTGCTAATCACATAATTTTGTTAATAACCGACATCTCTGTAGATTTACAGTACACATTACCTTATATTACGAGCTTAAGAGTGTAAAAACCGTTGAAATATCCATTAAAATGTGTTACTGTCATAATAATAACTCACTGTCGACTGAAAAGGTACTACTTACTTACTACATTATTGTTTTTTTATATACGGAATGGTTTCCAAGTTTTATTACAAGCAAATTATTGGATTCACGAAATTACTTATTCAAAATTAATTTATGTCATTATTTAATAAACGTCTGCTTTGGTTTGTTGCATTTTTGGTAGGAACGACATTGAATACTGCTCACCTTTTAAAGAAAAGACACTGTTTACGAAATATATCACCATCATAAAGATGGCACCTTTCACAGATAATAAAATATTTATCATAATCTGCCATTAAACCAAAAAACAACAATAAATCTTTAAAAGTTTTTAAATATAGAACGCGTAGAGCCGCGACACGTAACGCGTTAGAAATAATATCGTAACAATTAATATCGTTTAATCGATACATACAAAACGATTTTATCGCATACGCAACCAATAACATGCCCCATGCTCTTCGAAATTAACAACTAAATGACTGATTGGAAAATGGCCGCTCTCGGTCACGGCATATTAACAGTGAATTGGGTTTCTGTGGCGGATTTTCAGTTGCATATTCGTTTATGTCGAGCGATAAGAGCAACAATATTGGTTAGTTTTGCGCGTGCGTGGATATTTTTTACTTTTTATTTTCATTTCATAAAATTTTAGGATATAATGTGTGTTAGATCCACTTTTAAAAATCTTTAAACGATACTTAATCCGATGCGTGACATTTTAATTATAAATCATCCACCATTTGTTTTTTTTTTTACAACTGATTCTATTTTCAAAATCGTGAAAACTGTTGACACGTCATTACAATTAGCAAACTTTACACATGTTTAATTAATTACCTTAACCGCTTTTATCAGGCGCCATATTTATGTCGTATTTTTTTATTACAGATGAACCAAAAGTGCAAAGTGTGTGGGGAGCCGGCGGCCGGGTTCCACTTCGGCGCGTTCACTTGTGAAGGATGCAAGGTAAATAATATGGATTTCTATCATTACTGATACCATACAGCTTTAATGAAGTAGAAATGCTTTCTAGTTAAACAACAAGGGGTTCTTGGAACTTGGTATTATAAAGACAATTCTCAGAATTCATCAGTACGTGCAGAAACCATGACTAGGTACTAGGTTTCTTGTTGTCTTTAGGTCACTTGTAACAGTAAAAGTATTTCATCAAAAAAATTTAAAGATCAAATTAAAAGTCACAGGTTTAAATATCAATTCGATGTATGTTATTCTTTCCTTATGCATAATACATAAAAATATTTAAAAGTCCAGCAATAGAACTTCAAATAGGTACAAATCGTTAAAAGTTGGATCTTGTAAAACGCGTAACTCAATGTAGTTATATGTCACACTTGTGAATAGGAGATCATTTTAAATATTAATTAATATTGATGTAAAACTATTTATTGACAACCCATATCTCAAGGGCATTGTCCCAATTATGATTTCCTACGAATAAAAACCTATACTCGATAATCGTTTTAACGCATATAATTTATTAGAATATACATATAACGAGCTATTAATTACGCTACATGTTACCTAACCCAAAAGCACGAAAATCGTTCTAATTATTAGGAAATTAAAACATTCAATCGGAAATGTAAATTTCAACAACAGTACCAAGGATCATTGATTGTTTCACACATACGTTTGTTAACCACCGAAAAATAATTTTATTTTCAAACCAAGTACGTGTAAAAAGATTATTTCATCATTTACGCCATAACGTATTACAACACTTTTTAAATTACTTCTTTAGTATTTGACGAATTGAATTTGTATTCTTAGTTAGTGAAAATATAAAATGTAAAATCGATTCGAATATAGGACCTTGATCGATTGGGACCTTGTGCCACCATCAAACATGACCAAACTAAATAAAACAATAGCATATGTAGGTCCTCAACCTTTCATCTTTATAAACATGAAGACATAATTAAAACTCTACGTACACCATTAAAGTCGATTTATAAACATCGCGTGACTCGATTAAAATCAACAATAAATTGATTGACACCGTATTCGGATATAATTAGTAAATCCTAATCGATATGGAATGTCGATTTTATTAACATTAAACACTAGATCAGCAACGATATGAAAAACTATAACGTGCATATTGATAGTATTCCCGGTATTTTGTAAAAAGAAGCTAGAATTGTTCTAATTAGTTTGATTCCAGGAATGTTATCGTATTACAATGCAACCGCACGAAATAGACATAATAAAATAGATAAGCTAAGGGGTGCCATACTTTTTAGTTTAGCCGTTAATTATCGTTATAATACCCGCAAATATATGAATTATGGATGAAATAAAAGCGGCGTTCGACCCGCCACGTTGATGCATATAAAAACGCAAGTGCAAACCTAACAAATTCCGTGATCGATTATTGATATCTATAATTACTTTAAATCCTATTCTAACTCGTTTCATCCTTACTTCATTTGTTAAATGTTTGCTGATGCAAGCGATTTTCGTTCTTACGTAATAGAATTAAGTGCTATTTGTATGATTTCGTTTGTATGTCCGTTTGTAGATATCGGCTATGTCCGGGAGATGCACATGGATAACTCGATCAGCACGCAGAATCTTCCGTTATATTTTTTGTTGCTGCGTAGTAAATTAGATTGAATTTCGGCTGGTAACGTAGTAAATCTTGAAATATTTTCTACGTAACTATTTTGCCAAATAGAAAAAACAAATTATATTACACTTTGCATCGTTGAACTGCACCAACGTCGGACATGGATTGTCTGGATTAAAGCATATTCAAAGGCATAGCCTTAAAGCAAGAAGAACTGTTCAAAAATACTAAACAACTTGGTTTATCAATGTATTTTGTAGATCAACAATTACCAAACTTAGGCTGATGTAAATTTTGCAATTTTTATGCGCAATGATCGATATTTAGGTTATAGATTCAAATATGATGACATTTTTAATATGCCTATCTCAATGGTAGTACGAAATACTAACATTAACTTTACCTAAAACCAAATACTACCTAGAAAGCCTCTCTGTCAGCTGTCTAAACTAATTTCAACAGTTGATCTTAAAGAAGAGTCGGCGCTTTCAATGTTTAAGATACAATTATTCTCTTCTTTACGGTCACACGTGTAGCTGTGGCTCAAATTCTTCGTGTAATGACTTGAGTAGCATAACAAAAAAAGGCTTCCTATAAAAAAACTGAGGATTCTTCTATAAAATTAATCCAATTTAACCATAATTTGTTTCGGCCAGTTCGCGTAAACCCGTATGCTCACTAGTCCATACAATCGGCGATTTCCTCTTGCGTCAGCGCAATTTGTGAACGCAAGTGGAACAGCTACAATGGGTTGTGCAAGGGTGGAAGTGCCGCAGGATGTCTCCGACGGTCACCTTGTCACAATACTGCCGATTTTGCACGTTTATGTAACCTTGATTTACATTTAGGGTTATCAAAGTAGAGTACATTTATTTCATTTTAATTATATTTATTTTAAGGCGACTTCTGCACTAGGAATTATCCTTGTACCACGGGGGAGTTTAAAAATATTCAAACAACGGACACAAAGAATACTCAGAACAGCGATTTGTGAATCATGCAATTTTTGTCCCATATGGGAATCGACCACTTCTTGAACTCTGTAGAGGAAACCACTTTTGTAATCACAGATAGTTGTGTAGATTCCTCGCAATTGTAGGTTAAGTTTAATCTTTATAACGAACCTTAAGAGCAGAAACAACAGTTAGTGTTTTATTTTAAGAAAATGACTTGAGCTAAAAATTTAAGCAAACGAAATTGTTGTTAATTCATTTTCTTAATTGATTGTGTGTGCACATTATCGTTTTCTAGGCCGACGCGGTGTACTCATAAGAGTACAATTACGATCATAAAAAATCTTACAAAGACAAATACACTAAAATGATAAAATATTAATTCTTCTATCGGCCTACAATTCTTATCAAACCTCGAAGGCTTAGCTGACAGGAAGATTTACTTACTTGTGTCTAAAACATAAAGCATTCACTACAAACACGTAACACCCACAGCTCTATATAACTCAAAAAAGTGTAATCCAATTCATCAGTAGTAACCCAAATCTTGTTAACGGCCCATTAACCTAACGATAAACATCCAGCAACCAAAGGTGGCATGCCTTGATGGTGTGCCTCAGTAACCACGGTTGAGCAACCAAAGTTCACTCGGCGGAAAATGGCCGTCGAAATCGAAACGATTTAGAATCATTTTCAAAATACTACGCAATTGCGATCTAGGCTAAACAAGATATGTCCGTGAAATTAAATAAATACTAAATTAAGTTCTGTGGCAAATAGATAGAATTTTTTATTTCTTTCTGATCCTATTTTTTGGTGTGGGTAATAATAACCTAGTGTGAGTCTTCTTGAATTGTGTAGAACCAATTGAGTGAACCTATATATTATAGAGTGATATAAAGTGTCATTGGTGTACAATTGAACATGAAAACCGAGACTGACAACACCTTTACACGCTCTTCATGACGAGCGGTCTCTAAGGTTTTTGTATAATACACCATAGCTTCCCGTTTTATCTTTCAATGCAAGAACTACCTACTGCTCTTCTCTTATAACAATTAACTGCCACGGTTACCAAGAATAGCATTCATAGATGTATGAATTCAAGTTTCAATTGCCTATGGAAATGTTGCAATTTAACGTTACTAGAGGCGCCACTAGTGCTATGAGTAACATCAAATATCGCCATCAGTATATTAACATTTTAAATTTGCACACACGTTTATGACCTCGGCTGATAGCACCTACACATATTTTAGGATTTTATTTCCTATTAGTGTCAAAAATCACTTCAATCTGTCCCCACCTTGATTTAAAAAAATGTTTATTAATGTTTATTGTGAAACGTTTGCGGAAGATATTATAACACAAAAGCGTTAGGCGTACATAATGATTATGCACAAGTTGGCCTAATAATAAAGTTGTCATTCATTCGTTTACAAATGAGTCGATAAATATTCCTATTGCACATGCTCACTCCATTGTTGCCGCATAAAGGCGAAACGTCATAATTTCAAATTGGAACAATATTAATCTAGTCTATAGTAGAGACGTACTCATGTTACGCGTTCAACAAGAACCAGAAGATTTAAAAAATTAAACAAAACATGTTTCTTGCATCAATATGTTTCATTTAACTAAGAATGCACTAGGTGTACACCGAGACAAATTTGGTCAGTCTGTGGATGTACAATCAGTATGATTAGTTGTGTTACTTTGCATTGCATGACGTTTCAAATAAGCTAAACTAACCGAGTAGACAAAGTCATTTTGCTAATCAAAACATTTATACGAAACACTGCAACATTAAATTCAAGTCTGTCTATACTTACCTCGTCTCATTGCTAAGCTCGAACGATTCGAAAATTGTATACACTTGAAAAACTTTACAGTGAGCTTTTCGAAAGCCACCTGCTGTTTTCATTAAATTGAACTTATGAGTTTTAATTCGAAACCTTTTGTCTTGGCAAGCAATTAATTTGCATATCGGTAACAATTATATAGCCACATAAAACGTTAACATAATATCACTAATAAATAGACGGTGCTAGGTTCGCCTCCCCTTTTACGTCGGATCTAAAATTTAAATTGGCGAAATGTGAAGTACTATGTATGTAAAACGCTTAAAAATCATGGCAACAGAATGACCTTCAATAAATATGTTTTGTTGAAAGTTTCGCGTAAAACAATGGTGAAGGCACTGTATTCTGAAATTTATAATAAACCGAAATTCTTCCAAAGTTTAAAGTCACTAAAGCTCTTTTTAAAATAGTCTCTTAGTCGCGTGCTAAGTATTAACATACAAACGGGTGCGCAAGAGCATCAGGTTTAATTACAAGACGCTCGAGACAAATTGACGACCGGCTGACATTAATAGCTACCATCAGTGGATAATATTTTACTAGACATTACTTAAAAAAAAAACAATTGTTTCTCTTACCGAATCGTTAATGAATGTAATCCTTAATTATAACTGTCAGTGTCATTGGAATGACTATCAATTTCAGTCGTTAAAGCAAATAATCGATGATTTTCAACCAGCTCCAACTACTAACTTGACTTAAAATCTTACTGGTGTAAACTTCTGTTTCATTGGAAGCACAGATATGCATAGTACTCATCGCTTGTACTGCTTAGCCAAACATCGATTGACTTGACCGCGCTTATGGTTTCTTAACTTCGAATGAGTATCTAAATCTTATATATAATTATAATTAATAATCTTTAGTTTAAAATATAACATTGCTTGCAAAATTGTTTTGCTTACGTAGTCATAATTATATGCATAATAAATAACTAAGCTATCTTCTTAATTTATACCTACATCACAAATTAAGCAACGGCACAAGTAACTCTGCTTTATCAACAAAGTAGAGCAGCATCCAACACACGTCTACCTTTCTAAGTTACATTTAACCTTTACCCCTGTAATTACGAACTCTGCCGCCCTCCATAAACTTACCGTCGTAATGATACAACCTTCAACAGTTACGCAATAATTGGAGCAGACTGTAAGGCGAGTTCACACGTTTTTGCCCCACACCAGCGATCAACATCAATCACCGCTGCCATTAACTGGCCGTCTGTACCCGCCGCTACTCGTAACTATACTGTTGATATCTTTTTTAGTTCAGCAGTGATTTGTCCTTTGATGTGTGAATTGCTTTTTAGAAAATAGAATGGCTTTCTTTTACCTGGTTTGACGACAATGTTGAAAAACAGTTTATTCGTACAACCTGTGCTAGAACCTTCATGTAAACCTAAAAATTCCGTCCTTCTTACTATAATTCTTTCTTTTTTATGCTACAAAATGGTTATCTTTATTGTGGACGCTAGCAACACTACAGCCATCACTCGCAAGGTACCGCTGACGATTGACGAGTAGCTAGGATGTTCGATAGATTGGAGATCTCTGGAGTATAAGATATGATCTCACTAAACAGTAGTTCTCATAATAAAACGCTTAAACCATTAAAGTGGATATAGTGACAAGAATAGACAAGGGTATGTTAAGCTGGTTTGGGCATGTAGAAGGAATGGACGAGAAAAGCTGAGGCTAGTGAGAGATAAGGCTAGTGTGAATGGAACAGTCGCAAGAGGAAGATCTAGAAGAACGTATCTCGATCAGATCGGAGGCGTTCTGGACAAAGACCAGGTTAAGAGCACCTTAAACTGACGAGCGTGTATGAGGAATGTGATGAAAGTGAATGAAGGTGTGTCAGGATCGTAGCAAATGGAAATCCGCAGTCTCTACCTACCCCTCTGGGAAACAGGCGTGAATCTATGTATGTATATATGTAAACCATTTACAGATCTGGAGCTTTTTTTTATACGACTAATTTGACAATCAAGTATTCGGTCCACCTGATGGTAAGTGGTCACCGTAGCCTATGGACACCTGCAACACCAGAGGCATCACTTACGCATTGCCGACCTTTTAGGAATAAAAGGAAGTGGGAAGGAGAAGGAACCGTAAGGTGGAAAGAGCGTGATTGGGCCTCCGTCACTCTCACTCAATGAATAAAACACAACAGTAGGAATACTGCTATTTCACGTCGATATTCTGTGAGAGGGTAGTCCTTCCCCGGTCGAGCCGGCCCATTCATGCTGAAATCAGCGAGACTCTACTATTCAACAAATTCCCAAATATAATTTCCCTGTGACAACAAAAGCGCGCAATTCCAAAATCTCTAACACACCTACTCATCACACAAAATAAGAAGAACGCGTTCAAGAAAAAAATCATTTAAGTGGTATCATAGCACTAAGAAATCTCGAACAGCAATCACGAAATACGATACTTACTAATGTGAAATACACCTCTTATAATAAGGTTGTCATCTCTATAAATAATGTTGTTCTGATAAACGTTCACATTCGCACGACTGCGCCTGCGCCAACGAATTATTTTCAAATTTGGAGCACATTCAAATTGCAGTAACGCACGCGATCAGGAAACGCTCAGCGGAAAAGATATTCAACGTTAGGACGCGATATACCTGTATTATTGCCATTACGTAAGAAAAAAGAAAACCTGTTTAAATTTCGTACAACTAAAAAACATAATTTATAAAGTGAAGTCACTTAAAATAATATCCATAGTTAATAAAATCATAAAACTATGTAGGTGTTGACAAGCAGGTATAGAAAACTGTTAACGTATATTTTGCTAAATTTAACAAGATCGACATTAGATTTATTACCACGTTAACAAATCTACATATTTGTTAGGATTAAGCCTTACTAATTCGCAATAAACGACAAATTTTTTTTTTCATTTTATCGGCTGTTTCTTCTGGTTACACCCTAACCTAAAACGGTCAAAAACATTTCGTAAGTCGTTCGGCAATAAATCATAGCCACTAATTTGCTTTTAAAGCCTTCTCTAGACTCATCTGTATGTGTAATCGTATTGTGCGGGGACAATTGTTCTCTCCACCTCTCTCTCCCCCTCTCTCGTACAATGGAGCCGCCGTAATTTGTCAACAAGAAACCTTCACGCGAAAAGAGTAAATCTTAATAGCCTTTTCTAAAATCGGCTAATTAATCGGTCATTTTAATTGGCTTTAATGTTCGGTCTATATGTCTAATTATATTTTAAACGATAATGACCTATTTTACGTTAATTGTTTTTCAATTAGCTGTGGAAAGTTGGCCTCTATGTTACTTAAAACAATATTAAGAACTTTGAGGTTATCATTTGTTATTAATATTAACACACTTAATACAACGTTTTTACAACTGTCTCATAACAACTTCGCCAGAATTATTTGAATTAATGCTGTTGCATACGGGTATCAAACGTGTATCCATCAATGAAATTGCAATAGTAAAGTCACCACACCGCCACAACAAAAGCAATAAAATAAAGTATCAAATGATTAAACTACTTTCACGGATTTATCGCGGTTTATTTTGTTCTACAACGTTTAATTTACACTTATCTTGACATTTCAGATACTTTTCCACGCTCATAATCGCTGAAAGACTGAGGCGTTAACATCTTAATATTTTGAATACTATATTAGCAAATACATCGTTTCTTTATTGATTAAGCTATCTATGCATAAAATAATTACAGTGAGGTTAAGTAAACAAACATATACGGTTCTTCTACTTGATTTTTATTCGTCAGTCAGTATATTACGAGTCGAGTAACACAATTAATTACTTTCGATACTTACACACAAAATGTAAGAACAACAAGCATCAATTAAAAACCAGATCAATATAAAACGGTTCATTTGTCGCAACGTCATAGTAGCGACACAACCTATTCACTTTGCAATACAATTCACGGGGTGAATCGATTCGTTTCGACTCCGTCTCGATCGCAATCGATTCAAATTTGCACTTACTCACTTTTGCGTGTACGGTCTTGTTTTATTTGTATCGATTGGCGACAATTAGACACGCAAATTTGAATTTTAAATCATTAATTTCTAGTCGAAAATTGATTGGCTGGTGGATTAATGATTGTCATTGTCTTAGAGGCCTCGTGTTGAAATTGTCAACGGTTGCAATTGTTGGCACACCGGTCAACTTATTGGAGCATGGCGATTTTTATTCCCGTCACGAAATCAACAGCGGCGTCCATCGGACATGTTATACGATTAGTATTGTTGCATAATTTATGCGATTGTGTTGGGTTCAAGGATCTATTGTACACGTCAGTACGTTGCGTAATAGACAACGTAAATTGATAGGTCAGTAATTAAATGTTTGCCGGTGAATTTGGGTCGACCTCGTCCATTTGTTTTTCTAGCTTGTACTGAAATGTTGTTTTCTAAGTTACATTTTCCTGGTATTGATTGGTTGTTTGAGCCTCGGTGTGAATAGCAGCTACGTTAATAAAAAAGCTAATCTACTGAATGCATGGATGTCGCAGTGTTATGTGGTCTACACGTAGATACTAGTGTTGTGGGTTTGAACCTCAACTTTTACATCTTACGAGTAGCTTCATGATTCGCAATCTATTGGGTTCAGTTTTCTATTATAATCAATTATAGAACAAAAATATGTGGCTTATAATTTATTGTGCGGAGTGTTATAGGCGTTCTTTATGTCAGTTATTTGAATATTTGTGGATTCGCCTGCGATTCACAGTTTTGATAAAAACGAAATTTTCAGGCCATTTCTGAATTAACTTAGAACCGGTTTATTTAAAATATGATTCTGTATATATTGTTTTTGCATGTTACCTATCAGTTTGTTGTAACTAGCCTAAAAAATAAATTTCCCGAGATATTCTATCGAAACATAAATTCATACAAGCTTAGTCCCACCGTCTGAGAATTTGACAGAAAACTGTTCCAATTTCGAATGTGACTACTCTTCTTCAAATCACGAGCGGTATCGATTCAGATTAAACGAATAATCGATTGTTTGAATGTCAGAGCCAATCAAAACATCGGTTCGCGATGCAGGTCAGTGCTTCTGAACGCAAACGCGGGATGACACGCGCTCGCGTTTCGAACCAACATTTATGTACCGTCGAAAAAATATTTAAATATCGATTTCGAATTCTATGCTATGGTAATAAGGTTATTAATTGATTGTGTAAAGTTTTTGAAGGGTAGATAGATGAACATTGGTAAGGTCACCACAGTAGGAAGCAGGTCAATATTTGAGGTTGTTAATGTTATCTGTTGTGTTCTCACGCTTGTTTCGCGTGCGTGATGCTGCCAACGGTTCATTTGGAAAGTCCACACGGAGTCTTCATTCGCTTTGTCACACTTATCGATAAAAAATCGCATCGAAAATCGATATAAAGTGATTCATGTGTTAAATTATCATTTAGACAGTAGTTCTATTGACGTGTTTCTTTAATTAAACGTAATATATATTATATGCATGTATCTAAAACCAATTCGTGTTAGGTCGGGATTATGGAACGATAATTTGTAGCATTCAATAAGCCGTTAAATGCGTATCGCAACTGATAAGTAGTGGTGCCTATTTGCATAAGAGTAAATTATAAGGAAATAAAAAGGCTGTTGTAGACTGGCAATAATCCCATGGCTATGGCATATCTGAGCTGTATTACAACAAAGTAAACACTATAAACACAGGCCGGTCACCATTAATACACTATAAAGGCGCTGTATAAAGTTATTGCGGTACATTTTGCTGCGATGAGAATGTCTAATAGTTTTCATGTAGGTATTTAGCTAATTTTTACAGCAAGACTATATATTATGTAGTGTATGTTGCCGCAACTTTGTTGGTGTAGACAGCCCAGTACGTTACGTTGAACCTGCGAGCTCCAGTAATCTAGCTTTTTTCAATACATCTATGAAAATATATTTAGCCACGTTTAAATTCGAACTTTAGTTTCCATGCGTTAATCAGACCTACAACAATAAGTACATTGGGGAACGATTAAATATGTCAAATATTTGGCTATCGTATCTTATCTTATGTGGGGGCCTGTCAGTGCAGACCGGCGACACTTCGACCCAGTGGGCTCTTTTGTGTCGACACTTTTCCAATAACGACTGCCATAGATGTTCATGGCAGCCGGGACCGACGGCTTAACGTGCTCTCTGAGGCATGCCTGCTCCATGGAGCAGGCGATAATTGTCAATCAATACGCACATAATTTCGAAATGTCATGTAACTTCCGAAAGTCAGAGGTGCACGACGTGGGTTTGAACCCGAGACCCACTGCATTGCTGTCTGTTGGTATCCTCACTGAGCTATCGCTGCTCTTAATATTTGACTATACTACTATATGTAAGAACTGAAAGATAAAAGAGATACATAGATATTTCTTTGCACCTTTTTCATACAACTAAGGTAGCAAGCAATACTTTTCCTTACTAAATATTCAGCGTATTCTGTAGCTTATGAATTATGATCGTTTGTAAGACACGAGGCTCATGCGCGTTGCCAACCCTAAGAAAAATTTAATAAAACTTTTTTATTTCTATTTTCTAAGGGTGGTCTAAATTTCCTTCTTGTTAGATAATCTGCTCTGCGAATCCTTCACTGTTACTACGAGACGCAATAACAATGGTATTACTCTTACAATGATTTCCTATAAGCCGGTGGAACTATTCCAGGCAAACAGGCTCATTTAAACTATCACCAACTAAATTTGGCTGCAGCGAGCTATTTAAGTTCCTTTCCAAAACGAATCATAACAATTACACCAAGTAATAGTTGAGGTTAGTGCCATGCATTTCATTTTGCCACAGAACACGCAAGCGAAGTCGGCAGCTATTAAAACATAAAATCAAAATGGCTTCCTATCCTCAACAACCCTTACACGAGACGTGCGCATATTTAAAATAAACACCGCCAAGCAAATTTATTACCGCACCATTAAATCTTATCACCTTTTAATGGTCTATAAATAATAACTAAACCATAAAAAGTGTGAGTATACTGACGGCAAAGTCGAGCCACTGTATTTTATGAAACACTATGACATTGTTTTAAGTCAATATTGTTAACGAACATCGGCTAAGACCATATAATATTATATCAGACTATTTGCTCTTAAGACATTCTACAATGTTTGATTGCACGGAGAAAACAGTACTAGTCACCTCGTCAATTCATCTGAGTGTTAAATACTCGATCCTTATCTAAAACAAACATGTGTGTGGTCCACAAATATTTGTTCCGAATCTGGGCCTTCTATGCGTTTGTTGGAAAACCCTACGACATAGGATTGCGGGAAATCCCTACCGCCGACAAGGTCTTTTCAAAACTTGTTTCTTTGAAGATTGTTTGAAGCAACACAGAGTCCGGAACCGTGTGATAAACGACAATACTCTACCTCCTAATCATATGGAACCTAAACGATTACTGGCAAAATGTTGGCCTAGTATACTTCTGTCTTCACTCTCAATGAGAGTATGTTCATATACATACCATCGTTCTATTACGGGATAGTACAATTTATGATATTAACATATTATATTATGATACAAACAACAAGCACTATGCATATATATCTCAATTCTTAGAGACATCTCATCTTACGTAGACAACTTGTAACTTTATTAACTAGTTAGCCATCATAACTGTAATATTACGTACATATTTATATTTATTCAGTTATAAAATACAATGGCGAACCTTGGCTTAATGTACAAGTAATGATCAAACTGACCATGTGTTGTTACAGATTTAAAATAAGCACATTACTTATGGCTGAAGTGCTTTGGACTACTTAGTATGCACATGCGCGAGCCTTTGCTTTATTTTATAATAGGTCCTCGAGACCGAAATTGCAGAAGAGTGTGTGCAAACACAAGTGCGCTCTGTATTCCTTCAGTTTAACAGTTTGATGGGACAGTAATCCAACACAACCGGAAAGATCAAGAGAACTGGCGTAGTATCAAATATAGTAGTGAAAAAGAAAACCTTGATAGCCTATGGTAACTTTACCATCATGCGACGTTAGTGGTCTAATAAATAATATACTTAATATTTTATAAATAACATATGTATATTATACAGAGCCACCGATGGCCGCTTGTCTTTCGTAATTAATAACGTCGACACTGTATTAATACAGTGATAACTATTGACTGTATTGATAAATTACATCCGTAGCAAGAAAACCTATAAAGCCTCAATATTTATTAAAATCCGAGTGATTTAAAGAGTAAGAACGTAATTGCATATCTACGAGGATCTCCTTGTAATTGCTACTACTAACGCCATCTAGTAGTACATATAAGAAATAATACCTACATTTCTTAATAGACTATAAGGTTTTTAAAATTGGTCGTCAATATCTCAATATAAAAATCTCAATGTCTTTATTTATGAGAATTATTACGAAGAGTTCTATGGCACGTATAAGTTACCAATTGTATTTAGGTCACGTAATATGCATAACACCTGCCATTAAAGCCATAATTAATATTGTATTGAAATATATATAAAATATAAGTTCAAATGTACAATATACCGAAGCTCACAAAAACAATCGGTACGGTTTCATCAGTTACGTCGTTGCCTAGCAACGTATTATTTATTGTTCTCTTGCATTCACCTCGGCTTGCGCCCGCGCATCCTTTGCTTTTATGACCGCGAGCTAGTGCAGGGTGTACAATTGTGGGTAGGAATATATTGGCGATTTGTATTGAATTGACGGCTTATATGAAAATAACAGAAGAGAATATTATAAGGGTTTGAACTATAATAAAATAAAATAGGGTTACAGTTTTTTAATAAAATCTATGGGTATTTAATAAAAGAATATGTTTGGTACGTGTCCAAATAGTAGCAGATAATTGTTCTTTTCTTCTTCTTCTTCAACTTCTTAAATTCTTCTTAAATTGTATTGCCTAGTGGATTACAATAGCTACCCATTTTTATTTTTATTAGTCAAGACATAACCTACAGATATAATTGTATATAAAATTGTTAAACAGTTCCTAGATAATTTACCTAAATGAATAATAAATGATTTGATTTATATGATTATAAGAATAAAACAAAAGACGAATCGTAGCAAGTATGAATCCATAGTTTCTATCTAATAGGCTGTACCACTTACACACTTACACACTTATAGTCTGTACAGTCGATGGAGGAGCACCTAGATAAATGTTCTCTGACTAGATCAGAGACAGACTAGCCAAAAGTACCCTAAACAGACGAAGAAGCAAAATATAGCACGATCGTACCGAATGGCAACCTACCCATCCAGAAAACATACATATGTATCTGTATAAAAGTTTCGCAAAAATGCATAAGGTGTAGTATTTAAGGTTTAAAATTATTTTATATTACATATATTATGTATTAGCTTAGGTATGATATCGTTTTAGGATATTCTGTAAAGGTATTGGTATTATAATGTGTTTTAATTAAATAAATTAATAAACGTATCCAATTAAATTAGATTTAGTTCATTTTAATATTTATCGGAATAATGATTCGCTGGCGCATTGTGCACTTGTCGCAAGCGCGCGCAGGTCATAGGTGCGCGGCCGCTCGTAACTCCGCCGCGCGGCGCCGCCCGCGCACCGCTAGCGTTGGGCACCTATTTATGCATATACTGATTATTAACTACGTGTACTGTCACATACACTGGACAGTGTAATTGAGATACTACCTATATCATAAATGAAAAATTCTAGATCATAATAAAGCAAACATAGAGATTGCCAAGTTATGAAACCAAAACTTCTGAATATTTATGATTTACAAACATGCAGCTATATATCCGAAAAGATAGAGATGTATTACACCCACACTCCGCCTGGCTATGGCTATGGCTTTAGGTGCCACGTAACGGGGGCAAGCTTATTGCCCTCCAACGGGCACATTTCTGTGCAGCTACTGACATTTCTTGACAAAAAGTAAATAAAACTTTGCACGACCCTGCAACCGCGCCCGCGCGCACAGCAGTCGCATTCAGTACCGTTATGCCACGGCGGCCAGTAATATAATACCAGTACATAATCATCCTTTATAGATTCAGGCCCGAGCCTTCAGAACCGAATGGGCTTAAGTAACCCGCTGTCACTTTCAACCTCAAAAGCAACTGTCGATTTCGTAGACATAAAACGAATTAATAGCTCTAACGAGTTGCATATCATGCGCGGCCATGTTCCACGAGTTGTCTTTAGCATAGACTATTCATACCAGTGTGCCTATGTATAGTTTTCAATAAGGGATGCTTACATAGTCACATGCCTATAATCCCGAAAGGGTAGGTAGAAGTCTATCACACCGTAATGTAGACATTGCTAGCTATAGTTTCAGGTGTCACGTTATAGGGGGCGCGCCTATTGCGGACTATTAGGCACAGTTCCAGACTCTATGCTACAACTGAGATATTCTTGACTGAAAATTTTACAATAAACTTTTCGGCCTTGCAATTTCGCCATGGTTTTAGATCCTACATATCGTGCTGATCTTGAATCGATCCTGTGGCTGCAAGTTCGACCTAACGAAAGCATTAACTGATGCCACTGGACCGACGAAGCAACTTTTGGCAGCCATTTTGCAATTCACTAATAAGCTACGTTATTCATATGAATATTAGTTATTACTTAAGTGTTAATGAATATAGTGAAGCCAATGGATGACGCGCGATAACTAAGGGACAGTTCTTATGCAATCTATGTTCGAATGCATCTAATTGATAGTCATATTAAACATATGACGCAAGAACTATAAGCCACGAGATGAGAGGCCGGCTTTTATCTCTTAAATTAATTTACATGTCTTAGTAACGATGCCTCTTTGGTGTCGTTGTATGTCTATTTGTATTCGATTCCTGAGTCGGGAAAGTGTTATTGTATTTTTCTTTTACGAAATTCTTAGTAGTAGCGCAGTGTCTTCAAATACGCTTGTTAGACTGCAGTAAGCTTGCTTACTATTATGTGGATCTTAAAATATATCTGGAAAAATGTAGGTTTAATAGACCTCTACTACTTCTTTGGGGCTCAGACGTGAGCTTATGTTTGTATTTCCATTATTATGATGTAATGGCCGTTCTTGCAGTTTATAAGGTATTGAACAGTAAGTAACATGTGTATACATTTATATACAAAGAGCCACCGGTACATAACAATACAAAACTTATAAAGCATTTTATTATCTTTTCTTTTAAATTAGCGATGTCATCACCAAAATACACCTCACTGATAGACGCTAAAATCGTGCTTATGTGAATAAGGAAGAAGGACTAAATTCGCAAACAGATACAGTGCTTAGAATAACACCGCGATGCCCGGTAGGATTCGAATCACGCACGCAGCACGTTCAAAGATGGCATTGTTTCAGTTTAAATTCTTCATCTATGACGTGATCCTGCAATCGGTTAATTGTAGGGTCACCATCGGCAGGATATTCCAGAAATATCCGGCTAATAATAAAAATCTGTATTCCTATAAATGTATTCACAGAATAAAATCATTAACTGTTTTTCTGTGCGTTTGTATTATTTATCTACAATGGTTGAATCAGTGGTTTTCAGTAATTATTCCGTTTAAAAAATAGTATTTATTTAATTTATATCGGTTGACAAATAAAAATATATACTTTTGTTTTAAAGTATGCTTATGACACATAGATTCATTGCATTCACTCATGTTCGCGATTATGAAATCGCAAATAGAGCTGGATCTACAATATTATGAAGAGCTTCTATTTTTGAACGCACTAATCTAAATCAAAGACCTAGCTCGGGCTTTCACTAAAAGCACGGCTGAAATGCAAAAATCGTAGCGAATGGAAATTTGCGGTATGTCTGCCTGCCTTCAGGATAAAGACGTAAATCTACACCTATATGATGAAAATCCGAAATTAAGCCCTCTAGTAAATCTTTATAAGCTACTTACGATGCTACGGACATTTTTGTCTCAACGGACATTTGCAGACTTACCTTTTATGGGCAAAAGTATGGTAACCCTACCGGTGGCCCGTTAATTGTCATTCACCGGGCGATGTGGCGTTTTGCAACCATTTTGGTAATGTTAACGCGTGTACGTTTAGTTAACGCTCGTATTTCATGTTCGTATCTGTGTATGTTGTAGCGTAGCGTAGGTATGTTTTTGTGATGTAGCGTAATAAATAAATAAAATATTCTTTATTTCGGATAAGCAACATCCATATGGGTTAGTAAACAAAAGATAACTTATACCTATGTTAATAAACTTATTATCTATTTGGTAACCAGGCTGTTGTTCAAAATACACCTTTGAACAACATCACCTAACAAAGGGGAATCATACCTCCCCGCTATGGTCTTCAGGATGGAGTTGGAGCTACCCCGCACTCTGCAGAGCAAAGAGGCAGATTTCTGTCTGACGATGGCGTGGAAGCCATCGACGTATGCTTGTGCAAACATACCTGATGTACTGCAGAAACGGGGCAGCCCCATCAACATCCTGAACCCGTTATTATATTGGACCCGTAGAGCGCTGATAGCCCGCTGTAATGTTAAATAGATCTGGACTTGAATTCGTGTAAATAAGTAGAGATTGCATTTTAATGTAGTGCTTTTAACACATGATATGTGAGTATATTTACGCATAATCGTATATTATTTTTATAGCTAGCTATGTCCCGCGGTTTCACTTAGTCTAAACTGACGTTAATTCTCATGTTCATGCTACGCAAGTAAATTACATAGAATCACGCCAATAGATATATCCCGAAGAGGTAAATAAAAACCCACATTTAGCCAGTGATGTTGTTTCACGTATTCTATCATGTCAATTATTAGAATCCATGCGACTACTAAAAACGTTCTCACAAAAAGCCCAATGAATACTTGCCGTGATCTGGGAATCACACCCGAGACCTAACGATCGCACGCAAGAGATTGCACTCTTAGTATAAAAAAAAACCTTTTTTAAAACATAAATGTTAAAATCATAAATACTTACATCGTTAAATTAAATTGTACTATGCCCCAAAAGATAACAAACTAATGATCTATACGGATCTTTGAAATCTAATACTGATCTAGCAAAAAGTTTAAAACAATAGCCCAATATTACGTAAGAAATACAGCGAATTATCAAGGTCATACGAAAACAAAACCATAGTTAAACGAATGCTTCAGACCGGAACCGAACCCGCGGCCCATATCCACAGGAAATGACGTTAAGCCGTGAACATGACATAAGGCAAAGTTTTCACTATCAGAGCTATGCGCTCGGGCGGGCGCCACCGAGCCGTGTAAACGAGACTTTAGGTCAAAATTACCGTGGTTTCAATAGTTAGCGGTTTAACTCATTTAGTTTTGTTTACATTTAGAATCCAAAGTAAAACGCATTACTAGATATTTATAGTTATAATTTACAAAATAATTATTTTTAAGATACCATTTCTATCTGTGCTTACGAATGGCGCAGTGGTTAATACATAAAAATCTTGAAGGTACCATTGTGCCACCATGATATTTCAAGATAAAAAAGTGATCCCGAGATCTAGGTCTAGGAATCCTAAGTCAGTAAAGTATAATATTTCTAAAATCGCTCTTGTAATAGTCAGTAGCCATATTGCGAAAGACTTAACAGTCATTCATCAAATAACACAATAAAATATAATAGAAAATCGGATTTTGGATTTAACTAGCGATGCGTACAATTGAAATTGAATTATATTATCTTCGAATATAAAAATGTATGCTGCACTTTTGAACATGCAGAGTAGGTTTCGCGATGAACACAACTGTGTTCGATTATCAATCAAATGTAACTGCACATCAATAGATTATAACTTATAATCGTAGCGCCATCTATGACCGAACCAAAGAACTAACGTTACAAATTTTCTACCATGAAAACCCATAAAGAAAATCATGCTATATAATAGCATGGTTTCCTTATCCTTTATTTATGAAAAGCAATATTATTTAAATTGGCCTCATATTTAATATCAACCTACGACCTACCCATCCATTTTACGCACGATGCATAACATTACTTCAACTCGTGATATTTATAAATATGCAATTGAAGTATGCATATGCATGTCCATGGCCCGGCAGCAACCCGTTATGCTTATTAAATTTAATTAAATCTTATAAAGCAATTACTTAGCTGTTATTTAGGGTCGTTCGTATAGTATGATTGTGACAAACATAATTGATGTGCAAACATGAATGTTCGTTTAAGATTATAATTATTATTATCGCGTTGAATAATAATAATTTGCTAAGAAATAGTTACACATATAAAGTCATTTCTAGATAGTATGTCGCTAGTCAGACCCGATGCAACTATGTCCTAGCGGGAATGTCATTTTCAAATCCATATGATTGTAAAAGAAAAGCTGACAAAATAAATTCAAATAATAATCTTAAGTCATAGTTGAGAGCTACGACTTACTAGAATAATAAAACATTATAAATTAATTTTCTATCATTTAAAAACAGTAACAAAGTTATAATTAACTATAACAAGTATATAAGGTAGTCTGAAAATAGCAAAACTAGCATTTCGGAATGTGTGTTTTCCTCCTTCTGGTATAACGAACAACTTTATAACATAGACAATTTAACTAACCTATTCTTCTCTTTTTTTCCAGTCATTCTTCGGCCGCTCATACAACAACCTGAACTCCATCACGGAGTGCAAAAACAATGGCGAATGCGTCATCAACAAGAAGAATAGAACAGCCTGCAAGGCGTGTCGACTGCGCAAGTGCCTCATGGTAGGCATGTCCAAGTCGGGCTCCAGATATGGACGGCGCTCCAACTGGTTCAAAATCCACTGCCTTCTCCAAGAACAACAGCAAGCTGCCCAGTCTCAATCACCTCCAAGAGTGCCCTCTTCTCCACATCATCTGGCACCACCGTTCCCACCTCATCTCTTCCCTGGACTTGCGAGACCAAGAACAAAAGAAGAACTCGCTCTCCTCGGCCTAGATGACTACAAACCACCCTGCTCAGCATCCCCGGATTCTCACAAAAGCGGCTCCTCGCCAAAGTTAGACGAAAAATCTAGACTCACACAGTCCAGACCGCCAGATAGACCCCTGACACCTCCCAGGGATGCCTTCGTCCCTATGCCACTACCCAACCTCTCCTTGCCTCACTTCCCCCATTCGCCTTTCTTACCACCGCCGCCGTTCAGCCCATTTGCGCCAAATCACCCGCTGCTGTTTCCCCCTGGGTTCCATTCCTTATATTCGAGACATTTACTCGACCACGCAGCGTTAAGGCAAGCGGCCGAGAACAACAATGACGTCAGAATTGATGACCACAACGCAGACCCATCAAAGCGTTTCTTTCTTGACGAGATTCTAAAGCAGCAGCGGTCTACGCAACCTACTCCTCAGGAGGATGTGATCTCTGAGGCGGAATTTGTTCCCACTCCGCCAGCTGAAAGGAGAACGTCTGAGTCTCCGCTCCAAGAGAATCCTATGGATTTGTCAGTAAAATCTGATGGTAGATCAAGTTCAGCACGGCGAAGGTCAGATGATAGTGAGGTTATAGTGCCAGATAATGATGATGGTGACTCTGCCAGTGGGGCGGGGTCCGCCAGCGAAGAGGAAGACGTATCATACTCACAAATAAAGAGGATCAAGCTGCACCCGCTGGACCTCACCACCAAAGTGTGACGTCACACCGCACGTCACTTAGTGTCGTTAATAGAGACTATATAACTATTGTCAGTGAATGAATCAAGGCCAGTACAGAGGAATGTGATTTTTGTTTAAGCTCAAACACTGCGCGGATGTTGTTTGAATTGTTATCGCTTGAAAGAGTCTATCCAAATACGTATAATAAGTAATTTTTAGTTATCACAATGTTATAGGTACTTAACGAGCCCGGTATATGGTTATGTACAAAACGTTTTGTAAATAAATAAATTATTCATTGTATAGTGTAAGCTAGGTTACTATAGATAATGATTTATGTTTTTTTTTGAGAATGGAAACAGCCGGGTGTTGCAACATTCCATTTACAAAATCTTATATATTTTTGTATAAAAATTTGAATATAATTTATTTCTAGTAGAATTTCGAAGTGTTGTTTGAGATTGTAAAGTGTTAACTTCGGGTGCATTGTGAAACTTTTCTGTATTTCTTTAAGTCTTCGTATATCTAAGTTCTATTATTTAATCACGACTGTCTGTACTTTTGTATAATTTTGTTACTCTTATTATCTCTTTTAGAAGATATGGGTCTGTACGACAATTTTAGTATCTTTTTCACTTTTATAATAAAAAGAGATGGTAAGAGCCAAGTGGAGATATACTCGAATATGTCACAAACATTCCTATTTTTGCTCAATATTATTGATGTATACTTTCTGTACACATGTCCATTTACTCAAAGTATTGAAATTATTAACACATTCATACTCAAATGTAATACTTTGACAAACGTGTTTTTTTTGTAAATATAAATATAGGTAGAGTGTTTTTTTTATTTCGTAAACAAATGTTTGTAACGAACACATTCCACGGAGACGTACAAAATAAAATATTCACGCACTCGATTATGGCTTTTGATTTTACGATCCTTTAAAAAAACACATGTTACGTATCCTGTATGGGGCAGGCAGAGGTGTACCTCTGCTAAACTTAAGATGACAAAATATATCTCACCTAAATTTCACCAGCTATCTCACTGAAAATGTCATAATAGAAAAATCCTTTTAGCTGACTAAGGAATCGAACTCGTGACCTCATGCACAGTTCTTTATTAGCGCAAAGAAAATAAAAAAAGACGGTGATCCACTTAGTCGCCCAAAAGGATCACCTTCTATTACATACACCTACACCATTGCTGCCTATGGGTATATTATACCTCTGTTTACCTGTTTAGAGATATAGGCGAGAGAATAATATGTTTTTATATACGTTAAACTTGTAAAGCAATAACCATAGGTCAATTTAGCAAATAGAGATTCATGTCACTCTAGCAGCCTTGAAATAGTAAACTATAAATAATAAATTAAAGACAAGAAATATTTTATTATATAAAGACACCGACAGCTACGTATTATATTATAGATACTAACCCGAAGTCTCAAGGCCGAAAGGTATTATTTAAAATTCTATTTAAAATAATATAAATTTGTACCTGACCCAGTCAACCCTGAACTCTAAAGACCATGATGTGTAGTCGCAATTTTGAAGTTTGACCAATCAAGGTAAAATAAAAGAACATTAACCGGTAGTATTCCGCCGGCTCGCATACCAGCCGGCAGATTTGTACCCGTCGTAGGCCGGTGGCTCGCATGCGAGCCACCAAATTGGCGCCAAAACGCCGCGCGCCGCCTTCGCTTAAAACCGTATATTACCAACCTTACCGATCAAAACTGATTGCCTATTGGCTACGAATAGCCGTACAAATCTGCCGGCTGGTATGCGAGCCGGCGGAATACGACCGGTTAATGCTGCCTACTCGCTAATTCACTGACACCTTGAAACTTCAATAAGTAAGAAAAAATTCTAACTAATGGCTCTTATGCACGGTGCGGGTAAAATACAAAAGTTAGGGCATTTGAACGAGTTGCATGCATTGTGTAAAGGATTGATGTCAGCTACCCATATGATTATATGATTCATTTGCACATATAGTTTACCCGAGTCTGAGTAGCTTGCGCATATAGCCCACGCAAGTAGTTTGGGTATGTAGCCCGCGCAAGTAGCTTACACATATAACTCGCCTGAGTAACTTGTGCAAATAGTTTGCGCATGTAGCCTACGCGAGTAGCTTACTGTAGCGCGCGTCAGCTACTTGCTTCGTGTACAAGCAGCATATAAGTAAGTGCCGCGCTCCTACGATTAACGCATGTCTTGAATCACCCGGGCAATTTTCCCACGTGACGCGTGCAGTGCTTCTACCTTTGACAACTTAAACGTAAGTAAATTGGTATACGCCTAAATAGCCAGAAGGGGAGGAGGGAAAAACTAGTTATATTAAGTAGCTAAATTCAGAACAGTTGTAATTACCGTGCAGAAACTAAGAATTACCTAACACTAAATTTGTACTTCAGAGATCGAACTTTGCTATCTGCAGTTGCGTATACGCTTACACATACACAACAACAGCGTAATCAGAACAAACTGCTATAGTAAAATAGTTTAGTATAAGACTATGCTAGGCTATTTTAAATAACTTACAAATTAACGACTTTACTTATGAATTAGAAATGGAACTTAAAGAACGAAATTCCTTTTCATTTTATGTTTAAGCTTTCAAAGAAGTGTTGCAAATGAGAAAATTTAAAATTACATGCATTCACTCTGCATGCTTTGACTGCAAGACTTATAGGTTTACGAGGTCAACTTGCCAATACTAATACGCCACCTACAGCGAATTCGTTTCTGACTTGAAGTAAATAATGATTTCTGTATAAATATATACAAATTAGACAAACAAGCATACAGCCCGAGTAATCATCAACAGTTATAGTAACTACAGTAACTTAAAGCAGGGTCTACAACGCGCGTTGGTTATACCTAGTGTTTTAAACCAAACCAAACGCGTTGTAGACCCTGCTTTAAAAGTATAAGCGAAATATAGGCGAAAATAACATTTTATAAAAGGACAACCCTGCTATACACAGGTTTTATTACCTGTGTCGCAGGAGACTTTGCAACTATTTAAACAACGGACACAAAGAACACCCAGACTCGGAACAACTAATTATAAATGAAACAAATTTTCCTTCGAAGCGACCACCAAAACCACTACGCCTTCCGAGCAGTTGTTAACCATTAAAATCCCTGATTCCGTATTTAGATTATATCTACATATATCCCAATACTATTCTTCCTCGTTGGCGCAACGGTAGTGAATGCGATTATCGTGGTCAAGTCCTCAATCCACCATTCCTCAAATCATTTTTCTGTCTGAAACTGTGTCCGGTAGATGCCTATAATTATATGGCACCTAAAACCACAGCTGGCAAAATGTGAGTGTAATACATCTCTGCTTACTTCTTAGACTATGCATGTATTGCCTAAATAAAATGCTTACGTCCTTGCCTTCTTCTAAAATACCAATTTTCCTTTCATATTAATAAGACGTTCAGATTTTTTGCATTCACCACTATATAATAATAACATTTGATAGATTGACATGCAAATAACAGGGTGCGCCGTCTACAACAATCAATTCATGAATAAATCTAAACATTTGTAACAAAAAACTAGCAAAATGTCAGCTAATTTCCATAAATACGATAGAAATAATAACTGGAAACTAGGAAACCTGTAATTTTTGTTCAAAGTCGCTATATTACTAAACGGTTAACGAGACATCGTTTCGTGTTGCTATATAATGGTTATGAGGAGACCACCCCGGTGGTAACGAGGCTTTTACAGAAACACAGTTTATGACGTCCCCATAGTACACTGTCTCACAATAAGGCGGGAAATTTGTAAGAACTAGTTGACGTTCACGGTTTTCTACAAGCATTCAGCTACATATTAATGTATGTTTCAAAGGGATCTGCAATGTGGACTGCACATACTACTAGTACTAATAGAAAAGGAATGTTCAGCAAGATACTATTTCAAGAAGCTACCGAAATATTACAAGTTGAATTTAAGATATGAATATACAATAAGTTGATACCCCCTTTATCTACGACCCCGTGCCCTGAATTAAGTTCTCTGATAACAAAAATCGTTGTCAAATTGTTGTTCCTTCTTTCTCAATCAGTAAATGCATCTTTCTTATAGTGTTTATGGCTCGGTATTTCTTTATAGGACCCTAGAAACTCTGCGCGAATACATCATAAAATTATTTGGCTACAATCTTTTTTACAGTTGTGGTTCAATCACAGCAATTTTACTTCAAACGTGCCGCTATACTTTACCTCTCAATAAAATGAAATATCTAAAATAAAAAGTGACACCGCGACTCGGCCTTGCCCATTCATGTCATTGAAGTAATTGTGATACATAATGTTCAGTATTTATTACCTACTGACATCCTAACATTCAAATTCCTAAATTACACATTTGCAATATGTCGTAACAAAAAAGTAGCTTCACAACAAAATCTGATAAATAAATCATCATATATTATTCAAGTTTTACACATAATAACTACTTACAGCTCACACTAAATTATCAAAAAATATTATTTTAATATCTAATCATCTTTTACAAGGATCGGTTCTGTTTGACTGTCGCAATTCTAAAATATCTAACGTGGTGTTACTTCATTCATGTAATGATAAATATAATATTAAACCTGTATTGTTATGCAATACGTATTTATATTTTTATGATATTTATTAGTTTATCTTTTATTATTGTTAATAAAGGACTGTTCTATGCTCTCTGAAAAAGTGTAATAAACTAATAATTGACGTGATATGTATAACAAAGAATGCTGGCAAAATGCCGTACGCCCATGATAAAAAAGTAACTAGAAAAAAAAGAGAGTAGATGACAATCTCATAACTAAATTTCACTTTATGAACTAAATTTATCTCACATCAATCGATAAAACAATAATAAACGTCTATATAATAGAAACATAATTACCACATAATACCTTGCTTGCCAAACAGAAGTGAGTCTATGTATAAATATCTTGCAGGCTATATATAACTAGAGGTTAAACAAAGAGCCGTCGTCTCATACCCTGTACCACTACCCCGTTCATACGAATTATACACAAAAATGGTTTAATATACAAGCATTAAATGTAAAAGTATAAAAAAGAGCAGACCGCAACAATCACCTGTTTTTTTGAAATTCAGTTTGTCTGACCTGAATGATGAGTATAATTTACCGATTTCTGCTCGATTCCTTTCAGGTTTTTCATTAAACTAATAATCCTCATACGGTATAGTTGCGGTAGGTCACGCTTTCGATTCTGGCGAGGTCGTTAGGTTAAATTCTAAGTTTATGCATATTCATGAGCACACCGCTGATTTTTTTGCTCGTCTACAAGACTTGAAATATTAGTTACTTTAATTTTAAAATATCTAACGATTGCTATAATAGCGAAATATCGTTTACTGATAATTTCTCTAAGACTTTTTACTTTTCTCTGACGCATTTCACCAATGTTCGAAAATATGTTGGCCGCAGGTCGCAGCCATATAGTTTGCACTGAGATCCTGCAATGATCAAAATTTTCAAGCTACTTGAAGTCTGTCATCAAGTCAGTGTGATAAGTACCACTAGAGTTGTAATCGAATTTACTCCTTTTTTCAAATGTGGGCAACGCACTTCTGAAACCTTTAGGGTTGCAAATGCCCAGTGGTTACAGTAACCGTTTACCTTCACAATTCGGATAGTTATCCGACACCTTTATTCTATAGAAAAGGAGTGTACTATGAAGTTAAGGAATCTTTGATAGGATCACTTAATTGGTGAATTATACTACGCGTGCGAGAGCATCCGTTCATCATTTTATTAGGGCATTTTATTAGCGTTAGCAAATGTTATTCGAGTTACGTACAAGAACCCATAGGAACATTTAAGCTGTATTTTCGAGCTTCCAAAAGCCCTTAAGAACAAAAAATATACTTAAAATAAGGAAATTGATACGAATCTTCTTCAAAAACTATAAACTTCAATCGTAGAATCGTTATATGACTAACAATAATATCAGTAGACGCACATATTGGTGCCTCGGGTTTGGTAACAGTAGTCATATTAATAGCTTATGTGAAATCTATATGGTGTACGCCTCAATGCTATAAATGTTAACAATGCAACATCAACATTGAGCAATATTAGTATTCAAAACACCATCAAATTAATTTTACATAGATTACCATGGTTTTAATCCTAATGCAAAGTTAAAGATAACCTTTTAACAACATTTGGTAATGACTCAAAGTGCAAAGCCATGACATAATATTCAGCTAATGCTCGATGTGTATATATAATTTCATGAGAACTAAACGGTATCAATGATAACCATTCCGTATACATTTGGGAAAATTCAAATTCATTCAATTAAAACTATTTTAGTCTATGGTAATCTATTTATGTATATCTTATTATTAAATGAAATGTATTTTATCAACGAACTAATTTTTAATTATGTAAGAAAGAAATCGCTGTTAATTTCCCTTAATTACAACTACTACAGCAGAACAAAGCTTGTTAAAGCGCTATCAAATAGCGGTTCTGGATCACTGCCGCAAGCCCTTTTCTACTCCTGTTCTTCTTCTGTAAGTCTAAACTAAAGAAGAGAACTTTAAATATGTAAACTCATTCACTCCCAAATATAAAATTAATAGAAAAAGCGTTTATTTAAGCAGACACAGATTATTTTAGAAGAAAAGCAATATAAGCAGTAAACTTTACCTTATTTATGTCATACTCAAGCGATGAGGATAGATCACAGCCAGGCTTACAAATTAAAGTTGAGCAGACTCTTGTTTAAAACCTAGCTAAGCTAAAATACCTCTGTTAAGATTTTCTTATTTACATTTCCACCTTTATTCAAGTAGAGCGTAAATTACAGTATCTAATGTCAATAAAATTAGCAATTTTCAATTTATATCTTACATCACAAATAAATTCAACCATTGATTTGTCAATCATTTAGTCAATCTGCAAATTCATTACTTCATTCATAACTTCAAACATTAATTTATCAGGACACACACCTAGCTTATATATATTGCGTCTATTCACTTGTACTGACACTGTATAGTGTATCTAATGTAACAGAACAGAGAAACCTTTTTCTCCGTTTTGTGAATTTCAATTATAATCTAGGATAATGACAATCCATATAGGAGAACTTGAACCTGCAGCTATTGTCTAAATACTTGAGTGGCAGGATACCACTGTTTTTAGAGTTCGGAAAAACTCTTATACAACAGCTTTGTCCGTCCGTCCGTCTGTCCATACGTCCGTCCGTCCGTCTGTCTGTTATACAACTTTCAACTTAAGAACCGTAAGAGCTAGAGACTCGCGGTCAACGCCATTTGACTCAGCATAGTCGATATACCCAGAAATGACCTTTGATCTCTGACCTCAAGGTCTGGTCTCAAGGTCACGTGATATCATTTTTTCGAACTCTAAGATTTACGGCAATTCATGGCCGTTTCTCACTTAATTAAATATTTCTAACATTCAAGAAATTCACAAGTAAAGAGTTATTTACTTTCATGATCATAATTATGAATAACTTAAATTTTTCCAAGTGTAGGTACTGCTCTTTTAGAAGCAACATTCTGAATAAAAATTGAACAACATCATCAAATTTAGTAAATCTGAGTTTAACAGCGGATATCATACGACTAATGCTAAAAAGAATTTCTTGATGAAAGGACTAACTTTGCTTGACTTAAAAATCGAATCTGAGACCCTATGCATACACTAATACTATACTATACTATTATTATGTTTTAATTAGATATTTGATATGTCTTCTAAACATATTTTCACGTAAAGATAAGTATCTACGACAACGTCATATCTCGTCTTCACGATAGAAGTAAACACACATCCAGTTACGATAAAAACTAGTTTACGGATGTAAAGAGCAAGCGAACCTCAGAGAGTTTAGGAGTTAAAATAAGATGTGACGTACTTTATACCTGTGGAACAAAATATCATATGACTGTAATGGTGGTCTAGTGGCAATAAGTGCGACTGCTGTGATCTCAGGTACGTATTCCGGGTATGTCAAAGTGCTACTGGTATTTTTGCCAAGCATTGACATTAGCTGAACTGTGTCCAGTAGCCGGCATTTAACTCGCCAACTATTACATAGACCCAAAAACTGTAGCTGGTGACATAAAGGTGTAATACAGATTGATGAATGTGAGGAAATAAAGCAGTTTGTTAAATTGTGCGACACCGCTTCTTGATATATATTTATATTTTCAATCCAAGTATTATTTGAACGATGACAGAGCAATTAGAGTAAACACGATTTGGTAACATGATTCAAGAAGATTTTGTATATCGCCGAACGTGTTGATTAGCTTGCTACATCAGAATTCATGGCAAAATCGATCAATTGCTTGTACATTCGTATATGTATTGCTAAAACATAATAAGTCAACAATTAATAATGTATTCTAATAAGGATCATTGTTTTCCGAATCACCTAAACATTTAAATAAATAGAAAATGTATTCAATAATCGCATATCACTAACAGAAGAAAACAAACCCACTTTTTAATTCGATTAACTGAACGACAATAAACCACGGCTACTTTGCCCCGTCCAATAACATTAATACTCTATAAATTGTTGGTTATTAACGAAAAACCTCATCTCGCGCTGTTTATCTCGCGTAAGCAAGATGAAAGTACCTACAGGGTGATCTATGTCTCCTGTCTCCATATATCAGCGTCCCGCAGCGCAAACGCAACGTGGCCACTCATTATTTTTAAAACATAGCCTTTATATGGTGATATTGTTGCAAAAAGTTGGTATATATTGTTGTAAAAAAGTTTGCGGTCGCATAATGGGCACCAGTTATACAAGATTCCTTTGTGCTCAACCATTAATACGATTTTCGATTAAAGGATGTTTTAGATGTGCATTTCATTCATAAAAGCTGCTTGTGGTCAGCGTTTGATGTTGTCACTCGCTCGTTGGTTATGTCGTCCATGTCCAATAGACGACTGGTTTTTTGGTTCTTTGTGTCACAATACAAGTTTGTGTTTATGTTTACAGGCGAACATGGGGTTCTACGCATGTTTCCGAATCAGGCAAAGTGTTATCGAGGATTTCTATTAGAATATTCTCAGTAGTAACACGTGATTAAAATATTTCATGTTGAGTTTTTCTGTCAAGCAATTCTGGTAATGTGCACGAGAAATGGCAATCATAGTAACTAAATATTTGATGAAATGTGAATGCACTGCCTAGGCATAGGCCTTCGGGGCTACCCAGACGTGAGTCTGTGTACTTTAATGCTCCGTCATACAAATTATCCAATACATCTATTTATACTTAGTATTATAAGTGACATATATCAGGTGAAGAAAAAAGCGAAACTCATGTCGTAACAGTGGGTCAAATTAATAGCAGAGAATAGAGAGATATGAGAGAGGCTCAACCGATAAGAGTAAGACTCTTAAATTGGTTGATTGAATAGTATTTTGAATAAGACTACTAGTTGCTTATCTTTTATTAGTTTTGTTTAGTAATAAGAATGATATTATCTAGTGTGAGGCACTTTATCTTATCTTATCTTAAATACGGGGGCCAGTCAGTGCAGAACGGCGATACTTCGACCCAGTGGGATCTTTTGTGTCGGCCCCAAGATCTATCCTTTAGCTATCTCCTTTTGAATGTACTGCATCAACCGCAGTGTACACTTCAGAGGGAGAAGCCTGAAATCTTCGGGGTTTGGATATGCCAATCCCATCAGGCCCATTCTCAATCTGGCCAACACGTCACATTCACACAGTAGGTGCGATATATAGTCGTCCTGTTCACTACAGGCTCTGGAGATCAGATTGTTTGCCAATCCCAATCTGCACAGGAACTCGTTGGTGCCAAAATGGCCAGTGAACGCTCCTGTGAGCAGGCGTATTTGGCCTTTGCTTTAACCGCAGAGCTTCCGGGTGAAGCCCGTGGCTCTGTTTGCAATAAATTTCTTGGAGTGTTCCATACCCCTGAGTGTTCCACTCTAGCCTGAGTTTATCATTGCTATGTGCATTCAAATCTGCCTTGATGGTGCTCTCATTTGGCATAAATATCAGCGCCTGATCCTGTCTCCATTTTGGACCATCAGTGTACCAGATGAGACAACTCTTGTCAGGGGATTGTAGACCTTGTCTCCATTCGTACCTTGTGGGGACCTTTATTTTAAAATTATTTTTGAATATGTGCATTGGTTGCATTTTGTCGCATCCCATGCTCATAATCCTTTTGAGATCCTTTGAAATCTCCAATTTTGTGTTTCGAGTTTCCGACATGTTAACGCTCCACAGCCCATGCACAGAACTATCTGTACATAGACTACTATGTAGCGCCTTTAACGCCTCTAACTTCACACCAATGTGTAGCGGTGTTAGATCCAGCAGGACTTCTAACGCTGCCGTTGGCGTAGTCGAGAACGCCCCTGTTATAGCCATGCAGGCCAATCGCTGCACCTTTGACAGCGCGTACCAGCATGTTGCAAGTTTAGTTCTTGGCCACCAGAAAATGCTTCCATACGCAAATATGGGTCCTACCATCATCGTGTATAGCCACTTGATGACCTTGGGCTTCAGCCCCCAAGTCTTCCCATAAGTAGAATGAATCATGCCGAAGACCCGCTGGGCCTTCTCTATGGCTTTGTCTACATGAGGTTTGCACGTTAGTTTGTTATCTAGGGTCATACCTAGAGACTTCACCCCCCTGGACCATTGTAGCTGCGGTTTTTCCTAGGTTGATCGATAAATGGTTACTACTGCACCATTTTTTTTCACCATAATCAGGGCCTACTGCATGAGCCTAGATACCGTGCCGGGAATTTTCCGTTGACGAGTATCAACAAGTCATCCGCATATCCGACCGTTGAGTACGGACCTTTGTTGAGTTATTCTAAGAGTTAAATGACCACCAAGCACCATAAGAGTGGTGAGAGTACTACACCCGGGGGGCAGCCTTTGGTTGTCGTTGGATACATTTCATCTCCTAACAACTCAGACCTAATGATTCTTCCCCTGAGCATACAATCGATCCACTTGCAAATAGTTGGCTCTATGCCGTGATTTGCCGATGCCACACTAATGGCATCAAAGGTGATCCGATCGAAAGCTCCCTCAATATCCAGGAATGCAGCAATGCATATTTCCCGGTTATCCAATGCATGTTCTGCCTTATTTACCACAAAATGTAGTGTCGTCTCAGTGGATTTTCCCGACTGGTAGGCACTTTGTAGCCTGTGGAGGGGGAATTTCCTTAATGCTCCCTCCCTAACATGTCTATCTAGTAACTTCTCTAGGGCTTTCAAGAAGAACGATTCATGGCTGATAGGATGGTATGCCTTGGCTTCTTCGTAGTCAGCTTTGCCCGGTTTCGGTATGTAGATGACTTTAACACGCCTCCATATCTGTATCAAAAACGTTCGCCCAGAAGCAGTGTTTTTAATAATTATATAATTTTAATAACGTCGTCTTCTAATAACACATAATGTATGTATTTTATACATACATAGGGTCAACCTATACAACTAAAAAGCTAGTTGATTAACTACAATATCCAGATTTTGGCAACAATATTTTAGGTTCCATAAAAGGAGAGAGGCAATTATAGCCACTCACTGCTGCTAAGAATTTCCAAACAGATAAATAACACTATACCCGACTCGGCAATCGATCTCGGTACTTACAATTGCACGCAAACATAAATGCAAACGTATGCCATAGGGTTAGCGAACCATTCTTGGCATGTACTTCAAACAAATATATAAATTTCTAATGTTTTTTTTATACAATTACGGTGGCAAACAAGCATACGGCCAACTGATGGTAAATGGTCACCGTAGCCTATGGACGCCTGCAACACCAGAGGCAACACTTGCGCGTTGCGTACCCTTTAGAAAAGGAAGTGGGAAGGAGAAGGAGCGGGAAAAGGGGAAAGAGGGTGTTTGGGCCTCCAGCACTCTCACTCACTGAACGAAACACAACAGTAGTACTATTTCAACAATACTGCTATTTCACGTCGATATTCTATGAGAGAGTAGTCCTTCTCCGGTCGAGCCGCTCATTTTTCATGCTTCATGTTGAAATCATCGAGGATCTTCTACTCATTTATGTATACCGTAAGTGTCATACATATCAGACAACATAGTACGTAACGCAAATTTAGTATTATATTAATATGTATGATGGGGTTGTGCTATTAAATAAATATAAGTACAATCCATAATTATAAATCCAATTTGCATGCACTTTGCGTATATAAATCCAATTTGGCATCGACATTAGAAATCCCATTACTCTTATTCGAAACATACATCATAAAATCACATTTAATCCTTTACTATCCGCGATTAGTCTACTAAATTGATTGTAAACTATTGTATACGAATGGCCGCGCATAAACCTTTTATAATAAAGATTATGGCCGAGTTATGACTAGAAATACGGATCTAAGTATTGAAATTTCTCCGTAAGCTCGCCTTACAGACGAAAGACCGTTTTAATTTACCAACGACATTCTGCCCTTATAAAATTAAAACGCTTTTATATACAAATAATAAAAATAATAACAGCCCTGGATATAAACTGTCTAACAGCTGGTACATGTTCTTCATAATGTTAAAAGGATTAGGCCGTGTTCCACCACGCTGGCCCAGTGTGGGTTGGCAGACTTCACGTACCTTGAGAAAATTATGAGGAATTCTCAGACATGCAGGTTTCCTCAGGATGCCATCTGTCACCGTCAAATCGAGCGATAATTAACTATTTAGTTCCCATATTACTTTAAAAAGTTTGAGGTGCAAGTTATGGGTCGAGCTTGAGGCTAGGGTATTGTTGCTAATAATAGGTATTCATATACCTATTCTTAGCAACGATACCCTAGCCTTGTTCTATTTCATATATGCTAATAAATTTTGTGAAATAAAACTGTATTGAAATTAAACTATTCTAAATACTTTATAAGGATTTTATCACGGTTGAAGCACTACGGTATATTTTATCTAAATACTACTTCTAATTGGTTTACAAATTGCTAGACTAAGCTAAGATAATGCATGTGTAAGGAATGGGTACACATCGCTAGTGCAATGGGTGGGATTAGAAGCAACGATCTCTCGATCGAATATAATCTGCGATCAAAAGAAGTTCAATCTCACAATCACGTTTTAAAAATGTTCGTATCTTATTGTCTAATATACTGCTTTAATGGTGCATTGAATAAGCTGTCAACTCGCCGCTACCACCGTGCTGAGTGGATGCAAGAAAGAGAGATAAGGAGAGATGACAAGAAAGAGATAAGGAGAGATGACAAGAAAGAGATAAGGAGAATAAGGAGGAGTCACAAGAGAGAGAGATAAAGAGTAAGGAGGGGTTACAAGAGAGAGAGAAGGATAGTAAGGAGGAGTTACAAGAGAGAGTAAGAGAGTTAGGAGGAGTTACAAGACAATGAGAAAGAGAGTAAGGAGGGGTTACAAGGAAGAGAAAAGGAGAGTAAGAAGAGGTTACAATAGAGATGGATAAGGAGGGTAAGGAGGGTAAGGAGGGGTTACAAGAGAGAGAGAGGGCTTGAATCCCACGCAGGACCGTTAATTTGTCACTTGTTGGAATTCTAGACAAAATCAAAAACCTATTGTCTGGCCGCCGGTGTGCCGTTGCGACTTAGGATAATTTTAAGATTGTCAAATGACTGTTGTCACTCTGAGTTTACTTTGTGTTCTTTAAATGTATGTATGTTTGTAAAGTCTCCCGCGATGCAGAGTTTAATCCATAGTGCGGGAATTGTTTTGAAGAACAGCACTCATACAAATAAACAAGAATAGGAGTAATAAAGAATTTTCTTTATGCGGTGAAATAGTTTGGTTTAGCTAGTAATTCTAAGTTAGTTGTGAATTATTGGAAATTACAGTCAAAGTAAGCAGCTATATGGACATGAATTATTGTCGAATACATCAAAATCAAATGCTTGAAACATGTCAAATAGTTCAAGCACAGTTTGTTTGGCTTTAGGCGTCAGCTTGAGGCGTTGTGTAATCCGTCATATACATATTATATGTTGCATGTCTTGTTAGCGAGTTTACTAATAGTAATAACTTACGGTATTGTTAGATTTTTATTAATTAAACTAGCTGTGCCCGCGACTACATACACAGAATAAGACCTAATATCTTATGATAGTTCAGTGTCATAAATTACTACTCCCATGTTTCTTTGGATATATCCGATTTGATTGCTATCGATTTAGCAATTCAGAACTCCTCTTCTTTATCTTAGCAGTTATCCCGGTTGCATCCGCGGCGTTGGCGTTAGAACCCAGGGTCCGCTTGCCCGCTAAGTCTCCTTCATTTCGCAGGATCTTTAGCATCCTGTGGTGTGAGGTTGTTGGCACGCATGTCATCTCTTACGACGTCAAGCCAGCATTTTTTGGGTCTACCCCGTTTACTCGGGCCAGGTGGAGGTGGCATGGCAAGACATTTGTTCCCTGCGTAACATGCCGGTTTTCGTAAAACATGGCCGTACCAGCGTAAGCGGAGTCGTTTGATGATCTGTGGGAGAGTTCCTGCAGCTTATCTGCTATGTAACGGACATGAAGACTGCCACGGATGCGGGAGTTTCTTATACGGTCCTTCCGCGTTACTCCACACATCCAGCGCAACATTTTCATTTCTGTGACACGCAGTTTCTGCTTGTGCCGCTCAAGCACTGGCCACGTCTCACTGCCATATAAAAGGACAGGCCTAATGATGGTCTTATACACCTGCCCCTTCAGCTTTACCGGCATTTTAGGATCACAAATGACGCCCGTCACCTCACGCCATTTTGCCCAAGCTGCCGAAATACGTGCCTTGACGTCGCAGTCGATGTCACCAGACGCTTGGAGTGCAGACCCCAAATATTTGAATTGGTCTGTGCGCTCGACCATGTTTCGGCCTATGCAGGCAGACGTGGGGTCTGTGGTGTTGCAGGCCAGATACTCGGTCTTCGCCACGTTGAGTTTCAGACCACTGTTCTCAAGCGACTCCTTCCACACGTTCATCCGTCGCACCAATCGAGCCCTGTCCGCGTCCACCAGCGCGATATCGTCAGCATACATGAGCAACCAGAGAGGTTGCTCATGTGAGTCTCTGATGCTGTCCGACAAGACGTCCAATATCACGCTGAACAGAAACGGGCTAAGGACGGATCCCTGGTGAACTCCAACGGTGATGGGGAAGAGTTGTGTATCGTCAACTGCGGTCCTGAAAACAGAATCGGCATTAAGGTGTACCTAGGAATACCAGAAACCTATATTAACATCATTCGAGACATGTATGTCTTGAATGATGTCAATATAAGTTTTTGGTACTCCTTTGGACCTCAACGCCCACCAGATCACCACGCGAGGGACACAGTCGAAGGCCTTCTGCATGTCCAAAAAGAGTGTATGCAGAGGCGTATTCTACGATCTGTATCTCTCCATGGTAATCCTTAGGGCAAAAATAGGGTCTATGGTGCCACACCCAGAGCGAAACCCAAATTGACACTCCGAGACAGTGCACTCCTGTCAGATCCGGTAGCCAATATTCCTTTCAAAGATTTTCATAGTGTGGGACATGACCTTTATCCCGCGGTAATTACCACACTCCCGCACTGATCCCTTACCTTTGAAGACTGGCGTGATGATACTTAGTCTCCATTGGGTCGGCATTTTTCCGGTCAGGAGTATGCGGTTAAAAAGGTTTGTCAGGATGCTCACACCGCAAGGACCCATCGCCTTCCAGGCCTCGATGGGGACTACATCGGCTCCAACAGCTTTCCAATTCTTCATGTAGCAAAGGGCCGCCTCGACTTCCTCAGGCGCTATCGGGGGCACTAGTCCTAGGTTCGGAGGGAGGTCCGGTGTTTGCACCTCTTGGTGCAGCTTATTCAGCAGCTCATGGAAGTACGAGCGCCATCTCTCCTTTACCGCAAGGTCCTCGCATAACAGGTTGCCCCGAGGATCTTTCACACAGCGGCACTTGGAGATGTCCTGTGCTACTTTGATCCTGGAACGTGCCAATTTATATATGAGCTTCTGCCCCGCAGACGATCCCAGCTTCTCATAAAGAGGTTCCAAGTATTCCCGCCTGGCTCTGGCTACAGCTCTCTTAGTGGCACGTTTGGCAGCGTCGCGATCTTCAGGAGATCTGGTCGTTTGCCACGTTTTGTAGAGGGCTTTCTTCACCCTTATCTCCCTCTGGACTGTGTCGTTCCACCACCATGTCTCTTTGTCACATTTGCGGCTGCCCTTTGAGACGCCCAGCACCACCCGCGCCGCCCTAGTGATGGATGCCTGAATTCTGTCCCATTGGTCTTGGGCTGGTTCGCCATCGGTACCAGCGCACCTAGGTGTGCTTAGGGTGCTTAGGGACCCCACCAACATCTTCAGGGCCCAAGCCAACCTCACCTACGAGCGGTGCACCTGCCGGACAACGGACGAAGCTCTGGCGCAGGCTTTCTCTTTTTAGGGTTGGGAGGTCAGACGGCAGTCGCTTCCGTAATAGCCAAATTAGCCAAACCAAAAATATGGAAAGTTTAAGGAGAGACTCTGCCACAGATAGGGCGCCGCCGCAAAACAGCGCGCAGGAGCCCCGCCCGACTCCTGTGACAAGTGAGCTAGGGCTACTTTGTCAGGGGCGGACATGGCTAAAGAGGCGAACCAACCCAAAAGCTCCGTTTCGCATCGTGGAAAATTGGCACGCTAACTGGACGCGCGAGAGAACTGTCCGAAACACTTCACAGGCGTAGGGTGGCCGTGGCGTTCCTGCAGGAGACTCGGTGAAAACGCAGCAGATCCCGGTCTATTGGGAATGGCTACAAGCTGATCTATACGGGTGCACCTAGCGGAAAGAACGGGGTGGCCGTGGTACTGTCTGACGAGTTGCAGGACGACGTCTTGGAGGTGAACCGCGTTAGCGACCGACTAATGTCGGTGCAGGTGCTTACCAATGGGGTTACAACCCACCTGATAAGTGCCTACGCCCCGCAGACAGGTTGCTGTGACGTTGAAAAGACGTCGTTCTGGAATCGGCTTGATGGACTGCTCCACGGTATCCCGTTGTCACAAGGGATCGTTTTGGGTGGCGATTTGAACGGTCACGTGGGTGAAGAGAGTGAAGGGTTTGAACGTGTTCACGGTGGCTTTGGGTACGGCAGACGCAACGAAGAAGGGGAGAATATCCTTAGAACGTGTGTAGCTGCTTGCGATCATGAACACTTACTTCAAAAAATACCCGGTGCACCTCGTCACCTACCAAAGCGGTCGATGCGCTACCCAGATCGATTTCCTGCTCACTATTAGACACCATATCGGCAAGTTCATACCCGGTGAGAGTCCCACTGCGCAACACCGTCTCCTTGTCATGGATCTCTGCGTAAAGCCCCGACGTAGACGTGTAGAACATTGCCGGAGTCAAATCCGGTGGTGGTTGCTTGACAACATCAAGTCCAAGGAGTTCGCTTCGATTATTGGCGACAGGTGGATTACACAGATTTAGCAATTCAGAACTATAGACAAAATTTGGAACAGATTGTTTATATTTTGTAGCATACAAGTAATCTTCTAAGCCTAAACTATTAAGTCACAGCGGTACACCGACGGTCATACACAATAGGCTTTTAATTATATCTCGTATTCGAACATTTTGGCTGGTAGATAAAATATATTGGTTTTGATATAACAGACGGAAATTTTTGTTATGTACTCATGGCTTTGCACCCGAAAATTTGCTATCTGCTTCAAGCGCAATTAGAGCTGCAATCATTTTTTCATCCTTCCACAAATACATTACAAATAATTGTCTTAATAACTATGAATAGGTATTCATAGTATAATTAAATTAAATAGCAGATAAATAAATGCACTCATGTTATGATCGATTTCAAACTGCCTAAAACAAAGCTTATTGATGCTCCTTACAAGGGGTCTCATTATTTGATTGCTGTAGAAGCCTGCTGTCACGTTCTTGAAGCATCGGACTTATCATAGAACGGTTGCAAAGTTATTGCACTATTAACTTTAACCCAACATAGCAAAGATTTAAGCTTTGCTAAAACGATTAACTCAAACATAGTAATATAAAAAATAACTAAAAATTGTCTTGGCTAATCCTCCTTATACTAATATTATACAATACTTTGTAAGTTTATGTAGATGTTTGATACTCAATAATACGTAAGATTTTAAACGGATTTCGAAAAAACTTGGCATATCGATAGACCATACCCTTGATAAATGCTTAGGATATTGTTATTCCATTCTCGTACAAATTATATTAATATACTTATTATAAGTGAAAGTTTATATAGATATTTGGATGTTTGTTGCTCAATTACACATAAACTATTAAACGAATTTGGATGAAGCTTTGCACCCAGATAGACCATACCTTGATTTAACACATACTCCTATACTTTCCTCCTAGTATGCGTCTCTGTAGGATTCACCTAAGCGATGCTACGAACAGCAACTTTAAGCTAAAATAACTAAACTTAAAATTGTTCGAGTATACTACCGAGGCGATAAACCAAACTCGAAGCGAATGCCACAATAAAAGCTAGCAGCATTACTATTAAAAATATTGAGGGACGTTTGCCCGCCGTACCGGGTTAGGCTAGGCTTCTAATTATGTATTCAAGTATACAGAATGACCTATAACACGGCGGTTATTGTGAGCTGACTTTACTACTGTTACACAAGTGGTTTCCTCTTGCGTTAGGTATAGCATGGACGCGGATGTAAAGCGCTGGATGCAGCCGCACGGTGATTTATGGCTATTCAGTCTTATCAATATTCTTTTAAAGGTTTTTGTTTGTTGTTTATATGTTATCACCGTATACAGAGAGTGTTTAAATGGTTGATCGCTGATTATAATAGTCAGCTTATCTCGGCGGCTGTCTGCTGCCGATAGGCACAAAAGCTCTGTGTCTGTGTGTACATATTTTGTGTAATTATAATAGTAAAACTTCACAGAAAACTCAGTATATGTGTGTGATAGTGCCTCCATCTACAGAGGTTTAGTAGTACTGTGGAACACTGTGACTTGTAAAGACACTACGCCGCTATGATTATCTCTAGAATAAGAGTTATCCCTAATTAGTAGGTTTCAGAATAAGGCAAACTTGAAATAACAAATGATTTTCTTTTACTTTTTACGTTCTTTGTTGGGCAAAGGTCACTCCTAGATTTCTTCAACGGTCCCTATCTAGAGCTTCTATCTACCAGATACATGCAATATATATTTTGCTTTCTCAATATTCTTTAATTTCACTTACGTATCATGATAGTGCTAAATTGAATATCATCTATTATATGTTCCGGAGCAAGCTTATACATATACCTTCATATTCATTTTCCCAGTGGAACCAATTATTCTAAATCTAACAAAATATATTTATACTTCTATTCTAACCAGATTTGGCAGAATATGTGTTATGTATCTTATGTGTGGGCCAGTCAGTGCAGACCGGCGACCCAGTGGGATCTTTTGTGTCGACACTCTCCCAATAACGACTGCCATAGATGTTTATGGCAGCTGGGACCGACGGCTTAACGTGCTCTCCGAGGCACAGAGTAGACGATAATTGTCTATCAATACATACATAACTTCGAAAAGTCATATAACTTCCGAAAGTCAGAGGTGCGCGACGTGGTTCGAACCCGAGACCCTCTGCATTCCAGTCTGTTGGTCTCCCCACTGAGCTATCGCTGCTAATGAATATCTGTTATACTACCGAGCGACCAACCAACGAACATAATAATATATGAGTCGTTATTTTACATGATTATTTTCGTTGCCACATCCAGTGTCTGTATAGTCAGGTGCGGAGATGTGCCTGTGCTCATGTCTTCGGGTCAAGGCTCGCCCGCTCACATGCGACTGTATTAACTATTAAACGCAACTGCGCTATAACTCTTACATTTCAAACGCTCGCTTATGAAAATCTATAATATTTAATTTTAAATGGCCGGTGTGTTACGTTCATATGTACGTCTAAGTACGACCGAAGGTTGATCTTTTAAACGAAGACATATGGCTTAGAAATTAAATCTCATAATATATATATGGATGTCGGTTTGTTACCAACGTATGCATTCCTAAACCACTCATCCGATTGCAATAGAGCGTTGGTGGGATTTTGTGACGAAACCTTCGCAGACGCGAGAGCACTCAAACAAATCCGTGTATACGTGAAGAATATCAAATAAACATAAAAGAGGTTGCCATTAGCTAAAATACTGCTTTGCAAGTCTGTTACTACCAAACTCACATCACTTATATCCAAGACGACTTATACTTTTAGTTCTCTACTGTACCCATGGCAATAACAGCTGGTTACTATGGTTACTGGCGGGGTGACATCCGAGTTCGAGATGAGTTCTTTAACTGTATAGAAAGACTATAAATGTCATGAAATCATTGATAGCGTTGTGATATAACCGTGCGACTCTGCCTATTGGCTACATATCTTTATCCAAGAGTAAGACTCTCTCTTAGGACAAACACTTACCTGCTGACAGCAAAGCGCCTCCGAAAACTTTAGAATGCCTATTCACTGCAAAAATACAAATCGGCTACATACATACTTCCCTGATCGGGAAAATTAGAGAGTTGACTCGCTTAAAAGAGTAGCTATGGTTATACCGCCGCTAATCGGAGATTGAATTCTGGAAAAGTGACCGGTTTTAAGCAATAGGCTCGCTCCCTATTGCACATCTGACTTATTCTTCAAGAATATATGTATATGTAGATCTAAGTCTATTACGACCCTTAAATATGACCAAGTTTTTCAGGATGTGAACTGAAGCATAGAAGACACTAGCGTCTTACTACGTTCCACTTGTTGTATATACAATCTAAAAGTCACAGTAACAACTACACAAACATAGTCTCACACCCATGTATATACTCGAACGGGTTTGTAGAGGTAAATTAGCAGTCTCATTACATCAGCTATGATTTTAATTACACGTCATAGGTAGTAAGCCTAATTACTGGTACTGAAAATATTTTAACAGAAAAATCCAATTACACGTTGACCGATTAGGGCACCAAACCTCAAGCAGTCTTAGGAGCTGCTGCGCCACTAAGTCAGTGACAGAAGCTTGCTGCGCAATATGCCATTCTATATGAGCGTACGTATGAATGTAAAAACAAACATTTCATTCTGTGCAAGCTGCCTAACTAACGGTTGATATATTCGGGAGGTACGATTTCGGTGTAAAATTACCGATAAATATGTATGTACACGATTGTAAAAAGATCATCCCATCGCTATGGTTATGATTAATCGATTACGCTATCGATTACGGGAATGTAAACAGGCGAACTTGATTGGCACGCGAAGTCGTTGACTCCGATGTGATGTTTGCGTGTTGCTTCTGTTGCGTCAAGGTCCTTCGTGCTGCTATTGAGATGTTTTTAGCACTAAGTCTAACAACACTCTGGGAATCGAGTTCGTGATTTCAAGACCGTCTGTGATCAATCTGATTATAAGTGAAACATTGTCACGGAACCAACGGGGACGTCCATCGTACTGGACATATTATGATTTGTTTTTATCAGTTGTTTTGCATTTTTGTGTGTTTGATTTTCTTTATCTTTTTTTTTTTGTAACAATGCTGTCAAATATGTTCGTTAAGTTTGGTTAAGTAGTCCACATTATTATGTATATTTTCACTGTAATCTTTTTATGATCTTGTGGTGTTAATCTATAATTAACCGTTACACTTGTTTTTTTTTATTGTACTACTTATTTGTATATGTATTAGTGTAAGCAGTTGTTGATTAACCTTAATAAATAAATAAAATAAATTAAAATTGTCATGTCAGTATAAAAAGGTTTAAATCTCAAAACATCTGTTATAACATAAATAATATATATTTGCTACGATCCTGACGCACTTCTCTGGCTTCATTCACTTTCATCACATACACGCTCGTCGGTTTACGGTGCCTTTAACCTGGCCTTTGTCCAGAACGCCTCCGATCTGATCGAGAAACGTTCGCCTAGGTCTTCCTCTTGCGACTGTTCCATTCACACTAGCCTTATAAATTTTCTTAGTCAGTCTTTCCTCGTCCATTCTTTCTACATGCCCAAACCAGCTTAACATACCCTTTTCTATTCTTGTCACTATATCCACTTCCAAGCCACATCTCTCTTATTTCTAATGTTTTGCTTTATGTATTGAAATTAAACTACTATATACGGATCTTATCGCGTTATTTATTTTATACTTTATTACAAAATTTTAAAACTGTCACACTACTACTAGATACTATTGAACTTTATTAATTTTTAAGCTCATTAATTTATTAAAACTATGAAAACTATTCATTTTTAAGTTTACAATAGTATCTAGTAGTAGTGTGACAGTTTCAAAATTTTGTAATAAAGTGTAAAATAAATAACGCGATAAAATACGTATATTGTAGTTTTGCTTTATGATTAAAATTTATATAATTATATATTTATTATGCAAGTTCAATTATTTGTTGTCTTCATCCTTCCACGTTTATTTTTGACACTGAATATATTAGTCATACTATTAACCTTTATTACGTAAATAATTAATTCATGTACAAATATTCCATGACAAATTCCAGAGATTTCACGTGATATTCGTGAATAGCCTCATTCACAGAGTTTATCTAATAAAATCTATTTGTTTTCGATAGTGAAGAACTAAAATGTTGGCTTGACTTCACCTATCAATGTAGCTCAGCAGGCTACCGTGAAAGGTTCTGAACTGAGAATTAAAAAAAACATTAATCTATAACGCCATTTTGTACAATTGCTTTTCAAAAATAACATCACTTTTTGTAATAGATGTTTGGAAAAAAAACAACTTAGAAAGAGTAAAACTCAACTAAACCCAGTACAATTTCTACAAAACTTAGTTTTATGAAAGTCAATAAACATTTGAATACCGATTACTAATGAATACAGCTACTAATTTGTTGAAACTCCGCCGCATATGCAGGTCGACAACTAACGATAACTAATATACCTATCTCTATTTAATATTTCAGGATTCTAGGATCTCTCGCTCACACAGTGAAGGGGTGTACCGCTCCTCCCAAAGTTGGCGATCTGTCGGGCAGCGCATTGGCCTCGTCGCGTGAACAGACAGGCGCGCAAATTGATAATTACGAGCTATTAGTTAACTAGATACGTTTAAGATGTGATTAGTTCAGTTCTAAGATAAAAGGAATCAACATGATTGTGTTGGTTTAGCAGCTGGTTTTGTTGGTAGGGATTATACATTGTCTCACGCCTGTATCACTGAAAAGTAAAGCAGGGTTGTATTACACATACGTTTCGCCGGCTATATTTGTTGTGGGTCCCACGTAACAGAGGTTGAAATTCTGCCCGGTATACGACAATAGGCTCGCTATTATTATTATTATTGCTTTAAACGATGAAGGAAAACATTGTGAGGAAACCTTCATGTCTGAGATTTCTCCATAATGTTCTCGAAGATATGTGAAGTCTGCCAACCCGCACTAGGCCAGCGTGGTGGACTATGGCATAACCCTTGCCACAGTGAGAAGAGGCCCGTGCCCATCAATGGGACAGTTTCATACAGGGGTGTGTGGTAATTATATTTTCGTATATAGGGCAGAGTTTTAAACTCCGTACTGCTACTGAGAACTTTTTGACACAAAGTTCCAACAACACTTTGCCTAAAAATCGATCCCGGAATCTCATGTACAGTATAATATTGTCTTCTATTTACGCGAATATTATTCATTGCTTTTCAGCAGCCATGGTCACGGGGAGACTCCCCGTGACCATGGCTGCTGAAAAGCAACCGAAACGTCGGGGAAAGTGTAAAAGTAAAAATAAATTAAATCTAAATAGTTTAATAATAATTTAATTAGCTTAAAAATTAGTAAAGTTTAATAGTAGTAGTAGTGAAACAATTTTCAAAATTTTGTAATAAAGTGTCAAATAAACAACGCGATAAAATCCGTATATAGCAGTTTAATTTCAATCATGTACAGTAGTTGCATTTATTACCGTTGCGCTATTGATATAGACTAAAGCAATATGTGCGTATAAAGTTTTTATTGACACACTTTACATTTACCATACATATATTTGCAATTTTGGTTGAAAGGTGTATTTGGTTTAGGTATTAGCCTCGCCATTGCCACTACGTCAAATGCCATGGGGTCGATCCCCACACGGGTGAAAGTTCATGTTCCACACAATAAAATTAACCAACATTGTAACAATGGTCATAAAGAACATCAAGACACGGAACAACAGAAATTAGTTGTTCTTCATTTCATTAGTTTCAATGTTCGTATTTAAAAAAAAAGGCACAAGAGAAATTTTATTTTCTACCGTATATGTAACAACCGCATTTGACATCAAGCCATGTGTCGCAGAAAACAGACAAACAAACATAAAATTAACGGATACAAAATACACCCAGAATCAGAACAAATATTTATGGATCACACAAATAATTGTGCTGTGCTTATTATTATTACCAAATCAAACCCACAACTCTAAGCACGGCGAGGCGACCGCATGTCCGCTACGTCATCAATACAATCTATACATAATTATTATTATGCTCACATATTAAAAATACGCCTAATCAAACTGGCAACACTTTCTCCGAACGACCAATCCCTCTAATCATTGTACTCACAAACACAAACAAACCAATCACCTGTGCGCTATGACGTCACGTTGCGCAAGCTCATCTAAGAAACACTGGAAATGGCACGCGACGTAATTAATACCCGCTTGGGTCACGACCCCCTGGCCCACGGGTCACGCGCCGGTCACTCTCGCCAATTGGATTTTTGACCGATATATAATGTTTGTGATATTGTGCAATTGTAATTGCAATGTAATTTATACAACGTAGCAACGTAAGGTGTGGTCATGCGGTATTTTTAACGAATCGAAAATTTGACCTGTTATTCATATTAACTTCATAAATTAGTAAGCAAATATGTTGCTATTTGTCGTTTTCCGTTGAACAAGGCCTAACCGTTGAATTGATATCTATGAAATTTGGTCTAGAGATAGCTAAGGGCCTTTAGAGTCATGGTTAACAACTAGTCGCTATTATTTATATAGCCACTAGTCACAGTCGCAGTGGTGTGACTGCTGTGCCTCAGGTCTCAGGTTCGAGTCCCAGGTCGGGTCAACAAAAAGTTTGTGGGTTTTTCGGCTAAGATATCTCAATCATCAATAGCAACCCGCAGTTAGGAAGTTGGTGGTGTTAGATACCTCTATGCAGCGGAAAGTACGTAAAGCCGTTGGCGTCTCATTTCTCTGCCGTCGTGTTGGATTGTCGTCCCATCTGATTATAAGAGTTAGGAATTAGAATGTACTTGTATCTGCGCACACATTTGTACGCTATATAATATCGCTTACGCAGATGAATAGTCTCCGTTAAGATTGACCGCTGTGAGTGAAATTCGAAGTTTGTGATTCTAATTGTATATAGGTATATAATAGCGTTATTTTAAGACAGTAGATTAGCCCAAGGGGATGCGACAGGTGAGTGTAATGCTTTTGGCTAGACATTTTGTGTTATACATATTTTATTATATAACGATTCAATCCTAAGACCAGAAAACTAATAGCACTTAAAAAATACATAACATGACATGCGCAAGTTGAAAAGCTTTTGCGGGATTTATGCACCGTGTAAACTACCGACGCGAACATCCACGCAAGTAAAGCATGTAAGTGGCACACGCATGCTACCATCGTAAGAAGCTTGCGCATGTAACAAGTGCATGCTACTTGCATCATGTACAAAACACCATAAACTTCTACTGTATGTCCATAAATGTCTCTGTATTGCTGTGTGGAAAAGTCTACGCTCACAAATGGTCAGATTTTATACATACCTATTTATAAAACTTACAACCAAGCCACCCACGCAAATAAACCATATGCTTAGCTGGCGCTGCACCCGCCCGAATTGCTTGCGCATGTAACCTGCGCACGCTACTTGCGTCGTTTAAAAACATTTCTACTTTATATAATGTCAAGACAAGTCTACGCGAAAAAATTATCAGAGTTATCAAACAGTCTGATTCTCATTATACACACTTACTTATAAATCTGATAGCCATCATAATGACGAATTAATTTAGTCTTAATTTGCGCTTAAGTATTAAGACGTCCACATGATCATTAAACAAGCAATTTTAACGGGAAATTAACTTTAAATGGCAATCATGTCATCATAATTAAATAAACATCTAATATGGCTGATGTAAAAGGTCTTTTAGAAAATAATAACTATACCGTAGAAGTGAAATCTACGAATTAACTTGTCCGACAGCTTCTGTTAATATTTAATTAGTAAAATATTATTCTGTTTGATGGTAAAACACGCAGTAATTCTCGCTTAATATTCCTATTCAATTAAATTGTTTGTTCTCGAATTAGATGTTAGAAAGCTGTAGCAAAGCAAAATCTTTATCAATCGTGAAGAAACCTGACAAAGTGCTGAAATACATATATACAGGCTATGTATGATGAACCGCATAAAGCTTCGCGCATAAACACAAAGGCACTACTACTATTAACCTACTACTTTTAGGGTAGTAATAGATTATAATACATAGCTATGCTTTTTATGTTCCAAGTTATATGGTATGATTTATTGCCGTCTACTGCAATTAAGTGCTTAATGTAATAACCTTATAAGACCTATTAATTAAAATGTCTATAATTATCAAGCATAAGTTCCACCATCCCTGCTATTTAAGAGAATCCAGATTCATTTTTATCTAAGAACTATATATATGTTTGCATTTTCTGATAGCAATAACTTAAGAGCTACAAATACTCTACTGTGCTCTCAAGTGCTTTCTTTTTTATAATTTACTAATTTCACAAAATAAAAACCATTACATTCTGACAAAGTGTTATTGTTAGTCAGTTTCTCAAAGTTACTGAAGTCAGATTTAAGTTAGTTGCTAAGTTCAGGCAAAAGGTTGAGCCTGTACGAAACACACAGCCTCTATTTTTCGATCGCCATTGAAATTCTGGTATGTTACAATGTGATAACTAAATATATCTAGCAAACAATACGCCTCTGCTTAATCCCTTAGAAAATAGCGTCGGTTCCCAGTAGCGTCGAACCAAACCTACGTTCTACAGGTTCCACAAGTTCAGGCAGTAATTAACGATATCAAATAAAAATCCGTTCACCAATATAAAATGTTAATTAAAACAAGAATATAATGCTAATGTTACAGATACGAAAGCGATATACAAATATTTTATATATTTTATGTAAATAATACGTTTTTCTGTAACATATCAATAAATAAGAGTAAATTCCTCGCATACCTGTATCACGTTTCGTCTGATTTTGTTTTATTTTTGTAGGTTACGTAAACAAACTTTATTTAGTATGTACTCTATTTTTATTTTTATGTTCATTCTATCTGCTATTAGAATAAGGTTTTAATTTTACGGCGTCGTTTACTAATTAGTGGATATTTTAGAAAGATACTATGGCCGCGCTAGGGATGAACCGTGTATCATGGTGAACTTTACAAATATTGAAACAAGAGATCCAAATATGCTCAGACTGACTATGTGGGGGTTCGATGCTACACCACTTGCGTTAGCTGTAAGACAAACCACTGCGCCATTCGGACATTTAAAACTGCTTGTGGAGAGTGAGAGACAGAAGTTGACATTAAAAGAAACACGATTTATTACATTTGTCTTCATTCTTAGGGCATACAATTCCCACACTCGGACATCATTCACTCAGTCTTTCACAGTATGTATATATGCGCTTCTTAGAATTTGCTATAAAAACCCACTCATAATTTAATATGCTGACTAATAGACGAAAAATATAATATAATAATAATAATAATAATATAATATTCTATCACCTACACACAACACCATCTAGCCCAAACTAAGCAGAGCTTGTACTATGGGTACTAGACAATGGATAAACATATATATATACTGTATTTTTTTTTTTGTTGTAAATACATACATATTATACATAGAAGCAAACATAATATACTAGATTTTGCTTGCGGTTGCTTCTAGGTTAGGTTAGATCAGTAACAGTACTTTTTTTCTGAATTTACTGTATCCTATGTCCTTCTCTGTTTCCCCCACAACGTGTATGCGAAATTTCATGATAATCGGTTGAGTAGTAAGGCGTGAAACCGTAACAAACAAACAAACTCACATTCGCATTTATAATATTAGTAAAGAATAACTAGATGAAACTAGTACTTATTAATATTAGTTTCATTTAATTAATATAATTTTCAGGCTTTATACTGCATACATACGATAGACTATGTAACTATGTTGACAGGTGGTGCAAACAACTTAACCCGTTATTCGAAGCAAGGTGCATCCCTACAACGATATTAGATTCCATATTTTATTTATTATCGACAACAGCCTAATGGGAGACTGTTAGACGGCAACACAGAGGTATCAAATTCGACCCTAAAACTAGCAGAAAAGCCCTTTGAAACTCGTAGTTATGTGCATATTAAATAGTTAATTATCGCTCGTTGTAACGGCGAAAGAAACCATCGTGAGAAAACCTGCACGTCTGAAGTCTCCATAATATCCCCAAGATGTGTTAAGACTGCCAACCTGCACTAGTTCCAGCGTGGTAGACTATGATCTAAACCTTCTTACAATCAGAAATGTCCAGCAGCGGGACAGTTAATAAACGGAGCTAATACGCTTATATTTTTTAATTTCCTGTCGCTATAATAATAGCTCTATCCAAACCGAAAATCAAATGCTCACTCACGTACCGAGTCAAACATTACTGTGTTCTCCAAAGTGCATGAGTGAAGTCATTACACCCGTACAATTGCAAGCATCAACAAATCCATCAATACTCCACATAGCTACGTGGGATGTGCATCTTCGTGTACTCAGTACTGCGGTATTGTGTCACAAACTGATAGTTCGAGCCACTCACGAGCGACATGTTCTGTGCCACTATTTAGTTCAACAAGAGCGCTTATTATGTTGTCTTGGAAAATTTATACAAAAATATTTTTCTATATAATCTTTAAAAAGACGGACATAAAAACATCTATCCATAATATTGTCTTCTATTTACATATATCCAATTTTAAAATTTTTTGTCGGAACGCAATACTTTTGTTCGTAACTTCGAGACGAAATAAATGCTATGAATATACCTATCATAAAGATTTTTGGGCTTTTCTTTTTGTCAATGTGACATTACTATGTTGTTCGGGCTACTTATAGTGGAGTGTTGGACGATCCAAAGGGTACTTCGTGTATTTTATAGTAATTCATACTATAAAACACAAGAAGTAACATGAATAAAATCGTTCTGAATTTTCAGTATTTACGTTTCATGGTAGACCTATTGCTTGGCAACTGAAATGTAAACAGAATGGTAATATGTACCAATTCCCTTGGAAGTCAGCTTTCAACGGGCAGCTTAATTAGTGCAGAACTGCCTAGTCTGTAAACCACAGAACCCTACTTAAATCTGGGATTTTGTTCAAACTGGGCAGTATATCCAATCTGCAGAAGATAACATCCAAAGCTTTTGTTGTAATCCTGAGCTATATAGGACTTCCAGGCCGAAGAAAGTGCTGTTCTGCGAGCAGTCTAATCAATGGCTTTGGCACTGGCAAATTACTTCAACAACGCGCACGTGATGAGAGTAGATGAAGCAAGAGAAATATGCCAGGATCCAAATTCCGTAGTATACCAATCACTCTTTAGAACAGGTGTGGATATAGTTAGTATTAGAATACCTTAGACCATTAAGAAATCTCAATAGCCTACTAATCAAATAGCTCTCGAAATAGACTGTCCTATTTGGTATAGATAAGCCTATATTTATGATATGAATATCATCATAGCAATTTCTGTATAGATAAATATTTTACCATTATGTTTAATAGTAAGACCTATTTCTCGAGGAATCTCGTGCACCTAAATTCTAAATGGCACGTGCTGCACGCTTTTGAACTATAAAAATAGTTTGAAGATCAGCTACCTTACTCTAAACCAATAATAATACTGTAGAACATGAAGCCGTAAATAATGAAACATAAATATACTAATAATATATCCACATATAATAATAATATAGGCTAAAGAAGACTCAGGCATACCCGAGGCTTCTTTAGCCTATATCCCACTGTAGCTTATGTTCTAAGGTTAATCATAAAAAATATGATTATCTCACGTTAACGTGAATGTAACATTCACGTTAACGTGAGATAATCACATGTTATACAAATTAAACGTTTTTACGGCTTTTATCGGGTTACAAATTAGTATTATTCCTGCTACCGCTAAGGTAATTTGCTTGTGTAAGGAGTAGATACACGTCGATGGTGTAATGGATGGGACAAACCCACGGCCTCATGACCACAAGTGCGATGCCTTACCTACCGAGAAAAATATGAATAATGATAAACATTTTAGTCAACAACTTTGTTATGTAAAATGGTCGTACTCAATTCCAATAGCAACGCTTCAACACTTGTATTATTTAGTTATTTATCACTAACTGTAAGTCAAATGACGTAACCGATGATATATGGCCGTTCAATAAAAAAAACACAAATGCCGGACTTTCAAAAATTTGAAATAACGAACGTTTCGATAATAGAGATATATCGCGAACCGATATATTATTTGTATGATTGTACTCGATGGAGACACAGGTCACAGTTCAGCATACCTTAATGACTTATTCATGATACTTCAATGCACCTGGTATGATCGTATAAAGTCGTTTGTATCGATCCCATTCGATGTATCGATCCTATTGGATATTTTGATTTATTGCATTGTCTTTATCAAAAATTGTTATCGACACAACTATTACCATTGCAGCTATAATTTCGATAGTAATTACGTAGGCATTTCCGGAAGACTCATAGTCCATCAAATTCGTGTAGGTTTATTAGGCTTACAGTTAATTAAAGAATGTTATTCTTTAACGAATCATCCTGATATCGAAAAGGCGATTGCTCTAACTACCTCATTGGTCCCGTTGCATAAATTGCCAGCCAGAAATTCTGGACTCCTTTCATAGGTCAGTAAAATAACGAATAATAAGTGTTTTGTATTTTCAGGTAGGAAATACTTAGTATTAGCACAAACTCTAGGAACGTGCTTGATAGACGACAATATTATCGGTTCATATTGCATGGGATTTAAAAAATAGCAACTGAGATTTAAATATAATACACCATGTCACCAGCTGTTTCTTACCCTATCAAGAACAAGCGTGTCTATGTGTGAAATCGTCTATGTATGTATGTGCAATTGTGCATACATATACTTCCGCCGTCCCGCTATGCCAGATTTTGTTTAGTAATCCCTGTCTCTTGAATATTTTATATTTCGCCATGTATAACGTAAGGCCATAAATAGGTAAAATGTTGATACAATAGAGCTCTCAGACCATCATCTTTGGTCTTAGATTTATGGCCCATCGTGAGATCGCGAGTTCGATCTCCGAAATTCATAGTATCAGCACGTAGTCTGGTAATCTACTCCATCGATGCCATGATGCGATTGCCAGACTCTTGTGTTGCTATTGAGTATTTCGTAACAGACTAACACAATAACACTTCGTCTTATCAGGTCTTAAAACATATCTGGTGAAATGAGGATGTAGTACAATCACAGGAAATCACAGTATATATGAAATAAGCAACTTGAATCCGAACCCTCGATCTCACTGCTCTATTAGTTCGAACCTAACGTTTAACTTTGCCAATAGACCTGTCACAGCACTCAACCTCCGATTATAATCTGAGATCGTTATTATAAACGATCAGTTGATGAAGCGTGATCGTTTTGGCAATTAGTTGTTCAAGGCGAAGGAGTGTCTATTTATTATGTCCATATAAGTATCGTCACGCTCTCGATATGTAAACACATAATGACCGTCACGGTCTTACACCAAACACTCATGAAGGAGAAGCGACAGATATTGTGAGATAGAAGTAGGAAGGAATTTTGTAAGGCGGCCATCTTTTTTACCAGGTTTAGCCCGTGACTCCGTCCACATGGACTTTAGTTGTTTGACGAATTTTGTCCTACCTGAGCAATGACAAGATTTATTTGTGATTGTGTCTTAATGACTTACTAGTAATAATATATGCGTAATATTAGATATAATTATAAGGCAACCTCGTAGCGAAAATGCGAAAATTTCGATTATTCCTAGTCTACAACATAAAAGCAATCTCTGTTTTTCAGCTGTCCCAGCCCAATAGTTTAAACAAGGCGTTGATATTCAGTCAGAGAGTGCGTCAGTACTTTCCTTTTTATATCACCCTCTTAAGATATTACTTGTTTTCATAAACACAAAAAGCACGTAGACCAGCATCAACCGTAATAAGATCAAATTGTTGACCCATTCTGAAACCTGAAGCATTACGAAACGCGCCATATTTTATTCAGAAGCGTACCTTTCGAATAAGACACAGTCAATATATTATAATTTTAATAAACTCCTTCAGGATTCTCTTTATTGTTCAGCTTCGTGGATGAGCTCATAGCGTTAAAGTTCATTTAAGACCTACAAGTGATACTACACCGAAGGCATGCTATTGCTTAATTGCCTGTTATAATCTATTATATCTTCTGAAGCGAGCATTTGCGTAAGGTGACCCAGCTTTTTGGCCTACCCGAAAGTACTACATCTGCTGTCTTCTCAGAAAATTCTAATAGCACTGGCCTATCTGGGATTACCGGTATCAATCGTACGTGCAAACATAGTCAAACGGACCAGCGAGACGATACCAAAAAGAATATCCCTAAGAAAACAGTCAATTTTCTCATAATATCATCTCATCATACTGACTTGCCAAAATATAAGAAACTCTACTAAAGTGTCATATATAAGGAACAATTTTGCATTCTCGTCTAAGAAACAGCCTCTATACTCGAAGCGGATATACTAAGAAAATTCAAATACCTAAATACCTACAGTCCATACGGACTGAATGAATTGATTCAAACTCAAATAACTATATAGGTATACACCTATATAGTTATTTGAGTTTGAATCAATTTAGATGGAAATACCCACATTCAGGAGTGAACAGTTTCGCAGTTAATTTGAACGAACTTACATAACTCTCACCGTAACGATGTCGAAAACTAAAATATAAATATTTAACAAAGTATTTAATATGGCTGCGCAGATTTACTTAATAATACCAATCAAGTTAATTTAGCGTTGTAAATATATGAAATTGATACTCGTTATATTTATTACAACACCTGTCATTTGTGGATCATATATAGTCTTTATAGATATTAGAGTTGATTATCTTGGGATAGAGTTTGATTGGAGGCGCCAGTTTTCTTTTCTTTACACCCTATATTAATTTAAGCCTATACTGTCCCTGTAGTTTTATGTATCTCCTTTCACTAAGATGACCAATAAGAATACAGTCTACCTGATGGTTAGAGATGACGCGTTGCTAAAAGACAAGGTAACACTTCGAACCAACTCCAGTTTTGAAGAATACAAGGCATAAACACCACACTAGATAAGTTGGCTGTATTGTTCTGTAGGATAAAGATACTTCTACCGACGGCCTGCGCCACGTTTGTAACTCCAAGCCGTTATTCTAATAAAGTTAAAAGCTCGTCTACTTCAGTCCACAACAAAATCAGTTATTTTGAAACAGAATCCTTGTTAATAACATGTGTGTCTTAAATATATTACAAAAATACTCCATTAAAAAGATCTCAACAATTAATTTACCGCTCAATTATAATATGTTGAGTCTGTACCAATAGAAGCACTGGTAATAATACATACATACATACATAGGTTCGCGCCTATTTATCATTTGCTACGATCCTGACACACTTCCCTGGGTTCCATTCACTTTCATCATATTCCTCATTCACGCTAGCCGGTTTAAGGTGCTCTTAATCTGACCTTTGTCCAGAACGTCGCTGATCTGGTCAAGAAACGTTCGCATTGGTCTGCCTCTTACGACTGATCCATTCAAAATCAATTCATTCAGCCTTGTAAACTTTCTTAGTCAGTATTTTCTGGTAATAATGTAATAATGTTAATAATGTTAAAGAAATACGTCTATTAAATGTCGAGACTATTCTATGCGTACATATTCATTTACTCACTATCCTACGAAATCAGACTACGGCTCAACGATATTAAATCATTGCAGCCACGTTTTGCAAATTTACTAACACTAAAACCTATATAGCCAGATTAAAAGAACTTTTGTTTAATCTGGCTATATAAGACTGAAGTAGAACTGTAATTTAAGCGAGTCATTGGCTCGCTTAAACTACTGTCGCTTCAGACTTTCCCAGCAGTTGTCTATTTAAACATCTGATACACAAAATCAAGAATGTGTTACGCCACTTCAAACAAAAAAATAATCTCAATCAGGCTCTAAACTGTCAAATAGGTAACAAAATATGCACAGACAGACAAACAAGACAGGGGTTAGGCGCCACTTATTATATAATTAGACCCATAACCCAACTTTCTACGTGAGAATATTTAATAATAACCACTACCATTGTTTTTGTGGTGTCGAATTACCATTACCATTTATACTAGTTATAAGATAAAGGTTTCAAAACAAAATAATGAATATATGGCCATAAAATTGAATAAGTTTAACATATAAAAGCGATCCACTGATTAATAATGTTGATGAACTTTAATCTTGCTACGAATACATCCTTGAAAAGAACAATTGATATGGATCATTTTAAGACAATAAAAGGATAGACAATATCAGTATTATGTTATGTCACATAGACGTTTTCAGACAAATACAAAATAGCTTAATAATCAATAAATTAGACTAGTGCACTTTCCTGCTAGACATAGGCCTCTCCTAATTTACACCACAAGTAGCACATTGTTCACCAATAACAAAATAAAAACATTATTATTTGTCAAATTCACAAACTTTATATCCATAATCGTGTTTATCGGTCTACCGATTTCGATGCAACGTAAACATATACGCACAGATGATGTTGACTTTACACTTACAAATACCGATTTTAATACCCATTAGTTATTAAAATTATTCTAGGCTATGCTTAGTATCACATTTAGCCTATTTTTGCACTAATTAAACAAAGAAGTACAAAACTTACGATCTAATTACTACCAAGAATGTTACCTACAAAAGCCTACATACATTTGAGGATCGCTTACACGTGCATCGCTCGAATATTTTAGAAACCTACAATCAATTAAGTTATAATTTCCTTTCAAATATAAATCGAATTTGCAAATAACCTTTTTTAATTAAAACACGCAAAATTACAGACGTAATTGGCGTATTTAAACGTTTCAAACTCGAACTCGCTCTAATATCGCTTCGACACTTTTTTATTTTAAACAAATAGTAGGTGATATTAATGTAACCGAAGTATTTAAGAGTGGTGAACAAGACGATCCGTTTGTTTTTATCACTGCATTCAGTGCGTCCCGCAGCGCAGCCGGCGTACGATGACATACGCTCTGAGGTGCATAGCTGTGGCGATCGGATACTCCGTGAGGACAAGTTACTACGAAAATTGGATTTTATTACGAAAATACACTTATTTAATGTGTGACGATGTTTACGACCGAGAAATGGAATATTAGGAAATAAAATATTTTACGAGAATAAGATAAATTAAAGAGAATGATAATAATTAAATTAAGGAAGTAAGTGCTAAGGTTTTGCAGCATAGTGATAATATTTTGGATTAGAGCCCATTTGCTAATTACTTAGTGACGATATTAATAAGCTGAATGTCCGGAGTAACACTGATACTATGTAACAGTTACAAAGTTTAATATAGGTACCTATTCTTCTTACTTCTTTTTTCTTGAATGAGTTCTACTGACAACTCTTGTTAGTTAGACAGTTGAATGTGTATTATTATTCGTACTTATCCTCACAATTGGACTATTGTGCGTAAGTGACAGACGCAAAAGGTACTCCGTAAGAGTCTGCGTCCTGAAAGATATAATCGCTTGTTATAAACCTGTTATTGCTTTTGGTAACCGCTACCTAGCAGGTGAACTATAACACTGCCTGCCACCAATTGGCCAAATTTGTTGTATAAAAAATATTATTTTAAAATAACACTGTACAATAAAGTAACAAAAATTTTGGTCGACTTTGTTTGTTAACCAAATAATAAGCAGCCATTTTATTTTAATTATTATAAGATTTTGTTAACTTGAGTGCACTAGTCAAATTAGATTTAACAATATAAACTAGACAGCAAAATCTTTGATGAAATCGACACTAATATTATACATGCAGAAGTGAGTTTAATTCTATTACTATAATATAGAACATTTGGAGTACCCACAAACTTAAAACTAGAGCATTTTCTACCAACTGCTGGTATAGGCGGAATGTGTCGTTAGCAAACGATCATACACAGAATATGTAGAAGCGATGGTTCTTGCTTCCTCTTCAAGTTAATCATCTGACCTGGGTTTAGTGGTTTAGCAACGTCCTACGTATCACAAGTTAAGTTAAGTAACCTTATAAAAATGACAGTATTTATAAAAGTGAAGTATAATTGTAACTCAAATGGCCCGGAGGTTAGAATAAAGTCGCAAGTCTCACGTAATATATAGCATAAACTATATAAACAACATATGAAGATGTCTCCGAAGGTCTGTAGTCATAAATACTGCATAAACGATATACCTTAACTCACGAACACGGGCTGGGCGGGACACCGCAAACTAAAGGCCGGCTCAGAGCTGGATATTACTAATAAACTTCAAAATTATTTATTACGAATTGAATTAGTTAGCATAACAGCAGATTAATTATACCTAAAAAGTAATATAAAATGTATCAAAGCTGTTTTTCATTGTGCATACATTTACCCTACGGTAAATGAAAAACAGCTTTAATAGGAGGAATGCGAATGGAAGGCGAGTATTAAAATTCGAATAATTCATCGACATCGAGGCTAGGGTAGCGTGTCTCTTTTATACTGTTGGTGACAACTTAGAGGTTTGACTGCCAGCACTTTTATACTGCTGGTGACAGCTTAGAGGTTTCTTACAACAATATGTATATTGAACAAATAAGAAACATCATGCGTTTTATTAAAAATAAAATATACACCTAATAGGCAGTAATATGCTGAGCTAAATAAATAAACGACGACGAGTTACTAGAGCGATTAAATTGTATCCATCTAAGAACCCGCCATTATTCGTCTTTATAAGCCATGGTAATGAAGGTAACTTAATTAACTTTATAGCTAACTCTATAAGCTAAATACTGCTTGCAATGGCGTCTAATAGACTTAATTTATGAGTATTTTTATATTTAGTAGTCCTTTAGAGTTCATCGTATGAGATGGGTAAACACATTTACTCGTTAAAATAAAATAAATATTATAATAAATATTTGTTTCGATATTATACATTTCTTCTTGTTATAACAATCGACATAAAAGTACAATACCTGTTTATGCACGGGAAAATAAAACCTATAGATTTAAAGCTAAGGCTGGTCCATCTAATATTATAGTACGCGACAGTAATTCCGTCAGTTTAAGCTTTTTCAGCTATATCGTTGAACCGATTATGATGTTATTGAGACTAAATCTTGAAAAACACATGGAATACTCTAAAAAATCCAACCATGGATTAAGTTATCACTGGTCAAAATTTAATATTTCTAATTCAAATTTTGCTGAACATAAAAATCATTAGAACATGTGCAGACGTGCTTCGTTTACTATCATTGCTTAGTTGTTTTTAATATAGGAACTAAAACAATGATTACAGAATTTGTGTCTCTCTGTATGCTCTTACGTGCAGCACGCAAAATACTGCACTAATTTTACTTAAAATTTGGTGCCTGTTTCATCTTCATATACGTATGAAACCGAAAAATCTAGATAACGTAACCTATCTCTAAGTTCCACGTATACGAAGTCACGGTTAAAGCACTAGCTTTACAAAAATCTGCTTGATTTATATAATATAAATCAAGCTGGTTTCTAAACTGTCCTAATGCTAGAAATGGATCCTCTCACAGCATGAGGAAGACTAGGCCATAATAGCCAGCCTAGTTCAGGTTGACAGATTATGGAGAATGCTGAGATATGCAGGTTTACTCGTGTTGTTTTTGTTCACCGTTAAATCGAGCTATAACTAACTATTTAATTGGCTCATAACTTCAATAAGTCAGAGATAGAATCGTATTGGAGGCTTTCACGTGGTAGCTCATCGGTATCCCACTAATCTATCACTTTAAGTAAACATGATACGTTCTTAATATTGTCTTCTGTTTACGCGAATGTTATTCATTGAAATTAAACTACTATATATCACTACCATCTTAGTCTCCCCGTGACCATGGCTGCTGAAAAACAACCGAAACGTCGGGGAAAGTGTAAACTTAAATATAAATAGTTTTAATAGTTTTAATAAATTAATTAGCTTAAAAATTAGTAAAGTTAAGTAGTATCTAGTAGTAGTGTGACAGTTTTAAAATTTTGTAATAATGTGCAAAATAAATAACGCGATAAAATCCGTTTAATTTCAATGATACGTTCTGTTGCGAATCCTTACTGCACCCTAATTTCCTTAGCTAGTCCAAAATACTCTATACTCGACAGAAACCCCTGTCAACACCTGAAAATCCTTGTCGGAACGTTTGCCTTCATTCTAAGCCCAGAACTAATTCAGGGCAATCTGAGCATTAAATGTGTCAGATTCGTTTCCATATCCATTATACTGTATCTACTATTGCTATATTCATTTGTATTTGAGTTATATTATAAACTTTATTTCAGCCAGGAATTTTTTTAACTCGTTATTACTTTTCCGTACAATACTTCACTTGTAGTGGTCAACATGAACCTCACATGATATGCCAACCAAAGCGAACACACATAAGCACGCCGAGTTAACCTCATAAAAAAGATAGCGTAAACTCCGTTACTCCTTCGAATCTCGTGCTACCAAATCAAATTAACTCACCGTAAAGAAAGTATGACGCTAAACACGATAATTCTATATACAAAGCTTCCGACATTTGTACGGAAAAGTCATCAAACTAAAGCCTAATCGTTAATTGTGCAAGAAAGACTGGACGTATAGAAGTCGCGTGCAAATACTGGCCACGCATCCGAATTTCATGCCATAGAAAGTTTTATCGTGAAGTAAATCGATTAAACGCCCGCCAATGGGAATTTCGCATATTCTGAGTTACACAGTGCGAGGGTGGATACAATCCATTCGCTCTGCGAGCGTTCGAGGTAAATTTGTAGGTGCTGTGAGTTGTAGCGCGCCGCTACTAATCAAGTTAGTCAGTGTATACTTAAAAGCATGTTGCCTGAAATTTTCAAAGTCCGAATTTGAAATAATTTGAATTTGAAATATCTATATATAATCATACTAGCAATTAAACGGTTTTGGGTTTTAATGTTTAAACTTTTAAGTAGCAGCAGCACTCCGGTGGTTAGATACAATAGGTTTTCAATTATATCTGGCAATTTAACAATTGATAGGTGAACCATATCATTATTGACATGACGCTTCTTATTAGAGTTATTATCAGCAATTGCACTATAGACACGACGCCATTCTTTCTACTTAAAATGTTTACCACAGCGGAGGGCCCTGGAGTTTAGTTTATATTTTATTTAACCCCAGTAATATTAATAAATGATTTACATCCAATTAGAATAGAATACGCTTTATTTTACACCTATTGAAATTAAGCTAACATAAAGTTGTCTCTTGTATATACAAAAGACAGTTTTATCAGTAAAATTAAGAAAGTTGGATCCCTTACAGGCAAGCACTGAATAAACAAGAAGAGAGCATTATTTCGACGAGTGTCACATATGATATTGTGTTTGGCAATTTTGCCATTACATAATGCACAGTCAGCTTTTGTTTTAATATCATCTATAATAGTGAAGTATCTAAATAGATACAAATTGTTCTTCTAACACAAGTAACTCAAATCCACCCACACATTTATTGAATCATTCAAATCCAATATACAAACTGTAGACAACTCTAAAATCACTAATAAACTATTGATACTAATCGACTTCATATCGATCTAATAAATTAACTTAAAATTCCAATCATAGCTAGTAAGTAGAACAAACGTGCGATACAAATCCACTATTTCATAAACTATCCCTCACTAATACTACACCGTACAACGAAATACCAAACCAGAGTTACGCTACATTTTCCGATCACATATTTCGATTGTACGAAGCCCGCCTTAACTCTAAACAGTAAATAACATTACTCACGGCCGATACGTTTATCACACCATCGTCTAATGTGTTTTTTATTCATGAGCGCCATAGATTAAGCTATCAAACGGTTCGGTACTAAATCATTAATCTATAAGCCGTTGTACTAAGTCAAAATGTTTTACTACGATTTTGGAATACGGATGAATGTATCATGGTACCGGTATCGGGCCGTTTAAACAGAGAAAACTTTTCGAACGATGTTTAAGGCGCATTCTTTTTGTTTATCAGCTGATTTAGTTGTTTATTGGTGTGGATAAACAAGTAAATTAGCAGATGAATAATGTTATAGATATGATACCACAAGTATTTAGGTCTGACTTCATCATTGGTAACGGAGCATAAGTTTGTTTGCGTGCGACTGTGAAGTTCTATCGAGATGTATAGTATGGTTTTTAGTTAAATTTTCCAACAAAACGAATGAACGAACAAAACTAACCGCTACTGCAGTAGCAGCACGAAGTCTAACAACATGCACCGGTATAAGACTTGTCTTCTACTAAGTGAAAACATAAAATATAATTGGAGATACATGGGTATGATATACTTCAGTCTACCCCCTCGAACATAAACAGGTCTATATATAGGTATAGGCATATAAGTATATATGAAAATATAACCGGCCCTTTAATTATGACGTCATTTAAGCAAAGATCTCGGATAGATCTTTACTTGCAACAGTATTGTAGTGCGTGATTTAATGGTAGCAGCGGGTCTACTTTGTTCAAACGCGTAGGTTATTTGTGGCGATTTCCTAATCAGTAAGCTCACATTAATATCAGTGCAAGCTAACTTGTATCTTACACACTTATCTGATTTGATCTAAAATTGATTTACACATGCCAAAACAATTTCAGATCAAGTCGGCTAAATATATCCCGACTAGATACGAGACCGCCATACGTACGTACGGACTGACACCGTTCGTTTTTATGCATTGTCGCATTGTATGAAGCAGATATACACCTCTTTCTATTCAATATATATTACAAGCGCTCCTGCTTTGATACACCTCCATTTTCAAGCTACACGCCTCAAAACTATATACCTAACTTTTTTTTATTTTTATATATCTAAGGTGGCAAACAAGCATACGGCCCACCTGATGGTAAGTGGTCACCGTAGCCTATAGACGCCTGCAACACCAGAGGCATCACTTGCGCGTTGCCGACCCTTTAGGAAAGGAAGTGGGCAGGAGAAGTAGCGGGAAGGGGAAAAGGGGGTGATTGAGCCTCCGGCACTCTCACTCACCAAACGAAACATAACAGTAGGAATATTGCTATTTCACGTCGATATTCTGTGAGAGAGTAGTTCTTCCCTGGTCGAGCCGGCCCATTCTTGCTGAAATTAGCGAGGCTCTACTATGGATTCGATGGACCAAACCGCGGCCGGCAGTTAGTTGCCAAATAAAATGGTGTTGTTGATTTTATCTAGAATGCTAATTCGCGTGCTCTTGCACTCGTATAAAAACGAACATGTGAATGCACCGCTTCGGGCTTAGCACACATCTTCCACAATTATATTGAATCGAATCGCAATTCTACGCGAAGAGGTGAACGGTCCGCGATCAATAAATAATTGTTTTTTATATATTTCAACAATAAACAGTTACAACCATTCTGAGCTGAAATTTTCGCATTTATTTTTATGGTTAACGGGACTTGCGCACTTTTTAATGTTATTTTATTTCACATACTTTTACGAGCAAAAAGATCGTCTGTGGATAGTTTAAAAGATGACTTAGATTTTTAAACAAAATGGTTTTGTATACTAATAGGTATAGCTAACATATGGAATGGTTAGTTAGTTCAAACGCAAAAGAATAAACTCGACGGTTGATCGTGAGGGTGAGCATTTAATTTTCGAAAAACGAGTAACATATGTTGAAGACATTTACATCAGGTTCTTCTATTAGACAATCTCTAGTATAACGTATTAAAACTTGAGCATCAGCTGCGTTACGTTCGAAACGAAATCCAATTTATACAAGCACGCGCGTTCAGTGCCGACTATGATGACTAGTCTAAAGGTGCTTTTACATAAACAACGCTAGCAGCTAGTGCGAGCTGCATGTTCAAGCTTCACGCTAGGACTTCATGCGCCAGTTAAACACATGAGTTACTTGCATGGGTGGCCCGAATTTAACGTTTACACAAATCCATACAACCCGCATCAATCCCTCAACTTGCATGTGTTACCTGTATCTTGTACAAGAGACGCATCAAGCTTTCTGGCATCTTAAAGCGTGTAAGGCGATAAGATTTATATGTCAAGATCATCAATTTCGAAATCCCTTTACCAGTCATGAATAAAATAATTGTCTATGCTAATTCGAATAATTATTCGAGATATAATTACACGTTATTCGTGATAATAACCGGCAATAGATCACCTAGCATTAAGGAATTGGACACTAAATTAAAATTAGCTGACACCGCCGCAAGCGAACGACTAATAATCTAAAATTTATGAAGAAAACCTTATTTTAATAAATAATCATTATAAGTTTGGACCGTGGGTCAGAGTTCGAACGTATGTAATGTTTAAAAATGTTCTGTTTTTACCTGTCTCGTAAGCTGATCTTGTTTCGTATGAGATATAGCGGCCATTTGTCATTTACGCTCGCGCAACAGACTCCATACTAATTGGTCGATGACGATATGTTTAACTTGGGTTTAATTTATGTGCTATCGAAAGTAAAGAGAAACTAGTAGATTGGCAGGTTAACATATATTTCTCTGATAGGTTTATACTGTGATATATGAATGTGTTTTTTGTGGTCCAAGATAGGTTAAAGGTCATCTTCGAAAGGTCTGGTGGTCTAGACTAATTAATTGTTTTATTAAAAGTTGTATATGCGGGATGATTCTGGTTCAGTTATGCTTAGTAAAAATGTAAGTTAATTATTATGATTAATCGTCGGCCTCGATGGCGTAGTGGTTAGTGTAACCGACTGCCACGCCTGAGGTCGCGGGTTCGATTCCCGCATAAGTCAAACATTTGTGTGCATGAACATGGATGTTTGTCTTGGTCTGGGTGTTTCTATGTATAATATGTATGTATTTACAAAAAAAAAGTATATAAGTAAGTATGTTTATCCATTGTCTAGTACCCATAGTACAAGCTCTGCTTAGTTTGGGCTAGACGGTGTTGTGTGTATGTGGTAGAATATTATTATTATTATTATTAATCCTTATGTCGCTTTAAGAACATGAAACTATTAACTCACACGTGTGAATTGCTTGACGAATAAGTACGTTATAACTAAACTCTCGTTTGTTTCCCGTATAGGTAGGCCAAGTCTACGGATTTCAACTTGCTACCGTCCTGGTACACACGCTTTCTTTTCACAAGCTTAATACACGCTCGTCGGTTTAGAATACTCTCAACCTGGATTTTATCCAGCGCATTTTCAGAGACGTTCTCTAACTTTAAAATATTTGCGGATTAATCGCCATAACATTTAGATACTCGTAAAAAACAAGCAAAGTTATGTACCGAATCATATTGTAATTATTTTTCGGCTCCTAAGTATGTCTTGGCAAAAAAATCTAATAACACTTTGTTTGACCTGGGAATTGCACCCAAAACCTCATGAACTTGCATAGCAGTCGCACTCACTACCGCTGCGCCGTAGAGGTAAAAACCTGCTACTAAAACGTATTGCATACATTTTGGTAAGTACACAGCAGGGAAAGTATATACGGTACCTGTGTTCTGAATTTCGTACTGTTTATTTATTGGTATACATTAAAGTCTTGACAAATTGCAGCCAACTGCCGCCCGTGGCTTACCCCGTGTGGTACATACAAAACATGACTTATAAAAGCCACACAGTGCCATCTAGCATATCCTCATTATAATTTATTGCATGATTCTTTTAAGACTGCGCCGTTGGTCCCGATTTGCACTCATGTAAACAGTTGATTCTAGGGTCTCGGGTTAGATTCCCTGATTAAATAACGTTTATTGAGTTTTTTAGCCTTTTAGTCTTTGTCTTTCTATAACGTGACACCGGTAACTTAGCTGATAGAATATGGATATAATACATTGATTCTTACCCTTTGACGAAAATACAAGCAAGAGTCTATGTATGTATGATGATGTATTATGTTCTATGAATACAGTTTTATTTTTTTTACATTGAATATAACCATATAATATTATCATTATTTCATACATAGTTAGTCAAATTCAAATTATTTTTATTTGTTAAACACAGGTTTATAAAACGATCTTACAAAAACAAATGGAAATGCATAGCTGTGACTTGGCAATACAATTGGCGTACAAAAATTAAAATGATAAAACATAAACACACAAATAAATCAAATAATTTATCAAAACAAATCTAAGTGTAAATTACATTTATAGCGACAAAACTAAATTTAACTTTAAAATTACCAAAAATTGACTAAACGTGTCATTTAGAAAATCCTTGACAGAGTAGTATACAATAAATTATTTAGCTTTTTTCTGAAATGTTTGAAATTTAATTGTTTATATTCCTCCGGTATAAGCTACCGGAGGCATATAAACAATTAAATTTCAAACATTATAGATTTTTGGAGCTAAACAGAATATACTGTTCCACATGAGGGTAGTTTTAGCTCTTCGAATGCATAAATTATTTTTGGGCCTATTACGTAGAACAACGTCGGATAGGCTCAGAAATAAATTAGGATTTGTTTTAACAAATAATGCGACTTCAAATATATATAAAAACGGAAGCGTTAGAATTTTGTGTTTGATAAAGTGAGGTTTACAACTGTCAGTTACTTGAAGCCCAAACATAGCTCCTATGCATCTCTTTTGTAATTTAAATGGGAACTCCTTATGTGTAGAGATGCGCCAAAAAATTATCCCGTATCTAAGTACGGATGCAACAATGCCATGATAAGCAGTTAGTAGAGCTTCTATGTTAACTATATGTTTCAGCTTATGAAGAGCATAGGACGAACTACTGATTTTTTTGCAAAGAGCCTCTATATGATCTTTCCAATTTAACTGGTTGTCAATCGTCAATCCAAGGAATTTTGCATTATTTGTAGCACATGTATTATTATTCTGATATTTAATATTAATTTTATAACAAGTAGGTTGTCTTTGGCAAAAGTGCATAATTTGAGTTTTGTTTAGATTTATTTTCAAATTATCATTATTTAACCATAGAATTATTGAGCTGAGTGTGTTATAATATCAGATTCGTATGAGTTGGGTTTATCACAAGCTATAGTTACAGTACTGTCATCGGCAAATAGTGTTAAGGGATATTTTATTGCTTTGGGTAAGTCGTTTATATATAATATAAACAATAAAGGCTCTAATACACTGCCCTGGGACACACCGAATGCTATTCTACGCTGTCTAGATAGGTGTATATCTTCCCTTTTTGTCTTGAGGTTTAGATTTTTTATTGCAATTACCTGTTTTCTATTCGATAAATAAGATTTTATCAAGTTATAAACATTATCTCTTAGGCCATAGGCGTCAAGCTTTTCCAGTAAAATATTGTGATCGACGTAATCAAATGCTTGTGTCATATCACAATAAACGGTACAGATAGGTATTCTATTATCAATATTCATCATTACTATACATATATTCCCACGCATATATTCGCGAAGGGGTACCCAATGTTGACACTCACTTTTCGATAGCTACCGTCTATACCGGGCACGATTCGATAGTTAAAATAATGCTATTAAGAACTCCTTAACTCATCTCACGTCTAATTACCAGACACAATAGAAAAAGCATTGTTTTGCGTCCAGCCATGGGTTCGAGATGCGAGACGGGTTAACGGTAAAGCCCAAAAAAACTTTCAACGACATTTAGGAATCAAACCCTCAAGATCTTAAGCATAACAGACACATTGACTACCGCTGCGCCACCATCTAATATCCACGTTCACAAGGGATTGCATGTAGAAATTCTATTTGGGAAGCTACTGTAAGCTCCCAGATAATTGCGCAGCAAAGTTACCTATGCGTAACTAAACATTTAAATACTAGCAACATAAACTTCTATAATTATTGATTTCTTTGCGAATCGATGGAACACATCGATGTTTCACATCTACCTATGTAATCTTACCGCATACGATCTGTGGCGTAAGTGTAGACCCAAGCGCGACTGCTGATTGTGACGTCCCAGTTTCTATTCCATAACAGAACAGGAGTATTATTGTGTTTTCGACGTTCGACTTATTTTTATAGTTTACCCGCGAGAAAAGGTAATAAAGAGAAGGATCTCTATGTATTCACTTTATTTATTAATAATAGGGGTTGAAGTATGAAGTTGTTGTTGTATAGTAATAGATACTTTGAATTGACATAAAACCTTCATGGTGTGAGATTTTCGAATGAAACTTTTTCATATGAAACCTATAAGAGTCTTCTTTTAAAAAATGTGCAACATTCGATTTTCGACTTCCAATTGTTTTTTATACAGCTTAGACGGAATAGATAGATACTTGGAAAATCTGAGTCATTTTTGAATACGAGTTCCGACGCGGAACTAAAGCGGCAGAAACGGCTCGCAATATCAACGCTACGTTTGGAGAGGAGACTGTTAATGAACGCACCGTGCGTTTTTGGTTTAAACGCTTTCGTAATGGAAATTTCGACTGGAAGAACGAACCACGTGGAAGACCACCCACACAGCTGAATAACGCTGAATTGAAGGAGATGGTGGAAGCCGATCCAAGTGAAACTGTCCAGAAATTAGCGGCATGGATTAACGTTACCCTACCTACACTATTGGCTCATTTGCATCAAATCAATAAGATAAAAAAATATGCAAAATGGATGCCTCATGATTTGATTGATCTGCAGAAAGAAATACGTGTTAAAACTTGTGTTGCCTTGTTGAATCAGTACAGAAATGAAGGAATATTGGATCGAATTGTGACATGTGACGAAAAGTGGATTCTTTACGATAACCGTAAGGGAAAATGTCCCAGGTCAAACGCCGCAACAGTGCCCTAAAGCAAAGCTTACTAATAAAAAGGTAATGGTAACTGTTTGGTGTTCTCTTTATAGTGTTATTCACTATAGCTTTCTCAGGTCTGGTCAAGCAATAACAGCAGATGTTTACTGTGCCGAACTTCGAACAATGATGGCGAAACTGGCAGTGAAACAGCCCGACTCGTGAATCGATCTTCACCATTATTGCTCCATGATAACGCAAGACCTCACACTGCACGAGAAACCGTTGTAACTCTACAGGAGCTGCAGTTAGAAACCATACGTCATCCTCCGTACTCGCCAGACCTTGCTCCAATGGACTACCATTTTTTTCGTGTATTGGACAATTCTCTACGTGATAAAATAAATTCTTCCCAGGAAATACAAAATGCTTTCACGCAGTTTGTCGAATCTAAATTCCCGGAGTTCTATCGTAAAGGCATAAATGAACTTCCATTTAGATGGCAGCAATGTATAGATAATGAGGGTAAATATTTCGATTAAATAAATATGATACATCTTAGAAAAAACGAGTTTCAATTTTCAGTATAAATTGGCAATTTCATACTTTAACCCCTAATATCATCTCTGTTTATTAAAGATCGAATATGGACAGAAAACAGTAAATTAACGATTTTATAATGAATTTGTGTGTTTACCAAAGTAAAGAAGTAAGAACAATAGGTTTTACATAAATACAACCAGTAAATACTCAAATATATAATAACTGTAACTGCGATATACTTTCACCTTCTTTTTTAGAGTTCGAAAAATCTCTTATACAACAGCTTTGTCCGTCCGTCCGTTCGTTCGTCTGTCTGTTATACAACTTTCAACTCAAGAACCATAAGAGCTAGAGACTCGCGGTTAACGCCATTCCACTCAGCATAGTCGATATACCCCGATAAATGACGAAATGACTATGACCTTTAACCTCTGACCTCAAAGTCACGTGGTATCACGTGACCTTTGCATATTACTTATACCATTTTTTCGAACTCTAAGATTTACGGCAAATCATTGACGATTCTCACTTGTTTAATTTTACATATTAAAAAAATTCAAATTATTAAAATTTGACTTCATGGTGACATACATACGTAGTCCGACGACTATGTTCCCGAAGGGATAGGCACAGGTGTATTACACCCGCATTTGGCCAGCTATGGCCATGACTAACTTAAATAATTCTATATACAAAGTGCTGCTGCTGAGAATACAAAATTACTACAGTTCATTAATGTTATTGAATGAACTATGAGAATATATTCTCAGCTACATTAGATGCTATAGTAATAACTCACTGTAGCATCCTAGAAGTACACAACGCACAGTTCGCCATCCGATCTTAAATTGCATTGTTTTTGTTTTGCCAAATAAGCATAACTGTCGTCGACATCGGAATTCCTTACAAAGTTCGAGTAACCTTCACACTATTCCACTGTCGAACTATAGAAAACAGAAGCGAAATCATTAGAGCAATTCGTTCCACTACCGATATTTCACCAAAACCACTCACAAAAGCGTGAAATATTTCACACAGTTTACCGTCTGTGATACCATTAATAATGACCTGTTCTTTAAGGCCGCGACCTACCATTACTCGTCACCATTAGTCCGATATTTTCTAAGCCAAATCTGTGGCAACAAAGCCGTCTATTAAGGTACTGTTGTCGCGTTCAAATGAATCATTATTTTTACTGCCAGCGCCATATTGGGACGTGAATTTCTCTTGAACAATAGGAGGTCAGACATCGTACCAAAAACGGACAAAATGTCAACGGCGATCTAGAAACGAGTCAAGTACGTACATAAGTGGTGAATTATCGAGTCAATGATTCGATGATTTATCGGTAATTACGAAGATTGATCTCATCGAGAAAATAACTTGTAGCGAAGTAGATGTCATCAATTTAGCAGTTCGTGAATGTCTTGTTTGACACTGACCTTCGAAATTAATGCAACAGATGTATATAAATCAAAAATGGTTGACAAATACGCAGTATGTGGTAATATAATTAATAGAATGGAATTAAAGTCCTTTATTTTGCCCTTTTGCACTCAAACCAGCATATGAAAATAATGATATTTCTTTTATTGTAAATGTGTTCAAACCCATAAATAACTATGTTTACATCGTAAAAATACCCGTAATATACGTTAGTTGTACAATAATTAGATAAAATATTTTATATTCAGAATCGATACGCATGAACAAGCAAATGATAAGAACCCAAAAATATTTCGACAATGCTAGCAAAATTTTGTATCGTCATTTAGCAGTTTGAAACTAAAATTCGCTGAGCCTGCGACAGTACAGAACTAGCTTCTTACATATCAAGAAGAACCATCAAACGCCGCATGTTCTTGAAAAAACATGGCAGCGATAACGGTCCGCAAACATTACCTTATTGACCCTTGACCTGTTAGTTGACAGTACCGCGCCGAGGGCGGCCGCTGCGGCCCGCTGTGGCCTGATGCGGCCCAGTGCGGCCCCACCCCTGAGAAAGCCGTGTCCTTTGGCTCGCACTTGACGGATCGCTCACATTACCTGCCGGTGCCATCAGAGTAATGAGCTCACAGAGTAGATAGCAATAGAGGCTGCACCAAATTAGCTCGTTTGAATATGGAATTGATTTCTTATTTATACACAGTGTATTTTATCAAGGCTAGTAATTTATAGAGTCACTATATATTCTAGCGTACGGTAACTCCGTTCATATTTGATGAAAGCAGTTGAAACATAAGAGCGAAGAAAGACTTTAAAGAAATATTACACGAAAAGTAGTAGCAGTTTTGTAATTCGAAGGTTTAAACTAAAGCAAAAGATTGAAAGGATAGTGTTGCCAGCTAACTTTAATAGGAAGGACACGTTTAGAGTATACATTCCATTCATAAAATCCGTATATAGCAGTTTAATTTCAATGAATAATATTCGCGTAAATAGAAGACAATATTATACTAGAATAATAAATTCTTCAAAAAATTATGCTTGTATATTTATTACTTAATCATACTAAACTGTTTAATGGTCTTTATTTAAATTTGAAAAGATAGGAAAGAGCATAGATTATTCTTTAAAAATACGAGAATGACGCCGACAATATCTAGTTAATAATATTATAGTAAATGCTAAATACTTGATGTTTTTCTATCGAAGTGCTATCGAGGTCATAATTTTAAACAGTTTCATGTTCATCCATAATTTTGAATTTGGCAAATAGTCAAGCTATACAAACAAATGCAAATATTTATAGACTACTAGTTTTACTATGAAATATTAAATGATATTACGAGTTCTCACTCTAATTTCAAAATATCAATAAATCTCTCTCAGCCCGTGAAAAGGGAAATAAGCGTGAACATATAAAACAGGTATAAAACTTTAAACGTTACAAATTGTAGTGATTTTAGGATTCTCCACGGACCGAATGGACTAAATGTCGGATGTAACGGTGGATTATTTTATTTTTTATATTGAACTGAATTATAAACCGCCACAATGGGAATACTCGTATCCTATGCATGTCCAAATATTAAATAAATAATTCATTTAACGGTTGATTGCTTAAAGGAATATAACGTTTAGAATGTTGATGATACAACAATAACTTAGACTTGCCTTACAATTAAAATTTTGTTACAACAGCAAAGCATGTTTAAAATATAAAAAATATTATTAAAAATATTGTATACTCTAAGAAAGCAAAAAATGTAGTGACATTTTTTGCAATATTGTACATTGCATTCAGTACGGATATCCGAAAATATAGTCATTATATATTTTTTTTATAAATGTCCGCTCCCGCATCACGGATTAAATGTCGCAAAGACTTAATAAATATACAATTTACGAATACAAACTTTTCTTTGACTAAGAACAACTAATTGCCGCATGTGGATTCGAACGCACAACACTCGGTGCAGCGGCGATCGCTTGTGCGCTACGCCATCCGAACAGCCAATAACTATTTAACTTATTTCTTTATATTCAGTTTATTTTAAGCTAATTTTATACTTATTGCTGAAATGAAAATAAAATTTGCAGCGTCAAGTACTTAAAATGTATTCTAATACTTTGCCGCTTCTGTATTTATACCCTAACCTACATTTATTGGCACAGTGTTTATCGGAAAAACGTCTTGCGGCCTGTTATCTTTATAGTTTGGCCAAATTGTCGAGCGTTATTTATTAAAATGACGCTTTTGACCCGGCTCTGTGAATTATGCGCAACGACAACGCTTTCATGTCGTTTCAGGGCACTCTCAGGGCTCAACATTGCTGTGTAGTACAAAGTAAGGTGATGGGGACCAGCAGTGATTAATGACGAAAGATAATAGTTCTAGGATTGATTAAAATTTATAATGTTGGTGCATCATACACCTACCTGTATTGAGACCTATCTGTACATTAAAATACTAAAAGAAAACTAATTTGGTCTCTCAATGTAGATGGAACTCAATCCAAAGCAATATATCTAAGAATGTTTGCCAGTCTATCGATTATCCGGCTATATATACACAAGCGCCTATTCTCTTTAGTAAAAAACTTAAGATGTTGTCCATCACAGATGCACCAGCAGGTTCAGTGTACGTTGAAAGACAATGCATTTGTCTGTTAGTCTGTTTGGTCCAGAAATGCGTGCAATCTACTAATAAATTTTCTGTACAATTTTACAGTAGTTTCGGCTTCAACAGATGCTCTAATCTACGTTTAACCTAATTCTGTTTTGATGACTCGTAAATAAGGGGCATTGCATGATCCAATTCAGTTGCATAGTGAACAAAACCGTAGTTCATGCAAAGTCATAGGCAACAGCTACTGCTATATATTAGTCTGCATACTACATATATTCAATGTAAAATATAAAAGTGTGGTCTGAAGGATAATATCCTGTAAATAACACCTTTATAAGAAGTTTAGACATTAATGAACTCTAACTAATAAACCCTACGAGGTTTATTACAGGATGGAGGCTAATATATTTTAGGTTCATTTGCCGAATATAAATAAAATGAAATGCTACGGGATGGCGAATTAATGCAGCAATTTTATTGCCAAGTACCTTGTTACAATAGCACATAGTTAAAAATATTAAATCGAACATTTCCTTGAACTTAATTACTAAATCTTCTGTAGATAAAGATTAAGTTTTAAAAAGATATAGCTCGCAATAAATCAGTACTAGATGGATACTAGATGCCTTTTGGATTGTTCGACACAAGACTGTGCCTCAATACTGATGTTTAGGTCCTATATCCGCTTTCGGATTCTGTGCGTTCGAAGTACTTTTTGGTTACTGTTACAGGGCTCATGTCAAAACTTAAGATATATTGTAGAAACAAAGGATATTTTACCGAATGGACAGAGAATAAAAGCAAAAATCCTTTATCAGAGATTCGTAGCAGGTGGCAATCTCTGCGTTTCGGGAAACCGATATGCATATATTTATATATGTATACTTCTTTTATAATTAGGTCATTTGATCCCTTGGTAATACGAAATGACTTTCGAGAATGTACTCTTATAGAATAGTTTGGAACATAATATGTAGTTACTACAGTTTAAGCTTCATTATTAAATTTCAAATGCTTACTTTCGAACTCTACGCAACCAATTAATATAAACAGTAGGCACACCAATTGTCAGTTTAAATTTAACTAAACATATAATTGTTAATATGGGTTTATATCTTCAAATTACTAGCAGCAGAGACAAGCAACAAGCCAACAAATCAACTCGTCGTGCGCAAAAGTCCGGGGACGATCCTTCAACAATTACTTAAAGGTCGTGACCAAAATATACTCATAAATTGTTATCGAAACGAGGGCGAAGCATGCCGATGACAATTACCTGCTATTACGCGTCCATCGGTGAAGAGCAAAGCAATTTTATCTTTACTATAAACATCTTAATCCTTAATCATCCTAAGTACTGAACTCCTTAGTTCTAAGACGCTATTTTTATAATCTATAATTTTGATAACCGCACAATAAACTTTGCAGATTAGTTTTAGAACATGTTCTATCTGTTACTAACTTACTTAATATCGTGTTGTCTTATGAAGCATAGATTTAAGAAATAAAGTTGCATAACAATTTGTTTTGAATTAGTAAAACATTTTTGCAATAAGAAAATAATATGGCCGCCTATCAGCTGCGGTTTCCCGCGTAAAAAGCTTCTAAATGATTGTAAATTGATATTGACTTGTATAGAGAATATGCAACAAGTTTATTAAAATAATTATACTGGTGAAACTTGGCAAACATCTTTTGCAATTATTAAATTAAACAAATCAAACAACACTATCGAGTATTCAATATGTATGTATATTCTAACACGAGAAAGTCTTAAATTAGACGACATTAAACTAATACCCAAAACCAATACTCGTGACAGTTCTTACCCGAATTAATTATTCCACGATGCTCCATAAGCATATTAACTGCATATATTTTCTAAATAAACAGTTAAATCGTTAATCGATTCGTGGGAAAACTAAATACACTTAAGATTCAAAGAACCGAAATAAATAGATCAAATTAACGATTTTGACATCACGCAAACGCTTTTTATAATTTAAAATAACAAGTAATGCGCGCGTTTCGAATACCACAAATTCAATATGGCGTCAGTTTGTTTTTTTAAGCAAAGGATTCCTGTCATTATTCCCATATATTATCTTCACGGGGCGCTCGAGTTGAGATAAAATTGTTGGTAACAAATGTTTCACGTTGTGTTTGATAAATTCCTCATGATTTTATTTTACTTTTATTAGAGTATGACACCGTTAATTAAGCAACATATTTTAAGGTTATTTAAGGGTCGTTAAAGTTAAAATTATGTTTGTTCGTGTTTTATGATAGGTGTTACACAGTTATGACACAATTTTATATGTGAACATGTTTGTTTTTATTGCAATTGGGCACTTTAGCTGCAGTGTGGGATGTATCGTAAGCCAGATGGAATGATAACCTGTTAAAGTTAATTTTGACATAACTCTTGGCCGAATGCTCTATGATTAATAGTTATAATATGCAGATATTATCCAGTAGAGACGATTAAAAACCATTTGGTCGATTTGATTGTAACAATATATAGATTATGTCTGTTTAGGTGCTTATGCTAGACACAAGCTTCCGGAATAAGAATAATTAAGTTTAGGTCATATTTCACATATCTTCAAGACCGTTTCAAATAATCGCACAAGCAGTCTTAAGACCGTACGTATTGCAAGAAATTCTCTAGAACAGCCTAGTCAGTTATTATTCTGTACCCAGTGGCAATATCCTCATATAAGCCCAAGAGCTAGGCTATTATTAATAAAATGATCGTTCCAGAATATACATATAATATCTTATTATGATCAATCTAACATCATAAAGCATAGCGACATGCAAGTGAAATTGGAGAATAAGGAGTTTACAGAATTGATTTCATTTTATTTAATGTTAAAGTGATACATACGTATCTACGTATGTATGCCTACGCTTTTAGGTATATAAGCGTAAGCCTATATACCCAAAAGCGTAGGCAGTGGTAGTAGGCACATAAATCAAGGGGAGAGCCTTTTGCCGTTAACCGGGCACAGATCCAGACCACGTGTAATTACTACGAATGTCTAGACAGTCAAACCCAATAACAATTTGCGCATCCTAGGAATCTAACCCGGGACCATGCACTGCAACCAAATATGAATAAAGGGCTGCTATTCCGAATCTTCTAGAAAACACCAACAACCACTGCTTGATCCAGGCCGTTTTTCGCACACAATCAATAACGATGGCTGATCCATCCATGCTATCTAGTTAATATATTTAATCCTTTTAAACATGGAAATTCATGTAACATGTCATGAATAAAAATGAATACACCTTTACCAGATATAGTGGCAAAGATCAGTGTTTACTTGCAATTGCGAATATAATGTGCCACGGTAGTATTATCATAGTTTAAGATTGTAGTCTGCTTGCACAATTTAACCTATTAATCGCCGTTTAGCTAGAGAGCTTTAGTTTCAGATGTAGCTTATCTTTTTAAAATATATATGGTTTTATAATCTTGGTTAATTACCCCTCTATTGACTAATGGTGTTGCTAAACGAAGCAGGCTACATGCGCAAGCTACTCGCACAAGTTACATGCGTAAGGTGAGCTACGTATGCGCTTGCGTAGCTTGCGTCGGTCGTTCACATGATACATACAAGTCACAAGTGTAGAAATACTATTAATCTCCAACTCAAAAAATACAAAAGCTTTATTTGTGTTTTTGTGGATACGCATGCGCTAGATTTTCTCATAGGTTCTACGTCCCTGCATTGCTGAACATGAAAACTGTTTAATGTAATCTTATAGTACTGCTCTTATATTACTTAGTAACCAAAATGACTAAATTCATTCAGATTTTTTATTTTGAGTATTTTAATAAAGTATCAGCCTATCTAACGGGTCTTAGCTGACTGTCGCAGGCAGCTAAGCCGCGGATGTAACTCGTGGTTCGTATCTGGTGATCTGTGAAGGCACACCCCGCGGAGCCGTCCTTAACGGGACAAAATTATTGTTATTGCCACCAAACTAATGTAATTATTTTAACCTACGGAATATGGCCGCGTTGGAGATGCTTCTGCTTTATAATTAGGGATTTTTATTAGTGAATTAATTAAAATATTAATAGATTGGTTTTTATATAAAAGGGTCTTGGTATAACTTAAATTTTGCATCTTATTAAGAGCAAGAAAATATACATATTTACTTAGTCAAATTTAAGACTACAGCTGTTGTAGTTTGTATGTCAGTCTACTAAGATACTACAAACACACAAAAGTAAAATCCTGTTCCTTTTCTTTTTATTAACCATTAAGATAGACCGATATTTTCTGACTAGACTAGAATAGAGCGTAGCTACAGCATCAGGTACTATACTATCATAAAAAAAAAGTCAACGAGCCTAAAATATCAAATCAATCGTTTGGATTGAACTGGTTTTAAATTCAGATACAAGATTTGATTCAAAGATAGGTAAGCTTGGATTCTTAGTCATAATAAATATTTTTCACTAGGTAATAACTAAACAGAACTAAAAAATGCAAATAAAAAATCAATTATAACCTCTGAAAACACAAGACCTAGTTACCATTATTTTTTCTTAAAACTTCGACTCTACAGTCCTTTAAAAGTGGCACCTTGCACCCAACCCGTGCACTGCCGTCGCATAACTTATGCCCCCGCGCACAGTGCGTCCCCAACGCAGTGGGACACTTGCTTCATCAATTTACGACATGGGGCCAATCTTATTGTTTCTACCCCGGTAATGTCCAACTTTTATTATTTATTAATTGATTTAAAATGTCCCATGCCGATTGAATAAAATTTAAACATTTTGGGACGAAATTTTTGTTTGTTTATCAGATGCAGCTTAATAGATTTGAAAAATGGGTGAGATGTTTTTTCTATAGTGTCTGAGAAATTATAAGCTGCTTTGGAAAGTGTGGTAATATTTAATAAGTTATAAAACATTTTGTCTCGCACAGATTTTAATCAATTTATCTCATATGGTTATAGTATTTGATAACAACATATTTTACGGCAGATGGTCAAAGCGATAGATTGCCGCGTCCTCACTTTAAATATGCAATTAATTATAATAAAATAATTGTCCTACGCTGTCTATAACGTAAATAATGATAATAATCATTAGAAGCGATAGCCTAGTGAGGAGACCGTTGGGCTGCCACACAGCGGTCTTGAGTACCATTCAACGACACGCACCTGACTTATCAAAATAATGTATTTATTAAATAATAATAATAAAATTTATTGATCATTTTCAAATATTGCAGTACATGGGTATACGGTTTACGGTTACGGTACGGCAAATCAGTAATCTTACGATGTTAAGATTACTGATTTGCTACAATTATACTGGGTGCAGTTCTGATCTCCTAACTAGGTTACAGTATAACCTGTATGAAGGAGTGACAGTTCCGATTCCCCCAATTGATTACAAAAATGAGTAAATCATTTTCTTACAGTTGTAGTATGTTAAGCCGTATACTGGACAATGTTTTTTTATTTTATTGTATAATGAAGGGCCAAGAAAATAAAAGAATCTTTTAATGAATGACGAACGTGCATGTGGGAGAATACAGATTTTGTCTTTACGTTTATGGATTGTCCTATATGGAGTTTTCTGGTGTTGTAGAAGAACTGCTTGTATGATAAAGTGTTGTCTTATATTTAGAATATTCCATATACAATACAATTCATTGGTAAGGAATATGATAGGACGAAAAGGAGCCACTTTTAGTACTGCTCTATGTGCTATCTCTAACGGTTTTATAATCGTTTTAGCAGCACCACCCAACCATGAAATGCAGTATGTAACAAAAGATTGGCATAAGGCAAAATAGACATTGCGTATTACTGTCTGGTTAGCAACTTTCCGAAGCACTTTAAATAAAAATATAAGTTTTCGGACTCGTGCCCGTGAGAACATTTATATGGGACTTAAAGTTAAGAGTCTTATCCAATGTCACACCTAGATATTTTATTTGTTCTATAATAATAATGTCCTCCAGATCGAATTTCAGTCATGGCGGCCAATCTTAACGGAGATGACCATCTGCGCAGGAGATATTGTAGTGCACAAGTGTGTGCGCAAACATAGTGCACTCTCTGTTTCCTAACTCTCATGATCCGATGGGACGGATAATCCGACACGACCGGAGAGAGATCCGGTGGAGGACCAACAGCTTTACGTGCTTTCCGAGGCACAGCGGTGTCTTATACCGCCTACTTCATAACTCCGAGCTCGTATTGAGATTTCTTAATAGAAAAACTCAATAACTTTTTGTTGGCCCGACCCGGGATTCGAACCCGAGACCTCATGCATAACAGTCGCATTCACTACCGCTGCGCCACGGAGGTTCTACAGAGGTTAAGGATGGAAAGTTACAAGAAGTTTGGGGTTCAGTGTGGCAGGAGTGGACTTTTACAATTATTGGGATGCGTGGTTGAGGAGAGTCTGTACTGATTGAATATGTAAGGAACTTGGTTTTGGAAGTATTGAGTGTAAGGGTGTGATCATTAAGCCAGTTTAGTGTTGTGTTGACTAATGCTATGTTAAATAGTTGATAGTTGTGAAGAAACGTGCACGTTGCAGGAGTATTTCATCCAAATATTGTGAATTAATAACTGAGTAAATGTGCTATAGACGCCTATTAAAGGTTTTTTGACATTTCAATCACATCCTTAAAAACTGCACTATACACACAATAGACATAGACTACTGATTTTCACTTCCTATGATCCTGGGATAGGTATCTTTCTTGCTCTTATATTCATCGCATTCTCCACGCATGCTTGTCAACTTACAGTACTCCCAACCTCGCCTTTTTTCAGAACACTAGCCCAGCCATCGATCTTAGATTCTTATTATCATAACTTACTCATAAGTACATACATATGTATGTCAAAACACAGCATTCTTGCTAAATAAAAATAGCATCTAAAAACTAATAAAACTAGTAGTCGATACATTCCTTTATTATTTTATTACTGACTCGATCGCTAGTTTCCTCATATCTGCTAACCCCAACGCTCGTAAACTTTCCGAAACTAATCACTAAAATAAATAGAACTAGTAAGTTGCTATTTGCCCCATATCTTTGAAACCCGATACTCACGAATTCCCTACATCGCTGTGAGCGAGGGGCTTACTAAGAAGCACTTAGTACAAAATCACTAACTCCATCTAGCCAGCAGCACGCCGAAACGTGGCGCGATCATAATGCGGTACACTTCACCGCAAGATTGCGTCTATTTACTCTCGTTTAGGTTAATCCGTGATTGCAAGCCGGGTCGGTTATGAAAGGTTGCAGACATCGGGTTAAAAATAGTGCTCGTCCTAATTGATGACCCTTCACCTTGACGTTGATTGTTAGGTTCTGGAAGAGGCTCAGAAAATGTTTAAACTTGCTTTATGTGTGTATGTGAAGATGTTTGGATGTCTGGTTGTCAATCACACGTAAACCAGCGGTTATATATATCTTGACAAAACAGTATCTATGTGTTAAATATCATACGTGTTAATTCATAAAATGGTCCAGGAGTATCGACTTCATATAAATATTGGAGTACTTTATTTTAAAATATAATTAAGCTAACAATTTTTTTTTTAACCGAAACGATCCAATATATAATATTGCCACTTTTCATACAGCAAGTATCTATTGCCCATGGTCACAGTAGTTTAGGGGCTGACCAGTCTTACTGCTAATGCCATTGGAAGAAGAGGGGGCGGACATCACCAAGCACTATGAAGACGGCACTGGTGACATGGTCTCTACCATGCTATTAATTAACACATAGGATACTTTTTGACTCGTTAATGTGTTTCCGTAGTATTTACGCAGGCAAAGCCGTGGACTAGAAACTTGTACTAAATATTTTGTCAAATTCTAGATCTCATGCACAGCTATTCCATTTATTTTCTAGTCTATCAAGAATTATTTTGAGCTTTTTCCAAGCTAAGCAACTAAGTCACACTTATTATCAAGATCATAGGTACAATTCCTGCTTTGTGGGTTTACTATCCCACGTTTCTTGCCTGTTTTTCTCATGAACCTCCACGGATAGGCTTTTTCAATGCAAAATTTTTATTACTTTCTATTTAATTTATATTATTATTTATTTATCAGTTAATTGACGTGTCCAAGAAGTGTTTACACATTTTTATATAAATAAAGATTGATTGACTTCACATTTATACATATAGACATACGATTTAATATCAACGACCTTGCGATGGCGCTTCCAGAGTCACCTAAGTCTGATTTGCTCCAGATGCGAGATCGTGTGTGGAACTTCGTGATCATCTGCACAGCTTGTTGTACTTGTAAACTAATCTACTACTTAATAGACAACACCGCATAATAACATTCAGTTTACGCCAATTTTATATTAAAATTACTATAATACCAGCGCCTCGTACCCGCGCCCACGTCTATTATCAAAAACAAGATTCAAAGTTACTTGCTAACAAATGTTTGTGGTCGCCTCGCTATTGCCACTGCGCCAAGTGCTATGGGTTCGAGTCCCACACGAAAAACAAAATAGTTTGAAACGCAAATAGTTGTTGCAGATCTGGGTATCCTTTATATCGTTGATTGTATGTTGATAAAGTGCCCCGTGACCAAAACACTATCACTAGTGAGTAATAAAGGAAAATCATTTCGTAGCCGGGGAAATGTGAATTAACACCTATAGCTTTATTTGCAGACGTAAGCTTATATATTTTGTTTATACAACGTGTCACAGATATAACGCACAACCTCAAATACCCCAATCAGATTATTAAATCTTAATAATAATATGATCATTAAAATGTTACTTTTATGTACTTAAATATTTTAATTTAACGATATAGTTTTCCTTATTGTGCGCGGATACTATGGGTAGGTATATTACAATAAATCCAACATTATTGCCTTTATTGCATCAAAAACCTTATTGCCTTAAATTATGATACATTTTCGTTTATTTTGACTGTTCAAAGAAAAGGATGACTATAATTCAGATTGTTTTAATTATTTTAGGACAAAAAAATACCTATATTAAAATGTCAGAAATGAATTCAGTAGCCGATTCTGAACAAAGTACTTTCAGGAAGTGCGTTTAATATGTTACACGTTGTATATTTGTACTAGCTTCGTAGCATCTCTCTAGTGCTGAAACTACGTTACCAAGTAATATGACGTATCGTGTAAGTCATTCCTTAGCAAAATATCCCCCTACTTAGCTTATCAAAGCAATACTATGATAACTTTAGAATTTATTTATGTATTAAACTAGGTAATTAAAATAGCTTGTCTATTTAGCACACGGATAATTGTATATAAGACAATCCAACGTCACCGATCTCAAAAAATTGCTGACGTAATTATCTGTCTACCTCTTCAACCTTTAGCCTAGCCGTTCGAATATATAGCCGAACGCAAAGTCAATGTATTTGTTTTCCTTTTATTAATTGTTTTCATTAAAAAAAAAAAAAAAAAAAAAAATTAATCGTTTCTGTTATTATAATTATGAACTCATAAATAAAAATACATATACAAATAAAATTACAACAGCATAGGCGCGAATAAAAAGGCATAGATATATAAAATGTGTTGCACTATCATATATATCACATTAAAATCAATAATCGATACCTAAGATCGGTTATCATGATCATTACCATGTGTTACATTGATATATCTCTTATATCCCAACATTCCGATAGAACATGACGCAATCGATATTTATCTTCATGTTAAAACATTTCTGTACAAAAACTGTGGATATGTAACAACTTAATAAATCAACCTTAAATTAAATGCAAAAATGCTAGATAAAGAGCGAGGAGGAGGTATGGCCTTGAGGGTTCAGTACAGTTACATCTAACGTTCTCTAATGTAGATTCTAGGGATGTGCCATATTCAATTCCATTTCTGAGATTGCACTTCTTCAAACTATTGTAAAGATCAGAAAGCAAGGTGCTGAACCGGTTAAAAGTAATCGAATGAAAAGAACACAACAATTTCAATGTTTTATTCCCAGCTACTTCAATCAAACCTACGGTAATAGCAGTATACATGTGTATAAAATGATTTAAAATCATTGTAGATTCAGCCTGTCAAAACTGTCAAGCAAAAAATTTGTTCACATTGGACTCATTCTGTCAGTTTAATAGTTACTAGTAGTAATATCGTGAGCTAATCTACCAATCACTGCCTAATCAAATACTTACAAAAGCATGATTGGAATAATCGGAACGGATCGGCACGTACATATCGAGACCACAACTCGGTAAACATTAGGCTAATACTATGTAGCTAGCTAGAATGATAAAAATAGCTGTAACGGCTGGCGACAGGTGCAAATATGGGGTCAACGTAAAACATATAAAGTATATTATTAAATAAAAAATCCTCACGTTAATAAATCACGTTCAACGCTCATATAGATCAGGTTTGATTTTTATATATTTATTTTTCTCTGGCTTACAGGTAAAGTTGTTCTATTTAATAACACACACAAATATAAATCCAAACGCAAACTCAAAAACCTTTATATTTCATAAAAAATATTTGCCATTTCTTGGAACTATTTTCGACAATTTACAGCAATATTTATAAATAGATAACAAGGAAATAAAAAATTGCATCATAAAAAAGCAGTTCAAAGAGTAAAGCTAACGTGAAGAAGCTGGCAAGATACTTATGGCCACTTTCTATAGAAACACCGACTGGTTCACTTTTCTTTACGAAGTGCGGACCTCTAAAATGCAATATATAACACCGACCACTCTATCCATTTATCGATAAAATGGTATGGGAAAGCTGGATGTGAAATATCATCTCGTGTAGTCCGAAGTTAATTATAAGCACCAGAGGAAATGTAAAACAGAGTAAAATATTAACATGTAATAAACAACAGTGCGAGAGCACATAAGTCCAATGGAACATCTCATTTATTCAAAGAGCACTGATTAAATAAAATCCAAACGAATACTCATTAACATGGTGATCACGCGATAAACTAAAACATAGTCATTAAAACATGCCCTACACGAATTAGCCGAATCGAAAAATCGATACCAAACAACCCGATTCGTCACGCCGTGTGATCGATTATATCCGTCTACTCCAATTAATCGTTTCTCCATTATGGCTGTATAATTATATAATAATAAATAGCTTTGCATTATAAAGTTATTGATCTAATAAACGCGGCCCGACTAAGGTTTTTGAGGTGTTATTATTGAGGGTAATGTCTTCATTGCCTTTCATGCAAACCGACGCGTGATTGATGGCCCCAGGTATCGATATTGTATCGATATATTCTACTATCGTAATAATGTATTCAAATAATAAAATGTTGATGAGTGGTTGAAAGCGATGTAAAATTTATAGTGTGCCACACCGAAAATGTAATATGCAAACATATTTACGACTCGCGATAAAGTTTTACGTTACATCGATATGTCGGAAACATCGATACGCCAAGTGACGTGCCTACGAGTCGCTAACAAACCGCCCGCTAATAATAAACTGCGTAATAACTATGATTAAAGCAAGTTTAGCTTAACATTAGCTCGTGCTGTGGATGTTAACGTGTAACGCCTTTAGAACACATTTTAAAATTGTTACACCGAACAGACGACGAAATTCACACGGTCGGTCAGTTTTATCGATGGTTTCAATCGATAACTTTCACAATCGATTTTCATTACACTTTTAGAACTATAAAAACGTCATCGCAACACAATCGGTTCTTATTTAAACGGCACCGCGAATTTTTCTCGTTAGAAATCAGTGTGAACAATTTTTCGGTGACCTTTGCTCGCAATTGGATATCAGGCGGTCTATCTGATATCACCAAATCGGCTCTCGAACAAATTAAAATCATTAACAAAGCAATCCAATCCGTTGCGTTACCATTCACTATAAAGGCCGATAATTAAATATTTATTCGGTTCTATTAGGACCGATAGAACTGTTACACTGAATCGATTCGTCACTGTGGAAATTTTCAAATTACCGGCTATAAAAATATATAAAACGCCGTGAAATACATTTGACAGACTAGCGAGAACAAAATCTATATTTGCTCTGTCCATTATTATCTATGGCATATCGTAACTGTACTTCTGTCAGTTTGTAAACACATCTTTACAAGATTCCAAACCAGAAATTAATTCACACATTTTAAGTGCCGTTAACTCTCTGCAATATTCTTTATCGTTTTTATATCGTTAGAATTGTCTCTCTAATATCTCTACAACACAATTTCCTTAGCCAATAACATCCGAATATAATGTAAAGTCAGTAGGTGTATTAATTACATTTAAACGATTCCCTAAGCTTTACTGTTGAGTACATAATTTAAAATCCTCATTATAACCGAAATAGCTTTTAATAAATCCAGAAACAGAATTAAAATATAAAATATTCACGTTTGGGCGGCAGCGTCGGGTGTAAACGCTAGTTAATTATAATCGTCAATTTATCGATATAATTGAAAGCATTTATCTACACTCACACATCGATATCGGACCGTGTTCCCGTAAACCGTGATAAAAATCGATTCTTAATCGATATATCGATGGAATTTATTCGTCACGCGATCGTGATCGCATGAGATTAGTTAAATGCAACCTTTTGGCCACACGCTTTCTATACAAATAGTTAGATCACCGTAACAATTAAGTACACAGTATTTCTTTGACTTCAAAATTGGAGTAGTGATTTGTTACATGTTATTTTCGATGTACTTGATTGATTATTTTATGACCAAGCTTGTTTTCTTTACCGGAATAAATTATTTTAACGTTATTAGTATATTTTCACCGAAAAACTTGGTATTGTTTTACGTTCACTCGTATACTATTTCGTAATAAAGCTACGTTAAACAAATAGTATTTATTTTGATAATACCTTTTATAAATATACACTTTGATGACGTTTCAGCTGCAGCAATCATGTAAAGACTCTCGCCGTCAATTACTCTGAAAGGTTATCTTTTTTAGAGCTGTGATATGTGGGATAAAATTCCAAATTGCATAATAGTGTATTGTTTTTTATAAGTTAGTTAATAAATCGTACAATAAGAAATTTCTCTTCACTTATCGAGGACAAGCTTTTGCCTGTCACTTCGTCCTCATGGACGATATATATCTCACGATACACACGATATCTCTGGTTTTGTTATACTTAATTAGATAAAACGTAACTGAGATGAAATTAAAGGCTATAAGAGTCGTACGTAATAGCGTGCCAAATAACGGACAGGCGCCGAACGCGGGCTGTACCGTCAGTTTGACGATGCAAGTGATATATTTATATCACCTGTCTAGCAATAAATGAAACGCATGACCACTATTTTTAAATTTGTTTAAGTGCATTCGGCCGCCGCGTCGGTGTTTGGACACATTGATTCTACCATTTTGTCTCTGACAGGTTAATATGTTTTATAGAATATAACAATATAGGCGTGTGTGGTAAGAAGCTAGCTAGCTATGACAGACAATTACTAATTCCACGCAGCTACTGTAAAAATGACCATTTGGACGCTCCCTTTGTTTTGAAATGTTTTGCATATTGCTAGCTAAGGAATTACGTTTGTAATGGCCAATGCATAGAAATGTTTTCGAGCTGGCTGAGCTGTCGCTAAAAACATTGCAACTACATATATATTGCATGTTGCCAAATATACTGAATTGAGTTTGCTCGCCACAGCTCAACCCGGGTCATTAGCACTTACAATACGGGGTTGTCTTTCACTAATATGTCACGTTAATCCACACGCAGTAAAGTAAATAACACGGCACCGCTAAACACAGTATATACAGGGGAGTGTAACCTTCATGCGTATTTTAGCGTGATATCGTTATTTTTTTTAATTCAGTCGTGCATTAGCAACTGGTCGTCAAACCGCTAATGTGATATGAGTAAGTATGTTGGGTTCGATTTAAGTAAAGTGTTATGAAATATCATTTTCTGCGGATGATACTGGAATTTACAAGCTACTTTCGTAAGGATTTCGGCATCCTCGTTTAAACGAAAACGCCTCACGATTATAAACCAATTAGTGTGATTATTAATTCATCCGTTTAAGACATATTAAAAATAATTTATATTTGGGTAAGTTTCAGCACGTATTCCTATGTAAACAAAAATGACAAGCTTATCATATATAGCATTCTAAATATTTTATCTATAAATCAGCATTTTAATTATTTTTGATGACAAATATTTTACTTCAACAGAGGTTCAAACAAAAAATCCGCCTGATGATAACCATGGTCTATGTCTGCTTATAATACCAGAGGTATGAGATACGCATTGCCATCTTTAAGGGATATATTATTAAGATAGATACCAATAGGAAAGAATTACGAGAAGTAGGTAAGTATGTTAAATTTTATTCTTTAAATGAATTTGATTGTATTTGATTTATATTAATCTCAGCTCAATTTGTTCAATATTCTCACAGAGCATCTTACTTACCCGCCGCGGATCTCTACGCGCTGAGGAAGCGCAAGCGTAATTTAGTACGGTATTCTTTGAATATAATGAAACACCATGGAACTATTACAAAATTTTAATTCTCAGAAATTGCAAAATATAACAATCACCATACAAATGAAGCTTGTATTTCATCGGTGGAGTGCATAAAATTGACATTTGCACGTTTAGTTACATACCGTGTGTGAGCTGAAGAGCCACTACGCCGCATTAACCGTATTGTACAATGGTGGATTTTTGCATAAGCTACCATAAAATCTATAATTATTGAACGCTACCAGACTGTTGGTGTTCGGGTTCAACGATCTGTTCGCGGTCTCTGGTTTTAATTGTTATATTTTGTTGGTTTTATTGGTTGGTAACCCTTCGATAAACCGTATCAAGTGGAAATCCGTAGAATCCGACTACTTCTTCGGGAAACTGGTGTACCCAAATAGGACAACTTGCTTTCTGAACAAACACCGCCTGTGTTACCTTGGCTTTAGTTTGCGCTGATGTTTGCAGACGTAGGTTCCGGGTTCGATTTTCGAGTCAGGTTATCAGGTTATCAGGTTATCAGGTTCCCTATCAAAAAATCTTTCTTTTGATAAATTCTTAATTTTATGTATAGTATTATATATGTTTTCCCCAAAGAGATAGGCAGAGGAGTACGACTTACACATTTCATAAGAGCTATGAAATATGTATGTGCTTCAGATCCCACGGGAGCCTATAACTTTGGGGAAACTACAAGCTTGTGCATGTACATATGTATTATTACATATAAACATTAAAAGATTGATATTGCCACACAGCTTAAAGACTCACCGAAGCTTACGGTGGATGATACAACTCAATTAGTGCAGTTAACGATCTCGTCCTAATCCGTGACATCCGATGTAAGCGCCGCCGCCGTATATCCGTCATCTATCTATTATTTATAATTTTAATAACCAGTGAGAGATTTTGAGTAGTAAAGCCTCCGGCTTTGCTTGTGAGTAATAGAGCCTTGCTGATTTCAGCACGTACTACCCTCTCATGCAATATTCCTTCTGTAGAAATTCGTTAAGTAAATGACCATCACGGTTATATGAAAACGATATTTTGATAAATAAATAAATAATTATTTATAGATTCTCTCCAGACAATGCCGATGTTACGATGGCCTTTGCAAACAGTCAATACATAATTTTTCACTTAGACCCAAGAAAAAAAGATGTATCAATGTCCTTTATACTAATCCTTAACAGTACAATCTCTCAATCAAACAAGGTCTCTGGTACAATTTACAGATAGCATAAAGTGTTCTTTACGCTGTAGTGAGCAAGTTTCAGTAGCATCACGGACTTAGGAAATATAGTAGACAGCACTAGCCTCGCCCTAACTACGAGTATGTGAGACTTAAAACATAACTGTCAAAATGTGTTTATAAATACACTTCAAGTTATCCTTAGGAGTAATATAGCCTTTAATGTGGTATATATGAATTTATCTATATATGTAATATTTTATTTATTATATTTTAAATCGATAAATGGTTCGCACCATTTATAGATTAATAATTTAATATATTTTAAAATATTATAATAATAAGTATTTATTTCTCTCTTTCACAAAGATAAAGGTTACATAAGATAACACAGTACAGATATAATAATTGTCAATCCCTTGAAGAACTAGGTTTTCGGTGTCCGTATATGATAAATTCTGCAACCATGCTGTCAGTGTTATTTAAAAAAATATATGTATAATATACTTATATAAATATAATGAAATAGATTAGAAAGTATTAGTTGAAGCCCTCTATTCCTTTCATAACACTTTTAATGCCTTGGTCGAGGATCAATTAAGTGCGGGTGATACCACTGGTATCACAAGCAATCATACTATGTTACGGTGACCGCTTAACATCAGGTGGGCCCGCACGCTTGTTTGCCATCTTTGTTGTATAAAAAAACTCCGTTTCTCCACTTTTACCTTTTTTTATAGAAGACAAGGCCTGTACTAGGAACAATTCCTGTGTCGCGGAGATATTTACAAACATTCAAACAACGTACACAAACAACACCCAGATTTGGAACAACCATTTGTGGATCACACAATTTTTTATCCCGTCCAGTGCTCGATGTAATGTCGGCGCAATGGCAGTGGCGAAGCACTTACTTAAACCACAACACCATTTGTGCAGTCGCTCGCAGTACATACAACTGCACCAAGGAAACCAACAAACAACGAAATGCGACGGCTGTTGGAACGAACTTTACATGAGGATAGCATTGATTTCAGTCCGCTCCAACTAAAGCAAAAGCTTTCAAAATACGCATACCAATGCTTTATTTAATTCGTTATTCACTTTTGATATATATGTGTATGGAACTTATTGAAATGTGGTAATCAAGGCTAATCTTTTTGCAACACAAGTTGGCAGCTTCATTACTTCAATCATAGAAAAGGTTCAGGGTCTTTATGAGAAGAACTGTGGTAAGAAACTGGCGTTACTTTTAATAGTATTTTTTGTGTTCTCTATACTTAATAAACTTGTAAACAAGGCTGGCTTTTGCCTGTACGTTTGTGTACGCCAATCTCCACAATTACTGAACTGATTTGTCGATATATTGAGATAAGTTCGAGTTGATGTATAGCGTTTGTACTAGTTAAGTTGGATGACATATAAATATACATGTTAGTTATATTACGCCTTTAAATATATAAATGGTGGAATGACATGTTAGCGCGTATAAATGTATGTTTTACAGTAAGGACTTCAAAGGTAACAGTTTATTGGGCTCTAGGACGTGATGTTCGATGGACACTTACAGGATCATTATGGCGGCGGTTTAACTCGCCCTGTTGCACATCCAACGTTTACAATATGTGTAAATACAAAGTAACCTTCGACGTACTCGAATGCATCAATTAAGTCAAGTGCTCGCTCCGACTGCACGAACCATCACGATTATTATATTTAGTCATAAAAGGCCGACCGCGGAGAGACACGACAATTAATTTTTAAAAAAGAAACTCTCATATCTTAAATAAGTAATTGAACAACGCTAAATGTCAACTGTGACCAATTAAAAAAATTACATAATGCCGGACAATAAGTGTGAGCGTTACGAGACGCCTACGAGTGCGCGGAGAGCGCAGAGCGGCGATGGCCAATAAAATAAATCGCCACGATCGACACACCGACGACAATATCAATTAAAAAAATTATCACCAATTACCTCGCGGCGGGTCGTCAAACATTGTGTGTCCGAATTTAAATACTAATCGACGTTTAATTTAAACGGGGAATCGATTAAATCGTACCGATTCTCGACGCCCGCTTATTTCGAGTGTATGTCTTAATTGCAACATCTACAAAGAGGATCTTTTGGGGCCGTTTATCGGTAAGAGCGGCCGCTTAATTAGTACGTATCCCGTGCGCATGCGTCGATGCAATCGCCGTCTCACCTCTCTATTCCTTATTCGAAACCGCGGCTTAGCATCCTTCGTCTTTCACGCACTTGCATGTCCAATATGGGAGTAAGCAGGACGGAGGTATATTTGTGTGTATTGAGATTGTGATCGTGTCGGGCGCCGGCACCCAGCGTTCCTAATGCGTGTTTTAAATGTTTACTAATGAACACGATTATTTAAAGTGACATTTTCGGATTTCCCTCTCGGCCATTACGGATACTCAGTATAGTCCGTATAATGTTGGACGACGGCGTATTAAAATACAACAATTTTATACATTTTGTCTACGGCGTTGGGTAGCATTCCGATGCTTTCCGGAGGCAATATAGATTGGTGACGATCGACGTCGCGTCGAACTTTGACATCGTCATATACATTGGACTTTTATACCCTCACAAACGTATTATACGACATTTCACTGAGCATCGAGTGAAGCAACAGCACATTAATGATTCACAGCTGGGCAAATGGGTTATCAAATAGATTACGATCAGAACATTGAAGTTTAACAGATGATAATCTTAAGATTTAACCATTCCATTTGATTTGATTTGGTCTTTATTAGAATTATCAGATATGTATCTTTGAAAATCACTGAACTTAAATCATCGCCATTTATGTTTAGGTTGACCGCCTAATTAGTCTCGTGGCTTAAGTTTGCTGTTACGTTTACCTACAGACGAATGTGGGATCCTGGATCGATACCCGGGCCGATTATTTACACTGCTTATTTGTGAGGGAACAGTCAGGAGCACTGTGTCTTGAATTAGGACTAATATCCAGCTTGTGCTTCAGGGAACCCTTAAAGCCATTTTGCCAGCTATCATAAATACCTATTGATATGAAGAATCAGTGTCCTAAAAATATCCTTATACCTAGTTAGGCACGTTATAACAACTTAGAGGCTGCAATACCTGGGACATTAGGTTAACTATCAGCCATACAAAGCAAGACCTTTTTGGTTTATTTCGCGATAATTTGCATTTTGTAATATAAAATTAGTACATCCGTCGTTAACGTTTGAGATCATCTTAACGGATATATCATAAATATCTATATATTAATACGTGAAGCAAAAACTTCCCTTTTTACGAAAATTGCGCGGACGGAGGTATATGAAATTTGGCACAGTTAAAGTTTATATGGAGAAGCAGGGACGAATCCTAATATTTATATAAAATATGCATTAGAAATACATTAAATTAATTAAAAAACACTACACGCACACAACCATGCATTTGACACACGCGGTCGAAGCGCGTAACTATGGTTACATATATCAATATATAATGACATATATCAGCAATATCTTACAGGCAAACTTTGGTCGAATTTCGAGCACTAGGCGACCGCTAGTATGTATAATATCGTAAGAAAACCAACACATGTAGTAGATATAAGAAATATTGGTTTCTAAATTTAAAATGATGACTTGACTACAGAATCAACTATTAAATTCTTGCATAGCAATAAGCCATAATATTTGCAAAACAAATCTACGAAGTGAATATGACCTCAATCGTACATGGTTCAAAAGTTATAGGATCACCGTCGATTACATACTTATATAGAGACAATCTTTCGAACCGTTTAATATCGTGACTAAAAAGCCACCAATAGGATCCTAGCAATTAACTATCATCTCAATAAACGAAAATATGACCTCAATCAGGCAAGTAATTTAAAAGTTCAGTTATACATCCACCCAACGATTACGTATAAGTACAACCTATATATAAAGATTCAATAAACATGATAATACAAGCAAAATAGCATTACAAAAAGCAATGACACTTTCATTTTCAATATAAAGGTGTAACAGAATCCCTCAGATTTTGCAATATATTAAAAATGCAAATTTATGTTTGTTTTCCACGGTATATTGTAATAAACACATAGCCACTGCGAGCCGACTTTCACCAAAACTTGTATCAGACACAATATGGTAGACAGTATTCAATCGAGATTCAATATTCGCAACATAAAATTAATTTGTAAATATCACCAATCAAGTTTTCATTATGATCTCATTCGATACTATCTATATTCTAATATCGCAGAATTAATGTTCGTCACGACATATTAGTGGCGCAGATATAAAAAAATATATATAAAAAATATTTTCTTGTATATAAAAAATAATGCTATGCGAAGCGTGCGTGGGCGTCGCTTTTAATTGACCAATAAAGCGGGCGGAGCCGAAGCGCGCGCATAGTCTAAAATTATAATTTACGCCGCCACTATGAGTTATAAAACTGTCAATCCATTGATCTTAACAATATTATAAATTAAATAGCTTGACGATGACGCAATTTGTTATTTGTATGAATAATTTTTGAAATTATATTGTCGTGTTTTACGATATTAAACACCATTTGCAACAGCACTTGCAAATAGCTTTTTCATATCATAAACCACCATTTTCAAGCATTTGAATGTGTATGTTCGATTTTCAAACGCCATGTTAGCTTCACTTCTCTTCATTTTAGTTCATTATCAAATGGTTTTTCTAATTCTAATTGATGTTAAATAAGGTTGTACCCCAAATATAGATTACTAGCCTTTGCAAACACAAAGGACAAAAAATTTGTCTAAGTCTTGACTCTTTACATACAACACAGTTTCTGTTACAGTTTCTACATTGCAGATCATCTATATAACTGAAAAGGTATAAATATATATATATATATCATAACATCCATTCATTCCTAACAATTCCTGAATATATTAGTAAAATAACTTTTAAACTTTCGCCTTGCACGATATATATATAATATGTAACGGGTATTAACGCGATCATGCATAATGTTTACCTTTTTTATGCTTGACGTTTCGAGCAGGTTACATCGGCCGTGGTCACAAGCTGCTTGTGTCCACGGCCGGTGTAACCTGGTGAAGATGTAAGAATTTGTCAAAATGTTCTCGAGATCTGAACATCTGACCTTGTATGAAATCATAAATGCACACATGCACGATTTATATACGGAAAAGCCTCGGCGTCTCATCTATAATTGGCTTGACTTACGGGCTAAACTGGATAACCGGCACTAGCCCTAAAAAGTGACGTAATGGCACTTTATACAACTATGGATATAAAGAGTCACACATCTAGTAAAAGCTCACTCCGTCGGTGTGTGAGTTTTTCTGTTAGGATGTTCTGAATAGAGCTGATTTAGAACTGTATTTCAAGGACTACAGATAGCGTTCTGTTTTATTACTTGTATTTTAATTAGCCATGAAATTTGATATTCAATAATCTGATGGTATAACTAATGTCTACTTTGGTGGTGCATCTCTGGTGAATGCGACTGATGTGCATGAGGTCTTGGATGCGATTCATAGGTCATTTAAAAGGTTATTGGGTTTTTTGGCCAGACATAGCCCTAGTAGCACAGAGTTTGGAACTGTGTCTGATAAACGACAACAGTGTCGCCCCTTATTACGCAGGACCTAAAGTCATATCTGGCAAAATGTGGACGAAATGCACCTCTGCCTGCCTCTTAGGGAATATAGGCATGAAGCTATGTATGATGATATTCCTTTAGGAATCTTTGGTATTTCTTATGATTTCATACTATATTTTGCCCGCGGCTTCGCTCGTGTAAATAAATTGTAGGTTACGTAAGGTTAGATTAATAACAGTACTTTTTTCTGAACAAAAGGTACTCTATGTCCTTTTCTGTTGCCCTGACAACGTGTATGTGAAATTTCATGATAATCGGTTGAGTACTTAATGCGTGAAAGCGTAAGAAAAACAAACAAACTCACATTCGCCTTTATAATATTAGGTAGGATTAGGATTTATCCATCCACACACTCTTGGAAAAACAAATATCTAATTCTTAGTAGATGTTATCTTATGCTAATAAATAGGAACTAGGGATGACCTCTCTTGTTTCCACGCAGGTTATCTTCTTTACAACTTGTAGTGTATACGTATTATGTAATTTAACCTGATGCGTCTCATTACTGGTATATTTACATAATGGCGACCGCCCCGTGACCCTGCAAGCTAACGGTAACAACACTGGACCTGTTATGAAGATTTTTCATACCTTCATATGCTTTACTTGACTTTCGATAACCTATCTAGTATACAAGCGCAGTTATTCATATGTCTAAAGTAGATATTGCTGTTGTGCAACAATTTACTTTTATCCTAGCTTATATTATAAATGCGAATGTGAGTTTGTATATTTGTTAAGCTTTCACGCCTTAACTACTCGACCGATCATCATGAAATTTCACATACACGTTATCAGAGGAACAGAAAATACCATAGAAACAGTACTTTTTGTGGATGAAAGATATTTGATCCGAAAAAAAGTACTGCTCCTAACCTAACCTACATTTAAGCGATCGTAACTGTGAGTAAAATCTAGTACGTAATAATAAAAATATAATATCAGCCCTGTATTTAAACTCTGCCACATTTCGGCACGGGCCTATTCTGAGTGTGAAAAGGGTTAGCCAATATTCTAACACGCTGGCCCAGTGCAGGTTGGCAAGTTTTACATATCCTCGAGAACATTATAGAAAACTCTCAGACATGCAGATTTTGTCACAATTTTTGCCTGTATCGTTAAAACAATTAAAGTATTTAAGGTAGATAAAAACGTTTAGTCAAAAGTAAAAATAAAATCAAAAGCATTGATTTGGTGCTCTATTTCACCTCTCCAGGAGCAATCTAGAGAGATACCCATCTCTCTAACAAATGAGGGACTAAGTTGAGTAAATTTTAATTCGATAATTTTTGATATAATAACTTTTATGTTTTGCATTACGGTCGGTGATACTAGATATATATGTAATAAATAAAAATCAAGTCCATACCATACTGTTAAAGTTATTCTTATATCTAAGAATTATTATCTGAGAAAAGAAAACTTGAAATTGTCATTTATATTTGATTTATTAAAATTGATTGAAAATTAAATGTCCAACATTAATTTTTTGCATCCAATTATGTCTAATGAAATTTGAGTATATTAGCAAAACCTGAACATATTATATAAGTCTAGTGCTATTAGATGACGCCAAATAAAAGCCTTTGGGTCCAATGGCTCGCATGTTTATACTAAAATCGAATTTTAGTTGCCTATCAAAAAGAGTCATAGTTACCCCCTGCAGCTCGTCCAAATAACTCACATTTCAAAACCCGCCCATATCATAGACAACATATTAATTTCATCATCTAACTGAAGCATAAACAAAGGTATATATAGCCTCTTAATCAGCATTCATTAGAGAACAAAAAAAAGAAAAATATTTGGGTCATGGCGATAAATAGTAAAAATTCCTATAAAATGTAGTTTTTAAATTATATATAGTTGTGTTAATCGCCATATTTGCATATGATCAACAATTAGTGGACCTCCCATTGGTTTATGGCTTAGATTCATGTATTTATGACAATTCGTATGTATATGGACGATTTGGTCGCGTGTCTTTAACGCCGTTGTTATAATGAGAAAAGGCTCTATGTATATTAATGCTCAACTTGAGTTTTAAGGTTCTTTCACACCAATGCGATACGCTAGCCATAGTTAGTTTTGTTTTCTGTTTCTTTTATTGAGGTACGTAGAAAGACGACAAAAAAGTTGAAAGACGAAGTCAAGTGGAAAGGGGAAGGTTTGGGCAAATTTTCTTTTGTCAGATCGGAGACATTCGCATAATAAGTTGATGAGCTTGCTTAAAGAATGGAATGACTGTGAACGAAGCAAGAGTTAGGATCGTAGCGTGTGGAAATTCGTAGTTTTTACCTTACCCCTCCGGAATCAGATTACGTATTTATAATATGTATAATTGTTAAAACGTAGTGTGCTTAGAAACCAAATACATGCACACAGTACGTGTTTATTTGAATGTAGTATGGTTTCGTTGCAGCAATATTATTGTAGAATCATTATACTGGTATAAATTCTGCTGCAATGTTTTAACTATATAGTTTAAACATATTATGATTTATTTGACATCTCACAATTTTATGCAATGTTTTTTTAAATACATTACGGATTTATTGAGTTTATATATTTCAACTATATTTAGACAACTGTGTTCTACGCAAAGTTATTAATCGGTTTTAGTTATATCTAAGCCCGGTATATCGGATATAAAATATATTCCTTATCAAAGAATGACATTTATGTTTGTGTATAAATAGCACTGGGGGCATGGTGCCCTCAGTGTGGTTACCGAATTCTTTGTATATGGTAGGGTAATAAAGTGATAAAATACTTAGTCATCTGTGCAGTTATTTGCTATCTTTCCCCTACGTAGAAGCGAAGCAATCAATCAACATTAATTTTGCAAATACACACATATGTATGTATGCTTTTTAAGTCAAAAAAATGAGCCGTTCGTGTCGGATAGATCTTTCCTTCCTTAAAGTTCACAAAGTTAAACAATGGATTAGCTAATAATAAATAATAACATTTTGATTTAGTTTTAGTATTAAAACTATAAGCATGCTACAGTTCAACGAGAAATGAATATAGAAATGTAACTAGAAACTCACGCAAGTGCATTATACTGACTGATGTTGCAATACGAACCGGCTAGCACCACACCAGTGTGTGAGGCACTCTTTAACTGATCTACAGCTAAATGAGTTTCGGAATGCTTGTCTGAGTTATGGGTTTTCAAAGCTTTTATAGTGAATATATGGCACCGCTTTTGTTTTAATCAAATTATTAACATAGTGATGAGATAACTGTAGTGTCCGATTCTTCGCTTACGAACCGCTCGTAATTTATGTTGCTGCCATTAGCGGTGATGTAATTAGCCTTTAATCTGTACCATAAAATTGCCGTGACGACTATGATTTTAATATATAAGTAATATATAATCGTTGTGTAATATTTTCCCTCATGTTATTCCGAACAAAGGCCATGCTGGCAAAACCAAGTATGTGAGGCAAGCGAATGAAAGCAGACATAAACGAATCGTAGCTATTAAAAAGCCTTAGTCTCCTTAGCCTTCATGGTATTTATGATTTGATTAAAAGGGATATAAAGATAGCAAAACTTTATTTGCCTATGTATATTTAATTGCTTATTAAACATACGTCATCATAAGCCTTCTAATGTCAAAAGGTACTTACGTAGGTAAAAGAAAATGGTAAAAGGTACAATAGTGCTACGGTTAGAACACGAATTAAAATGGTCTTAAAAAGGTCCAAAAATTTATATTTATGCAAAACGAATGATTTTGTATGAACCGGTGAGTATGAATCTAAATCTTAAGGTTTTTATAATTAATATTTATCCCAGCGGTTTAACGTTCACATAATTATGATATATTCAGGCAAAACAGAAGATTCTACAGATTGAACATAAAATATGAAATAGGTTTTTATTTTGTACTGTATGTTACACCTACATTCCACCAACGATATTTTAAATCTCGGGAAATAGGTAGGTTTACTACCACATACTCAGAGCCTAACTGCTCGCTGCTACATAGCAATATACCTACTAATAGACAATCTTGTATCACTTTAGTTGATTCGAAAATTCAACGCGTGGCCTCAGAATTGACCGGAACATACTACAAGATCAACAAAATATCTAGTCACTGTATTATCATCATCAACATCATACTTAAATTAAATATAAACTTATGGTACTATAAAGATGGATTTGAGTTTGATTTTTGTCTGTAATGCGGCAGACCCCTCTATAAAAAGGAAAATAAAAGATCGTATCGTATAATATAAAACACTATGCAATAAAAATATAATATCTCTGCCTCTCAATAAATTATCTGGAAAACATCATAATATTTTACAAGCAAATATATAATTTAAATGTAGATAAAACCTAATACCTTATAAAGAAACAAATTAAATAAAAATAGACATCATAATCTAGCCAAAATTGCCTCGTTGATCGGCTGCTCGGTACCCGGGTTTTATTGCCAGGTCAAACAAAATATTTGTAATAAGATTTTTTTTAGTCTCAGTGTGCGGCATTGAATTTAAAAATGTGGCTGGTTGGCGACGATAGACATGCCCTACATAGCTGGCGAGATGTGGGTGTGAAATAACCTAGTATGCTTTTTTGGGGATGTACAGGAGTACATATATACATATGTGTTACATGTACATTACAGTCGGTAAGGATTCATTCCCAGGGCGGGAATAGTATTTTCTTAAATATATAAATAAATTACCTCGTAGCAGGCAAAGTTACTACTAAAGCATTTAAGCTATTGTTAAATGCTTGACGTTAAACGTTAAACGTTGACGCTATCAATACGAGATTATATCCCACAGAACGATAAATCTATGTAATTGTTCCGATAATGTATGTTCTTAACAAAGTTGTTATGCATATATGATCTAAATCCTTCAAGATACAGGTGTTATCTACATTGAATTATTTATTTATTACAGTAAAATTTTTTTAAACAAAATTCCACTTGTACCTTTCGTCCTTGCCACCAAAAGTATAATAGCGGCTATATAACCACCGTTTATGCTGTACAATTTACAAGAGTTATACATTATATTACACTTTAATATATAATTTACGGCAGTTATATAACAGTGGCTCACAACAGTCATAATAGGATGATGCGGTTGATTGGCGCGGTCGCCTTGACACGGCACACGATTGGAAGATATACGAGCGTGGAAAAGATATCAACGCGTTCGCCTGTTCGGATATTGCTCGCTATGATATTACTATGTATGAGATAAAAGAAGCTACGCTAATTGTATTCGACGCATTAAGCTGACACATGCTGCATATATTTTTTTATTGTTTAATAATAGAATATTGTATCAAAAATTTTCAGTAACTGCATAAAGTATTGACAATAGGCTCGAATAACGTTGGATGTACAATGCACGAATTAATCGTACAAGTTACTTGAGCATATTATACCCGTGCCTCTACTTTTTATTAGGAAGTAGATGGATATGAGGAGATTACACCCATACTGTACTCGCTATATTTTAACTCCTACTCAAGAACTAGTAGCTAAAGACTAGTATCCTTCGTTTGCCACTCCTTTAGACATCGTACTGCAAATGAGAATTCCTTGTGAGACACTAAAATTACTATTTACCAAACCGTGAATAAAACCCAACGTTTGCTTCCTCTTTTGTGTCGAAATAGTTGTACTTTTATAATACCGTTATAGTAAACGTAACGTAAAAAGCGACATCCCAGCTAATATTAAATGCGAATTTGAGTTGGATTGTTTGTTTGTTATGTAATGCTTTCACGCCTTAACAACTCGACCGATCATTATAAAATTCGCGTATACGTTGCTGACAACGTGTATACGAATTTCATGATGATCCGTGCAGAAGAGGACATATGGTACCTTTCATCTAGAAAAAGTAAAATTGACAAACCCTTTATTTGTGCGAGCGAAGCCCGGGGCAAAATGTAGTCTTGAATAAGTATTAATACGGACAACCAGAAACTAATTTAAACTAATCTTATTTGTCAAATATTTCGCCATACTTTCGCCGTTCTAAAATATACAGCTTCGAAAACCTCATATAGAATAATTAATTATATTGTTTTTATAAAATATCGCATAAATTTCACCTAATAAATTATAATTATGCATATTTATGATAAAAGTATGCTAATTGCAATGGACCCCCTCTGAGATGGAGAAATAAAAGGCCTAAATGATATAGATGCCTGACTTGTTGGCCAGCTGAATTTTAAGATACCAACGCGATCCGTGCGCATCCCAGTATTATTCAGTACCTATACCGATTAGCAACAATAATGTATTACAGAACAATCCGATTTCGCGAATGTACGATCAATATAATGCTTTATGTTCCCGGGTTGACATATTTCTGACAAACTTAATATATTTAAAGGACTTTTACTTCAAGAGTGTAAGCTACAGTAAGATAGCAGAAACCGCAAGGAAAAAATAAAATAAGCAACTAGTACATAAACTTTTGTAACATTTATTTTAGTTTATATTATATCAGTGCTTGTTAATTGGCGATTGTTTACATCGAATTTTAGTTCTTCACTCGCATAAGTTCTCTCTCACTAACGATATGATGTATATAGTTATAATTGGACTCCAGATTTGAGTATTATATACTGTTTAACATTATGTGTGTATGTATTAGCTTGTAGTCTGTTACTGTACCGATTTAATCAAATAAAAATAAAATTAAAATAAATTAATATAATAGTGCGTCTGGCATTGACCAACGCTGTTGAAAAATATACAAATTGTAGAGACAAGAGTAGACGAAATATATAAAATTAAACTACTTTATAGGGTTCTTATTGCGGGTTATCTTTAAAATACTACCTTTATACTAAAAACTATTTAATTTTATATTTACACTTTTCAGTGTACTAGCCGTGACTATTCACGGCGAGACGCAGATAGCTGTATGTAAACACGTACAATAATATGTAGCATATATTTTTTGTCACGTATATGGATCATACCCACAGAACATGGTGGCGTAACAGGGGCAAGGCGAACACTATAGTAGCGCAGTCAAAAATTTTAAATCCTGGCGAATATTATAAATGCGAATGTAAATTTGTTTGTTACGCTTTCACGTCTTAACTACCCGACCGATCATCATAAAATTTCGCATACACCTTGTCAGGTGTACAGAAACGGACATAGGGTACCTTGCATCTAAAGTACTCTTCTCAAGGGATAGAAAATTGACATAACCTATATTTACGCGCGAGCAAAATCTAGTATTAATATAAGTTTCGATTCCCAAATGAGAACCAAACCTACAAATCCTAGCGTAATAGTATCAGCCAAAGCTCACGTTAACCACTGCGAATGAACAGGTGAATTACGTAGAGTATACTCGCATATATTCCGTATTGTTAATAATATAGGAACATTTAATAGCATTGTAGATCTCTATCGTGTTATTGCAGTCGTTGTTACACAACCTGCTAGGCCGAAGCCTAATAAATAATCAACGAAGCTTAGCAGATATTAGTAGGCAACAATGCCTAGATTAAATACTAACCCTTCTAATAAGGGCTCCTTCAGATAGTCGATATATTACTAAATGGGCAATAACGTAATGAATACGAATAACGTATGCATTTATAGATTACTCGCAATTTGATTTATAAATAAGTACTAATTGCTTTTGCTAACTTCTCAAGGTATGGTTAAAGCTTGTGTTAGGAGAGGGTTCACGTTGATAGTGCTATGGATGAGGATCGAATCCTCAACCACTTGATCGTTAGTCTTATTATGAGTATGCGAATACTGCAGTAGTAAGTGGTAGTTCGGCTAGGAGTTGGGGTTTGATGTCAGCTCTTGTATTTATTTGTATTAGAATTTATCAGTTGCGTATGTAAATTTGCCTTTCAGTAAATCTACGATGTGATTTCAAGTTCAATGAAAAATGATAATAATATGTTATACTACAAACAATCATGCTGATTAGATTATTAATTTAGAGACACAGTAAGTACCTCGTGTAATCGTCATCAATTATATATTGTTTCTGAAGCTCTAAGTTCATGTTTATTATCTGACTCTATCGCGATCAAATTCGTGTAAATAACAAAATAATTGGTATCAAAATTAATTTATTCTCCCACGACACGGATTTGATCTCCGACTAATAATATTTACTACTAAGTACATACAAGGATATTAAGATTAATCATTCCAGTATATCATGTTATTATAATATATAGATTGCCCTAAAATCGGCTGTTATGTTACACGAGGGAACCGTGAGAACTCTCCGATAATCCAACAGATCAAGAGAGTCCCCGCTAATTTGAAACTATAAGCAGTGTAAAACGAGATTTTTAAGCAAAGAGTATACCCATATTAATATGTAATTTAATGTGAGTCCACAAACTCAGGCGCACTTTCTCAGGTTGGATTACCCAAACGATTTTTCAAAGTGAAATAATCTAGCATTTATCATAAATAACGTTTAAAATTGATTGTATTGAGTTTATATCTATAATCGGTATATTATCTTACATATTATATCCCAATATTGTTATCGCATCTAGCATTAATATTAAGAATACTTCATCACTCTTATTACTACAAACGCAAGGTTCAATTTCGTGTATACGATGTGTATAAATAAGATTGTATTAAAGCAGTAGCGACATCCAATCCGAGTTATTCAATGCGCAAGAGCAACAATTTGAACGTTATTTATGTTCAGTTCGGCGTCCAACCGTTACGAATAGGATCAGACGAGTTATAAATATATATATTTTTTTAAATTACTACTGAGTTTTCCCAGAGCAATGTTTAGGGTTAACACATACTTTGGTTTAACGTGTACCGGTATTTGCCTCATATTACATTAAATTAATAAATTCGTATCCTGATGGATAGATTATGTTTGAAATAAGAATGATCAGAAATAATTGCTGAAGGAATTTAAATAAAATGTATTTAGTGTAGGCCTCTGTCAAAATATTATAGCCTTTACAAAATCTAATGCTACCAAAAAGTTCATCATTTAGTGACATTATAATGCAATGCTATAATTTGAATTAAATTCCCCGTACGTTTCTTTGTATCTGTCAATTAGCATGTCAAAATTTGTACTACTGTTGTCCTATGTTATAGATACATAGACTCAAGGTTAAATACTTTGATTTTACGTTTCACATATCGCTGTATTTTGAACACTGAATTTTTTTTAAAAGGAACAGTTTGCTCATCATGATAATTAAACCTGGTCTGACGGACCAGGTTTAATTATCACGATGAGCTTCTGCAAACATAAGCAAAGCCACGCGAGCAACGAAGCCGTAAAATTGCAACTAGTCTAAGCAGATATGGCATAATATCAGTTTTTCCTAGAAACAGCTGTCATCTGACCTCCACGTCGCAAACATGTGACATTCTAATGTTTAAGTAGTTGTTGAGTAAAATCGAAGGTGTCTAAATCATATGTATCTTTATGTGACTTCCAAGGTAATGTAAATATGTGAAATTAAAATACGTTTCATATATTACGAGTAACATTATATTATGCTATAGAAGAATATACAGCCTAGTGGAATATCTCGAGTTCGATTCCATGGCACTAACATCTGATTTTTCGAAACATTTGCGTATTAAATAGTCAGATCATCACTTGCGTTAATGGTGGAGAAACCCGCATCTCTGGAGATCATCCATACAGTCTTCGAAAGCATGTACAGATATTCGCACTGGGCCAGTGTGGCAGCCTTTGACCTAACTCTTCTCATACCATCGAACAGTAGGACAATGTATAATCAGGCCTGATATATCTGAGCTAATAATATTCGTAAGTTCGTTTGTTCGTTTGTTACGCTATCACGCCTTAACTACTCAACCGATCATCATAAAATTCCGCATACACATTTTCAGGGGTACAGAAAAGGACATACTTTTCACTCAAGAATAAAGTACGGTTCTCGAGGGATAAAAATTCGTTAACTTAACCTAAATGATGTAACCTGAAAATATGAATTTAAAGGTTAAGAAGCATTTGCTTTGTCAAAAATTGTATTTTAATCGCGACTTGAGATCGACAGTCCGATACTGGCTTGTTCGGTGCCCGGGACTAAACCTAGTGAATAGAAAACACACAATTTAATCAATATCATGTTAACCCTATGCCGTTAAAGTATTTTAAACATACATTAGCATAACACAGTCTGTTCCCGTTTAAATAGTGACAGAGTGCCTGTTATGATAACAAGTGCTGTCGTGCGCCGCGCCGCGCGCCGTGCGATACATTCTTACAGTCTTATTTATAGAGAGAGCTCTTCACAATGATCTCACAAATATAATATATAGTTTGTTTACGGACAGAAACGGGTAGCTAGATGTCGTGGTCGTGTTTACGATGAGACGCATGAATAATGTAAAAATGTTTACGGGAAAATGCAGTAGAAGCTATTAGGTTAATTGGTAGGGGTTGGAAAGGTTGTGAGGTTAGATTTTTAAATATGTATTTAACATGTAAGACAAAAGTGAGACAGTATATAAGGAATATTTTTTGTAATTTTGTCTTTTTTTATTTTAATCCCCAACGCAAGCTGGTTGGAAAATTTTTACGTATATACCTGTGGCATCTTAGCTCCCAAACGGTTTAACAATTCTGATGTTGTTATGTTTGAAAAGCGACTTGAACGAGAGAAGCTATATTTCAAGAAAATCTGTTCAGCTGTATGAAGGTCATCACTTCTTATCTAGCTGATAAAGCACTGTAAGAAACTTTCACATGATTTATCGATTCAAAATTTGGTTTCCTGTTATTCAATGATATTGCATGAAGTTAAAGGTGGTACTCTTTATTTTTTATTTAGATGCTTATTATATGTGTTCCATATTTCATGTATATATACTCACTGTCCTAAGTAACATTTACGTCCAATCAATTGCTGAAATGTCAGACTTAATTGAAAACTAAACATAATCGCTAGCCCAAACCACGGAATCATCCAAGCTGTCAAACGCTAGACCTCTAACAGAACGTCAGTATATAAACGTGAAGCTTTATCTTTAGGGAATAGAGCAACAATACCAAAACAGACCCGCTGTAAAACAAAATGGCCGTTAAATAATATATTGTCAAAAGTTACAATACCAATACGATAAACAAAAGTTTTCGGCGTAGGAACTTAAGACTGCGCCGAGCGTAAGACAGATAATGACAGAGCTCGTACGGCGCATATTCAAATCGGCGCGCGGCCGCCATAGTAAAATTGTATGGAGAATTTGAAGTGCTTTTTTGATAAATATGTATGTTTATTGTCAACCAATAACTTAAATATTTGGGACGGACAAATTGTAATATAACTATTTGTTTCGTTTAAACTGTAAAATAGGATAGATTTCTACTGTTATAATCTAAAAATCACGTAACACGAGCTTACGTTTTTGCATCGTTCGTGCAAATTTACGTTATTTTGTAGGCGAAAATATTAATTATTTTAAGTTTTTTACACGGAGTAATTGTAAACACATTCATTGTTATGGTAAATGTATATTTTATATTTGTATTAAACAAAAAGTGTTGATTTTATTCACTTAACTGTGACCGCCTGTTTTGGCATACTTCGCTATATTTTATCGTCAAGTGATGCCTACTATGCAGTGGTGTGGCGACGGTGATGCGTCAGCTACTACGTGAGAACAATGTCACATATATACTTATATAACTATCTATCCCCCACGGTTTCACCCACTTACTGCAACGCTCCCGTATTTTGTAGCGTGATGTTTAATAGCGTTTGTTATTTCCAATTTAAGTTTCTTTCTATTGGTAAAATAATTTTTCACATCGGTCCAGTGGTTTTTGAGTTTATTTATTACAAACATAAATATAAACATACAAACCGCTCTCTTAACAAATCCTACTACACTTGTTGGCAGTTGAACTATTTAAATGGGCACGCCACGATTATGACAGTAAGTCCCGTGTTTGAGGAGTGGCTGGAGAAGCGGCATGGCGCTCTCATCTTCCGGCTGACACAGGTAATGACTGGTCATGGTTGTTTTGGCCAGTTCCTGTGTTGCATAGGCCGGCAAGAGACGCCCAGTTGTCACCACTGCGGTGACTGCCGCGACATTGTTATGGACACGGCAATCGGATTGGTTGCCCTCTCACTCCCGGCCGTAGTTCAGTCTATGGTCCGGAGTGAGAGGTCGTGGAACTCCGTTGCCTCCTTCTGTTAGGAAGTGATTTCCATCAAGGAGGCGGCGGAGCGGGAGAGGGAACACTTAAACCCTCTCCCCAACCGCAGAGCCGGGCGCCGGAGGGCGCAAGACGACCTCTAGCCACCCTGAGGTTTGACCTGGGGGTGGTGGGCTTCGTGGGCCTGCCCGCCACCCGATCAGCACCAGATCCGAGAGGCGGCGTACGTGTTCCCACGGGCGCCTCTGTATCGTGTGTCCGTCCCCCTTCAGGGGGACAGTAGGGATAAAATTAGTGGTGCCCAAAAATCTATTTGTGTAGTGGCCTGCCGTTTCATACGGAGCGCCGAAACCTCAGCGGGGTCGCGATTGCATGTGAAAGCGATTCACGCGGCCCCGCCGATTGCGGTTATGTCGAGGAACACCGTGGTAGGTTTAGTCGGTATTACCGGGATGTCGCTCAACATCTTTCCCCGGTGAGTCCGACATAACCTCTTCGTCGCCCCACGGAGAGGTATGCGTCAAGGCATTCCCCCAGGTTAAAAAAAATTACTGCCATAAAATCTCTTTAAGAAATTAACATCGGAAATGTTGCTGAAAGTATCAAATAATTATGTTAATTCTAGCAACATCTAAATCTGAAAATAATCATATAATAATATTAAAATATAAAAAAGGAATAAGTAATAATCGTCGAGATAACACATATCACATAATGGATATTATAATTTAAGATCTGTATATATTTAGTTAATTCAGATATAACAATAATATAAAAGAACATTATATGTTTTTCGTGTCTATAACCATAACGAAACATAAATAAGACCACAAAAACCTAATACAGACTAAATACTTAAATTTTAATCCTTAATCCAACTTTCACTGCGACAAAACGTCACATTTTCTCACAGTGTTACGTCATAGAGTGTGACAATAACACTCAAAACTCACAGCAATAAAACTCAAAATCACTTATCCGGTAGCAAAATAACGCTTTACTATTAACGTTATCTTCTTATGTTAATTCAATTATTTCGATAACGGTATTTCAGTGTCAAATATATTTATTGTTCCCCGTTCAGTGTCTAGCTGATGTAAAAATTGATTTCCAATGTATTCCGTTTATGTCCGCGTGGGCGCTATTGTAGCCATGGGTCAAATATGGTGATAAATTGTCATATAGGAATGTAGTGTTAAAGAGTTTTCTTATTTTTATGATACAACTGTTAAGAGATGCGATCTAAGAGTGTTTGAAAGGTAATAGATTCTCGTTCTATCTGTCAATGAAGTCAAGTACTGAAGGCTAACTTAAAGGGAATATTAATAGATATACTAGCGATCTCAGAAATATTTAATGATCTCTTAAGCAACTTCTTAGTAAAGATTTTAAATAATTACTATGAAGCATTAAAGTAATAATTAAATGTCTGTGACAGCGGCTCACGAAAATTTCACTAATCTGTAAAGAGATGTCTATGTTTTAATTACACGGATAACTCAGTGGTTTAATTGATCGCCTCGAATCTGTTAGTGCACTGGGAGTTAGAATATTTGTTCCGAGTCTGAGCTTTGGTTATGGCCGTTGTTTTTGTTTCGTTATGTTGTTTATATGTTTGTAAATACCTTAAAACACAGGGATTTACAGTGTGGATATTGCATATCTTTAAAACATTGCATGTACCTATTTTATACACAAAATGATAACTACACAATAAAATACACAACGCGTCCGTATTTAAAATTTTCCATTTTAAAATAAACAATTTTACTTAAGTTTTCCTGCCCGGCAATTTAGAAAAGTAGCAAGCAAGCAATGTTATTATGCCAATGTGATACAAATGTAGGTAAAACATAGTTACAATGCGCTTTTCTAGCCCTTTGTATGTAATACTATGCTAGTATTTAAAAAAACATACATGATGTTCACATGCAATCTCTTCATCTGGTGTATAAGATAAAATATTTATAATTCCGATCAATATCTCAATAAGATATATCAGTATCGTCATCATTTAGCGTCAAAATCTTTATCTTGCTTGCTGTCTCATACAAAAACCACAACCAGAATCTCAGACACAAAATACCAGCGTCAAAAATACAAGCTATATTTTTCTTGTGCAGAAACGTTGGTTTTATTCTGAAATTAATGCGATAGCGCGTTCAGTAGTAATTAGGTACTTCTGTCGCATCAGATCGTACTGTTAATCTTATAATGAGTTAATGAGAGATCTTGTTAAGATATTAATCAGATGAGGTTCACTTTTGCGTTGAGTAATGCATAGCAGAAGAAGTTTAAATGCTTGTTGCGATTTAAAAAACACTGGTTTACATTGCAAATCTTCTGTTGCGGCAGTTTGTAAATTTGTCCTCAAGTTATTTTGGAAAAGACATCTGTCTACATATATGCTTCTTGCAGCGTATATCATAATTATAACGTATTATATTCGTTCCGCTAAAGAAACGAGAGTTAACAATCAATTTATGTCCCGCCTGCTGTCAAACGTAACCGTAGCTAATGATTGCCTGTAATACCAGGGGTACCATTGACAATCCTTTATTTGATTTGAGAAAAAACACATGACGTTAATTTTATAAATTAAATTAACTACAATATTGTAAGCTCATAGCTATATGTAGCTCTGAGCGTACAATCTCACACATAGATTTAATTCTATTTCCCTGGCGGGTAGACAAAAAGCATTACATTCCATTTCCTACAACAAATACAGCTCTTTTACTCTATTCACTTTACCTAGGCTTGTTTAGTTACTTACGTTCAATAATAAATGGTAAATTCCCGATTAAATCATTTTAAATCAAGGTGCGTTGCAAGATTTTTCATCTTCTAAGTGGCAGACGCCATATCTACCTAGGTGCTGATAAATAGCAACTGCTACATGCGTGTATGGATTTTGGCAATGCCAGCTACATGTGCGAACTACGTGCGCCTAATCCTAATCAAACGTACACCTTCCACTTATAACTCGTGCTGAATTTTATACAACATACAACTTGCGTAAGCACTGCAATTTGCACATGATACGTCATATGACGACGTCTCACACAAGAGCCAAATGTATAAAATTATATACAGGTTTATTCTCAAACTCTATGGAGAAATCTGAATGGTTTTCATGCTATGGCTTAACATTCTGAGAAAACGCGCCCGTCACTAGGATAGTTAAAAAACAAGCATATTAATATTATATAATAAAGTTACTCTCTTAGAGTTAACTTCAAAGTTAGATTGCTTTAAAGATAATGCATAGTTGATTTAAGTACACCATTTATGCCCAAGTACGGTGGTATAATTAATCACATATAACGCATGCGATAAAGCCGATAAAAAATATGACCCCTCCCCCTCCCCACACACAACGTTGCAAATGTGGCCACAGATAAAACAACTTAACATTCACTGTATACATACATTTATTATTTTTTCCTATATGTACCATTATCTTCGCGAGGTTCACGTAACCAGACCAACTTTTCAACTTCAACTTAAGAACGTTGTAAATTGTACGCATTTATAGAGGCAGTACGCGCCCTGGGTGGCGAGCTAATACTTGGATAACTTTGCGTTCATCAATATCACGTTAGTCGCTTATAGCAACATAAATAAGAACGATTTTTGGTTGATAGATTTTCATGGGGTGTAAGGATATCATTGTGTATGGAAGTAAGTTTCAGAAAGGATTATGGCTATTGTAAATCTATCTGTGTGCTAATGACGGCGTCGCAGATTAGGTCGATGCTCGCTAGTTCTTTTACAGTTTTATTACTTGACGCCTTGTTGATGTCGTGAAATTTCGACTCTAAAGAAAAGTGTGTTCTTTTAGTACAGGTCGTATAGGTAGGTGCGGGTGTAAAATTGTAATTCGTTGGTAGAGGCACACCCTAATGTGTAATATTGTTTACTTTGATGAGCCGATGTTTTATGGTCACGTAGCGTGTAGGTGCCTCATATTACCAGTCCACTAGATCTTTGCTAGTTTATTGCAGTTGTAGTTAATAAATTATTGATTTAGTGGCATTAACGTACACGGTCATAAGTATTATAATATGTATTTGACTGTACATAGGGAGAAGTGATATCCACAGATAATAAGAAGAGATAAAACACGGTAAGATTTTTAAACCTGGGTATTCGCTCAAACTGAATCAGCGTAGTTAAGAAAGTAAGTTCACCCAACAAACTTTCGCAGCGAATCAAACTTGTGTTTTCTTACTACATTTATTTAATGAAAATATAATACTGAGTTTAAATCCAATTCTTTTAAACTAACTTACGCCCACAATATTATAAAATAGATATTAAAAAAATAATTAAATCCCTCTTATAGGTGTCATAGAATTCCTCCGCACCACAGTCGCCTGGTAGTGTGCCCAGAAGTGTGTGTACCTTGTGTTGTATTTCGATGGTGAGTAAGATTTCTAGGTACCTTAAGCAGGTACGGTGCTGACAAAAGGGAACCTGCAATCTTGGTCCTTTGCATTTACAGTACATCTACTCCTTTTTGTGAATGGTTAGCAACGCACGGATATTATAAGCGGCTATAAGCTATGATAACCGTTACCTTTCAGGCAGACTGGATCCTTGTTACTACCTTAGTAGCATAAACTATAGTAATTTGAAATTTTGTCTGTAATTTATGTGTCCGCGCGATTAATGCAATGTTTATTCGCATTAATACAAGAGTTATCTGTATATAATCTTCAATAAAACGCTCACTGTAGGATTTCAACGCATTATGTCTGTCGATCATACTCCCTTTCGATGTAAACATAAATTGCCTTTGCTTTCATTAAGAATACTTACTACATACTTAGACTGTGATATAGTAACATAGGAAGCTAGTTTGACAGCCATAAGGATTATAGCTTGCTGTATGATAATGATATATAGTTTCATATATGTAGCATCATTAAGTATCCATGCTGTAAATGTTGATATACATAACATTTTATCCTTGAATGGGTAGGTAGAGTCGTACACCCACAATTAGTCCTAGCTTTGTTTATAGGGGCCACCGAATAGAAAACGGGACTCCTCAAAAAATTATTGAATTTCAATAAATATATTATTAATTGTGCTGTGCCACATATGTAACAACTTACTCAAAAACCCACAAGAACTTACACGTAATACGGCATAATCACCATTTAGTTTCAGAACCTTTTCAGAGAGACTTTGGCTTTTACCATGTCAAATGTCAAACAAGTAAAAGTAGTTACATTACGATTTGTAAAACGAAGCATGCGCATAAGAAAATACTTTAATAATACTCTATTGTTTATGGATCAGCAGCGATAGCTCAGTGGGGAGACTAACAGACTGCAATGCAGAGGGTCTCGGGTTCGAACCCACGTCGCGCACCTCTGACTTTCGGAAGTTATATGACTTTTCGAAATTATGTGCGTATTGATTGACAATTATCGCTTGCTCCGTGCCTCGGAGAGCACGTTAAGCCGTTGGTCCCAGCTGCCATGATCATCTATGGCAGTCGTTATTGGGAAAGTCAGTACCCTCTAATATCCTGACACTGGTCTAGCCTTAGGGTATCGTTAGCCTTCGGGTTGCGGAGGTCAGGTGGCAGCCGCTCCGTGTAAAAACTGATATCCAGTCAAATCCGGTTAGACCAGAAAAGCCGACCCCAAGTGATTTGGGAATAATAAAGGCTAAAAGAGAAGAAGATCTTCAAAAATATAAGCAAGCTGTTAAGAGCGATAGCCTAGTGGGTAACCGTTGGACTGCCACGCAAAGGTCTCGAGTTTGAAACTATGCATCTCTGACTTTTTAAAATTAAATGTGTATTCAATAGTTAATTATCGCTTACCGTTAAAAACGGTGAAGGAAAACATCATGAGGAAGCCTGCATGTCTGTGAGTTCTTCATAATGTTTTCGAAGATATGTGAATTCTGCCAACCCGCACTAGGCCACCGTGTTGGAGTAACCTAACCCATCTGGACAGTTTAATAACTGGCTGATATTATTATTATTATATCCCAAATACGATACGTAAAAGTAAGCTCGTAAAAAGTAAGACTGTGTTTGAAAATACCATTAAAATCGAATCTAAAAATACAAAACCCTTGTTATACGTAATTTAAATTCCGCACAGCGTCTCTCGCTTACTCACTTAGTATAAACTAAGTTTATCTAGCTGCTCCATAAAGGCTGATTACCTCTATCTATCATTTTACCTCCCAGTACAACAGTTTGATAACAGCCTGATTTACGAGCACCTTGCCAACCTATCTTAATAGATACTAAACAATATGTTGTACCTTACATTGTTTTACTTTGTTGTATACAATTTCTTACCCACAAACACGTTGCAGAAACTTATAATCCTTTATACGTTGTAAAATATATAATGCGATGAATAATGTATATAGATTATTCCTAATGAGAGAGCTGTTTCTTTTTAAATAAGAGATTGATATAAAATTGTATCTTTGAAATCCAATTAAAATTAATGTTGCTTCATGACTGTTAAAAGTTGGCAAAGCCTCTGGCAAAAAGTAGGTCCAAAGCTGTTGACAAAATAAATTGTAACAAAATCTGTAAAACGTAGATTGATGACTGCGCTTAAACTTTATTATAAAATACAGTTACGTCCATATAAAATGCCGCGCAAAATTGCTACATAAAATTTCATTTTTACTAATTGTGTACCTGTATTATTATTGTTTGAAAGAAGATACAAAGTATAAGAGAATCAAAGTGACAGAAATATATAAACTATACCGCTTCAATATAATCTATATCAATAATTCAACCGTGCATTTAGTGTCTTTGTCGCACCCGGGATAGAATATATTGGCTCATCTCGCTCGACGTGTAAGCGAACTAGTAAAAAAATTGATAATTGGCTAAATTATGGAATTATAAAACAGATATTTATGTTTTTATTTACAACATCAAAACACAAAACAGAATACTATTAAAATAGATATCATCGTAGTGATCTGGAAAATGCAGACATGTAAATAGACGCTTCATTCTAATTTACTATTTACAATTAATTACCAGTAGAACTCTGCATTGGAATACAATAGGTTAACGTAAAATAGTTTGTTTTACCATTGTAATATTAATAGATACTTATCTTGTTATGATCGGTATTTTCAACTTTAGATTACTTACACATATCATATATGCTTTATAAAAGAATATTGTTAAAATTCAGAAATTATTTTGCGATAACAAAATATCTTCCAGTAATTGGGCAAGTACCTATACAATTACAATACAGAGAAAAATATCCATTTCTATGTCCTGTAGAATTATTTCGTGTCCGTTATACGATCACAAATAAATACCCATTGCGATGGTGACCGCCTAAGAAGCGACTAATCAGTCAGTAATGGTTATTGCGCTACTGCAGTTGGCATCCTCATAGTTTCAGATTCACTCCACTGTACTTAGGTACCAGCTTTTCACAATACATTCGCTCATTCATTTAACACAACATCACTCTTCTTAATAAATAAATTACAAAATTTTATTACGTACGGAATTGTTTACGATTAACACCAGCTTTTAATGCAAACTCAAATATCTACGTAAACAAAATTGACCTTTAAGGGTTATAAATATAATGTTTCTGTTTGAATTTACTGACATTAATAACTACAGGATTAATTTTATTAACGTAGAGGCGTTGTAGTATGAACAATACTGTTCTTAACCTTACAATAATAATGATACTATATTATATATGCTTCTATTTCAATCAGCCGATAAAACTTTATTAATCTTCTCTATTTTTAATATATATTATAATAATAATATTCTTATTATATAGTACTCACCTGACATAGGCTTCATGCGCAAGCTCCCTGCGCCCAAGCCGACTTCATGCACGAGTACCTTGCTCGTTGTGCTTCTACACTATGCAAGTAGCTGGAACAAATAAAGCCGCAAAACAGATGTGCAAGCTGCTTACGCGAAACACTGACACGTTTTATTTGATGGAGTTTTGAAGCCTTTCTGAATTTCGTCGCATAATATCGTCCTGAAATGAAGAAAATTTATTAGGTTATCGACATCACAAACCATCGGCGCAAGTAGTACGCGCAAGTAACTTACGCACACCGCGGATTACTTATCACAGGTGACTCGCAACTTGCACATAGGGCAGTCTAGACCCGGCAAGACCCGGACGCATCCTTAGACGATGCATGCAACACGCGTCCGTTCCTTAAATTGCATATTATGCTAACCGCGTAATAGACAAAAGCTATAAGAGCTTATCCAGCAAATAAAATAGCAATAATAAAAGAAAATAACGAAACGGCAATTTTGTCGGAGCCAATACAAGAGCATACACGCAATTAAAAACAATTCGAAATAAGAATTTTAATATAAAGAAAATCTAAGCAAGCCTTTTGATACATATTAAGATTGTTTGAAGGTTATAAATCCCTATATCAACTTGTCTGGCTGTGTTTACACGGGCTTCTTAAAACAATGCAATTGAAACGTTTATCTATTGTTTTCATAACAAAATCGGTTCAATAAAATCTCTTGCGAAACAGTTAATGATTCGAAAGGCTAATGTTCGATTAATAACTATTTCTGTTACGTTAGCTCTTTTCATATCTATTATTTGTTTAAACTTTCAACACAAGTGTATATAATAATAAAATAATCTGGATCAGATTTTATACATCGACTACTATCTAATAGCGGCGATAGCTCAGTGGGGAGACCAACAGACTGCAATGCAGAGGGTCTCGGGTTCGAACCCACGTCGCGCACCTCTGACTTTCGGAAGTATTTGACTTTTCGAAATTATGTGCGTATTGATTGACAATTATTGCCTGCTCCGTGCCTCGGAGAGCACGTTAAGCCGTCGGTCCCGGCTGCCATGAACATCTATGGCAGTCGTTATTGGGAGAGTGTCGACACAAAAGATCCCACTGGGTCTAAGTGTCGCCGGTCTGCATTGACTGGCCCCCACATAAGATACATACATACATCTATGAAAGTGACTAAATTTATATATATAATATAATTGCTGAGACTACATTTGTATAATATAATTGCTGACGACTTACATATTTTCATTAAATACCGTAATCTAGAAAATGGCTGTCGACGTCCAACAATCTTTAACGTTGCTTTTCCTTCGACTTTAATCTGAAATGTGATATTTCAGTTTATCACATCTATAATAACATCTGCCGTTTATATCGCACATCCTATTAAGAAGTTTAGTTGCTTTTAAGCCAAATGTTCTAAAGGTTGTTAAAAGGTGAATTCTCGATAGAGATTACTGCTTTATGGCCGGTATAAATATTTAAGCGCCTGCATATATATTCATAGGTATATTAGAGATCATTACATAACCGATTTAAATGTAATGCAAAACTCGAATGATGAACTAATTGTAAAAACATTGAATACCTAATTTGATTTATTGATGTAATTTACTACGAATTAATTAAAGAATAAAACAATGTGAATAAAGTTTGTGTATACCTTGACATTTGCATTCTTCTTAAGTTCCATATACTTGTCAATTAAGCAATTATTCACCTAATACACCTACTTAAATCGATCAAAAGACATTAAGTCAACAAATTAATTACATCGGATTAGAATTAGAAAACAATTAATTTTACTGAAACCATCCAAATTTGAAATGTAAATGACAATAATACAGTTTATATAAAAGAGTTACTAATTTGATGACATGATGAATTTGAAATTCAAATAGCATCGCTAATAATGTTTTTTTTAATTTGCGCCGTTTTATTTATGCTCCGGAATAAAAATTCAATACTAAATTCTGCCATATGCGTGTTAATAAATTGATTGCCGTGTTTTTTTCAATACTTGTGGTAGCATAGCTTTTATTTATTTTCATATACTACTCAAGTGCAAAGACATTTAGATACAACAACTTATCTAAGCCACGTGAGAGGTCAGCCTCTATCTACATATGTGTCCTCCCGTTTATAAACATATTACAATTTTTCATCAGACAACAGTTCATAGATCTTAAGCCAAAGATACAGTAGTGGATACGGTTACTTGTATTTAAATAAAGTTACATATTTTATTCAGACATGTGCTTACATATGTAGATATCATGGAATATAAAAAGCAACAAAGCGTATATTGCAAAATGTAATTTAACCTCTTTAAATATTGGCATACCAGACATAATTAGAAACCTATTGTATGCCGGTGCGACTTAAAAGGTTTAAGCTTTGTAAGATAAAAGTATTATAATTTGACGAAAAGCAAACTTACATATTAAAAGTGAGTAAATAAATTATAAAAAATGGGCAGCCTTAGTAGACTCTTTATTTTGAGCTATGGTTATAGGTATATTTTCATGGGCCAAGATCCAAACTTTGTACATAAGCCAGAAAAGAAATAAATGGCAACCTGTTTACGTAAATATGTCAGGTCGAAAACAAAACTGAAAAAGAATAGTGCACTTAGTGATATAAAAATGCCTTACTATCAGGTAAAGTGGCGGCTAATTATTGGATATAAACATGACAACACCGAGGGCTATTAAAATATTTGGCGGGAAGACGTAATATGGCAAAGATGATACAGCCAACTTGTTTAATATTATGCATTTGTCCGTCATATTTCGAAGAAAATAAAACCAGAGACAACAAAACCTGTCTATCTTTATGATACAGATAATTAAAAGCGTTTTATTCATAAAAATAATAGAACCCGACTGCGTTGTGTGGACACACAAATTGAATTAATATTTTATTGCTTCAATATCGGAAGACTAGTGATGTCACCGCAGTTGTAAAACTAATTAGAGCTCACATGTCAGAGATGGTCACTTTATGACCACTATTAGGCTAAATGTCGCCTCTATACATTCGTACGCCCAATAAAGTTTTATCTGTTTGCACATCGGACAACACAAATATTGTAAAATTAAAAATAATTCACCTGACCTTAATACAGACTTCCGTGAACGTCAGTTCTTGTGTTAATCTTGAAAAGTGCTAATTATAACATTAAACAGAGGATAAAACACGTACGGAAATACAACCGTCTATTGTATAGACTTCACTATAAAATATATCTATGAAAACATTTTTTTAAACTAGTTATATATAAACTCCTGACTTCGCTTGCATTTCTTAAATATAGCGCCTACGCCTGCTGCATTATTAAAACTATCATCATACAAAATATTAGTAATATCAATTGAACTGCTTAACCATGAAAATTTAACAAATGGAGCAGCTTTCAGATAGCATTGAATAAATGGCATTCTACTATTACTAAAGCGTAATATTTTACAGTTATATAATTACAAGGTATCAAATCCCTTATTAATACTGGCCTGGCGTGGGGCGACCACCCAATATGTCAAATTATTGAGACTATTAACCCCCGACTGCACGCGGTTGTAATGTGCACACTTGTAACACTCCTGACGCATTTGTCCGCGGGACACCCTCCGCGAATCGCATAGGGATGCACTAACTATGTATATTAAACCTATTATATATATTATTACGACGAATTTTAAATTATTTTAACATAAAGAAGAATAAAGTAAAGTAAAGTAGTGTAAAGATAAATTTTACTACTTAATTGTCATGTCTGTTGGTTTAATAATGAGTCGTGTTTTTTAACGGTCTCACTGTTGAGTACGGGCTTCCTCGCAATACAGCAAATATCGCCATTGAGCAGAACACACATCTTCGAGAACATTATAGAGAACCGTCAAAGATGGAGCTTTTCTGTCGATGTTTTGTTTTCGCCGTTATAGCATGCGACTATTGACAATTAAATCTAATTTAAGTAATCATCTGATTTTATTATATTGATATTTTTTATGAATAGAATTATTACTTTCTTATCTGTCCACTTAGCTGGTAATATTTATTCGTTTATTTAGCAATCCCACCCTAAAAATATTTTGTCTCATTGGTCCTTCTTACCGCAAAGAAAGAAACATAATGCAGCATTTATAATAATTTTATGGTAAAATTAATTAATTTTTCTTTAAGGTGGTTATATTAATTATTTCGTTTTTGTGAGTTGTAAATTATTTTATAAAACGGTCTCAAAGTACATAAAATTTATTTAGATATAAAACTGGCAGATTGGATCGTTTTCAAACTTTATAATAGAACTTGCAAATCACGAACGCGCGTCTACCTAACTCCGCCTTGCTAGTATGTAATGCATCTGATAAATTGTTCCAAGAGCTATACGTCCTTTCAGCTTATAAAGAAAGAAAAACGGAGTGTTACGCTAGCAACATTAGATTTTCAAATCACGAAGTTTAGGTAGCTGTAATAATAATATTATAACCTTACGTAATACTTTTCGAACTTATATTGCAAACACTATTAATATTTTTCATGGGGCTGGATTGTATAAAGTAATTAAAAGCGTGTACATTTATCTTGAACTGTATACTTATCGTTGATCAAAAGTAATGTGACTCCGAAAAATTAAATCGAACAACATTCCTACATTAAAAGTTAAAATATATTGTCATTGCGCGAAGTTCTTAACTAAATCACCTGAGCCATAAGCTCCCATCCCTACACGCTGCCGAAGACACTGAGCAATAACATCCTCCAACGAACGCGTATATTTAACACTATAAAACAATTAATATCTTATCTACAACCCATTTTATGCCTTATTGCTATGTAAAATAAGAATGACGACGAATGCAAATGTAACTTGGTTTGTCACATTCCAGATTTGATATAAATATATCGCTGAAAAATATAAAATGGTCTTTATGTAGCTGTAATAAGAACTTTAAAATAGGTGCAGGTTGTTATTCCATATCGTGCGGTCAAAACAACCTGCCGCGCAGTGCTCAACATTTGATTTATTCGTACAAAAGCGAGTCGGTATTAATTCACTCGCTATTTGTCATTGCACGTGAGAAAGTGGTTTATTGTTTGGTATATACAACGGAAAATATTATTTAGCATTTGTGACGCGGCCGTTTAGTAATTTATTGTTATACATAGTTAGTCGATTGTGGGTGACTGCGGTCGGTAAGGTGGCACTGCTACTCGTTGTTACGTCCATGATTACATGACTACAAGTGTACGATCAAAATGTATCTTTACGATTACTTTTCTTGTTTTTATATTATATGACAAAAATAGCTTAGTATGAGACCCTTGTGCTGCCACGTAGAGTGCTCGATTTCGATTCTAATGCACGCACCTCAAACTTTTTAAAGTAATGTACGTATTAAATTGTCAATTATCGCTCACTTTGAAAGAGAAGAAAAACCTTGTTATTAAATCTGTGCGTGCCGTCTGAGAGTTCTCCATAATGTTCTGAAAGATATCTGAAGTCTGCCAACCGGCACAGGATGGGCGTGGGGGTCCAACCCTTCTCATAGTGAGAAGATACACGTGCCCAGCAGTGGGACAGTTTATATACAGGACTAATATTATTCATATTGTGTGAGTCTAAACCTATACTTCACAACTTTATTTGCAAGCTACTTACAGATAAGGTTAGTGAGGCAAAGGAAAATATTCAATTTGGTAGGTTTTTTATTATTTTATTTATGTACTCATACTTCTATGGTTTCCCGAAAGGGTTTACTAATCACTATATCTTGATATATATAAAAAAGTGTACATCTGTAAGTGTTCTTTAAATGATAGCAAAAATATAGTGTGAGTCTATTCCGGTTTTCAAGTACATAGCACAGGATACATATGCGTAAATACAGTAGATACGCCTTTGTTTTCCCTTGTGATCAGGAATATCCTGACCAAAACGGTTCGTGATACTGAAAAGGTACGTGTATAGGCGGGTCGCAGCTCTTACGCGAACGAACAAATTAACATAAATAATACTTTGTGACCTATGTGAATAAATGATTTTAATAGATTTGAATATTCGTACCGCACTTTGCTTAATAAAACACAGATAGGCTTACACGATATGTAGCGACACTGCTGACGCTTTTGTTTTGTAGTGTCAAGCGCAAGTATGCAGTAGCGTCGCACGGCAGTCATCTCCCCGCAACCACTCACTTAGGTCGTAGTCCAATTATATATTTATCATATTATAACTGGTACCGGTTAATATATATAACCATATCTGACAACGAAGCATTTCATTTGGACACCTACAACAACACATCCAATTTGTAGAAAACCAGCCGCTGAGAAGTGAGTGAAGAGTGTTCTACATTTTTTGAAAACTACTCACCCAGTTTTATTAGCATATTACAAATTCCCTAAACACAATGTATCACAGCCATATTTAATCATAGTTATGTGTGCCTTTTAATTATTCTCGAGATGTCTAAAACTAATAAGACTTACAACATGCTTCGGCGGTGCAGCCATATTCCATTCCTGGATCGGGCAGTCTTATTGGGTTTTTCTGTCAACAAATTCTCAGTAGCAACACAGGAGTTTGGAACGCTGCCCAGTATATGGCAATAAACTCACCCCCTACGACGTGAGATCTAATAGCATAGCTGGTGAAATATAGATGCAATTCAGCGCTGCCCATTTCATCGCAGAAATTAACTATGTACGTAGTATTTTCTTATGTTTACGAGAATGTTATATGTACAGAAAAATTAAACAACTACAATATTCGAAAACATTTATATAAAAAATAGTCTTTTTAAGTATTTTAAAATTATTTCATTTGCACTTCCTGGCGTTGCGGTTGCTTTTTACGACCATGGTCACGGGGACACTGCGAACATATTATAACATTATGAAAATGTGATGTCACTAGAGAAATAATAGAGTTTCTTTAAAAATTATTTATTCTCCTGATTTATTTTATACACACGTAGGCGGCACTTATACTTATATATTTATCCGTGACAATGACTTAAACATTTTTTCACCGCTATCTTAAAACAGGCACTCAAAATTAAAAAGTAAATTACTTTCGCAATGAGTCACCTACGAGAGCATCGAGGAGTTCAATTCTTTCCTGTTTACACACGCCCACACGAGAAAGTGTTTTCGTATAAAACAATTGTTATCATATTTGTTTTGTCGAGTGTTCATTAGATATTCACGGATGGAGGGCACTTGGATGTAGAGACGGGAAAGCTGAACGAGTGGCCGATTCGACGTCGGCCTGTGTTTCGAGATTCACAAGTGCGTTCGAGATCGTCCGAGTAATAAGTGCGATTCCCAGACGCGATGACTGGACTCGACTGAGCTTGATATTGTGACGATGGTTCCGGATTTTGGAGGACATACGATGGACATTATGAGATGGTTTAACAATTGCAGCAATGAATCGGCAGTAGGTCAATGCATAATGCGATTGCGAACCGATGCGTGAGGTCACGGATTCGAACCTCACTGCACTACTGAGGTAAACTTACTCCTAACGGAAAACTCTGCTCCCATGCATTCTAACTGAGCTGGACGGACAAAAATACTAGTAATTAGTAACTTAAATTAATAGTAAACGTAAAAAAGTTAACAGTACCTACGTACATTCTTTTATTTTGTTTTCTCTTGTTGATTTACGCAGGTAATCCATCAATTGATGCAATGATCCAGGAATCAAACACGAGTCACATTCAATATGAACATGAATGTTTGTCTTGGTCTGGGTGTTTCTATGTATAATATGTATGTATTTACAAAAAATAAATAAAGTATATATGTATGTTTATCCATTGTCTAGTACCCATAGTACAAGCTCTGCTTAGTTTGGGCTAGATGGTGTTGTGTGTATGTGATAGAATATTATTATTATTATATTATCAATATCGCTACGCCACTAATAATTTCTACTGGCCCCTCGTAGACACAAGCGTAAGTCTACGTGTATAACTTTATTTGTAACCTGATAAACACTCTATGACTTACATATTCCAGGACTAATCTCGCATTATCATAAATCGAAGCGCATCTACTCACTCGAGTTATGAGCCATTGTTGTTTTTGTCTCTCCTCTAGCAGTGTCTCTGGATGTGAGATAATTTATGATGTTACAATAATATTCAGGCAGGCCTCAAGTGTTTACAAGTACGGTAGGAACGTACCTACGTATGTTTGTATAAAGAATTATTATAATTTGTTCTCATTGATCTGCACAAGCTCTTTTTTGTATTGAAAAAGTCTTTTAAGTGTATAGGCACAAGCGCTTTGTTGATTGCCAAAACTAGCACGTGTGACTATATAAATACTCAAAGGCTATAATATATAGACAGATTTAGTAACACTTAGGTTTATAAATAAATATCAATGAGTTTTAACAGCGCTAACCCTAAATTGAGTTACAACATCATTACATATTATAAAGCAAAGTCCCCGCCCCATCTGTCTGTTCGCGATAAACTCAAAAACTTCTGAACGGATTTACATGCGGTTTTCATCAATAGACAGACACTATGAATTTGTCGCACTTTTTAGATTGGGGCCGAAAAAATCTAGCGAGAACATTTTTCACCTGTGTGGGTTTAGTTCGGCACATGTGAAACTCGCTATCTCTTTTTGAGATATCATTGACAGATCTACTCGCACGAATAATAAAAGAATTTTTTCGGTAATTAGTGCGGGCTCGAGGTAATACTAATGGTTGATTATGCCGAACGGGTAGTTTATATTCGATATTTATTATATATTCTCTCAGACATGCAGGTTAGTTAGATAGTTAAATTGTATCGACTGTAATCACCAGTTGATAAAGACTGCATGGTTACGTAGTGGTTTAAGTGGTGGTTTCGACATTGCCACGATGCCAAGTGTTGTGAGCTCGAATCCTACACGGAACAAAAATTGTGTGACCTACATATCGCTGCTTCGAATCTGAGTATCCTTGCAAACATTGAACAACTGACTGTCGAGTAGACTTGAGTGTTTCTAAAGAGCCCAACGGTACAGGAATTATTCCTAGGTGCCCAACCCTGTACCGCCTGTACAGTCCTTTAAACTAATAAAAACAGCAACAACGAGCTCTACTTCCCAAACGATTTACAATTATAATTATTTTACGAAACCTTCTCAGTTCGATATCTGCGCATCCACCGCTGCGTCCTACGTTATCACACTTATCACTCTTATCAAAACTACCGCTTCATTATTAAACGAAGTAACGATTAATGTCTAAATGTTAGTTTACCGGTGTTCACAGTAGCGCGGGCGCAGAGGTCACGATGTTATATATGCTAGTAATATCAGTCGCATCAGATTAGGAAGTTAACCTTACTTAACGTATGAGGCAAAGGCTTAAAGGACGACGGCGACGTAAGATGTAAAGTCTACGAAGTATGTTGTATCTATTGGTGATAGTACATGACGTACGACGACGGAATTCTTCTTCCAACTATAATACTTCTGATTTCATTAGTTGCAGGTCTCAAGACAGTTTAGTAGTCTCATAGACTTCACGAGTGTCATAACTCGGTGTTCTCGGTGTTTGGCCTGGGTACACGTGTTACAGTGTTGGTATTGTCGCAAAAAATTACACGACAGAAGTAACATGCCAGATCAGTAGCCAGACTAGTGAGTCTATGATTAGTTTTTGCACCTCGACACATTTTGCACTGGCGCATTTTAAAAAGAGCTAGGCGCGCCGTGTCTTTTCCAGAATTGTACGGCGCCCATCCCAGGATGTTACGCATCACCTCAATTTTTTTTATTTAATACGTTTTTTCTACCTACCTACATATTTCTATATATGTAATTCTTCTGTACACGTGTATGTCACTAAACTGAGCTTACACGGACCAATTAGGTTAATATATTTTGTGCGCGTTTGAATCGATCTGAATTTTTAAAATTACATATGAGCCCGATGGATGGCGCTGTGATTAGGTTCCAGGGCTTTATTTTAATTTTAAACCAATGCTCAGGTAAGTCTACCTCTGTCAGATTCGTTAGTATATTATATTCCATTAAGGATTGTGAATTCGTCTCAATCATGCTTTGTTATAACAACACCTTAAATGTACAATAGAACAAGTAATTTTAAAAATCACTAGTTACAAAAACATACATATACCTTTTTTTTTTATTGCCATCGGTGGCAGACGAGCAAGTGGTCCACCTGATGGAAAGTGGTAACCGCTGCTCATGGACTTCAGCAATGTCAGGACACAGCAAAGCTGCTGCCTACCGTGAAAGAAGAACTCTCTTTAAACCTCGTTTGAAGAAGGATATATCATAGCGCTCGGGAAACATCGAAGCAGGCAGTTCATTCCAGACCATTTAACGACCATTCTAACTTAATAAAATGTGAAATTGCTGAAAAAAGACATGAAGCATTAAAACGAACTAGTCTATCGACTATAGCAACGTTACTAATTCATACTAATACCTGGCACAGCTACGACGAGATATTTCAATGTATACCTGCACTGTACCATTTTCCCACGTAAATAAAATGTTAGCGCGGACATAGTTATACCAGTACAGCCATTAACTACTGGTTATTAGCTTTAATTCTGGCTGCACCCTTACACAACGCGTCACCCGCAGATACATCGAGCAAGTTTATGTTATCACCAGAATATATACGCTAGATAGTCCAACATTTACCATGTTTACATACGATTATTGCTTTCCCGCCACTCCTGGTGGCTACGGTCACCGAGTAACTCGTTAATTGAAAACCATTAAGCTTATAAATGCGTCACACTATTAGTTTATCTTCATTAAAATAGCGCTAACACCTATATCATGTGATAAACTCCGAGTGTGGGAGGTGAAATAATTAAATAAACTGGCTTGTAATTGTGAATATGTCGCGCAGAGAGCAACGGTCGAACCATTGACGTGCCGTTAAAGGATAAAACAAGACAAGACATAATATAATTATTATGTTTTAATGGCAATTAAAATTAAATAGATGCACATGAAATTGGAAATAAAGAGGGATTAAAATTATGTTCACTATACTATTTTTAAATAGCTTTTTCAGCGGTTTCTCTCACGTTTATAATTACTGCTACGTGCCCGTGGCTTGTAGCGTGATAGTATATATAGACTATGCTACTTCTGGATAAAGTAGCTTTTTAATAAAATAATTATTAAAATAATTTTAGTAGTTTCGGAAATTTTCTATTACAAACAAACCAAAAAATATTTATATATTTTTATAATATTATATGTAACTTGCACACCGTGAATGAGCTCACTAAAGCAGATTAAAGGCATGATAGTATTAGATTGAATATACTAAGATATTTTAATAAGACAAGCCAGGATTTTGGGTTTAGGTATATGAAGGTACTGCCACTAAGTTAAACGTGAAGGACATTTGATTTAGTGCCTATCAAACTGCACTAAATCATACAGTCGGCTATAGAAATAAAAAAAAATAAAAAAAACCATTTTAATTATAATTTAGTGAATGAACCCACTATTCTATCCAACGGGGATTACCAAACCAACAATTGCAATAAAAAAGATGATAATACTCCTCTGATGGTAGACAGCAGTGTCATGGGCTAGGTGTCTTCCACCATGCAGTATTTCGAAGTTTGAGGCGAAATACATACTGCCAGTTGGAAAAGGACTTTGTTCGTATGTTTTACATCATATTACCGTTTATATAATTCAATTAATTTGTCATTTTTAGTAAATATTATGTTTTCGTTAGATACTTTCGAATAGGTAATCATACAGTTGGCTATAGAAATAAAATAATTTTTTGGAAACTTTTGGTTAGTGACAATACTAGCAACTGCGTATTTATCTGGTAGTTTCTGTCACTTGTCACCTGTCGTTGATAGTCGTTATTAGACTGCAGATTAGCAATATCTAGACTGCGGTAGTAGACTGGCCAATGAAAATCTGATTCTACAAGAAGTATTAATCTATTGAGTCGCAACGACACACCGGCGGCCAGATAAAATAGATTTTTGATTATGTCTTGTTTTCTAACACTTGACAGGTTAAGGTAGTTAATATGACTACGCTTTTGTAATATTATGATTACGTTTTTGGTCCTGTCGCATAAATTACGCTTGCCGATCATAATTTATTCTTTGTAAGTTTTTCTGAGGCATAACACGGCGGCGTCTGAAGACAAGTCTGGTAGTTAACCATCGTTGCGGCCCTATTACGTGAAACTTAAAATATAGCTTGGAGGAGCTGAAAGTCGCTTTAGTCTTACTCCTTTAATATTTTCTTTGCGTACAATCCGCGCAACTTTCAGCATCCACAGGGATCAATTAGCTCTTATATTATTTCTAGATCTAAGTATCTAGAAAAACAACCAATTCATAATATTGTTAACCGGTGCACTACGTCGGCTTACACCTTATAAGTTTGCCCCACCAAAAGGACCGTTGTTATAGCTTTTTTCTCAAATCACACCATTTCATTTTACCTTGTGGATTAAAAATTACGTATTTTCATTGGTTATTTAAACGGATAAACAGCAGTTTAATTTCAATGAATAATATTCGCGTAAATAGAAGACAATATTATACGGATAAACAACACTAACGTTTTTAATATCATAATGAAATGAATCGCTTAAAGAAGCGGCCAAAGAAAAATACAGAAGACAGTAAAAGATTTTTAATTTGTATCAATATTTCAATATAATTATTGAGATCTAAATATAATTATATAAACATACAATAAAGTATCTACATTTTCTAAAACTTCTGAAAAACGGCCAAGTTAAGAGTAAAGTACTAACATCCAGTTTCTGAAAAACTAAGCAACGAAGAAATTGAACCTCATATCAAGTGATTTGATTATCTGTTGCTAATTCAGTCAGCCAATGACAACAGTCAGAATGTGTTCATTGAAATATAGATTACAAATGTTATAATTCATTCACACTGTACTAGACCTTAAAACTCCGTTTTGTAACACTTGCCCGTATATCACCAGTTCAGGTATCTATGGACAACAAAAAATATTTTATCTATGTTTCTATGTACTTGATACAGAGCGAGCCTCGCCCATCGTCATCGGAGTCACAGGTCGAACGCCTACGCACGCGCCGTAACTTACAACGTAACTGTGCTACGTAGAAAAATATTGCTAACAAGACATTGGATGAGGCTTTAGACCAAAACACTGCAATGGCATTTATTATCTTTCTTAAGAACGTCAAGTCCTATTGTTAGTATAGGTAGATAATTGATTAATAACTTGTCGAAAATGTATTTTAATTATAATGCAGTGGAAGAACACACCATTCTCCGTCGGATTGCCAAACCAACTATTGCAATAAAAAAACGATATAAATATTCCTCTGATGGTAGACAGCAGCGTCATAGGCTAAATGTTTTCCACCATGCAGTATTTCAAACTTTGACACTAAATACATACTGTTAGTTGAATAAATAGGTAATAGTTTAAAAAAACTAAAAATACGCTTTAAAAAGTAGAAAATAATTTAATAAGTTTAATGTAAAAAAGCGTGGGGTTTATCAAAATATCTTAGAAAGCATATATTTTTTATTTTTTTATATTTTTCTTAATTTTTTTCTAAATTATTGTATTGTTATCGGTCCTCGATAAGTGTGCAAAGTTTCAAATCAATCCGTTGGTTTAAAAAGGGTGAAAATCACGTTCAAAGATTGCGTTACATAGATTCATAAATACATACTAAGCTCATAAAAGCGTGTTAAAAAGAACTTTGTCCGTATATTTTTCATCAAATTACCTATATATATATATTTTTTAGTAAACTTACATTTTCGTTAGATACTTTTGAATAGGTACGTAGGAACATAGATCAAATCTGTTTCTAGGTAGAATACTTATTTCGTTACTGTTTACTTAAACAATAGCGTTTAAAATATGTACATATTCTAAAGGAATATTTACTAATTAAAGGAAACTTTAATAAAATATTCTTAATAGAAACGTGAAACCTAAACGATATTGCGTGGTGTGTTACATACTTATTCTATCAGATGGACTGATGCCACCGGTGCCTGACCTCGGCGCAGATAAATAAAGTGGCATAAATCACAGTACCGTAATGTTTTCGCGCGAATGGGCGAGGCTGTCACATTACACTACCAAATCACCAATAACAGACGCTAAATCGCCATATTAGTTCTTGAACAACTAACAAGATGGCGGTGTTTTTGTTTTTTTTATAATAATAGATGACAAATGAACGTTCAGCAACTAGTCATCGCACAGGTGTTTGATGTTTTTTCGAACAGTGTCAATTGAAGCAAATTAATTTTGTGATCTTTGTCAATTTTTATGTTTCGATAATTTGTTCATTGGCATCTGTGTGAAATATGTTTATGGTTATGGTTACATTAAACTATGTATCTATGATTACGTAGGTAGATTATAAAATTATTTGATTTAATAAGATGTCAGCATGTTTAATTCGCAGAACATGACTAACAATAACGAATAATATAGGTCCCTACTAGTTACAGGAACTTGTGTGTGGGAGGTTTAGGTACCTATGCTGAATTTTATATAACAAAGCTGGCAAAGAACTCGACGAACGCCAGATTGTAATCGCTCGGAGTACCAGAAATATCAACCATGTGTCTACCCCAGAATAAATTAAAGGTGGGATATACGGAAAGGAATGGTAGAGATACTTATGCGAGCTTCTGAAACTTCTTAACGAGAGAAAAGTAGTAACAGTGTTGTGCTCTTACGTCAGTTTCCTAAAAGAGTAGCATTCTCCAGAGTAGTGCGTACTTACGAAATAGATCTCATCTGTAATATTACCAAATAATTAGCAACGGTTATACTCTATGGTTATGCTCTTCATACTCATCCGTAAAGACCTAGGCAGAAGTGTAGGTACTATCTATATTTTGCCAGCTATGCTTTTAAAATACGTTACAGAGTACGCACCTAAAGTCGTACCAAACAGTGGTAATAAGATATTCGCAATCGATATTTATTTTGGCAAGGCAATATAGAAACATTTTGCCTGACCCGAGAATACAACCCGAGACATTACTTTGATCTACTGACGTCATACGGAAACATGCAGATTGAGGGAACGAGTTTGATTTCTAGGTTAGATAATAATATTAATATAATAAGTCGTGTATTAAACAGTCCCACTGCTGGGCACAGACCTCTTCTCGGTGTGAGAAGAATCTAGGCCATAGTCTACCACGCTGCACTGCGGGTTGGCACGCTTCACATATCTTCGAGAACATTATAGAGAACTCTCAGACATGCAGATTTCCTTGGAATGTTTTCCTTTATTGTTTAAAGCGAAATATTAACTATTTAAAAGTCGTAACTTTGAAAAGTCGGAAATGCGCGATTTGGAATCAAACTTGAAACTTCTGCGTGGCAGTCCAATGGTCTCCCATTAGGCTATTGCTGCTAATCTAGGTAAGATGCCTAAGGTATTTTCTGATAGCAAATTCACAATAGCGCGATTTCTAAAAGATTGGCAATGCTAATTTGCGTATCATACAACAAGTTGGTCCCATTCATTATAGTCTATAACATTTGATATAATGGTTCTATAACTTCAATACTTTCATTATATTAAAGAAGCATAGAAAGCTTTTGGGTCAACTAAAATTTACCCCTAAGCTTATCTTGTATCAGTACAAAGTTAGTTTTGTATTTACTCGTTTTTACTTATCTATTCATTATCTCTAAGTGTGTATGTAGGTACCTATATCCGCCATTGATGACCAATATTAAGAAAAGGGCGTTTCCCTCTTATTTCGGAGTCAACAAAGCAACTTCATTACCAGGTTCTAATTAGTAAGTTAATAAAGCTTACGAGCTATCATACATCACACCCAACATTTAATATTAACAATGCGTGTTAAGAAATCCATGTTTTAAGTAAACACCTGATCTCCGAGGCTCATTAGCTACACACTTCCTCAATTAACAACTGTCTGTACAATACTAGAACATAATTACAACTGCAGTAAACTTGTTCGACAAACACTGCACACCCGTTTAGAGCCACCATTTATAATAACATCTTCTAAGAAACCTTTAGGTGGTCGCAAACATTAGCTTTGTTTGAGCGCCAATTTGGACCGGCCAGGCTTTCATACTTACCATCTTTACAACTACATAAAACACTCGAAAATAAACTTTATTACTTAAGGAATAAAGATAAGTATGATCTTAAAAGAAAGCAGCACTCATGGTCTTAAATTTTAATTGCGAAACACAGCGGACCCACACGTCTTGTGTATTCGCAAATGTGTTAATTCAAAGCATTGCAGTATGCTTTTAATGTGCACTTATATGGCGTGCACATTCCTTAGCACTTACTTTTGTGATAAATACCTATTTTTATTACGAATACAAAGGCAATTGTGAGTCACTACACAGCTAAATATAAACTGCTTAATATAGGTACCTGCTTAAGAGGACACACTGAAAAAATGCACTAACTTTCATCGAATAGTATAGGATTATGAGAAGACCAATTAATCTAGAATTTTGATATAGGTAAATTGATGTCTTTAACTAGAATTTCCTAGCTCAAAAACACGATATTGTGATTATGGCTCGATCATAATTATTTTCGAAAACACCTCTGAAAAATTACTATTTTTGAAATTACAAGGAAGTTACACTATCATTATGCTTAGGAATTACTCAAATATATTCGTAACATCAATATTAGTGATTCGCTAGCTCATTATTTCCATAACTAAAACCAATCATTTTTAAATAATATTTTAAGATTTTTAACAATTTCTAAGCGTTCTCGATCATTGCGGGCGCATCGCAATTTTAGACCTTATGACCGCTATTTAAGGATTGATACACAAAGAATGTCATTGGGGCGGATATGGGCGGAGCTATTCTAAACGATAATTTTCGCGGTTTTCCCCTTAATCCATTACAGGTTGTTCAGAACATGCAACTAATATTTTATAATAATAATAATAATAATAATAATATTCTACCACATACACACAACACCATCTAGCCCAAACTAAGCAGAGCTTGTACTATGGGTTCTAGACAATGGATAAACATACATATTATATACTTTTTTTTTTTTGTAAATACATGCATATTATACATAGAAATACCAAGACAAACATCCAAGTTCATGCACACAAATGTTTGACTTGTGCGGGAATCGAACCCGCGACCTCAGGCGTGGCAGTCGGTTACACTAACCACTACGCCATCGAGGCCGACAATACTTATATATTGTCGATAATTATAGAATCGAAAATTATTAATATTAGGTACCTAGTTGATTCCTTTCACGAGTATGTTCCTAATACGTCACGTTATGAACATACGTCCTTTGGGAAGCTTACACGGGGATATGGATTAGAAAACTTAAACCAGTGGGTTGGGGTACCTACTGACTACGGCAAGTGCACATGGCTCCTCAAGGACTTAATAAATCTGAGCTATGAAGCTGAATTTAATCGACTGATAAGGTAATACACGGTTTTAATTATTCAAATCTACGATGAAAGACAGCAAATTTATCAGAAATACTTTCATGATATTAGTTCGAATGGCAGACGTCGACTCAGTTGAGTTAGATAGTCGCCATCTGCGCATCTACATCCCGTAGGCAAACGCGCCTTAAAGGCGTAAACAGACGGCAACATTGTTGCAAGAGCGGCTAGGAGAGTCGAGCTCGACCCTCCTAGCTGCACATCTATGTGGCGAGGGTTTTACCGTGAAAGATCTCGATTCTTAAAGGTTTTACTAAAAAAGTCCTCGGATATATAAAGAAAATAATGTATAAAAATAGATATCTAGTATTTAAAATTGTGTGTTAAAAAAGTATTGACCTGATCTAAACTAATAAATAATTATAAATATATAATACCTTTTAATTTACTAATAAACAAACTAGATGTAAATAAATATACTATATTGATATCTACAGCTTGTATACCTACCTATATAATATATAAGTATATACTACTTTACATATATATATATATATATAGTATACCTACTTAATAGATACTATTTAATTTCTTGAATAAGAAGGCTTTGCTATTATATTGTTACAGGCGTTTTGATATCTTTATTTATGTATACAATTCTATAATAAACTTTGGTCGGTATTGTCCATGTATGGAGTGAATAGTAACCTCACGTGAGCTCTGAAATCTCTTTATGACGATTCCAAAGCTTGTGTTAGGATAAATGAAACCTACACAGAATGGTTTAGTATCGAAAAAGGTGTTAGACAAGGATGTGTAGCGTCACCCTGGCTGTTTAACCTATACATGGACAATTGTTTGAAAGATTTAAAAGATCGTGAATGGGGATTAAGAATCAATGAGTTACTTGTCAAATATCTTCTTTAAGCCGACGGCCAAGTAATAGGTACTTGTGTCATCGGCGGTTGCAGGCGATGGTAACTATTATGCATGGTGCTTTTGAGAGTAAAGCAATGAAAATGAATGTAAACAAAACGAAAGTAATGGTATTTGAAAAGGAGGAGTGCATGACGATGTGTAATTTTATGATTGATGGAGAACAAGTGGAGCAAGTAATAGAGTTTGTATATTTGGGTACTTTGTTTACAAGGGATGGTACACATGAGGCAGATATTGAAAGGAGAATGATTGCTGGCAATAAAGTGAATGGCGCTCTACTCGCTTTTATGAACAGTTGAAATGTATCCGAAAAGGCACGTTTGGCTGTTCATAGAGGACTATTAGTGCCTACACTTATCCATGGAAGTGAAAGTTGTACATGGCAGAAGAAATAGCAGGCAGAATAAATGCTGTAAAAATGAGAGCGCGGAGAAAAATATGTGGTGTGACTCTGAAAGATAGAATAAGGAATAGTGTGATTAGAGAGAGATGCGGCATGAAAGTGGATACAGTGACGAGAATAGAAAAAGGTATGTTAAGCTGGTTTGGGCAAATAGAAAGAATGGAAGAGAAAAGACTGACTAAGAAAGTTTATACGGCTGGTGTGAATAGTACAGTCGCATGATCTGGTCGGACACGTTATGGATAAAGGCCAGGAGCACCTTAAGTCGGCAAGCGTGTATGACGAATGTTATGAAAGTGATTGAAGCCAGAAAAGTGTATCAGGATCGTAACAAATGAAAATCCGTAGTCTCTGCCTACCCCTCTGGTAAACAGGCGTGAATCTATGTATGTATGTATATAATTCATCTGTAACAATTTCCATTAAATTTTTGTTTGTTTAAGTGTAACCCTGGATAGCTTAGATTCACAATTGGACCTAGTAGATGGTGCTGTGATCGGGTTGTAAGCCAACGTTCGGGTAGGACAACGTCTATCGAGTCCGCAAGTTAATTATAAGTGGGTAATATGAGAATACGAAATAGTAAACAACACTTATTTTTTGTGAAGTAATCACTCTATGAAAGAAAGAGCCGTAATACTGTTACTGCATTTCACCCAGTACGTAAGAGTTCCAAAGACTCATGTATGGGGCGGCAAAAACAGTTAAACTTAACCTTTGTAGCTACAGTAAAACATTCAAAATAACTTTCTAAAATTTATTTTGGCATGCACAGATTTTTAAAATCGTAGCAAAGGTAGACCATTTCTATTGTAGACAATAGAACAGGTAACTAATGGCTGTTGCGAGCCCTGACACATTTGCACCTGGGGCAATAGTAGACAGGTGAAGTCTTGAACAATCGTCAATACATAGTAACTGCTGTTTGAGATGCACAGTCGTCGATAGGTACCTACGGGGTTCAATACTTCGATCACTGTTACCGTCAGTAACAGAGTTCGGTTATCAGAACAGGCAACTATTCTTGGTTTACCTGTCAGTACCTACATTGTCAGTAGCTGCACAAACGCCAAAGCAAAGCAGCCTCAGCTGTCATAAATGCTATTCTATTACCACCAAGGATTGCATTTATGATAGCCGGGACCGACACATCATTCAGTAAGATTCAATAAACAAAACAACTGTAGAAGTTTTTCTAGTTTCCGAACTTGGAGCCGCCATATTCCTAACTTATGGGATCAACGAAACAAGGCGAGAGTTTTATTATGGTCTCTAGGCCGGATATTGTCTACGGCGACCAATCTTAATGAAGACTAGCCATCTGCGTAGGATGTTATAGTGCACAAATGTGTGCGCAAACACAAATGCACCCTCTGTTCCTTAACTCTCATGATCTGATGGGACGGCAATCCGACACGAACGCGAGAGATCAGGCGCAGGCACAACGGCTTGATGTGCTTTCCGAGACACAGGGTGTCTAAAACCGCCAACTTCATTACTTCAGGCTGCATGAGATTTTTAGCAGATAATCCTAATATTATTATAACATGTTTTAACGGGTATAAGAAATAAAACAAAATATTGCGAACCTTAATTAGATTTTATTCTCGACTTATAAACTAAAATTATTCTAATTGAACCGCAAGGCTTTTCAAGGTCATGTGTAACCTGGTAGTTATACACAGTTATGGCTCATTCCAGTACAAATATGAATATTATTTACAACACTAACACCACAAACTAATATAAATAGATCAGCGGTTACATACAACGCACCAATATGGAGGAACACACGTGTAAAAGCGTGCGTTCAGCGGTCCCCGAATCTAAGAAAAATAAAGTACCCTACATCTCATAGGGTACTTTATTTTTCTATTAAGTCGGCGCATCAAAAAGGCTGTAAAAGGGGCTTTACTCAGAATTATTCCAAATGCGACAAAGCCAACATCTGCACATCAAGTGTGCTTTCCAAACCTGCAAAAAAGACTACTAACAGTGCAGTCATAAGAAGCTAGTATCACTAGAAGTTGCATAGTGCAAGCGATAATAAGCATTATGTTCTAAGTTAATTACAAATGTAACATTTTTTGTAAATTTGATTGTATGCCTGGTGTCTATTTGTTAACAATAGCTGGTCGAATACCACGCGTCCTTCTTTTGTAAGTACGACTATTTTAGCGCGTTGTATTTAACCAACTTTCTGTTTGTATTATACTAGTCCTAACACTCCATGGAATAAACTATAGATATAACACAAAGTAGATAATTATAAGTATCATAAATCACCGCGTTTAGCAGAAAACGCAGAGCAATTGAAAGCTTTTCAAACATTAGAATTGTTTTGTTTGATGTGTTCAAATTATAAAATAATCTTCCCTGTACATTTACAATATGTTTGTAATTTAAAAGTGTATTTTGTCAGCTACTTAACGAACAATTCCTAATACTTATGAGGATACTTACCAACTTATGGCTATGTAGACTATGTAGAATTATTTAAAGACAGTATTAAGTATGCATAATGTAAATAGTGTTGGATTTACATTACCAGTACATTTTCCTTGTCATAGAGATTAATGTTCTAAATTAATATAGAATCAATATTACTTTTAATACTGTGAGTGAGTTAATTAGTGACATCAAGACTAGTAAACATCAGTTGGCACAAAACCAATCAACAGAATTGAGAACAAACTGGACAGAATTACAAACAGGTATAAGGGTAGAGAGAAATTTCACCTCAAAAGTGCAGCCGTTCTAAGGAAAATCCACTCCTGGTGGTGGGCATTGAAATCCCCCAGTAGCACTAGTTGGGCAGTCGGGTATCTTTATTGAGCGGTATCCGCCGCCTCACTTAAGTACTCTGTGAGCCTGGTTGTCTCCTGATCTACGCTGTGCGATCTGTAGACACAGGCGTAGAGAATCTTCTCTAGTCCTGTGTCCACAAGAACCCATAAAACGGATAAAGTATCTTCAAGGCATCGGAGACGCCGATAGCATATGTCATCACGTATGTACGCGCATATGCCCGCGCGGGACTTAAATTTGTACTCCAAGGAGAACTTGGGTATGACAGGTATGCAACGTCCGACGGACATGCTATCTGCGTCTCCGAGAGGAATAAGAGAGCTGGTCTTTCAGTCTCCAGATGATGGTGGACTGCTACGAGATTGGAGTGCAGACCTCGGATGTTGGCGAGGTGCACTTTGTGTGAGAGGAAGTGCAACCGCTGTTTAACGCATCTCGTATTCTTTTTTGCCATTATGATATTGGAGGAGTGAATAGGTAAGGGGACGGTAGCAGATGAAAAATGAGTGATCAATTAACATTGTGTATGTGACTGCATCATCAACCCAATGACACAAAATAAACATGACAGCAATGCAAATGCTGATCGTGATGATGCTGGATTCGATTACCCGATCAATCACTGTTTTTAATGTACGTATAGTGTTCTCAGTAGCAAATTCTTAGACGACAGAATTACATCTAACCTGTGTCTTGAAGAGAATTTACACCGTTAATCAAAGCAGTCGCGAACAGCAATGACAATTAAATTATGAATGTAATACCCTCAAAATATCCTGACTATTAGTCAGATTGCGGCTCGTAAATGTCTCAGTAGTTTATATATAATATACTACCCACACGAAAATAATAAAACAAATAAGATCTAATAACATAACACAGCTTAGGCCCAGATCCTATATTTAAGTACCGCGTTAGTCTTAGCTGCGGACAGTAAAATGTTGATGTATATTTTTCATAGAATATGTGTCAAAAATTAACTGACTATCAGTAAAACCTCTAGACCTAAACCGGGCCTAAGTGTTGATGAGTCACCCTTAGAGTTCCAATATAAAGAAAATGCGGCCATTTCTATAACACTATACCTTTTCTAAGAGCCATAACTTTGACTAAACTACCAGGTCAAATCCACCTCCTATTTGGGCTTCGTCTCTTGGTCCGTCACATATCTAATGTAGATAGTATCTTCTGGCTTCGGGTCTTCAATCTGAGTTTCATCTAGTTGCGAACAAGCAATGGCTAGAGCTGAACCGTCGTGTGAGAAGCTCAGGGATGAGACGGCGGTGTTGTATCGATGGAATTGGCAAAGGCGTTTCTTGTTGAACCCGTCCCAAATGTTGACGTAGCCGTCTGAGCCGCCTGTCGCAAACGTATTGTATACGGAATGGAAGCTGATTGCGTTGACTGGGTAGATCTTTTCTAGACCTGAAATTCAGAAATATTTTGCTATTGATATATGATGTGTATAAGTATAGAAATATTTTCTATACTTATACACATCATAGCTTATGTTACTTCTGGATAAATGAACTTTCTATTAGCGAAAGAAATTTAAAAATCGGTCCAATAGTTTTTGAGTATTTTCATTACAAAGAAATATCAAATTTCGTCTGTAATAAATAAACTCAAAAACTACAGGACTTATTTTATTAATTATTTCACTATTAGTAAGCTATTTTATTCAGAAGTATCATAGGCTATATAATTCACGGTACGAGCTATGGGAGCGGAGTAGTAATCATAAACGCGGATCAAATCGCAGCGGACAGCTAGTTTAAAATAAGTTAGCACGGACGGCATAATTATCACACCTTCTAGGATATTGTATAAGGCCGAGCCCGCCTGTGCTAGGTTCTGGTGATATACCATCACGAGTTCCCCATTGAAGTACCATTCTCTTACCGAAAACCGGCCCAAGAGGAGTAAAACTATTACTGCTTCTTAATATTGTCTTCTGTTTACGCGAATATTATTCATTGAAATTAGACAACTATATACGAGATACTATATATGTATAGGAAAAAGACCCATACAAATAGGTACTTAAACAGTGAATCTCACCACCATCCTAAACAGTTAGCTACTGTGGGCATGTCTTTGTTTCAGAGAGCCCACGGGATCTATGACTAGAAAAACCTGGACGCCGAGCTTCAAAATATCAAGCAAGTACTGCAAGACAACAAGCTCCAACAGCCGTGCCGCTGTAACAGATCCCGAGAAAAGGCAGCCACAGTCGAGCGCCAGCCTGTTATACTGCCTTATGTAAGGGGTGTCACTGACAAGATTGGCTACATCTTGAAGCGAGCTTCAATCAACACATACTTCAAGCCGACAACGAAGATAAGTCAATTTTTACCATCGTCAAGTGCCAACTACCTTTACAAGATGCAGGGGTCTATAAAATAGATTGTGACTGCGGACTCTCATACATTGGTCAAACCAAGAGAAACATAGACACCCGCATAAAAGAACACATAGCTAATATAAAACACCAACGCTCGTTGAAGTCCGCTGTGTGTGAACATGTGCAACAGGGGACCAACCACTACCTGAGATTTGACAAACCACAGATTCTCGCTAAAGAACTCCGATTCCTACCAAGAATGTTTCGCGAGGCTATTGAAATCAAAAAACATGTTAATATTAATAGAGAAGATGGTCGGAATGTACCACCAGCTTGGGATCCAGTAATTCAAATAGTCAAACCCAAGAAGAAGCAAACCACAGCTAGATTACATGATACTTTGAGCTCATTCTGCGTAAATAGAAACACCAATGATTAAATTATGTTCGGGTACTTTGAAATAACTACACTGGAACATTGAGACAACTACCATCTTAGTCTCTCCGTGACCATAGCTGCTGAAAAGCAACCGAAACGTCGTAGAAAATGTAAACTGTTAGCCTAAAAATTAATAAAGTTTAATAGTAGTGTACTGTAACAGTTTTCAAAATTATGTAATAAAATGTCAAAAAATCAACACAATAAAATCTGTATATAGTAGTTTATTTTCAATATTACTGCTTCTGTCCTAGTAAATAAGAGGACTTGGGGGGGGAGCAAACTCTCCCATTAATTAGGGCAAAAGCCACTTTTAACTCCTGGTTTATGAAAGGCTAATCAACAATGTGTTACATAAAACTCAGGTAAAGTGCTTTGATAGGCTGCTGCTAATTCAGTCAGCCAACCAAGGCAGTTGACTTTCGTTTGACCATCTGTTAACTGAGTTATCCGTTATCGCAGACCAGCTATTTACATGATAGTTCACCACCTCGGTGGTATAAAAATCAGAAAATGGGGACGAGAAATGCCCGGTCAAACCTGAAACTTGAAATTGGACATGTACCACAATTCTTTAAACATTTGCAGCACAAACATATTTGTGTTATATATCTATACAGATTTCTGATGCTTATTAAAAAGGTATTATTCTGTATACAAAGAACATCTTACTGAAAATCTTATCTGTGACATTTGCATAGTCAGTGTACGGAAATGTTGTTAAATACAAGCAGTTGACTAAAGGGATCACTTACCATCAGCTGAGCTGCAAAATTATTCTCCCATATCTTCACATTATAGAAAACATTGAATTATAAATAGTAATAAAGATATACTTACCACCATCTTTAATCCTATGACATTTGAAGGCATATTTCTTCTTCTGCACATCTGGGTTGCTATCCAAGTATTCAACAGCAACTCTCCCTTCAATAGAGCTCAGTACATAACCTTGTTTGTTAGGGAACACTCGGATGCACCGGGTCTGATACTTAAGGGAGGACTCACGCCTCTGATTCACATGCCCCATATTTCTCACATCCCACACAAAGATTTTTCGACCAGAGGTACCAACTACAAATTTTTCGCCGACTATACTCATGGTGTACACCTGGAAATTAATAAACAAAATCATAAAAAAATGCTTTTCTTTCATTTTTCTCTTTGAGTTCTCGTGCTCTATTCTTGCTGTATTATTCTTATTCTAATTCTTATTCTCATTTAAATCTGGCATTAATAATAATAATAATATATTTATTTATTCAGACAGAGTCCATAATATTAGTAACAATTTTTCTTACGCTATGTTAGTACATATTTAAAACAGATCAAGCTACATAGACAAGACTCGAATGAACCCCTTCATTATGTCGGAGTCATATTTTTCGAAATGACCTTTAGGATGCCATTAGTACTACTCCTCACTCTTGTAAGTAAGGAAGCCACCCGTTTGCGGACTATAGCATGGAAGCCATCGACTCTTGATTCTGCAAACATTTTCGAGGCGTTACAAATGCGGGGCAGCCCTAATAGCACCCTAAAGCCATTATTATATTGTACGCGGAAGACACTGAGAGACCTCTGAGTATATTTGACCCACAGGCTGCTCGTGTAGAAAGTTTGACAGTATGCTTTGAAAAGCGTAATTTTGACTTCCTCACTACAGCGAGCGAATCTGCGGGCCAACATGTTACTCCTGATCGCCAATGCCCTCCGCTCCCTTTCAATATCAGCTTGGTCTTCAAGACCTGCCGGTAACATAGTGCCCAAGATATTTGAACTGGTGAACCCTGTTCAGCTCCACACCATTTAATTTAATTGGGGGCATCTTTGATGGACACTTACCTGCGGCCTTGAAAACCAAATACACACTCTTTACACCATTATATATTAGGCCATGATTTTGGCCATACGTTTCACAAATGACCAATAGTCGCCTTAAAGCATTTATAGTTGGGCTCAGCAGCACCATATCGTCCGCGTAACTGAAATTATTCATGCTAACATTATCAACAGAGCATCCGATTTGGGTGCTGCTGAGCTCAACTATAAGCTCGTTCACGTACAGGTTGAAGAGCTTGGGAGAACTCAAACCACCTTGTCTCACGCCGCACTCCAGCCTGAATGTATCGGAGAAGGTATTAGCCCACCGAACGCTATTTTTCTGGTTAGCATACCAGTAATGAAACAACTTTTGCACATGTGCATGCACGCCCGTTTTCTTGAGCTTTTGCCATAATACGTCATACGACACCAAGTCAAAAACTTTTGACAAATCAAGAAAGCACGCATACACAGGTGTACTTCTCGCTGTATAGTATTGCACAGTGTGCTTAAGGCTCAGTATGGCGCTTTCAGTAGAAAGTCCAGATCGGAAACCGAACTTAGCATCATGAATGTTTAAGTGCTTTTCAAGTTCTGAGTCAAGCACACTGTCCAACACCTTAGCTACCACAGTAGCTAAAGATATAGGCCGGTAGTTACTTTTTTGTGATAAATCACCAGTTTTATTTTTCACAATTGGCACAATAATTGTTCGCATAAGGTCTGCGGGTAGGTAAGAGTGACTCAAGCACAATGTAAATAACATAGATAGTACGCGCGGTAGGTGAAGAAGGGGAGATTCTAATACAAAAATAATGATTTGCTTCCATGTTTTTCTTAAATCAGATTTTAAGCCTTATACTTAAATCACTTGCAATTCATTTTTCAATCTCTCTGACTTGGTGGCAAACAATAGTGAATCTGAAATGTAAATGAATGCAACTGCTGGCTTATATAGGCATGAGACTTTGTTAGTAAATTCTTCAATACACTTCTTTCAGATTCTATGCCGCTACCAACACAAAATTCCATTAGCACCTTACATGTTGCAGGCATCCAATGTGTAATACTCGCTTCAAACAAAGAAGAAGGTGTTGGTGTTACATGACCAGAGAAATCTTACTGGCCAAGACTATAGCATAACATAGAAAGAATCTTAGGGCCATAGATGGCAAGCTACTTTTAGGATTGATGGTCAACAAATCAGTAGATGTTCAGATGTTCACTACAGCTACCCAAAAGCTTAAATACTGAACCACAACTTGCTAGAGTATAGCATTCACACACCATACAAAGTATCCGAAAAGTGACTAAATCATAGATTACTGATACTAAATCATAGATTACTGATGTTAAATCAACAATATAATTCATTGCCAGAAGCTTGATACAGCAGCTGAACATATTACATTACACCATACACATTAATATAATTGTCACAGAAAATTTTACAGGCTTTTACATCAGCAGAATATGGCTTATTACAGTAATATGGAAGCATTGTACTGCATTGATGCAGTCGCAAAATTAGCGATTGCCCATCCTAAAAGTACTACGTCCAAAGCACATGCCCCTAAATTATGAAAAGATCAAAGAGACCTGTATACCTCAGCCTGACTAATCAATTTCATACTCATTAGCTAGGCTAAGGTGGACCAAACTAGTTGAAGCATGACATTAATCAAACAGTCAAGTACTAAGTCTTAATTATAACCATCTTGTATGATTACTCAATCTGAACTTCAACAAATTTGAATCAATATATATCTGAAGGCCTTTAAGGAAAGGTGAAGAAAATAATGTAAAGCCTGTTACTTTGCAGATTTGCTTTCAGTGCAATATATGCTACCAACCTATGCCAGACCAGCTTTGAGTGAGATTTCAATTAACCTATTGAGGTTGAGCAGTACACTGGCAGCTAGATACAATAGGTATCTGGCATTGCAAGACTGGACAGGTTAATGCCACATACAATTCTCTAAGGTCACCTATCCTTTACCTTAGCTATTTGCTAAATAATTACAACTGATAGCACAGATCACCCTTTACGTAGTCACTATGCTATTGTGTCATGCCAAGAGATGTAGGTTTGATACCCACATAAGCTAAAACTATGTATGATCAACAAATAGTAATTCTCACTCCAAGTGTTCTCTATGTCTGTTTGCCAAGTGAGATTAGTAATTATTAAAATAATATAATCTTCTATATTACACATCCATAGACAATATTTTTTTCACTCCATGTCTAACATCATAACTGTAATCTATGATAGTTTTCATACAATTGAACTTACATGCCATTCAGAATAAACAATGGAATAACAATAATAAACATAGTCTTTTAAAACATTTGAAATATATACATACCCTCTCATTCCCCTGATTATAAGTGCCAACACAATTTGGCAACCTGCTGTCCCACATTTTTACAGTGCCATCCCAACTGCCAGTCAACACAGCATTCACCTCTGTGGCAAACTCCACACATCTGATAGCACCTTTATGCTCTCCAAGAGCCGTCTCGGCACTTGCGTTGAGGTCATACATTTTAAGGATTTGGTCCAAGCCTCCACTGTAAGAATGAACTGCATCCTGAAAATAGGAACCAGTATAGTGTATGTGGTATATAAAACACACAAACATAAAGAATTCGATCCCTTTATAAAGATAATAATTCTAATGCCGCTAGCATAACCATATTTATTTTGCAATGGTATTCAAAACAAATGATAGCTTACCCTGAAACAGACATCAAGGACGGGCAATTCGTGGCTATATTTATGGCGCTCCGTATTCGACGTGACATCGTACAATCTAACAGAACAGTCCCAGGATGAAACTAAGAGGAATTGATTAGATTTCGGTGCAAATTTCACGCTGGATATAGCATCCTCTGGCAAGCTTTTTAATTTAAATTCTGTGCGGGACTCCGCCACCCGCGTAACAGTCATTGTGGAAGCAATTTTGTTGGTTATTTAAAAAAGTCACAAAAAAATAGATAAGATCTCTTCGTTTCGAAGAATCTAACAATTTTTAACATAAATAGCGGGCTAACCGCAATCCGTCAGAGACACAGATAGATGACAAGTGTCATGTAAACATAACGTGACTTAATCCTTAACAAATTTTATATTTCGAATATTGTTGCTACAAAATATTATCAAATAATAATTATTTATAAAATATTTTTATCATTTTAGAAACATCTTGATTTTTCTATCACAATAATTTCTAATATTTGATGACGTAACGAAACGCAGATCTCAGAACGCATCATTTTAAAAACTCATCAAGTTAATTTTATTTGTTTTCTTTTATAGTATCTCATGTATTTTAAATATTTTTTAATATTTTCATAAAATTTCAGAAAGTAATTGTATCTAATATATTATATATGTTTTTGTGCATGAAAGACGGTTGTGTAATCTTGTGCCACTACTGAACGCAACTTTATAATTGACATGTTTGTGATGAGGTGTGAATCGTAGAAGAAATCCTCGTCTCGCAGAAATGATTTCTCATAAATCTGCAGTCCCATAAAGTTTTGTAATGTTCTATTTGTGCTATCTTGCTACGAACATATAGGAATACGAATACAATATAATAGTGCCTCAATAAGTAACATAAATGAATACAAAACCACCGCGCAGCTAAGTCGGTTCCGATAGGAACGAATGGAGTGATCAACTTATCAAATAACGATGCAAACCAACTTGAAAACTAAAGAAATGTTTATAGTCAGAGCACTAGAAAAGATACTGGCCGACAAGGACATCAAGAGGTCCTACCACAGCCAGCTGAAGAAATCCTGCGAAGTCGCGTTAGGTGAGTCCTAGTGACATTTTACATCACAATAGCGTAATAATATGTTGAATCGTTGAGTGGGCTTCGATGTATTATCACCTGTCGCTAATTAGGTTAAAATGTACACGGCAATAGTTGTATTGATATTGATAAATTATTAGATAGTGAATGTATTGACCTTGGTTATAAAACTTGGAACCTACTTTGTGTTATCGTAGTAGTGTTAATACGTGCTTTCGACATAGTAACTAAATACCCAGTGGATTGAATGTCAGTGGTGTGTGTAAATCCATTAATTTGGATGAAGTATTGATGACCTAATGGACACATACTATGTTTACATCTAAATACCTCATACTTTTGTTAGGTGAGAATTATAAAATTTATCACAGTACACTACAGAACTTAACATATTAAGTTATATGATTTGTATTCTTCCTTTATTGTTGACGGAATACTATAAGAAGCCTATTAAAATGTTCTAAAAAGAGTGTCAGTGAAATAAGAACACTTACACTTTGCACATGTGATTGGCTGTTTGACCATCTAACTCTATGGCAGCAATGGACCTATTTGGATTTGCCACAATATAGATAAAAAGATAAACACAAAAATATTATAAGATGTAATAAATCTCTAAAGTATGGGATTTCTAGCTATTAATATTATAATTGTGAATTTAATATTCTTGACTGTCTGCCAGTCTATCCTTAGCTACTCAATAATCACATTATTTATACTTTACTAGTTAGCATACATTATCACTTCCGATGCTCTTTATGGCAAGAGTTGGTCTAAAGTACTTTATTATGCAAATACAATACCATGTAAGTGTTGCCTTGATAGTTATACTTGTAAGTTTGTAGTGTATTCCAGTTGAGAACATCAAATTCAGTTTTTTGTTTATCATTGTGAGTCCCAATTGCTTTCTTATAGTAATATGAACCTAATTTGATCAGATACAGCATTAACAATAACAGGAGTTGAGCTTGTAGAAAAATGGCCAGCATAAGGGTTTATAGATCAAAGTAACAATCAGAAGAAAAGACTTCGGTGATTATTTAGTCACCAGGTCCGAGATATTCAAAAAATAATGTCTAGAATGTCTAAGCAAGAGATATGCCAAGATCATTATACCTAATAATACCTAATATTCTCTACAATAGACCTGTATGATTCTAATGAAATTGAGAAAATTATTTTCTTTTATTATTTACACTATAAGTGTGTATTATGAAACTGTAAACATTGCATTTTAAAGTAACATAAAGAGAAAATGAGAAAATATATGAACCAATTGCAACTGAGAATTACTTTGCCTGCAAGCTGGCATACATATAAGTAAATATGTATGCCAGCCTGCAGGCAGACTAATAATATAATAAGATTAAATTACAGAGCTACATCATTACAAATTAGTTATTCCATCCTATGAATGTGCCTAAAATGCAATCAATTAAATACTTTGCATTTAAGTACATGTAATATTAACTAAAAAATTGTTCAGTAGTTCTGTAAAATGAATGTTCTGAAGCAAAATCTATGAAAGCCTCATTGCAACACAAACTAATGCAATATGCATAAAGTGGTGTGATAAGCATAAGTTTTAAGTGGTCCGATAAGCATAATATTGGTACTTGAATATGTTTACAGCTGATAAATCAGTGTTCTACTCACTTAAGCATGCATGAAACGCTGATTACATTGTATATGCTTAGGTTTTTGAACATAAAACAGTGTAATTATTCTTACTTAATCCACTAAAAAGTTTCACATTTACACAGAGATTAACATATATCATAATGTTTATAGCAGAACATATGGTATTATGATAGATATCCTAGTAAACTAGACAACAAACCAATAGTAAATGATCCATATAATATGTATAAAAAACATAATTATGCAATGAATTTTGTTTTCTTTTGACTTAGTCATAAGATGGTGATGATATTATATAAATAATATCAATAATATCTAATCCCATTACACCCTCTAGGTATAGAAACCTGAAAAAGGTTGGCTAAACTAAGGCCTTTCAATAAGACTTTCTTTCATTAAAGACACTCAGGACTATCTCATGATTCTGGTTTTGCCAACCATTTAAATATTTTATTATTTTAAATTGAAAAATGTTCTTGAACATTTTTAATATTTATACATTTAAGAATAATTATTAATGTATTAGGTATATAAAACATTGAATGCTTATGTTTTTTTAAAAACATACTGGTAGTCAACATATTGCAATATGATGCAATATTATTTACGGTCATATACTATGCAATATTCTTCTTCGAATGCCAATTATGCAAGTTCAATGTTTGCCTTAACTATAGATAACAAAGATTACCCATTTTCTTAAACCAAGTAACAAGTACAGTATAAGTATAAGTAGTTACACTTAAATCTATTAACCACCAACCCTGTTAAACATATACATACCATAATATCAAATTGAAAAAGCAAATTATATTCATATATTATCATTATAATAAAAATATTATATAATTATCTTAGACAAACAATTTCTTGTTGACTTACTTAATATTTTTTTGTCCTTGAACATTCCTAAGAACAATAGTTTATAAATAAACAAAACCTTGTAATTTGTAGTCATTATGGGCATAGCATACCTTTAATCTCAGATATTTGTTACTTAAACAGGCTGATAGGTAAAAGACTGGACATATTGAAGGAAGGTATTCAGTACTCGATTCTGGAACAGAATCTCTAAAAAGTATAGGTACTTAAAATTTGACCTAGTTATCCAATAAAAACTTAATGTGCGGACACTCCTGCGCATATACCAAAGCTAAACAAAACCTCCGCTATCGCACCCCGCACTCTCCCGAATTTGCACCCTCGCCCGTACTTTTCTTATCAAAGGTCATTAGCCTCAGTAGCGCGGTGCGCACAGCTGTGTGCGACCCACGCAGTGTCCACTTTTTATGGATATTTCATACAAATTTTCATAAAGGTTTTCTTTGCAGGTTACACAAATTTTATACTTTTTCTTTTTTATATGTATACTTCTGACCATAAATTATCATGTCCTTAAGTATGTACAATGTTTAACCAGTCACACTGTATAAGCAAAATAATTCACATTGAAATATCTTGTTGCAGAGGAAATAAAAACTGAACTCAAAAATGGCGGCCAATTGGAGGCAACAGAGAGTCCTACATCAGGGACTCTCCCTCTACCTAAGAATGATGCTTCAAACATCATTACAGCAGAGAAATACTTCTTACCATTCGAACTGGCATGTCAGAGTAAGGCATCCAGGATAGTTGTGACAGCTCTGGACTGTTTACAAAAACTTATTGCATATGGACATCTTACTGGCAACATTCCTGATTCAACAACTCCCAGAAAACTTCTGATTGACCGAATAGTAGAAACTATTTGCAGTTGCTTCACAGGACCACAGACTGATGAGGGAGTCCAACTGCAAATAATAAAAGCACTACTAACAGTAATCACAAGTCAACATGTCGAAGTTCATGAAGGTACAGTACTCCTTGCTGTCAGAACATGTTATAACATCTACCTTGCAAGCAAAAATCTTATCAACCAGACCACGGCCAGGGCTACATTGACACAAATGCTTAATGTTATATTTACCAAAATGGAGAACCAAGCTATTGAATCCGAAGCGAATGGTAATGCAGTACCAGAGGTACCACACAAAATGCCGAATGGTAATGTAGTTTTAGAGGAAATACAAACTAAAACAAACGTTGAGGAAAAAGAAATAGAACAAACACAAATCGAGCTAGTAGATGAAGTATTAGAAGCAAAAATCATTGCTAAGCAAATAGTAGATTCAGTTATAGATAATGCCATAAGTATTGCTGCTAAAAAATCAGAAGATACAACGGAAGTACCAAATGGTCCAGATAATAATGAAAATCCATCTGACTCTCAGGACAGTGGCAGTGTGTCCCAGGAAAGTAATGCGCAAGTGCCAACTGAAGCTGCTATGACTAGAATACCCTCTCAAGAGAGTGTAGATGCTGCTTCAGAAAACGATAATTCAGTTACAGCAAAGTTCACTCATGTTTTACAAAAAGATGCTTTTTTAGTATTCCGAGCTCTCTGCAAGCTGTCTATGAAGCCTCTTCCTGAAGGCACTCCAGATCCAAAGTCCCATGAACTCAGGTCTAAAATCCTATCTCTTCATCTTCTTCTATCTATCCTACAAAACGCTGGTCCAGTATTTAGAAACAATGAAATGTTTATCACAGCCATTAAGCAGTATCTTTGCGTGGCATTATCAAAGAATGGTGTAAGTTCTGTGCCAGAAGTATTTGAACTTTCATTAGCTATTTTTCTAGCTCTTCTCCAGAACTTCAAAGTTCATCTCAAGAAACAGATTGAGGTATTCTTCAAAGAAATCTTCATGAACATCTTGGAAACTTCAAGTTCTTCTTTTGAACACAAGTGGATGGTTATTCAAGCTTTGACCAGAATCTGTGGTGATGCCCAAAGCGTCGTAGACATATACGTAAACTATGATTGTGACTTATCAGCCGCGAATCTTTTCCAGCGACTAGTGAACGATGTTTCAAAGATCGCCCAAGGGAGACAAGCTTTAGAACTAGGTGCTACTCCTAATCAGGAGAAATCTATGCGTATCCGTGGCTTAGAGTGCTTAGTTTCAATATTGAAATGTATGGTCGAATGGAGCAAAGAACTTTACATAAATCCGAATCTTCAAACAACCTTAGGCGAAAGAACAGCTAAAGAAGACATTGACCATCACAGTATCAAGTCCCATGGCGGATCAAGCCTTAGTCTCGTTTCCACTGGCTCCAGTAATATTGGTAACAGGGAGACACTAGATTCTCCTGAACAATTCGAAGTGTTGAAACAGCAAAAAGAAGTTTGGGAAACAGGAATTGATCTTTTCAATAGAAAACCAAAACGAGGAGTCGCTTTCTTACAAGAGCAAGCTCTTTTGGGGACATCCACTAAAGAAATCGCTGAATGGCTACTAACTGACGAAAGACTTGATAAAACATTTGTTGGCGAATATTTGGGAGAAAATGATGACCATTCCAAAGAGGTTATGTACTCTTATGTAGACTCGATGAACTTCAATAACATGGATATTGTAGCCGCGTTGCGATATTTCTTAGAAGGATTCAGATTACCGGGCGAAGCTCAGAAAATTGACAGACTAATGGAGAAATTTGCATCGCGTTACTGTGAATGCAATCCAAATAACACGCTATTTACAAGCGCCGACACAGTTTACGTATTAGCATTTTCTATAATAATGCTAACGACGGACTTACATTCACCGCAAGTCAAGAACAAAATGACAAAAGAACAATACATTAAGCTGAATAGCGGCATCAGCGACAATAATGACCTGCCGCGTGAATACTTATCGACGATTTACGACGAAATTGCCGGTCACGAGATTAAAATGAAAAATACTTCGAAACCTGGCAAACACATGATCGCTAACGAAAAGAAACGAAAGTTAATCTGGAACATGGAAATGGAACAAATATCTACGGCTGCAAAGAACTTGATGGAATCCGTGTCCCACGTGCAAACTCCATTCACTACAGCGAAACATGTTGAACATGTACGGCCTATGTTCAAGATGGCGTGGACACCTTTCCTCGCAGCCTTCTCAGTTGGATTGCAGGATTGTGATGACCCTGAAATCGCGTCTCTATGCCTAGATGGGATCAGGTGTGCCATACGTATCGCTTGCATTTTCCATATGTCGCTTGAAAGAGATGCTTATGTCCAAGCTCTCGCACGCTTTACGCTTCTGACAGCGAACTCTCCCATCACAGAAATGAAAGCGAAGAATATCGATACTATTAAGACGTTGATAACCGTGGCGCATACGGATGGTAACTACTTGGGAACAAGTTGGTTAGATGTCGTCAAATGTATTTCCCAGTTAGAATTAGCACAGCTAATAGGTACCGGCGTGCGACCACAGTTCTTATCTGGTTCAGGAATCAAACCTCAACCAGATTCATTAAAATTCAGCCTCATGTCATTAGATCCCAGCGTCAAGGAGCATATAGGAGAAACGAGTTCTCAGAGTGTTGTTGTTGCCGTAGATAGGATATTTACTGGGTCCACAAGACTTGATGGTGATGCTATAGTTGATTTCGTTAAAGCTTTATGTCAAGTATCCTTAGACGAATTGAGTCATCCTACCAATCCTCGAATGTTCTCACTGCAAAAGATAGTCGAAATATCTTATTACAACATGGGCCGTATAAGGCTACAGTGGTCTCGAATATGGCAAGTGCTTGGTGATCACTTCAATAAAGTAGGATGCAGCAGCAATGAAGATATAGCGTTCTTCGCTGTCGATTCTCTGAGGCAACTATCTATGAAGTTTATAGAGAAAGGAGAGTTCGCTAATTTCAAATTCCAAAAAGATTTCTTGAGGCCATTTGAACACATAATGAAGAAAAATAGCTCTCCAACTATTAGGGACATGGTAGTACGCTGTATAGCTCAGATGGTGAACTCACAAGCTCCTAATATCAGGTCAGGTTGGAAGAACATATTTTCGGTATTCCACTTGGCCGCAAGCGATCAGGATGAAGCGATCGTTGATTTAGCATTCCAGACCACAGGTAAAATAATATCTGAATTATATGAAAGACAATTCCCGGCTATGATAGACTCGTTCCAAGATGCTGTTAAATGCCTATCAGAATTCGCCTGCAATGCGAAGTTCCCCGACACTTCTATGGAGGCTATAAGACTTGTAAGGTCTTGTGCGACTGCTGTCGGAGCGTCTCCTCACTTATTTGCTGAACACGCGGGACTCGAGGGAGAGCCAGGCGCTCCCGAAGTGGACAGGGTATGGCTACGAGGATGGTTTCCTCTACTCTTCTCCTTATCGTGTGTTGTTAGTCGCTGTAAGTTAGACGTGCGCACACGAGGACTTACTGTCCTATTTGAGATAATAAAAACTCATGGTGATTCATTCCGTCCACACTGGTGGAGAGATTTATTCAATATACTGTTCAGAATCTTCGACAATATGAAGTTACCTGAGCACCAGTTAGAGAAAAACGAGTGGATGACTACAACATGCAATCACGCGTTGTACGCCATCGTAGACGTTTTCACGCAATACTTTGACATTCTCGGATCTTTATTACTAGAACAATTGTACGCTCAGCTGCATTGGTGTGTGCAACAAGATAACGAACAACTCGCAAGGTCAGGCACCAACTGTTTAGAGAATCTAGTCATTTCGAATGGTACCAAGTTCAATGAAGACACATGGAGCAAGACTTGTCAGATCATGTTGGATATATTCAACAGTACTTTACCAACTACGCTCCTTACTTGGAAGCCAGACGAGAACGATGACGCGGACACGCCGCATGTACGTCACGGGATTCTAAAGAAACCCCAAGGTGGTGGAGACGAAGTCAAGTCCTCCAACAGAGTGTTCAATAGTCTCCTAATCAAGTGTGTGGTGCAGTTGGAACTGATACAAACTATCGACAACATAGTCTTCTACCCAGCAACGTCAAGAAAAGAAGACGCAGAGACCTTAGCGCTTGCTGCTGCAGAACTGACAGGTGGCACACCCGGCACAGAACAAGAATGTCAGCGTGAAGAACAAGGAATGTATAGATTGTTGAGCTCCCCACATCTGCTACGACTCGTCGAATGTCTAATGTGCAGTCACCGCTTCGCTAAGACGTTTAACACCAACAATGCACAGCGAAATGTGTTGTGGAAAGCTAATTTCAAAGGCTCTGTAAAACCCAATATGCTAAAGCAGGAGACCCAGTCGTTGGCTTGTGTGTTACGGATACTGTTCAAGATGTACAGTGATGAAACGCGAAGGGATCATTGGCCCGCAGTTCAGAAGAGCCTCATCAGTATTTGTTGTGAGGCGTTGGAATACTTCGCCGGTGTGACAAGCGAGGCTCATAGAGACGCGTGGACCTCGATCCTGCTCCTCATTCTCACAAGAATACTGAAGATGCCAGACGAAAGAGTGAGTAAATTTTATCTTTATTTTATTTACGAACTTTTATCAAAGCAATATAATGGCATTAGGTTGAATGTAGATGCTATCAATCGTGACAATGATAAAATGTTAAGTGGCGTTCATTAGGGGCCAATGTGATATCAAATAATTATCGACAGTGTTTTTGAGTCAAGTTTTAAATGATGTTGCGGAATCTTGATAGAAACGTTACCATAAAAAACGTGTTATGTTAAAACAGTCGCTCCTAAATGAAAGTAATGGTTTCACTTAGCATAATGAATACGCTTTTTTCTAGTTAGGTAGCATAATTTTAATAGAGCTACAAGATATATGATCGTCCATATTTCCAACAAGTAAGTGCTTAGTGACTATTAAGTATGAGTGAACGAGAAATCGAGTTACTAAATCGATAATGATGCTAATTAAATTACAACTAACCTAAATTGAATTTTATCGTATAATTTATTCACTATGGCAATAAAATTCAATTGTCAAAAAAGTTAATTAATTTCGCGAAACATAGCATTGGCAAGAAACTCACAAGTCAGAGTGTTATTTTATAATACCTTGTATACCTCCAAAACGCACTGCCACAACGTACTAATAAAATATTAATAGAACAAATCGTTTAACCGTCAATGGTATAATAAAAAACAGCCACCATTCCCATTTAATTTATAATAAACTAATTGTGCCCACGGTTTTACCCACGTTTATAGTTACTGCGCCGCTCCCGTGGGTCATAGCGTAATATTATATAGCCTTCCTCGATAAATAGGCTACCCAACACTAAAATATTTTTTTAATTCGAACCAGTACTTCCTGAGATTAGCGCGTTCAAACAAACAAACAAACAAATTCTTCAGCTTTGTAATATTAGTATAGATTATCATAGTAAACTAGTCTCTGTCCGCGGTTTCACTCGCGTAAATGTAGGTTAGGTTAGATTAATAACAGTACTTTTTTCTGGATGAAAGGCATCCTATCATTCTCCTGACAACATGTATGTTTATGAGGATCTGTTGATTAGAGGCATGACATTCGCCTTTATAATATTAGTTAGGGTGATAAAGTCTATCCCAATAGAATTTGAGAAAGAGGTAAACAACTTTTAGTGACCTTTATCATAAAATATGTTTCTGTAAAAAACAAATTATGGATATTTATCAAAAGGACTTTCATACGGCTTATTGTATTCATGAACTAATTTTCAAAGAGAGTTTTAATTTTCTAAATGATTTTATATTTAATTAGGCATGAAACGATTGTTTACATAAAATATTAATCCTATAGAGACAGAGTATAATTCAGGGCATGGTTTATCTGTGTGTTGAATGGCATCCAAATCTGTTAAACAGTTTATGCGATTTAATAACAAAAATCACAATATTTTAATAAATATTTATTATATTATTAGTAGAAGGTAACACTTAAACAGATTACACATAGTTAGTACTTACTAGTTGAAATGACGTGGACGTGCCCATTCCAGAGTTCACGATATCAGTCATCGGTCCCTTTTATAATCTCTAATCCTTTAACGACAACGGGTGATATGCTCTTTATATTTATAACTAAATGTACTCTGTGTACACCTACTTGTTGGCTCATCTATTATTTAATTGTGTATATGTGCCAGATTTTGCCCGCGACGTCGCTCGCTTTAATGTAGGTTGAGTCAATAAATTTATATCCCTCGAGAGCAGTACTTTTTTGAGTAAAAGATACGTTATGTCCTTTTCTGTACCTCTGACGTGTAAGCGTAATTTGAAGATGATCGGTCGAGTAGTTAGGCGTGAAAGCGTTACAAACAAACAAACTCATTTTCGCTATTATAATATAAGTTAGGATTGTATAGGTACATACTTTTATAATTGATCATATATAATAATATTATAAAACTGAAGGGTTTTTGTTTGTTTGGTTGACCGCGCTAATCTGCAGAACTACTGGTTAAAATTGAAAATTATTTTAGTGTTGGATAGCCCATTTATCGAGAAAGGCTATATAACATCACGATACGATCAATAGAAGCTGAGCATCGATGAAAATGTTGCAAAAGCAGGTAAAATTCTCCGATGTGAAGCAGACGAAGTTGCGAGGGTCAGCTAGTTGATCTTATACACGTCGTATTGTAAAAGTACAGAAATACTGTGTTGATGGCTTTATTGCAGTCTACTGGACTAATTTCTAGTTGCAGTTATTCACGTCATATACTTATACGTCTCTTGACAGCACTTAGTTAGCAGCGTAATGTTTAAAGGAAAGATTAACAAGAATTACTACGTACCTAACGGTTTCGTAATACTTACATCTTATTTGTTAAATCATTTCTAAGGTTAACCGTGAACAGGACCACAATATTATGCAACAGTGGGTTCTTTAAAATGAAACTAGACTTAAAGTTTATTCTCAATAATCTTTCCTTTTATTACTTTAGCTGGTTTTATAAAGATCAGCCAGTAAAAATGATGCAGAAATCTATAATTATAAACAGGCTATGTACAAGTGACTGATTTAGCAACATTTATAAATATTGCATATTTTACTAACATATTATGCTGGTTTTGTTTCCCTTTTCGCAATTGTAATATTAAAGCAAATATTTTAAGACCAATAATATACCTAACTGATTCAATTAGCCTTGCAGTAACGTTCAACATGGGATCTCATTTGCAGTTTTCGCTACCGCACAGAACTTTCATAAATATCTTTTAAAACTAATTGCCCTTATGTCACCTATATAGTATGGACCTATATAAATATTATAATTTGATTTATAACATAAAAATAACGTCAAACATAAATAGGAAAACGTAATCGTTCAAGTACACGCAGCTACACATCAACTTAGACTGTTTGGACTTTGAACTATTAGAAGTTGAACGCTGCGAATCGTGCGAGAGAGTGCGTTATATTTTTGTTACGTTCTATCCTTACCATTACATCAACACCACTATGCACTGTCCCTTGCCGACAATTCTCTATTTTGTATGTAGCGTAGTTATGCGTATATAGGGTGTCTAACTTGATGTGTAGCCGTGTTTACTTCTTCATTGAGTCATCATCACACAATTTTACTTTTTTTAATTGGGAGTTTGTATTATGTATGAGTAATAGTACCTAATACAACATGTGCGGTATGCTGCTGTTCTAGTTTAAAATAAACATCCTAACATTCTTCGTGTGGAATCTGAGAGTTACCATTGTAACCAAAAATAATTGATGCTCTAAATTCCTAATTATGGTGTAAATCCCTAATTGTCGTTATAAAAGTATTGTTAATAGAGTACATAACGTACATAATTGACATCTAAAACATTTCATATTATAAATATAATCGATAGTCGGAGGCGAAGATTTATGCAAAATACAGAACTTCTAAATCTATTAAACATGGAAACGCGCTCGATATTAAGTGTTTATAGACTTTTTTGGATCTCTATCACGCTAATCGCCACAATTTTCAAAGGCTGTAATAAATATTATTAATTTTGTAATTTTCAGTTTGCGGCACATGTAGCCAGCTACTACCCATTGCTGTGTGAGATCACGTGCTTCGACCTGAAGCCGGAGCTACGCTCGGTGTTGCGCCGCGTATTCATCCGCATCGGCCCCGTCTTCAACATCGTCGCCAAGCCGCAATAGCACACACCCGCGACAATATACAAACAATATGGCCTTATAGTTCTCTAGGATATTACACTATGACTTTGATGTTAATGTTAAAAAAATAATACTTCGGTTGATTCCTTAAAATTTATTGTAATATTGACAGCAATCAGTACTTCAGTAGTATTAAAAGTGATCTATCATAGGGTGTAGTAGTCTTATATCTAATTTATATTATAAATTATTATTGATTTGATTAATAAATTTTAAATTGTATATTAAAAAAGCATAGAAGTTGTATCTATAAATTATTATAGTTTATTCTGTATATTTGAAAGTTTTTACTGTCTGGGGAGCTGAATTCACTCACTGCTGCGGTTGCTTCGTGTTTTTATTTTAGCTAGACTGATCAGACTGTGATTGTGAAGGTTAATTTCCCACGGCTTTCCATGTTTATCGTTTTTTATCAGAGTGACTTCAGAACTCGCACGCAAACTGATTATTATATTATTCCTTAAAATAAAAATCATAAATTTATTTATATGAAGTCTGATTTATGTAGTCCTAAGTTTCTCCATAGCCCTTTCCAAAGTATCCAAGTCCCATATGACCAGTTGTCCATCCAAGCCTGTAGTGCTAAACTTGCGTGTATTAGCCTTGGTACCTTCAAAGAGGCAAATGGATGAGATGGCGTTCTGATGTATGGAGTCAAGGAAAGTATCATTTGTTTCAATGCGGGCCTGGCGATCAAGAGACTGGAACTTCTTCATAGCTGAGAGCCCACCAGACTCCTTTCTTTGAGTATTATCCAATTTGGCGACAAAGTTAATCTGATTGCCGTTATGACTGTACATTAGCGGAATGCAGCTATGGCCTGCCACAATGAGAGTATTGTTGGTGACCCAACTGCATCCCAAAAATGGCAGGTATTCAGTCTTCAATTTGATGACAGCTTTACCTTGTGTAGCATCAGCTACATTTATGGAGCTGTCATGTCCTACCCATGCGACTTTATTCCCATCTGCTGAGAAGGAAACACTATGCACCCATCCACCACCATTTGGTGTATTTGGAAACTCAGCCAGCAACTGCCCCAATGGAAGTTTAGTTCCCCAAACATTTGGTCCGGGTTGGTCTTCAATGTCCTTGATGTAAGCAGAGAATACTCTAACCTTAAAATCTGCTGAGCCAGCTACCAACAAAATGTTGTTTGGATGCCAGTCAATGCTAGTCACGGTGGAACGAATTGGTTTCTTGATGTGTTTTGACACCCACCAATTGTTTTCTTTTTCAAAGTAACAAATTGAGATCAATCTAGCGCCAGATCCAACCGCAAACTTGTTTTCCATAGGAGACCATTTTACACAAGTAGCAGCTCTATTGATACGAAGAAGTACCAAAGTTGTATTCCACTTGCCATCGTCATTCTGGGTCCATACATAAGCATTGCGATCAACAGAGCAGGTAACAATGCGGTTGGTATTGGGAGCCCAGTCAATTCCCATTACCTTCAAGTCATGTTCAACAAGGTTGTTAGTCTGCTTCCAATCAATCCCTTCTTTCTGATAGATGTGGACCTCATTGTTATTAGGTGAAAATGCAATTTCTGAAAAGATAAAATAATAATTAACTAGCAATAAAACATTTTGCCAGAAATCTTGAAAAAATTGATCTTCATTCATCCTGTGGCATATGTTTACACTTATGCTTGTGTGATTGTAGTCTTTGGCTGGCTGGGCTAAGTATGAATAGTTATTTAAAATTTATCAATAGCAACAGTCCACAAATCTACCGAGTAGAAAACAATAGGCTTAGCCTATTAGACAAGACCTATGTAAATCGCTAAAATTTATTTCTTTGTAAATATATTATGATATTATTATCAAATAGTACCTATACTGAATTAAATTACAGCAATGGTGTGGAGATTTGTATTCTCTTTACTGTAAACATAATACTCACGGGTTCTATCCTTATTCCACGCATGACAAGTCACCGGCGCACATGAGTCACCAATATTAAGTGGTTGGGCCATATTTAGAGACCTAAAATAATAATTAATATTATAATTAGGAATAACCAGACTTGAAGTTGATCCTTTAAGGCTAAAATAATATTCTATTTTATAAAATTACCGTGAAATACAAAGCAGTGGAGAAGGCCGTCACACCCTAGTCGTTATCAGCTGATAAGCAGAAATTCGCGGACTCTGGGCAGTCTACACGAATTCCTGGGAAATATAAATACACTAAGTATGAGGTTTTTCGTTTCTTAACTGGACATGCGATAAATATAGTTTTGATTTTAACGTACAAACTTATTTATTTTCGATGGGAAATCCAAACGTCGAATGAATGACACATTGACTAAAAAAATTAATAACTTTATTCCAACTAATCATTCATTCGTTCTTCTATTTATTCGTTCTTTAGTGCATACTAATCATAGACAATATTTTATTAGAATTTTATTGTTATTTTATGAGCTACAGAGATGTCCAGAGTAGGCATGGAAATGATTGTTACATTTTATTCATTTTCTTTCAATGAAATGACGAATCTTTTTCACAGTGATTTCACAGGTGAAATTTCACAGTCAATGATTTTTCATTCTGAGTCGCAATAACTTCGCATTTGTTACAATTTTCTTCAGTATGAAATATGAATTACAGCATAAGAATACCTAATGAATTAAATATAATGAAAGCTTGTTTTACTTCCGTACCTACCTCACCAATGCTCGATTCTCTTAAGTAGTAGTTCCAAATCAATGCACTCATTTTTCTAATTTAAATAATATTTAAAGAATAATTATTACTACTTAACTTATATACACTTAATACAATTTTAAACTAACATGAAGATTTATTTACCCTAATAATAATCTCTTTTACGTACGAGTAACTAACAGTAATTCTAACTTCAATTAGAATACCTAACGAACGTCGTGTTCAAGTAACAGTAACACGTACTGTGAAATTTAATTTCTTATAGAATCATAATGTAAACAAACACTGCGAAATTGCGACCTGCTACTTTTTACTGCAGAGAAAAGCGAGCCTTATAATGTTATGAGAATAAGGACTATATTTGTATGTACTCTCGAACTAATCAAGGTTATGGTGCATCAATACGTCACCACGCGAGGCGATGCGATGAGCCGGTAATAGATACGAATTAACAAAATAATCTTTGTCTCTTTCTACTACGCACTGTAATCGTTCGCTAGGCGTCGCGCTTACTCGATGCAACTGTATTCCTCAAGTATAGGTAACCACTTTGGCATTCTGTGATTTCATATCGTGAGTGATTTTTAGCAAGCCTAATAAGCGAAGTAGCAAATGTGACTGATAAAAAATCATTTCATATGATTTTTCACTGTTAAAAGTGAAATGTTCCGTGCCTAGTCCAGAGACGTGCAAATGACAGATGACAACATTGATTATTGAAGTAATGAAGTTAAACAAAACAGCCTTCGTTTACGAAGACAATAATATTCTGACTACTTGCCATCAGACTAAAAGTATATTATTCTTCTTGAATTGAATACTTAATCATGTCCAATCAAGGTTTGTATTTGTGTTGTTATCTATTCATTCAATTGGACTGTGTTGTGCAGAAATGATCCAGGCGTTCTTTTTTAATTTATCTATATTTTAGTTGTATGTATGTTGTATGAAGGTCTTTTGAATAAACATCAAGTATTGCAAAAAACTGTATTCAATTCTTTGTAAAACTATATGCATAACATGATGTAGTAGGATAGCAGTCACGAGAAAAATGAACTTATGTTTCAAATAACTTCTATTTATGTTTTTGTGGAGTGGATCATTTCTGCACAACACGGTCCAATTGCTTGCGTTACTGTCTCCAATATATACAGTCTTAGTTTCAAGGTATTAAATCTCACCTTTCCTAATTGTTAATAAGATTTAACATAAACATTTTGTTATAGGCAGGCACCACTATCGCGGGAACCGTGGCAGGAGCTCAAACCACACATTATCATCGGTGGCGAAGGAGACTGCTGTGTCTCTACCTGCTGATAGCCCCGTGCTGGCCACCTTTAGAGCTGCTGCATCAAAACTGATCGAACGTCAGGACAGACACGAAAGACTCGTTAAACTATCACGTGACATCACTATTGAGAGCAAAAGAATTATATTTTTGTTACATTCTGCTATTACGTGAGTATGATTGCAACAGTTTTCAGTCTCTTCACTTCCAACTGGCTAACTGGTCACGCCACTAGCTCCATCACTACATAGCCAATTCCTTTTTTAATTATTGGTCTCGATATTGGTCATCTTTATATACTGGGCCGAGGTACATTACTCAGTACATACAGTGGTAGACATCATATAATTAGAAACAGTACATAAAACTTAGGTAAACACAGAATGAACTATCGTTTTAAGTAAAAAATATATAGTTTAAATCAGTATTAACTATGCCAGAATATAGCCAATGAGTTAAAAAACTCATAAAATATAAAAAGTAAGAAATCTGTTCTATCTTTAATTATTAAAGAGTTTAAATATGAGTAATAGTTGAATTTCTATTACTGGCCGCTTGGACAACTACTTAGAAAAAGGATCCATGGTTCGTTCCATTTTTTAAATTTAAAGAAAATCCTGTTTCTGTATTTTCGGCGGCAATTAAACGTCAATTTGGAATTACGTAAATAATAAGTTTTGTTAAAAATGGGTAAAAATAAGAGTTGTGATGAGTCAACTAGGCAATTAATTGTTAAATTACATTTAGATCGAAAGTGGACTTATAGAAGAATTGCTAATCATCTAGAATGTTCTCTGAAGAAAGTTTTCAATGCTATTGCTCATTATAAAAGAAACGGAACTACTAAAAGTGTTGTTAGATAGGCTTGTCCAACAAAAACGTCTCCCAGGGAAGATTTGCAAGTAGTATGTGTAGCTAAACAAAACCCGTTTAAAGGCTCCAACGAGATTAGAAATGAAGTTTTTCCACCTGATGTCCCAAGGAACATTTCCTCGAAACTGGTACGCCGCAGATTAGTGGAAGCTAAATTGTTCGGGAGGGTTTCTCGAAAGGTACCGCTTCTTACCAAGCAACACCGAGAGAAGCGATTATTATTTGCAAAGAAATATCTTAACTGGATCGTACGAGAATGGAAAAAAGTGTTATTCTCGGATGAAACAAAAATTAACATGGTGAATTCAGACGGCAAACGCTACGTTAGACGTCCAATAAACTATGCTTTTGATTATAAATACACGAGGAGCATAGTCAAACGCGGCGGTGGTAACATTAAAGTATGGGGATGTTTTTCTGGTTCCGAAGTTGGACCCGTCCGTAAGATTGAAGATATAATGGATCAATTTCAATACCAAAACATCTTAGAAGAGACAATGATTCCCTACACCGACGACCATTTGCCTGTGACCTGGATCTTTAAGCACGATAACGACCCAAAACACACGGCCCGCAGTGTTATATCCTTTCTTAGTGAGCAACGTGTTACCATGTTAGACTGGCCTGCAAATAGTTCCGATTTAAATCCTACTGAAAATTTGTGGTACGTCGTTAAAAAAATGTATTAATAAGTAATTCCAGTTAAAATGAACTTTACGAAGCCTTTGTTCAAGAATCAAGAATCAAGAACGTTTATTTGCAAGAAACATGGTTACATGAAAGTTGTTAATAGCAGTTTCATTTATTGATAGCACAGCATGTATCACCGTATAACGGCATGCAAATTTATTTTTGTGGTTTTTTTTTACGGCCACAGATATTTTAAATTTATATAATAACATGAGTCTATACACAAATATATTTTTTAACATAACACACTAATGAAATTAATTAGATAATAATAGACAACTAATCCTTTAGGCATACATGCTAGTCCCTGTCATATTACACAAATATTATATTTTTAATCTAACACATTATAACCAAATAAATAAATAATTATTGAAATACATTGTTTTAAGGTCATCCATGCTAGTATTTACGATATCAATCAAATTAATTGTTTGAACATAATAAATAAAATAAAATAAATCAATAAAATAATTAAAATTCACATTTTTTTATGTCATACATCATAAATTCAGATACACTATAAAAACATTTATCAATAAGCCATTTCTTTAACGTATATTCAAAACGTGTTAAATTGAGTTCTCGTATGGATTTCGGCAATTTGTTGTAGACTTTAATGCTCATATACCCACAATTTCTTTTATATAAAGTCGTTGATATCGATGGAATATCCAATTTAGTTGGATCTCTGGACAAAAACCTTTTATGCTCAATTTGCTTTTTAAATAGATTCGGGTGCTTTTTTACAAATACTGCAATTTCAAAAATATAAATGGATGTTAAAGATAATAATTTAAGGTTTTTAAAGAGAGGTCTACATGAATCCAATGGCCCTGCACCACATATTGCTCGGACACATTTTTTCTGCGATACGAATACTTTATTTACCTCCGTTGAATTGCCCCATAATAAAATACCATACCTTAACACCGAACATACATAGCCATGATACGCCATTAAGGCTGTTTTTTCACATGATAATTGTCGAATTTTTTTTAAAGCGAACACAAATCTATTGACACGAGTACAAATACTTTTTACATGTGTCTTCCAGTTACAGTTTTTGTCTAAAACTATACCCAGAAATTGTGTGTCGTTTACCTCTTGTATTTCATGACCTTGAAAGGATATTTTTAAGTCTCTAGTAACGCTATTGTAATTTCGAAACTGCATAATTTTTGTTTTTGTTAAATTGGCAGTAAGATTGTTTGCGCCAGCCATTTTGTTACATGTTCTATAGTTATTAGTGTTTGGTTATAAATATTATCATTCTTTAGGTTATCATTTGAGACAACTACCGATATGTCATCAGCAAACAGTGTGCATTTATAATCGGTGACTCTTGGAATGTCATTGATATATATTAAGAAGAGAAGAGGTCCTAATACACTGCCCTGTGGGACTCCAAAGTTATTTGTCAAAAAAGAAGATTTATGAGTGTTTTGATATAAGTTTGATGATTTGATATCAGTACGGGTAATTTCAACACACTGTTTACGGTTTTTTAAGTAGCTTTCTATCCATTGAAGTGCATTTCCTCGTATGCCGTAAAGATCACATTTCCGTAGCAAGATTTGATGATCCACAAAATCGAACGCACTTGACATATCAAAAAAGATAGCTGTTGGACGCTTTCTCCTGTCAAGAAGCTCTGTTATGGTTTTAATTAATGAAAAGGCTGCAAGTGTCGTGGATTTGTTTTTTTGGAACCCGTTTTGTTCCACTGCAAGAATATTATGTTTATTTAAAAAGCTAATTAAACGGCTGTACATTACTTTTTCAAAATTTTTTGATGTAACTGGGATCAATGTGATGGGTCGATAATTACTTACTATCTCTTTGTTATCTTTTTTATGTAAAGGTTTTACAATCGAAATCTTTAATTTATCAGGGTATATGCCTTGACAAAATGACAAATTGATTATATGGCACAGTATCAATGCTATTTCGTTACAACACCTTTTAATAATTTTTGTACATATTTTATCCCAACCAACAGCGTTAGTGTCATTTAAAGACTTTATTACTTTTATGATCTCACTTTCAGTGCAAGGCAACAAAAACATTGTAGCATCTACAGAATCAATTAATTTATAGTTGGGTATATTTTTATTTTGGGTGTTGGTTTTGGATATGTAAAATTTATTGAATATATTTGCTATATCTGTTGGGTCTTGTACAATACTTCCGTTATAGGTTAGTCGGCTTATTTCTTGGTGACCTGTCACATTATCCACTCTTTTGTCAATTACATCCCAAGTAGCCTTACACTTGTTTTTGGACATAGAAATATAACTTCGATTTACATTTTTTCTTGAATTTATAATACATTTTCTTAATAGTTTTTTGTACTTTAAATAATTTGATGTATTTACATCATTCGATTCTCTGTAACATTGATATCTTAGTTTTCTTTTTGTAATTGTTGATACCTTAATGCCTTTTGTGATCCATCTTGGGCTTGTTATATTTGTTTTAATTTTAACGTTAATTACTGGAAAGCACAAGTTGTAGTACAATAAAAAAGTTTCATAAAATAATTCATAAGCTTGATTGCATTTAGTTTCATTTAATACTTCATGCCAAGATAGACTAGAAAGACAAGTTTTAAATTTAACTATATTTTCTTTACAATAATCTTTTTTTGTTATATACTTGCATGTGTGTTTAGGTTTTTGGTATTTACTTGGGAATACTAAACTTTGCCCGGTGTCATGGTCAGACAAGTAGAGGGAATGAATTTTACCAGTAGCATTTGTGATATTGCTGAGAATATGGTCAATACAAGTTTGTTTTCGTGTGGGTTTATTTATGTGTGATTGCAAGTTATGATTTAATAGAAGGTTATTTAACCTTAAGGATGATTCATTACATGTTAAACTATTTATATTTAGGTCCCCAGCAATAATAATTCTTCTATTATTCATATAATTGATCTTGTGCATTAGTAATTCCAATTTATCAAAAAATAAAGAGATGTTTGCATTAGGTATTCTATAAATACATATAACTATACATTGCATAGATGGGATATCTATACCACAGCATTCAAAAGATTTTTCACATGATAAGGTATTACATATTGGAATAGTTTTGAAATCCAATGATTTATTTAATAATATACAGACACCGCCTCTCTTCTCAGTTTTTCTTGAAAAGAAACCACCCAACTTAAAGTCATGCAAGCAAATATTATTTTCATCACCAGACTTAACAAATGTTTCAGAAAAACACAAAATATTCACCGGAGTTCTATTCAATCTAAATTCATCCAAACATATCTCAACTTGTTCCAATTTATTTAATAGTCCTGCAATATTTTGATGCAACAGAACAGAATTACATATTTCATGTTCAACCAAGGAGCCAGTTTTACAGAAAAAACTTATCAGGTCCCTTATGTTTTACTAACTCCTTATCTGATTTATTTTTTATTAATGGGAAATAATATGGGATAGTTCCTGGTTTTGGTTTTACCATGCTCCTGTTACTCAGCATTTGCACACTGTGTGTACTATGAACATTTAAAAAAATATTATCATAAAAGTTAGTATCCAATATGAAGTTTATCTCATAACAAACACTTAAAAGATATTTTTTTTTATTAAATTTTTTTGTTGAAGCATGGAACTCGATGCCACTCGATAAATGCATGAAATTACTTGAATCAATGCCACGTCGTTGCAGAGCCGTCATTAATAACAAAGGCTATGCATCTAAATATTAATTTTCAAGATATTTTGTAAGTCAAACATAATTTTACATAAATAATTTGTAATTGATGACGTTAACACGTTAATAACTTTGATTTTTACCTCATTTCTTTATTGTTTCTAATTACTTGTCCATGACGGATAGTACTGCAAATATCGTTTAGTTGTTTGTACATAACTAAATATCTAAATGGTAGTTGTAAACTCGGGTATTTATTTGTTTTTTTATGAATTATAAGTTGTTGAACATATTCTATGCATTTTGTTGTTTTATTTTCAAAAACAAAAGTTTTACGGCAATATGCCTTGTATAATGTGAAATACGTCGCAAGTGTTTCTAATTACATGTCCACCACTGTATTTAAATATGTATTGAGTTATACCTCAATACAAATGTTAAATAATACATGCAAATATGTATAATTAACTAATATAAAAACAGCAAAAAATGCAGTAGACATAGACATATTCAATGACGAAAAAAATTTAAAAAAATATATCCATAATAACATTTCTGTGTGAATATTGACAGACTTCAATTTAAGCAATTACTTATCACTCATTACAATAATACTAATACTATCCTACTTCTGGCCCTCTGCTCAGTTCAATGGTGAGAAGGCCAACTACACAACTTAATACTTACAGATTTATATTGCATTTACAGAAAGGAATCTCTTGAAAAAGCTTTGAAGGAGGCTGATGAACGGATTCAGAAGCTTATTAAAGGCCCAATCAAAAGCATTGGTTTGGAACTTGAGAACAGTCCTGCATACTTACACTCAAGGGCTGTTACAGCTGGCTTCCAAGAGTATATTGAAGCCAGATCTCTTTACTCATTGATGGCTACTAAACAGATCATCATATTCCCAGAAGTTCAGAAGGAATTCTGTTTTGTTGTTAAGAATGAGGTTGAGGAAGAAAGGACAGTTGTTACAATGATACCACACCTGGACTATATGTTGGGTCTAGCTGACTTGACTGGGGAACTTATGAGGAAGGCTATTAACAGTATATCTAGTGGAGACAGCAATGAATGCTTCCATGCTTGTCAGGTTGTAAGGGATCTGTATACTGGTAGTTTGGGTAAGTATCAAAACATTATTATATAGCAGTAATTGCTGTCATTGCATATGTAGATTTCCAGTATCTAATTTATTGTATTCCATAGTTGAATCTTGAGAATACTTCACCAGTTTTACCAATTCTATAGTCACATCAGTGAAACAGGGGAATATCATTAATTGGAATAATATCGAGAAGACATGATACAGCTTTTTCTTGAGATACCAAGTATATTAGCTATTATAGTTATAGCGGTTTGCTAGGATATAAACTTGAATGTATTTAATTAACATATTCAATGTCTTCTAGATTATCAAGTTTTCACAAGTTCCTATAGTCAGAAACAATACATCACTTTTTATCTTCTCTATTTACTTGTAATAATAATTTTGTCTACAATAACTACACATTTCAGAAGGCATTATTTGCTGTTTTATACATTGCAGGTATCACCGGCACCCGGCTTCTGGGCAAGAAACTCAGTGTGACACGCACTAACGTCTCCAAAGTGGAGATGGCAGTATACGCGTTACGCGTGCGTGGCGGCGAGGCGCCTCCTACTTTGTTACTGCCGGCCGCGCCCTCTGACTGGGAGGCCTCACAGAATGCTGGCAACTTCTCAGATGATGAGGGTTACTACTGAAGACTGTGTAGTTTTAAGTTTCAAGTTATTAAAATTTTCTCAATCACTTAAATTGTACTTTCCTTGTAATGTCCTCATGGTCTCAAAATATCGGATGTTATCTGTATATCGAGTAAGTTAATTTATGGCAATGTAGTATCTCAATGACAAAGTTTACAAGTTATTTGCAAAAAATTAAATGTGTTCTTTCAATGTTCATTTGCAAGGTTATCTAGAAATTCCAGAGGCATTTGTATTTGGCGTAACATTGAAAGTTTAAACGTATATTAAGCCCGTGTATCATTTTCAAACTGCTATGTTGATTGTAAGGCTACTTGATTTGTTACAACAATCAAATCGAGGCTGCAGAAATAACAGACCAGGCACCATCATCTTAATAAGTCTTCTGCTGAACACATTCGTCTTCAAACTTCCCATAGCAATAGATATGCGATTTAATGATTGGACGGCACTGGTGCTAATTACTATCAGCACCAGTATATGTTTGCTAATAAATATGTCTTAAATGTTCTAAAGACATTTTTTTACTGTGCAAAATGTTTAATGTGAAGTTTAAAAACGGGTGTACCTAATATTAAAATTGTTTAGACTGCATGTAAAAAGAATGGGCACCGATAGAAGGTTAATTAAGGAAGTACAAAAAGCAAATGTGAATTGAGCAGTCAGAAAAATATAAATCCTATCCAAAAAGTCTCTGGCTAGAAGCATCATTGAGCTATTTCAAACAGCTAATAGTGTGATGCGATAGATTATCTTCCAGCTTCTTTTGTATAATTATGAACCTTGCCTAGCTATTTAGAACTATACTATAGCACGCGTGTGCTACCGCAGCAAAATGTAATAAAATTTTGTGCTTTAGAGAGTTGAGAGTATAACAAATAATTAGTTTATCGTGAAGAGTAATTTGTTCAAGTTGTAGTTGTTAAGTTATTCGAGGAAAACAGATTCTGCTGCAGTAACGTTTGAAACATCACCAGGGCAAAACTTTTTCTAAAATCAATTCATTCCGGAAATAAATGCATGAATAGATAGCTTTTGTTGCGTATTAAATATTTGTGAACATCAAAATTTGTGTGTGTTGTGGTTCCAGAGTTATTTAAGATTTTGCTGCGGTAACGGTTTGGGATTGCCCACATCTCAAAAACGGCTCAACGTAAAGTTTGAAAAATACCAATAATAGACCTTAATTTGTTCGAACATTAGTTTTTAATTTGTTTGATGAACACCAATGTAATTAAATGGTGCCGAAATTCAGAACCAAATTTTCTGTATTGATGGCACATTTTAATTAGTTCATAGTATTCCATGTTTCCTTGTTTTATGGGAACTGCGTATTCGATCATTTAAATCAGACCATATAAAATGTAATTAAATTTCTTTGTATCTTCATATTGCGTAGAGTTACATAATCTAAATTTACTGAATTCATAAAGGTGTACCAAGGGTACATGATACAGCTTTTTATTTGATTGATCTCAAATAACTTTACAACTACAACTTGAACAAATTTTGCTATTAGTGAACAAATTACTCTACACGATGAACTAATTATTTGTTATACTCTCAACTCTCTGAAGCACAAAATTTTATTACATTTTGCTGCGGTAACGCATACCCATAGCATAGGTTCTGTTATTAATTAATAAGTATATACAGAATGCTGCTACGCTTACATATATTAAAGACAGTTAATAGATTATTTCTGAAATTGAAAATGTTAAACATCTTATTATGATATTTAAACGAATCTATCGATAATTGCATTGTCGTGACATTGACTACACCGCACTGTTGATCCATACGTTCTGGAGAATGACAAAGTTAATATCCTAAACTAAAGCATGTGCATAAAGAATGTGGTATGGTGAATGACTGAGATATGACAGGACGGGACGATAACAAGGGCAAATTAGTTTTCCCTGTTTAATCCGCCGCCGGGATAGATGCCTCATAATACACACTATCTAATCATATATATTATATAATACAAAGAAAACAGCATGTGTTAGAAAAAGACGTACGTATAAAATTAACATTTATTGAGAGTATACATCTAGAAATTTTGAGAAAAGTCACTGTTAGTGAAGTCGCTTGTTGGCTGCCATTCATCCGACTCGTCGGTTTTATAAGGATCTTCGTCTTCGTCGGACTGCGTGTCTAGCCATGTGTCCCTGTTGACAGTTTTTCGCGCCCTTTTCCCAGTGACTATCAGATCAGCCCCCAAAGAATCTTCATCATCATCCTCTTCACTTTCTGAAGCTTTCTTTTGCTTAGCTTGCTTTCTTCTTACTTGACCTGGTTAAATAATCTTACTTTAAAAACATTACATTTAAAATAAGTCCTTTGGTAACCATGATTGCGCATAATATATCGGATCCAGTATCGATTTAAAACTCATAATCGTAATCGACACTATCGCCATCTGAATCTTCGACTTGAAAGTGATCGTCGTAAAAGTTAACTGAATGTGCGTTTATGTAGAAAATATTTCCGTTACGTTGGACAACTTGCATACCTGTTGAAAAGAAATATATATATATTAATAAACTGATTAGAGAATTTGGTATTAATATTATTTCTATAGGGAAGAACGTAGTTAAGCGACCACTATGACAAAATGAGCACTTTTAAATATTCAGATCCTTTGCGCTTCCTAGCGACATTGTGTGATAAGAAACCAAAAGGTTGTCATCTTTTCTAGGAGGCAATCGATAAGAAATATGAAATGAAACTAAACCAATCGTATACCCTTTTATTTTTTACTTATTCGCACATCGCTAGAGTACCTAGACAAGAATTTTAGCCAGATATGCCACCCCACCCGTAATATTATAACTGGCTTTCCATAAATTTCAAATTGACCAAATTACAGGCTTCGTATTGAAGTTAAAGAATTGCAGCTATGAGCACATTGCCAAAATATACTATCAACTATTAAATAAGTTATCTGATTCTGTGGAGGTTTAGAGAACACCGTTGGCCATTGTTTTCCGTAGTAATAAATACGTAAGGATGTTTTTGGGACAAGGTAGAATGATCACAGTCAAATAAACAATAAAGAGACCGCCATTGAATGCACAACTCAAAAATAAATCATCATTGCAGCTATTACGAGTATGCGGAGTTAAGCTCTTCCTTAATGGTAATCATATAGATTTACGCCTGTATCCCAGAGAGGTAGGCAGAGACTACGGATTTCCATTTGCTACGATCCTGACACACTTCTCCGACTTCATTCACTTTCATCACATTCCTCATACACGCTCGCCGGTTTAAAGTTGCTCTGAACCTGGCCTTTATCCAAATCGTCTCTGATCTGATCTAGAAACGTTCGCCTAGGTCTTCCGCTTGCGACTGTTCCATTCACTCAATGGTAATCAAAGAAAACTAAATAAACTAAGAGTAATTTTGACTGGATGCTTGGGTTGTTAACGTATTTAGGTATACGCCATGATATTAAGCAACTTTGTTTCTAACCTGGTCTTCTTGCTATGGGGTCAGGTGGGTTGACCCCCGGTGGATGTTCATTTTGCAGCCAATGCCGGGGGTCATTCTTGCGGCACGAGCTTCCGTACGGACACACGCCGCGGTCGCCGGTGCCCCAATCGCTATCTGATGGATGACTGAACTGTGCCTTGTGTTGTGGGTTCCGTCTAAGCAATACAATAATAATATACTACACAAAATTCTCAGATGTATCAAAACATGCAAATTATACGAGTATTTTTGTTACTTTGGTTATAATTAACTGAATCTTATTGATTTCTCGTTTAGGTACAGTTGCGTAAATTCAAGTGCAGGCAGGATTTGTTAACTAGTGGTGCAGTGTGCAATAGCAGTGTTACTGTTTTGAGGCTTTTTAGAAAATTCGCAATCTAAAGTTGTGTTTTGTTAGTAAACTAGTACTTGTACATGACATTTAAAAATATCTGATGTATCATTGGTGTAACATGTGCATCACGCAATGTTTCGCCAGCCATGGCAGATGGCCTTGCCGCCGAGAGTTTTCAGAGATATATCTGAATTATACAGAATATAATAATTATGAATCTTTAGTAATCAGTTGTGGCGTGTTTTGGTTCTCTTGTAAAATATATGGACGATTCAACTAAGTTACTAAACTTACCTGTAACAATTGACTCCATACATACACCTCTCTCGCAGCGGCGTCGGCGCAGGTGGTTTGGCTGGTGGCGCGGGTGCAGCTATGTTAGGTTTTTGGTCTTTACTGTCTGCATTAGATGCAGCCTGTAATCATTTTATAAACATTTGAAATGTAATGTAGCTGTTCAATTATGCAAATGATAACACTGACAGTAACCAACCTAAATAATTTTATAAATAGACTAGCTTTTTCCACGGCTTTACTAGCATAAAAGAAGGTTAGGTTAAATTAGTAACAGTACTTTCTTTTTCCAGATAAAATAAAGCCATGTTACTCGGTGATAAAATAGCCCCCTAATAGAGCAAGATTTTTTTAAATCGATTGCGTAGTAATTGATTTAAATCCTTACAAACATACAAAATATCAAATCTTTCCTCTTTATAATTATTAATATTTTGTTTGATTGACCTTTCTTCATGTGAAAAGGAAGTGACTTAGTTTAGACAGAGATATTTTATGAACTGTAAGCACACCAATTTTATAAAGCTTACAGATGAAACATAGGAATTACCTGCCTGATATTTTCTGAATAAATAATTGTAATTTAATTATAGTTTTTATATATTATAGTTATAAATATATAAACCTGATCATTGCTTGGTCCAGGTTGTGGATCTGGTGTAACCGGTTCTGTTTTAACTTTTTTAATATCCATTGGACTGCCATCTTGTGAATTGTGGCCTCTTTTAACTGGGGTAGTTGTTGTAGAATTAGTTGGTGGTTGGACATTGGGTGCATAGTTTTGAGTTGATTCTTGATTCATAGGTTCTGTATCTGCATTAATAAATTCATAATTGATAACTTGTTTTCTAGATATAATATAAGCTGTTGCAAAAAAATTATTAGCATAGTATTTTACACACATTTCACATTAGTAGTGCATAAAAATTTGGATATCCATCAGACCTTTGATAGATTTCTGTAGCCTACCATATATATTTAAATTTCATTTATTAGAATGAATAGATTATATGAAAGGCTAATAATAATGGGCTTTCAAACCTATTATTTAGCTTTTCATATAATCCACTATGGAAGGCATATCATTTCTTAAGTCTATAAATCAGCACAGTATCACTATGGCACAGAATAAGAAAAGAGTTGTAGAATATAATCTACAGACGCCCAAATTTAGCATTAACTAAATACTACAGTTGAAAAATTGAATAAACTATTTAGAACAGATGACAATAAATAAGGCAAATGTAAATGTTAGCCAGACACACACAGGGAAAAAGTTAGAATAGCAACTAAAACTAAAACATAGATAACTCTGAAAAGTTATTTTTGAAAACTTAAGAGCAATGTGATAAAGCTCCCTATTTTATTAAATGATTTTTTTGACCGTAGCTCTCCGCTTGATTTTAAGCAGTCGTGTGATCTAAGGCTTCCACACCGTCCTCATAGCAGCCGAGGCTATGTTGAGGTCTCTACATAGACGGCCTGAGAAGGTGCTTTTTCACGCTCCGCTTAAAGGACCCAGGATTGAAGGAAGAAGGAAACGCGTGCCTTGGCAGAGAATTCCATGCCCTGATCGTTCGGCAGAGGTATGAGGACCCAAACTTGTTGGTACGCGCTCTAGTCGACTCTACCGTCTAAGGATGGCATCTGAACCAAGCACGCGTTGTTCTGAATAGGAAATGTAGTGAAAACTACAGTTGCATGTTCAGAATGCTTGTTTATTTGATCATCACGAGAGTATTTATATTATAATATTAAGTATGTGTGAGCATACACATATTCACACATGTAAACAGAAATATATGACTAAGTAAAAGTATTATGTTTTATCATTTTAATTTTTGTACACCAATTGTATTGGCAAGACACAGCTATGCACTTCCATTTGTTTTTGTAAGATCTTTTTATAAACCTGTGTTTAACAAATAAAAATAATTTGAATTCGAATTAAATAATATTCAGCACAAATGAGTCGATACTATTGAGGTCGTAAGTACATCTAAAATATTGAGGTGAAAGATATTACAGGTTATAACCGACAAATTACACGAAAACAAGAAAAATTAAAAATAAAAATTAACACGCAATAATATGTAGGTATAAAATTAAAACAGGTGTAAAGAGCCTAAAAAATGATGTACGAAATACCTAATAATAAAAACAATTAACTAATTGATTGCAGCTAGAGCTTATACTGCAAATCGCACGACTGGTCGGATTTCTCGGCCGGATCGGGTGATATGTCGGCGCGCGCTCGTTTATTCTGGATAGGAAATGGGAGGGCGGGATAAGGTAGGAATTACTGTTCAGAGCACTCCCCGTGGTATATTCTGTAGAAACATGCCAATGAGGCAATGTCCCTACGGAGTTGCAGAGGGTCCAGTGAACTCGTGACCTCTGGATCTCCGATGATACGGAGAGCCCGCCGCTGTAACCTGTCGAGAGCGTCCAGCAAGTACTGCGCGGAGCCATCCCAAAGATGAAAACAGTACTCCACGCAAGGGCGCACTTGTGCCTTATACAATAGGCTCAGCTGCCCAGACGTGAAGAACCGCCTCACCCTGTTCAGAATTCCGAGTTTTCGCCAAGCTTGCTTAATGACGCTCTCGATGAAGGTTTTGGGATTAAGGGAGCGGCAAAGATCCATACCTAAGATGGAGAGGCTGTCACGTATCACCAGTGGAGTGTTCTTCAGAGAAGGGAGAGGAAGGAATGGAGACTCTTTTGTTGAGAACGCGCATGCTTGGGTCTTAGTGGCGTTAATCTGGGCCAAGTTCTTGGCACCCCATTCAGAGATGCGATCCAAGGTCTGGTCAAGTTCAACAACAAGGTCCTGCCTTTTCCCCTCAACCTCAGCCTATTTGGCCCCAGGATGTCCGAGATATTGCCCATGCACGGTACTGTCGTCCGCATAACAATGTATGTTGCCGGATTCAACATATCATTGATATGCAGAAGAAAGAGCGTAGGGGATAAGACGGACCCCTGAGGCACTCCTGCATTGACCTGCATAAATTTGGAAGCGCGACCATCGCAAAGGACTCGTATAGGACGCTTCTGCAGGAAACTTGCAATCCAGGTGCACAGTTGAGGCGGCAAGCCATAGGCCGGCAGCCTGGAAAGAAGAGACCGGTGCCAGACTCTATCGAAAGCTTTGGCTATGTCTAGGCTGATAGCCAAAGACTCACCGTGCTTGTCCATAGCCTCACTCCAGAAGTGCGTGACGAACGCTCGAAGATCACCCGTTGATCGTTTAGCCCGAAAGCCGTATTGGCGATCATTGATCAACGAATGATCCTCCAGGTAGCGGATAATTTGGGTGTTTATAATCCACTTGAACACCTTGGAGAGCACCGAGGTGATAGCTATCGGTAGGTATGATAGTTGCCTGGCTCGGAACGGTCCCCCTTTTTGGGAATCGGTTGAACGCTTGCCTCTTTCCTAGCCTCAGGCACAATGCCGTACGGTATAGGCGCGTAAGTGTGGGAGGAATAAGGAGTATTCCTTATCGAGAAATACTCCTTGTGACATTAAATTACATCACATTTTCAATAAAATGTTAAACACAAATAAACTCACTTAATAATGATGGAGAGGCAGATCTATTTGATTCTTCAACTTCTTCTCTCATATCAAAATTGATTGTTTCATCTTCTTTTTTATTTTCTGTACAAGAAGTTACACCATTCTCTTCTCTTTTCATAACAATATGATTTGGTCCTTCTTCATTCTCTTGTCCTTCATTCTTTTGACCTTCATTCTCTTTATTATTTTCTGTAATATCTGTGTTCACTGATCCATCTGGATCGCTACAATATACAACTTCATACCAGAAGTTGTCAGGTATTAAACCAAATTTGTCACCATTAGCAAGAGAAACACTAGTGTTCATTTCTAGAATTTCAGTATCCAGAGTATTCTTCTTAATGTAGAAGCAAGGATTATGGTGTAGCTAAAGTAATTAAATACATGTACATGAGTGTTGTACAAAAAGGTTAATACACAATGGTGTAAATATGAATATAACCTTTGATTCTGCTTTAACTCAAGGTCATTATAGAATAATAAGAAAGTCAACAATAAATTATTAAAATAACTGAGTGGGATTCAATAAATGTTTATGATTTAATCAGTTTGTGATATGTGTATGGTAAAAGTGACACAATACTAATAAAAATCAAGAATGAACTTAACATATTATAAAGCCTTAATATTAAATCTAAACTAACTATTAAATGCCAATAATTATATCTTACCGATTTTAGTGTGATTGAATCATCTGTAACTTCCATTTCTGCATGATTTCTTGACACCCTTTTATCTGTATCATCATTCTGTAGTTTTAAAAACACAATAATATGATGACTCAAACAGAAGCAGAAACGAATGCATGCAAAAATGTTGATATAGATCTGAACACTCTAACTATGCACTATTATATGCCCATTTCATCCATTGTTCTATATAATAGTACCTTAATCATCTGACTAATATCTCTTGTATATCCAGCAGCGACGGTTTATAGGAAAAACCCGATAAAACAATGTTGAGTAATAGTCACTTACATGTAGAAACTTGCCTCGTCCAATTACATGTTTTCCGACTAGCAATTGCACTTTGGTTGGTTCTTCTGGGTCCATTCTTATCAACTTATATACCATTTTTATGGGCAAAAACGAACAAAATACAATTTCAGATGATTTCAGTTAAAACTTAAAAGTCAAGTTTATGTAAACTGCAAAGTCTTCAAACTACAAATCATAACTCATTTTGACGTATGAATGTCAGTTTTTATTATATACATGCACTAAAATAATAATTCTAATAAACAGAATTTGTATTTAAACTAATTTTTTCAGCGAAGTTCTACAGCATCTGATAAAGCTATAAAGATGCATATATATCTGTTATTATTTTTGCTGTATAGCATAATAAAAGTAAATAGTAGTTTAAAGTAGTTTTTTGGTAACATTTTGAACTCTATATTGACGATCTAAAGCGCCTTATTCACGGTCCATCTGGCTGTAAAAAAGACAGTGAATAGTTTCGATTTCGATGTACGTTGATAATTATTATTAATTGCTTCCTGGATTTGCACGACCAATTTTGAATCAAGCGATCGCCCCCACCACCGCGAACGTCGTGCAGATAGACAGTGAATAACGCAAACGTATGTCCGGTACGTCAGAGCAATCGTGCATCGTGCGTGCTTGATCGTGTATAAACTTATTGTACAGCAAATTAAGCATTTAGAGCTTGTGTCACAAAGTGACTGCACGTCAAAATGGATCGCGAAACACTTTCGAGATTTATTGAAAGATATAAGTCCCACATTTGTCTGTGGAATGTCTCAAGTGCGGACTACATGAATAAGCAAAAATTATAAATGCTTTACAAGATTTGGTGCCCATTTTAGAGAAAGCTGCGACAATTGACAGCGTGCGTAAAATACGAATAGTATTTTCCTACACCTTCTACATCAAAAGGTTGTTCTGAAACGCAAGACTCTTATGATCATACAACGTCTTCTCAGACGGATCTTTCAGCAAATTCTTTCATTCAGTATCAAGACACATACCAGGAATTACCAAATACACCATTTTCCTCAAATCCAATAACGCTTGATGATGAAACTGAAAATTCTACTCCAGTACACACAATACAGGCCAATAAAAGCATTCTAAACCAATTGCTGATATTTAAAAATAAATGAATATTCACACTATATTACATGAATAGATATGTTTTAATCGCGTTTTTTCTAATGATAAGCAATTTCTACTTGCGAAATATAATTAAGTTGTTTTCTCTATAATAAATAAATATCTAAATTTTTGTTTCATTCACTTACCTTGAGAAACTCATCTTTTAGAGCTTTATAAATTGCAAGTTTCAGGAATAACTGTACTCATTAGCTGTGGTGAAACTGCATATGAAACCATAAGTTCAGGATAACTTTCTCCCGTCGCAAGGTATCGTAGAGTTACAAGTAAACGTTCCTTCACTGAGACACTATGTCTCATAAGTCATAACAGTATCATGACATTGAATTTCGGGTCCAACCATTCCTAATAACATTTCTAATATTTCACTGTCCATTCTAAGATAAGTATGAAATCTATCATATTCAAATCTTACATAATATTATTCGTTTAAATATACATTGCACGTTTATGGTAATTTATTTTCATTCAAAATCTCTCCCTATTCTTTTTCTCTCTTCTGCTGCTGCTGACAACATCAGAAGAACTCCCATTTTTTTGGCGATTTGATAAATCTGGTGGCATTTTAAATAAATAAAACCCGTGCGCTCATTTAATTGGTGCGATTACATCTAGCACGCTGGATATACGCACAATAGTGTGCACAGAACACTTATACTCAAAGGGATAGTATGTATGCTACGTCCAGAACCGCGGCCTTGTGCGGACATACAACTGGGATGGATCGTGCATAAGGCGCTTATGTTGACTGCTCATTAAAACGATGTCAGCTGATTGTGCGTTTAATTTACAACAATTGCAATAACGAAAAAAAAAGAGAAATCTATACAAAGTAAGATATCTCACATTCAACGAAATAAATAATTTTGAAATTTTATGTATTAATACCTCGAGTTCTTATGCAAATGTATACCGGTCTGGTAAATACAGCTCGTATATACATAAGTATAACTAAACGAAATCGATGGTCAAAATTCTTCAAAAAAATTGTGGGCGAAGTTATAAGTTGTGTTTACGTTTACAAATAGATTGTAAATAACAATGATCAAGGCAGTTGGTTTAGGCTCTCACAGGCCATTATCCGGACAGTTGTACAAGTACACCAACGTTGTGAAAGGTTGGCAGCAGAGATGGTTTGCTGTAGACCCCGAAACTGGGGTACTCTGCTATTACCTATTTGATGGGCCTGGAGACACTATTCAGCCTGGACAGCCGGCAAGAGGCGAAGTACGTTGACATTATGTGTATTATTTATGGACAAGAATGTTTATTTCCACCTTTATTAATATACATAACTTATTTTGCATCTGTTCATAACTCCAAACCACTTGTCAAAGATAAAATAGCTATACCGAAGTATCAATATAATTAACATGTCGGTTTGGAGTGTAGCAAAGGGTGTGCAACTGTTTGGGACTTCCTACCTTCTAAGGAAATTCTCCTGGCGCACCAAAAGCGGCAATTATCTGGAGGGTACTCCAGATAATTGCTATCTTTTTATCTATCCTAGGTGGTAACTTATCATAGATAAAAAGTGCCAAGATGACTTTTGTCTTATTTTAGTCGTTTTATAGGATAGAATAAAGAAAACAACAACTTAGGAGAATTTTAATTTTTAGGATAAATTCCTGCGAGCCTTTCGTATAGTACAAAAAAACAGAAATATATTCCTCAGAGAATTTTTTGCTTGTTCTATCGGGTATAGACGGGTGAAAATAACCATCTTCTCCCTTGTAAATTTTTTGCTATCTCTAATAGTTTTGTCTTATTTTTAGTCATTTTATAGGATAGCATTAAAAACACTACAACTTAGGATAAATTTTACTATATGAAAAATTTTGTCCCAAAAAATGCATAACCTTTGCTACACTCTGTCCAACATGTCTGCAACACACTAATATAATTGGAAATGAGTTATAAGAACACAAGTAAACATATTAATCTGTATACCAGTATCCCCATGTAATTTTTATTTAAGTTACAAAAACATGATATGAAATTTGTCATCAATAAAATGCCATCTATCAATGTGATTAAAGGAAAATATGATTACTAAGATTTAATGTTTTTGCAGGCCCACCTAGCAGCTGCAGTCATATGCCCTAGTGATGAAGATTCCCGTACCTTCACCATCAACTGTGCTTCCGGAGATATGCTTAAGCTAAGGGCTACTGATGCTCGGGCCAGGCAAGAATGGGTCAATAGCTTGCGGGCTATTGCTGAAATTCATACTAAGGTGAGTTGTAAAACTTATTTGTGGTACAGCAATTATAGATTTAATGGCATATTAGTCAATTTATTTTTTAAAGGTAGTCTTTTTTTCAAATATATCTAGTTTTCTACACTTATAGAGTATGTACCTACTATGATCACACCCTTTACACATTGAGTTGAAGCCAAGTTGCATTAATAAGTATTATGGTATGCTGCAATTGGCATAAAACAGATAGATTTCAACAAATATAAACCAATAACTCTTACTAAAATACTTTTTAATAAATTCTCGAATTTTGATTATGCCATAATATTGTCTTAGGTTTACGCGAATGTTATACATTGAAATTAAAGAAATTTGTTTAATATATATGCAGTTATGGTGTAGAACTTAGTATGTTATGTTCACATACAGCAGTATTTTTTATAAATATTGCAGATAGTTGGTAATTGTTTATTTACAAAATAAGGCTTCTGTTTAATAACAACTGTTCAAATACATTTAACAGTATTTTTCATGTAGTTTAACTCATTACATTATATACAATTTAAGTTACTGTTGCAGGCAATGGGAGCTAATCCTCCGCTACAACCAAGAGAACAACTTGCAGTCCATGATGCCATGGCATCGGCTAGACAGCAGTTACAAGCTACAGAACTTAGGTAATTTTTATCTATAAACAGGTTTTAATGTAGATATTAAATGGTAATGCCATTGGGCGAGACGCCATTCGAATGGGTGAAGTGCGTTGGTACTTCAGCCATTTAAATGGCTTCACATATGGCATGACATATGTTAGAGGCTCATTTGCATTAGTTCTTCGACTACAACGTTCTATAAGCGGCTCTGAAGGCGTATGCCGCGTACGGCTTGCCTTAAATTTGATCAACTTCAGACAAACCTAGTCATAAGATTTCAGGCATTTACAATGGATCTTTGGACGATTTTGATTGCCTGCTGAAGTCGCCCTGTCGACCTAGTGTAAGTGAACAAGGTATAAACCGCTACCCTTATTAACGTCAACCCAAAAATCTCTGATGTGAATCAAAAATTAATTCCTGCTTCGGAAGTTAGTAAAGGAGCGATTGCCAGACCTAAATTCGATTTAGTAGGCTGAATCGGTTTGTAGGCTGCCTTATTCGTCTTGCTTTCTGATCGCATGCTCAAATCGCGGAAGGTATTTATTTCTCGACCTTGCCACCACAGTGAAGTTCTAAAAGTAAAACAGAAAACTGATGTACCCACACATCACAAATTTACTGTAAGCATTTGTTATAACAGCTGTGACAACAGACTTATAACTATAAACTATTAGAAGTTGCAAGTTTCATTAGCAACATTTTTCTGACTTCATTTGCAGTGATGCAGCTCTAGCAAGATGTATAGAATCATCCGATTCACCATTTCCACACACAGATCCTGATTTACTTCTTCTGAAAGTAAGTTTAAACAGTTGTATTATAAATTGATGTTACATTTTAATATCACTATCACTTCATATTAGAAAATAAATATTCCCGTCTGTCTGTCTGTTGCGATAAACTCAAAAATTACTAAACGGATTTTCATGCAGTTTTCACCAATAGGCAGAGTGATTCATGAGGAAGGTATAAGTGTACCTATAATTTGTAATGGTTTGTGTAAATTGATTGAAATGTTGTATTTCACGTGACGTTTGTTGAAGATGTCGGGGAAAACACGACGACTGGGAACTTTAATCCAAAACACTGCGTAATACCTTTCGAGATATAACAAAACAATGTATATGATCGATGAACTATGTGATCGATTAAATAATCTCGAACAACATTTACGGGAAAACAATCTAGAGATACAAGGCGTACCCGAACACCATAACGAAAATTTACCCAGTCTCCTCAATCAGTGCTCTAAGATTGTGGGTCATGACTTGAAGGAGGGTGATGTGGTGAAGTGCACTAGAGTTGCAAAGTTGAACAAGGAGAGCAGGTATCCCCGTACTATAATCGCCAAGTTCAGTTGTGTGGGAAAGCGCGATGAGTTTTATTCTGCAGTGCACAGATATAATAAATCCAACCCTACTAACAAACTTAATACTGCGCTGCTAGGAATTGCAGGTGAAAGGTTACCGGTATACGTGTCAGAGCATCTGTCTCCATGTAATAAATCCTTGCATGCCGCAGCACGTAAGAAGGCGAAAGAACAGGGATATAAGTTTGTTTGGGTGAAAAATGGACGTATTTTTGTAAGAAAAGCAATTGAATGCAAGTACATATTAATTAAAAATGAAGAGGGCCTTAAACTCATATGTTAATCTCTATTGATATTTCTTATAAGTAGTTCTAATTCTTAAATATTTACTTACACAATGATGTTCTTGTCAATTTATTATCAAAACATTAGAGGTATGAAAAGCAAAACGATAGACATATATAATACTGTTTTAAGTAATAACTTCGACTTAATTTGCCTGTGTGAGACTTGGCTTGATGAAACGATATTGTCTACTGAATTGTTTGATGATAGGTATTGTGTAATACGCAGAGATCGAGACGCTAGGTTTCGCGCTAGGTATGGAAAGAGACATGGTGGGGGTGTACTTGTCGCTTATTCAAAACAACTTCAAATTTCAATTAAAAATGAATGGTTTTCTGAATACCTGGAAGATCTATGGATACAACTTAGGGTTAATGACTCTCGTATCATTAATTTGTGTGTTGCTTATCTTCCTGAGTATTTGCCTACGGATGTTGTTTGTAATCATTTCACACAATGCTACAACATATTCAGTGGTTCACCATATCACATGACCTGTATTCTGGGTGATTATAATCTTGGGAATATCATTTGGTCGAGTGAAACTGGATGTCCTTTAAACTATAGCTGTGAAAAATCTAAATCATTACATGACCTCTTTCACTCGACAACGATACGGCAACTCAATTTTACAGGTAACCATAATAACCGGATACTTGATTTAGTATTTACTGATTGCCCTGATTTACTGAGTGTGACACCTGCACTACCCATTAGTCGCATTGACTTACATCATCCGCCCTTTGAACTTGTATTGAGAACTGGCGTTGCTACACTGACACATAACACATTACTTCAAAAATTATGTTACCGTAAAACAGATTATGAGAGCTGCAATAGGGACCTAGAAAGTATTGATTGGGAGAAACACGCGTCGGAACTGGGATGTAACGATTTTGTTCAACTTTTTTATAATAAAATTTACTCAATAATAGAAAAATATACACCCATAACAAAAATTTCGAACAATACGTATCCCACCTGGTTTTCGAAGGATTTAATTAAGTTACTCGCATCCAAAAACAAAGCACATACTAAATTCAAGCGTTATAGAAATCCGAGAGATTATGATATGTTTTCAACGCTTAGAGCTCGAGTTAAGATCGTTGTGAAACAATGCTTCAAAACTTATATTGAGCGAATTGAAAGTGATCTTAGGGTCAATATAAAAGCTTTTTGGCGCTACACAAAAAGCAAACGTGTCACTAACAGCATCCCTAGTCGCGTTTATTATAAGAATAGAGTTTGTAACACGGGTACTGATATTGTCAACCTATTTGCAAGTTATTTTTCATCAGTTTATTACCCCAGTGCAACCACAAATTACTGTCCTAACTTCCAAACTTCAAGCTATGCCATTAGTCAATTGCATATAACAGATAGTGATATATTACAAAAGTTAAAAAACGTGGACCTGACAAAAAATGCTGGCTTTGATGGTATACCGCCTATCTTTATAAGATTATGCGCGACTAGTCTTGTTACTCCGCTCTCAATAATATTTAACAAATCTCTTAAAGAGGGTGTTTTTCCTGAGTTGTGGAAAATCGCTAAGATTACTCCAATTTACAAGTCTGGTGATAAAAGCGACGCTTCTAATTATAGACCAATTTGTATACTGAACTGGTTTTCTAAAATATTCGAAGGCTTTGTTTATAAACATATATATAATCATCTCAATCATTTATTGAGTCCACGTCAACATGGGTTTATCACGGGTAGATCAACTAATTCGAACCTACTATGTTACTCTACTTATATATGCGAATCTTTCAATTGCAAGCAGCAAGTAGACTCTATATATACAGATTTTGCCAAAGCATTTGATCGTGTCAACCATTTTGCTTTGTTCTCGAAGGCCCAACATTTAGGAATACATGGGAATCTGTATAGGTGGCTCACATCTTATCTATCAAACCGAACTCAACTTGTTGCACTTAGTGGGTACGAATCTATCCCATTTTTGGCAACTTCGGGGGTCCCCCAAGGCTCAAATTTGGGGCCCCTTTTGTTCCTGTTATTCGTCAATGATTTACTTAGTAAAATTGAGAGTGAATGTTTAGCCTACGCTGACGATATTAAAATTTTTAGACGTATCTCTGATCACCGAGACTGTGAGGCACTCCAATCGGATATAAATACTGTTGTCAAATGGTGTGACGAGAATCTTATGTCTCTAAACATAAAAAAGTGCCAGGTTATATCATTTACAAAAAACAAAACACCGCTCAATTACAATTATAATATCAAGGGCATTGTAATAGACAGGGTAAAGGAAATCCGCGACTTGGGGGTAATTTTCGATTCAACTATGTCTTTCAAACCACATTACGATCACGTTTGTGATAGGGCTAACCGCATGTTATCTTTTGTACTCCGAAATTCAAAACCCTTTAGACAATTAAGTTCATTGATAACTCTATACTATGCTTTAATTAGAAGTATTATTGAATACTGCGCATCCGTGTGGGCTCCGATATACAAAATTCATATAGACCGTATAGAGTCTATACAGAGGCGGTTTGTTAGAGCTCTATGCATGAAATGCGGTTTAAGGCGTAAAATACCTGAATACGAAGCTCGACTTCGTTACTTTAACATGGTTGGATTGGATAAAAGGAGATGGATGAGCGACATGTCCACTTTATATAAAATCTTGAAGGGCTCATTTAATAGTACTCTCCTAAGTCAGTTACACTTCAAGGTACCTACTCGATCTGTGCGTACTCCGCAGCTGTTTCGAATACCAACGTGTAACAATAATGTGTCCCAAAATAATCCACTGTTTCGAATGTGTAGACAGTATAATGATATTTGCGCTCATGTTGATATATTTGTGGATAGTCACAGCAGATTCATAGAATCCTTGTGCAAATTGAATACATCTTAAAATTCACATTACACTCCTAGTCTTAACTATATTGTATGTAACTTCTTTTTGTTTTTTATTGTAACGTTCACTTACATGTTTGAACCTGTATAAATTCTGAATGCTGTGTACAGTAGTAATTGGAGTGCAGATTTAAAAATGTTTTCATGTAAAAATAATCCTAATCACTACTTGGTCTGTATTCTGTAACTGTACCTTTTATAAATAAATAAATAAAATAAATAAATATGTGGTGTATGAGGGGTTGTTCCTCATAAATAGGTCTACGGAATTGTCCGCAAAAAAAAAAGGTCTCATTTAATATGGTAATTGCAAACACTATTTAGACAGTATTAATCCTTATCAAATTAAATGCATAAGTTACCACATTTCATGCACATTATGATAGCCTTTACTCCATACAATTTAAATGAATATCTTAGGAGATATCACAAAATAAAAACAAACGCGCGAGAAAATAAATCCAAGCCGTCTTACACCTATGAGACTCGTTTGATGCAACCACCCCTGTGCCACCAAGTATAGTGGACATATGATACATATGCTCAACGCAACAAGCTGATGCGACACTAATACACTACTTTTTATTAAAGTTAGGCTCAAATCATTCCGTCGTAGCAACGTCTAGAAGCGCTTACGCTTTATTCAAACCGACATAGCTACGACATGAAGCTATTACGCTTTTTTCATACCGTGATAGCTACGGCCGAAAGCGCCATACCTAGCATAATGCCCAACTTTAAGCGAATTGGTGATGATAAGGTTGTATTCTTACATCCTTTAAAAAAAATAAGATTTGCAAGACAGGTCTTTGCACCGCAGTAGATTCCAAACTTGCACGTACGTGGGAGAAATGATCGCTGTAAGCGTACCGTCTTGGATTTGAACGCTTCCAGGTGATATGGATGAACCCTGCTTCGTTGTCGAATGGTACGGTGATAAAAAGGGGCCGCTGGTACCAAATCAAACAGTTCTTCAGAGCACTCCCCGTGAAAAAGTCGGTAGAACACGCAGAGAGACCCAAAGTCTCTCCGTTGCTCCAACGAATCCAATCTATCCGTGAGATTGGGTTCATCGACGATTCGAACTGCCCGTCTTTGTAGGGAGTCAAGTGGGTCGAGCTGGTATTTGGGGGCCCCTGCTCAGAGATGTGAGTAGTACTCCACGTGCGGCCAGACCTATGCTTTGTAAAGCACAAGACGTTGACCTGGTGTGAAGTACCGCCTCGCCCTGTTCAGTACACCCACCTTTTTGCTCGCTAATTTAGCTTTGTCCTTCAAGTGTCTCCCAAACTAGACTTTATTCGAGATTTCCACGCCGAGGATCCCAATACTTTCGGAGATACGGAGAGTAACTCCTTGGAACTGTGGCGCCATGATAAAAGGGTCCTTCTTGGCAGAAAACGCGCACACTTGTGTCTTCGAGGGGTTGAATCGAACTAAGTTCTGTTTACCCCATTCGGAGGCCTGCCGAAGAGAGTCCTCGACTTCAGACACAAGTTGTGTTCGTCTTTCCTGTATCATGCTCCGAGGGACATTTTGATAGCTGGTATAACGCGCATCACCCGTGCTGTCATCCGCATAGCAATGTATGTTCTCGATTGACAACAAGTCATTGATATGCAGGATGAACAGCGTTGAGGAGAGCACCAAGCCTTGAGGAACACCAGCGTTAATGGTTTTGGTTTCGGAGCTGCAGCCATCAACGACGACTGTAAAGCTCCGACCATCCAGAAAGCTGGCAATCCATTTGCAGAGTCCTTCGGGGATTCCATAAGATGGTAGCTTCGATAGAAAGGCCCTATGCCAGACCCTGTCAAATGCCTTAGCGATATCAAGGCTAACGGCCAGAGTCTCTCCCTCTCCCTCCGAAGCCTCCGCCCAGCGGTGTGTGAGGTACGCTAGAAGATCATCAGCCGAATGACCATGACGGAAGCCATACTGGCGGTCACTAATCAGCTGATGATCTTCAAGGTACCGCAGCAGAAGGCGGTTTATTAACCGTTCCATAACTTTGGAGAGCAAGAAAGTAATCGCTATCGGCCTATAATAATAATAATATTCTATCACATACACACAACACCATCTAGCCCAAACTAAGCAGAGCTTGTACTATGGGTACTAGACGATGGATAAACATACATATATACTTTTTTTTTGTAAATATACACATATTATACATAAAAACACCGAGACTAAGACAAACATCCATGTTCATGCACACAAATGTTTGACTTGTGCGGGAATCGAACCCGCGACCTCAGGCGTGGCAGTCGGTTACACTAACCACTACGCCACCGAGGCCGACAACGGATAGTTATATATATAGTGAGATGGATCTGACCGGTGACCCCTTTCCGGGATCGGGTGAACATGAGTAACCTTCCACGAAGATTATAATATAGGAACCCTGTTGGAATTGTAGGAAAGACTGCGTTAAAACAGGGGTGAACTCAGGGGCGCATGTCTTGAGTACCAGTGTAGGGATGCCTTCAGGCCCACTCGAATTATGTATGTCCAGGAGTTCGAGCTCACGCTGCTTGATGCGGATTTCAGACAAAGAGCTCTCACACCTTGGGATAGTAGGTGGTGTGATTCCCTCATCATCCAAAGTCGAGTTTGAAGCAAAAAGTTGTACCAAAAGATTGGCCTTCTCTTTTGCACTATGGGCCAGACTGGCATCAGAGTTATGCAGTGGTAGGAGACTGACTTGGCAAAAATTTCCTTGCGCAGCCTTGGCGAGCGCCCAAAAAGCACGACTCTCTGAAGGATGTCTTCCAAGGCCAATTCTGGCAACGTGTTCCGCCTTAGCTTTGGCAATAGTCTTCTTGCTGGATCTAGAAGCGGCATTAAATTCTAGCTTTCTCTAGCCCTATTCCAGGCTAAGTATGCCGACTGCTTCTGGTGTGCAGCATCCCTGCTGGCGTTATTGAACCAGGGGCGGCTGCGGCCGCCCACAGGTATTTTAGCAGAAGGGATGAATAATTCCATCCCTTGGTGGAGCACATCTGTAATGCAGTCAGCACAAGTGCCAGGATCCCCGGATGAGAAGCAAAGCCGCTTCCACGGGTAGGATGCAAGAAATTCTTGAAGTCCATCCCAATCTGCTGACTTGTATCGCCAGACTCTACGGTAACCAGTCACCGAAGAGCGACCTGGTTGCGTAACAGGGGCTGCACTGCGGATAAGGCAGTGATCCGATGATCCCAGAGGAGCATCGACCTCCACCTTGTATCCTAGTGGATGTGTAGTCAGCAGAAGATCCAGCAAAGAAGGTTCATGGCTCTCGTTGTCTTTGATATGGGTGGGATGTAACACCAGTTGTGAGAAGCCATAGGCCGAGGCCATATTGCAGAGAGCCCGACCCACGAAATTGGTAGTCCGGGATCCCAACCACTCTTTGTGGTGAGCGTTAAAATCGCCAAGGACCACCAACTCCGCGGATGGGTACCTCTCCAACATTTGGTTACTCCCCTCTTGGACGGTCTCAAGTAGCTGAGTTGACTCCAAATCACTGGTATGGGACTTGTAAAGGCAGGCGTAGATTCGGGTAAGACCCCCATGATCTACACGTAATCATAAAATTGACAGGTCCCGATGCTTGAGGCCCCTAAGGCGGCGTCAACAGATATCGCCCCTGACGAACACGCACACCCCGGCTTTACGACGGAAAGAATGCTCGAACTCGTAGCCCGGGTATTTTAAGTACCAAATGTCGTCTGGGGCGCATACCTGCGTCTCCGTTAAAAAGAGCAAGGCAAGCCGCGCCGTCTCGAGATGGTGGTGAACGGCATCGAGGTTACAGTGTAGACCCCTGACATTGCAGAAGAAGACCCTTTAGGAATAAAAGGAAGTGTGAAGGAGAAGGAACGGGCAGGTGGAAAGAGGGTGATTGGGCCTCCGGTACTCTCACTTACCGAACGAAACACAACTGTAGGAAAACTGTTATTTTACGTCGATCTTCTGTGAAAGGGTTGTACTTCCCCGGTCGAGCCGGCCCATTCATGTTGCAACCAGCGTGGCCCTACCGCATTTAAAATATATGCCATATTGCAGGTAATATAATTGTGTTTTATTTTCTAGGCAACATCAGCGGCCAGCATGCAATGTCTTCTCCAATGCTTAGGCATCCTCCACAGACAGCAACAATACGCCACTGTCAGCATGTCTAGCAAGCATTCTGATAACGATCACCATTAGATTAGTATTCTACTTAATATACCTAATGATAGTATTGTGATACTATGTCAGTGTTTCCAAGTGTAGCTACATGATCTGCTGACGCCCCTTGTAGTTAGAAGAGGGTCCTGGATAGAATGGCCTCCTAAGTGTTTGTAAACATGGATGAGTGGTTCACAATGGTTTGCGCTATGAGAAATAATACATTTAAATCTGTTTTATTTATTGTTTTTAAGCCTGTATCTTTGAATCTTGAACTTTCAGTACAATATTGAATGGTAAGAAAATATTCTTAAATTTTGTTTTGTATGGTTAAACAATTCAACATCTCGAAATAGCTTGTGTTGGCTGTACACTAAAAATATTACAGGCGATGCGAAACAATTAAAAAAAAAATTCATATGGCCGTCTATTGTTAAACGTATATTCGGTGCTGATCACGCTTTCTGTCTTGCCTTATCACGCGCCTGTACATAAAAAATTATTGTTTTCCTGATTCTTCAAATATTATAAATGTAAACGTTTATATAAATGTTTGGGGTTATGGATATTTTTAGCCTGTGTAAACTGTGAAGCTGTTTTAGATTAAACTTGGCACACAAATAGACCAAATCTTACATTAACACAAAAGGTGTTTGTTATCCTAATATGCATATCTTTTGATTCAGAATGCGGGCAGAACCTAGTTCTTAGTAAATGTATTATTTCGCATAGTTTCATATTTTATTTATAGCTTGTTTTCCTTATAATTAATTTTGTACTCATTGGTATGATGTAAATTGTAAATAATTTATGTATGTAATTATCTTAATTTTAAATATAACTGATATTCCTCTACAGTATTGTAAATGTTTGAATTTATCATTGATTTTATAAGAATGTGTTATTACCTGATTAGACAGTTGATGTATCATTTACAAAATGTATCAGAAGATTCGATCAAAGTTAAGGATCGTTCGGTAGTGTATCTAATGAATAAAGTAAACACTGGAAATTTAAATACAGATATTGCTTTTCAAATGAGAAAAATATAAATTTACTCAGCTTGGAAGTTTGGCTCACACTATGAGTAACGACATCTCCGAGTGCCGTGCTATGGTGGAAATATTGTTAGATTGCCAGATCACGAGTTTAATGTCACGGTACGCAACCATTGGCAAATATATAAAAAAACCCTCAAATTTTGAGTTGAAACCTTGCATTCTAGAGTGGCCCTTTTATATTTATCAATATTGCTTATCGAATGTTAGATCTCGCAGATTTCTGATTCTAACAGTTACGGGGTGACCTGCGTGAGCGACGAACGCGACGCGACGCGATAGGATACACACTGTATATTTGACGCCCAGAAATCAGCTACTCTAGCTGCGTTATCGGAGGCAGCCATCAGATCCTCCTGCGTGCAAGTTGTCTGGCACGCAGGGCACCTTCCCTTAGTTTGGACTCTACACATTGAAAAACAGATTTCCTGTTATTGAAAGTAAATGTGCCAAAAGTGTGAGCCGAAACGTAACAATTTTGTTTAATTTGTTCAGTTACAGATTTTGACGTCGCCTGGTCTTTTTCAACATGTAAAGTTGTAGTAACTGTTTCCAAGCTACTTTTGTGTTCTCTCCCGTACGACGGGACCTATACAATCAGCTAGTTTTTTCGCCACTGCAGGCGTCGCGCCACGGAGAACTCTTTTTAAACCGGAATAGAATTTTTAAATTTGCTAATTCATGCCAAAAATTAATTACTATTAATAATAATATAATATATTACCTATTTGGGTGGTGGATTAATGTACTGACGTAGAGGGGTTAAAAAGTACCTACATATTGGATTTATGCACTTTGCCAAAATGTACTTTCAAACCCCGCTTACCTTTGAAATATCGAGAGTATATAGTGTCTTATCTATAATATCGAGCTTGAGTTGAGCTAGTCGAGTTTAGTTTTTTATTATTTTTGTGGTTTTCACATATAAACTCCACAGTGTAATATAGTGATATTTGTATAGTGTTAGTAGAAATTATTATTTATTGTTTGATAAGAAAGGTTAAAATACATTGCACTTTTAATCTAAGCATTGATTGGATTACGGTCAACCAATTACGTCAATATCACATATGAACATTAATAATGAGTCTTATTGAATTTTAATGAAATTTTTTGTTTATATTGGTAAAGCAAATAATATGGTCGACTATACAATAATATTGGTTTGTGTGGGGTTGTGGATTGGATGTAATAAGTCTCAAACTAATTTTATACAAGGCTGTATAGATGGTACATACTTTAAAAAAAGTAAAGAATGCCAGTCTTTTGTTTTATATGTCACAAGTTACTTGAAAGTGTCATGTGAAGTCCATCCTGTCGTTGAATCTCTTATTGATTTTTTTATATACTTATCATATTTTTATATATTTATATATACATTTATTACTAGGCATGTAAAAATTGCTTGACTACAGAATCTTTATATATACTTACTTAGTTTGTTTTAAGAAAATTCAAAATGTGTGACCAAGAATTTAGAACACAAAGAATCGACCCACGCTATCCATTTCAAAATCAAACAAAGTAAGTGCCTTCCTTATGACTTTTTCTTAGCTGTTTAGATATAGGCACTGCTTACGGCTGCTTTCAATGTTTAATCGTTGCATTTTTGAGATTGTTATCCTATCCAGATTGCACTTGATCGATTGATTGATCTTTATCCGGCTTTCAAAAATATTAATATCTTGCTTCGAAATTCATTGGAAAAATACGTAATGGTCCATATACAGCGTTTGCAACCCTCTTACGACGCGTTTGATGCAGTAGCATTAAAAGGTCAATGATAAAACTAATAATTTAAAGTGAAATGGTGATTGATGTTCTAATTTATTTCTTGTAGAAGAAAATTGCTTATAAAATATAAAATATTTGCATACATACTACCAGCGTTATATTATTTTTATAGTGTTGAACGCTAATGTGTTTTGAAACGGGACGTTTTCGACGCATGTGACGTTAATACTGTCTAGTGTATATTTTGAATTATTGTGTTTTAGAAAGCTAAACATAAATGAATTTTGGAATTGTAAGTACCTACCTAAATTATATGTAATTTATATAATATACCTTCAATACTTGCACACTTACATAGTGTTTATTTTGAATATAACATCATTAAAAATTTAACTGCTTCATACTTGCGTAGCCACGCTAGAATTTCGCGCCTTTTTGTATATTATTCATTATAATCTTTCTTTATTTTTTTGTAGAAAATAGTAAAGATTTTTCGGGAGAAGAGACGAAAGGACTGCTCTCCTAAATTCAGTCCTAAATTATGGAGAGCATGATAGTAAATAATAAAATTTCATCGACATCAAAAATAAGACGAAATTTGAAGAATGGACTAGGATTGCCGATGATTTAATGTTATGCGTTCAATTAATAAGGTTGGATTAGGTAGTTTCCATGAACAACTAGCTATTTTCTAGAATACCATCTATGTACAATTGGCAACATAAATACATTAAAAAAAAATTGTATAGTTATTTCTAGAATTAAAACCCTACTTATGAAACTGATAAAACGACTATCATTTAACAATTATTGCCATAAAAACTAACATCTGTTTTAATTTTAAAGCTATGAGGCATTCGAAATCTTCCAATTGTATGTCAACTTATGTTGCCGACTGTACTAGGCTTTAAAATGCTAACTTAAACGCTGAGCAGACATATATATCTAAAAACTTATCGACGATCCGCCGATAGGTTAAAGAACAATCTTCGATAGCGAATTACGGATTCAATATAGAAAGCGGCCGTTACTGAATGCCCATATAAGTATTATTATCAATTTCATTTTATATTAGATATATTACAAGACAATAATGTAAACCCTCAGTTCTAAGAAACCCGATCAATAAAATATATTGGTATTCCAAAAAAATGCTATTCAGTGTACAGCAAGATAGCTAAACTGACAGCAACTTCGGCAGCGCGCAAGGTATCCCCGGTATTATATACGGAAGTCCATAAATCCTCACTGTCATTAAAGATAATCGCTTACCATCACGCGAACTGTTAGTTACAGCGGCGGGCTGTCCGTATCATCGGCGATCCAGAGGTCTCGAGATCACTGGCACCTTTGTAACTCCGTAGGGACATCGCCTCATTGGCATGTTTCTACAGAATATACCACGGGGAGTACTCTGAAGAGTTATTCCACCTTATCCCGCCCTATCCTATCCAGAACAACACCACTGGGCTCAGATGCCACTCCTTACACGGTAGAGTCGATTAGAGCGCGCACCAACAAGTTTGGATCCTCATTCCTCTGCCAAACGGTCAAGGCATGGAATTCTCTACCAAAGCACGTGCTTCGTTCTTCCTTCAATCCTGGGTCCTTTAAGCGGGGCGTAAAAAAGCACCTTCTTAGGCTGTCAAAGAAGAAACCTCGAGATCACCTCAGCTGCTATGAGGATGGTGTGGAGGCCACTGCTCTTAGACCACATGATCGTTTACCATCAGGCGGAGTGTGCCATTTTGACGAACAAAAAAAGAAAAACAAGTTCAAAGCAGACAATTAACGGACACAAAGTAGACAATCCCACAAAATCGGGGCTGTAATTGATATTGATTTAGATGTTCCAATTCTATACCAATTTGTGATTGTTGTTCTCTATGAGTTGTAAGTTTTTTTACCTACTTATTTATGATAGAAGCAGACAAACAAGCATAGCGCTCGTCTGACAGTAAGCGGTTACGGTAGACTATGATCGCCTGCGTCACCTAGAGTAGATATCACTTGCGCATTGCTGACCCTAGAGGGAAAAAAGAAAGTAATGTTACGTGCTGGGTTCGACGGATAAGAATATAAACAATATTACTGACTAAAACACTTTTTATTCAACCACACAATTAAATTTAAAACACAACAAACACTATACCACACTTTTTCACTGTACAGCTTCAAACTCCGTAGTATTTCCGCTTCCGTTCGCTTCGATGAACACTTGACCGCTTACGATTGTAAACTGTCTTGGCGGTGCGCGTGCGCCCTATTTATACGCGGCTAAAGCGCTTCTAGAGCTTTCTAGCAACGCTGTACTCGGTATGTAAACAGTACGATGATTCGAGAAAGTACCAGCATTCTCTCTAAGATTCTCGTACCGTACTACGTAGTTCCGTAAGATGTCAATAGATGGCGGTGTAAATTATTAGACGGAACTGCCGAGTCTTTCCCACAATGCCGAGAGATGTCACTGGGCGTAACACTGCCCCCTTCTTAGACATGTTCGTCCCAAACATTGTTGGATCCGTAGTAGCGTGCCAATCGATCCACATGAACGATCTTTGGTGTACCTCGTGGTCCTTTCTGGATCCGGTAGGTGACGTCATTCATCTTAGTGACTATGCGATAGGGTCCATCCCATTTTGCCTGCAACTTAGGAGATTTTCCTTTGCTGCGTGCCCGATTATGTAACCACACCAGCGATCCTTCCTCGAAGCCTTTATTGTTCGCCTTCCGGTCGTAACGGGTCTTCATCCTCTCAGACATCTGCTGACCGGTCTGTCTGATGTGCTCGTATACGTCATTCATCCTGTTGCGCAAATCATTCGCATAATCTGTTATGCTGCGTGGAGATTCAGGTGGGATGCCGGTGATCAAGTCTGCAGGTAATCGTAGTTCCCTTCCGAAGTTAGCGAAAGCAGGCGTTACTGATGTGCTTTCGTGAACGGCACTACGGTATGACAGGAGAAACGGTTGAATGTGTTTATCCCAATCCCTTTGTTTGCTTTCTACAACTTTTGCCAGATATCTTTCCAGAGACTGGTTAAATCGTTCAACCATGCCGTCTGATTGCGGATGATAAGCGGTCGTTCTCGTTTTGTGGGTACCCATCACCCGGCATGTCTCCTTAAATACTTCAGACTCGAAGTTCCGACCTTGGTCACTGTGTATCTCTAAGGGCACCCCGAAACGACAAAAGACTTCGTGGACTAGCTTGTCGGCGACCGTAGATGCCTCTTGATTGGGAATCGCAAACACTTCCGGCCACTTTGTAAAGTAATCCATGACCACCAAAAAGTACTTGTTCCCACTTTGGCTTTCAGGAAACGGTCCGGCAACATCTAAAGCTATACGTTCCCACGGGGCTCCAACATTGTACACCTTTAATGCACCCCTGCTGCGAGTGTGTGGTCCCTTCACGGCAGCACAACTCGTGCATTTACGGCACCATTCCTCAACGTCTTCTCGACAATGGATCTAATAAAATCGTTCTCGGATCTTAACCAGAGTTCTCTTAACTCCCATGTGACCTCCCGAACTCCCATTATGATAGAGTTGTAAAACTTCCGGTACCTTGAGCTTTGGCACGACCATTTGCAGGTGACACTTGTCACCTCGAGCATTCTCCCATTTCCGGCACAGAACTCCATCCTGGATAACCAAGCTTTCCCACTGTGCCCAATAACTCTTGGTGGTAGAGCTCATTGCCGCAACTTCACTCCAGTGAGGTCTCGATGCATCTGTTTTCTTCCATTCGAGGATGGGTCTTATGTCTTTGTCCTCTTGTTGCGTTCTACGTAAAGTCTCCTTCCAGTCTTCGCTAAGATCCGTCCTCAACATCCTCACTAGTCCTTCCTGCTTAGCCTCTTGCCTGGCGCAGTGCTTACACTGGTCGGGACACGGTCTACGTGACAGGGCATCCGCATTACCATGTGACTTGCCACTGTGATGCTGTATTACGAAGTCCTGTAGTTGTTGCCTGGCACGCACATCAGGTGTTCCTCCTACCGGCGACTGGTTACTGATGCGTGGACTCCTTCGCTTCGGGCAGCTCAACCTGATGTGGCCTCTCTCACCGCAGCTATAGCACAAGGGCGAAGTCGACACTTCCCTGATACGGTGAGCTCGATCATCCCGTCGTACTGCTTCCACTTCCAGAGCGTGGGCTAGGGCGTCCTTCAGGTTTTTGAAATGTCCGAGTCTCACTGCGGCCCTAACCTCCAGGTCTCGGATCCCGTCGGTGAAAGCTTGAACGAGGTTTCCGTCGATGAGCGCAGGTGAGGACTGGTACGCCTTTCGAACCAGCTTCTCCACCTCCAGGGCCCACTGCTGCAAGGTTTCACCAACACGTTGCGATCGGTCTTTCAGCTGGGCGCGAAAAACGTGTTCCAGATGTGCGTCGCCATATCTCGCTTCTAATGCCTCCAACAGCTTTTCGTACGTGATGTCTTGACCAAGCGCCTCTAACACAGTCAAGGCCTGTTCACGAAGCCCCAAGGTGAGAGCGGTCAGAGCCTGTTCTTGCGTCCACCCGTTCGATTTCATGACGGCCTCGAACTGGATGATGATCCGATGATCCGTCGAATGGTGGGACTTTAAAGCCTCTTGGTGAGGACGCCACAACCGCAGGTGCCACGCTCCCATCTCCAGCCTTGAGCCCACGTATCATTTTCTCCAACTAAACAATGCGACTTTCGTGGCGTTGGACTTGCTCTTTCAACTCCTTCACCTCCTTGCCAACCGTTGCGCTGAGGTCTTTTCACATCATCAGCCGCTCCTCCTGGCGGCGCATACCCTCCTCCTTATCGCGTTGCAGCTGTTCCTCAAGGCGGCGTGCCTGCTCCTCCTGGCGGCGCATGCCCTCTTCCTTATCGCGTCGCAGCTGTTCCTCGAGGCGGCGTGCCTGCTCCTCCTGGCGGCGTGCCTGCTCCTCCTGGCGGCGCATGCCCTCTTCCTTATCGCGTTGCAGCTGTTCCTCGAGGCAGCGTGCCTGCTCCTCCTGGCGGCGTGCCTGCTCCTCCTGGCGGCGTGCCTGCTCCTGCATAAACGCCATCAGAGTCGCGAGGTCGGGGTTCACCGGCGAGTGAGCTGCACTAGATGGTTCCGCTGCACCCGCGGAGTCACGTGATTCACCTGACGACGGCGAGGGGGCGTCTCCAAAGCGCCTCTGGTCCACATCTTGCTGGCGCTGGTTCCTGGTACGCACCCCTTCCACTTCCTCCTTTGGTAGTACTGGCATATTCTTATCTTACTTCTGACACCAATTGTTACGTGCTGGGTTCGACGGATAAGAATATAAACAATATTACTGACTAAAACACTTTTTATTCAACCACACAATTAAATTTAAAACACAACAAACACTATACCACACTTTTTCACTGTACAGCTTCAAACTCCGTAGTATTTCCGCTTCCGTTCGCTTCGATGAACACTTGACCGCTTACGATTGTAAACTGTCTTGGCGGTGCGCGTGCGCCCTATTTATACGCGGCTAAAGCGCTTCTAGAGCTTTCTAGCAACGCTGTACTCGGTATGTAAACAGTACGATGATTCGAGAAAGTACCAGCATTCTCTCTAAGATTCTCGTACCGTACTACGTAGTTCCGTAAGATGTCAATAGATGGCGGTGTAAATTATAAGACGGAACTGCCGAGTCTTTCCCACAATGCCGAGAGATGTCACTGGGCGTAACAGTAACAAATGGGAGAAGTAGACATGTGACTTACGGAACTCGTGCTTAAAAGCGCAGTAACAGTACCTTTCTTTCGCATATATGTAATAATATCTTAACCTATTGAGGTCGCAGCGGTACATCGGTGGCCAGAAACATTGTTTTAATTTATGTGTAGCATTCACAAACTTGACATGTTAATGGCAGCTAAAAAGGCCTTTGGTCACTAATCGTTGTACGTTATTTTCTATTGCAGGGCTTGCTACGCCAATTACTGCGATTACTACAGATGCATACGATTGCTCGGTGAAGTTGATGACTGTAAAATTTTTAAACGATACTTCGAAACTCTCTGTCCGAACTTTTGGATAGAACATTGGGATGAACTCCGAGATAAACAGGCTTTCCCAGGACCAATATGAAATGTTTAGCTCTGGTTATAAAATAAAAATTTTAAACATATCTTTAATGTTTTATTCCTCTTATTTTGTGTTTCAGTTAAATACACATTAGAGAATACTGTCGCATCGTACGCCCAAGTCGTAAATGTTGAAGGCGTTTACTTTATCATAATCCTTTTGATGACGCGCTCGACATAGTTTTACGTTTGCGATTTTGTATAATTTTGGAGGCGACAAAATACATATTCAATTTCTCCTTACGATTGACCAGATTACTACTAGCGTTGACAAATGTAACTATGAAAAATGTTTAGATTATAGCAAAATACAATAAAGAACATTAAAAGTCGAATTAGGTGGTTAAAATTCAAAATCTGTGCGGACCTTGGTAGTGTTGTTAGGTACTACACTACTACTACAGTCACGTATTGACTATTTTATCTATTTCTTTTTACCTAGGTACTTTATTTATTTGGAACATTTATAGCCATCTGACACACTAATTCTTATTAAGCAATAGGTATCATGTTTGAGGAAAACGCATGGCCTGCCAGTCCTGGTAACTTTGATGGTAATACCTACTTACTATTGTTTGTCATTGAGCTCCAGACTCACTGCGGTACTAAAGAGAAAATGCGGGCAACATTTGCCCATATAAACGATTTCCTCTATTTTCTCCCTGAACGAAAACACTAGAGAAAACACCAAAAAGCTATAATTTATATCTAAAACTATTAATTAATATATAAATTGGAGTGGGCAATTGGGAAGGAATTGTAGCAAATTGTCAACCTCCCTGGTGTCACGGATGGCAATTGAGAAAAAAATGAACAGTTGGGCAAATTTGTCACCGGGTGACAACTGAGAAGAAAATTCCCAGATGACAACCCAGGCGACAATTCTAGAGGGGACTACTGGGAACAATCCAATAAACCTAGGTATACCGGCGGTGACGCCTGCCGCCATAGGAAATATAAAATATAGGTGATACCTAAGAACGGTTGACGTAAAACATTCTTACAGAAGTGTCACCGCTGTTATCTTAATGTGCGAGTGCAGCCGAGCAGTTAATAAAGATAAGAGCGAAATGGCAGGCTGGAAATCAATGCTTCTCATTAGGTGGAATGGATTCATTTACACACAGAAAATTAAATAAGAAAATAAAGCCTTTGTTCAGCAGTAGGACAGTATTGTAAATAATAAATTTGGCAACGACAACTAAGATAAGGTAAACGTCTTATAATTATATTGGACACCACCTCCTTCCGGTAGATCTTTTGTGTATTTGTTATTGAGTTTTAACCACAATAGCGAAATAATTTTACTGACCGAGGCTCATGTACTGTCCTGTGTTCTGATGTCGATAAAATGTTATAATCTAATAAATACCTAATTAAAGAACTCAAATAAGATAAATATAATCAAAATTATGTTTGTAGTAGAAAACAGAAAAGATATAATCTAAACTGGTCGGAGTGGTCAATTGAAAAGGAATCCTAGCAATTGACACCTCCCCTGGTGTCACGGGTGGCAATTGAGAAAAAAATGAACAGTTGGGTAAATTTTTCACCGGGTGACAACTGGGAATTTACTACTGTAGTGGGGTGAGGTCTTGTAGTTTACTTCTTGGGCTTCTCAAATAAGACGAAGTACAACAGTGTCATGGTTTACTTAAAAAAGTCACATGCTATATACAAATAATATTTACAGATGTAGTATGGTGCCTACAGCGCACTAACTCGGCTTTAGCCAATCGGCGAGCGCCTGACCGTGGCACGTGTAAGTCTCGCGTTGACGTCACGCCATCGTCCGATCGCAAGTACCACCGAACTTATAAATATAGGGCGCGTCGTGTGGCTCGTTTATTTCGTCGAGGCGCGCAGCAACGACACGTCGGCGTCGTGGAGAAAACTTGTGCCGTCGTGAATCGTGAAGTCCGTCGCGAAGATTCTTAGACTTGCTGCGCTTCTTGTTTCTATGTAGATGAACGAAAGTCACCAACCGTCGTTTTCACGGCGACGTCTTGGCTGTGTAGCCGTATGTTTCTATGATGAACGTATGAAGTCCAACTGCCGTTATCACGGCAATGTTCGCGGCCGTTGCCGCATGTGTTTCTTGAAACATTGCAAAAGTCTTGAACGAATAAATGTTGGTGTGTAGTTGCTGTTTTCTTGGTAATGGTTTTTTTAGGTATCTGTGAGGTATGTGGTTTTGAGGTATCTGTAAGGTATGTGGTTTTGAGGTATCTGTAAGGTATGTGGTTTTGACGTACGGTGATGTAGGTACACTCATAGTACTCCCCCTCTAGCGAAGCGTACATTTGGCTTGCATACTCTGCCGGTGCGCGTCACATAAGGCTGTGGCTGAGCGAGAGGAGTAGGTGCGGTGTCCATACTGCGCGATGTCCTCTTCGCCTCGTTGCTTGATGAGTTTGTAGAACTGTCGTTATCTGTACAGATGTAAGCGGGCTTGAGTCTGTCCAATGATACAACTGTAACGCGATTTGGCAGTTGTATTTTGAAGTACTTGTCATATCTCTGCAACACTGGGTACGGTCCGTCATACGGCGGTGTGAGCGGCGCTCGCACGGTATCATTCCGCACAAAGACGTGCGCGCATTTGGCGAGATCTTCATGAATGAAAGGCCGGACAGATGTTTTGTACTCGCGGCGTGTCGGTGCAAGCGTCGCCATTGTGTGTGTGAGGCGTCGAACGTATTCTTCGTCAGTGATGTTACTCGTTGCGGGCGTTGACATAAAGAAATCAGATGGCACACGCAATGTAGCGCCGTATGTCATAAGCGCTGGACTTATATTGTTTTCTTCACGCAGCGCTGTCCGGAGGCCTAGCAGTACTGTAGGTAGCTCGTCACTCCAATTGTTCGTCGCGCCTCTTGCCATTAGTGCAGCCTTTAATGTGCGATGCCAGCGTTCGACTTGACCGTTTGACTGCGGGTGATATGCAGTTGTGCGCAGTCGCGTGATACCGAGCCTTTTCATTAGAGCGTTGAACAATGATGATTCAAATTGTCTGCCTTGATCGGTTGATATGCGAAGCGGGCAGCCAAACCTTGCAATCCAGTTTTCATACATTGCCTTCGCGACGATCTCAGCTGTTATTTCTCTCACAGGTACGGCTTCTGGCCACTTCGTACATCTGTCTATCATAGTTATACAGTATCGATAGTCATTCGATATTTTCAATGGTCCGACTATATCGATGTGTACGTGTTCGAATCATTGCGATGGCGGGAAACTTCCTAACGGAGTAATAACATGTCGATATATTTTCGAACGTTGACAGTTGATGCAGCTTCTAGTAGCCTTGATTCCGGGATGGCAGAGGTCGTGTTGCGCTTTGTATGCTGCATAACGATGTGCCACTGGTAGGTATGGGCGAAGTGTTGTTGTCGAATACTCGCATGTGATTGGTTGTTGCGTGTCTGGCATATTAACATCGACAAATTTCAAATTCGGCTGAAGTTTCAATTGCTTCAATTCTTCGTCTTGCTGTTGATCTTTGGCTAGCTTGTTGTAGTCAATGTTTGAAGGGCACTCAATTTCTTCGATGCGAGATAGTGCGTCAGCAACCGGGTTGTTTTCACCTTTCATGTACACGATATTTGTGCAGAACTGGCTAATGAAATGCAATTGGCGTTCCCGCCGTGGCGTGTCGCTGTCACTCGGAGGTCGTGTCAATGCGTAAGACAGAGGCTTGTGATCGGTGTATATGGTGACGTCACAGCCTTCGATGAGTCGTCGAAAGTGTTTCACAGCCGTGTAGATCGCTAGTAGCTCGCGATCATACACGCTGTATCTTTTTTGTGTTGCACTCATTGCTTTCGAGAAGAATGCAAGTGGCTTCCAGGCTTCCTTATCACGCTGTTGGAGTACTGCACCGAGACTGTGGTCTGAAGCGTCACACATGATGGACAGGGGGGCGCCGGCGATGGGATGTGTAAGCGTCGTAGCGTTCAGAATGCTTTGGCGGCAGTTCTGAAATGCTTCTTCTGCAACTGGGGTCCATACTATCGGTGTCTTGTCATTCTTCTTCACATTATGTAGATATTCGTTGAGACTTCTCTGCATGTCGGCTTGATTAGGTAAACAATCTCGGTAGAAATTTATCATGCCGAGAAAACGACGTAGTTCCATGACTGTCTTTGGTTTCGGGTAATTTGCGATAACGTTCATGTGTTCTTCTGTGGGTTTGATTCCGTTCTGTGAGACTTCGTACCCAAGAAAATTAATTTGCGCCTTCCCAAACTCGCATTTGTCGACGTTGAGCGTGAGACCGTAATCGTTCAGGCGCTGGAGAACTTGATGAAGAAGCTCTTTATGGCTGCATTCATCCTCAGTCATCAGAAGAATGTCGTCTATGTATGTGAAACATCCTTCAATGCCTCGTAGAACCTCGTGCATGAAGCGTTGAAACGTCTGGCTTGCATTACGTAGGCCAAACGTCATACAATTGAACTGAAATAAGCCAAACGGCGTGATGATGGCAGTCTTCTCGGCATCTTCTTTATGTATGGGGATTCTGTAGTAGGCCATTCTTACGTCTAATTTCGAGTATATCTTCTTATTATTCAGTTGGTACGTAAAGTCTTGTATTCGCGGTATCGGATATTTGTCTGGTAATGTTGCTGCATTCAGACGCCTGTAGTCACCACAGATTCGCAGACTGCCGTCTTTCTTCTTGACGACGTGAAGTGGGCTGGCCCATGGGCTCTTAGAAGGTTGACAAATGCCCATTTCCATCATTCTCTCGAACTCATCTTTTGCCGCTTTGTATTTGTCAGGCGCTAGCGGGCGTGCACGTGCGTAGAGGGGTGCACCGCTAGTTTCTATGTGATGCACGACGTCATGTTTCGCTGGTGACTTCAAGGACATCGGGCGTAAAACATCTGGGTACTGTTTCAGGATATCTTGGTAGACTTGATTGCTGCTGAGAACGTATACGGGTTCCTGTGTTGATGATATTTCTACGGCGTTGATAGACAGTTCAGTAATCTTGTCTATAAGTTTCTTATTGTGTAGATCGACCATCAATTTGTAATGCTTCAGGAAATCAGCGCCGAGGATCGAAGTTTTCACGTCAGCGATTATAAACCTCCATGAAAAGCTGCGCCGTAGTCCGAGATTGAGCCTGATTGTTTTCTCTCCGTACGTGTGAATTGCAGTGTTATTCGCAGCATATAAGTTGTAGGCGCTTGTAGTATTCCTCGCTTTTTCTTTGTTCGTAGCAGCCAGTACAGATATCTCTGCGCCCGTGTCGACGAGGAAACGTTCTCGTGAGTCGCGATCGACGACACAAAGGCGGTTGGTGGCGCTTAGGACATCGACGTCCGCCGCCGTCGATGTCGTAGCTAGTTTCCCGAATGTTGATTCTTCTGCCTGCGACAACACGGTGATTCACAGCGCCTAGCCTTGTCGCCGTACCGAAAATGATATTTGCATTGCCACGTAGGATCGCCAGGTTTGACAGACGTCGTGGATTTTTGCCGCGACCTGGAATGTGAATGTGAGTTGTACGGGCTTCGGTATCTTTGTCTTGACCGTCCGCGTAATTCGGCTACTTCAAGGGACAGTTTCTCCAATTGCTTCGATATGACTTGTAGTTGGGCACTCATCACCGGTTCTGTTGATGTTGACGGGTTCGATGTAGCTATAGCAGCGACCGTGGGGGGCTCGGAGTACTCAACCATCTTGTCCGCCATCGCAGCAAGTGTGTCCAATGATGACTCAGTGTTCACCGACAATACGACACGTACCTGTGCGGGCAGGTGATTCAACCACTCGATCTTCAGTCCTTCGTCTGTGATCATGCCGCTTCCGAGTTCTCTCATCTTCCGTAACAGCTGTGACGGCTTCTGGTCACCCAATTCTAGACCGCTGATCAGCTTTTGAAAGTTCTTGACGTCGGATTTGTCGTATACTGTCAACAACCGGTTCTTCACTGCCCCATACTTGTCCGTAGCTGGCGGATTGTACAATATATCAGTGATATGTTGTAAGTCAGTCGCTTGCAGTTGTTGTAGCAAGTAACGAAACTTCGTATCGTCCGCTGTCTTCAAGGGGTCTACGACGGCTTCAAATTGTATGAACCACGCTCGTGGAATCTCGCGCCAAAAAGGTAGCAATCTTGATTGTATGGAAACCGCAGCCAAATCGACTTCATTCTTCACAGACTTGCAGAGTTCTTCGCCGTGGTTATCTTCCGTCATGATGTGTTCTTTCTTCGGGGTCACCAGATGTAGTGGGGTGAGGTCTTGTAGTTTACTTCTTGGGCTTCTCAAATAAGACGAAGTACAACAGTGTCATGGTTTACTTAAAAAAGTCACATGCTATATACAAATAATATTTACAGATGTAGTATGGTGCCTACAGCGCACTAACTCGGCTTTAGCCAATCGGCGAGCGCCTGACCGTGGCACGTGTAAGTCTCGCGTTGACGTCACGCCATCGTCCGATCGCAAGTACCACCGAACTTATAAATATAGGGCGCGTCGTGTGGCTCGTTTATTTCGTCGAGGCGCGCAGCAACAACACGTCGGCGTCGTGGAGAAAACTTGTGCCGTCGTGAATCGTGAAGTCCGTCGCGAAGATTCTTAGACTTGCTGCGCTTCTTGTTTCTATGTAGATGAACGAAAGTCACCAACCGTCGTTTTCACGGCGACGTCTTGGCTGTGTAGCCGTATGTTTCTATGATGAACGTATGAAGTCCAACTGCCGTTATCACGGCAATGTTCGCGGCCGTTGCCGCATGTGTTTCTTGAAACATTGCAAAAGTCTTGAACGAATAAATGTTGGTGTGTAGTTGCTGTTTTCTTGGTAATGGTTTTTTTAGGTATCTGTGAGGTATGTGGTTTTGAGGTATCTGTAAGGTATGTGGTTTTGACGTACGGTGATGTAGGTACACTCATACTACGATTCCTTCCCAATTGCCCACTCCGACCAGTTTAGATTATATCTTTTCAACACGAGAAACAGTTCTAGACGGGACTACTGGGAACAAACCGGTTTATTTAATTACTTAACGATAACATTTTATGTATTACTAGCTGACCCGCGCAACTTCGTCTGCTTCGAATTTAAGATAAGAGTTTAACGCATTAACAGCCGACGAGCATGAGCCAGGTCCGTAGCTGAGCTGAACTGAGAATATATGTATTTACAATTTTTATGCCTTCTTATATCCCATTTATGGTTCTTACAAGTATCGCTAGCAATAATGGAAATCCTTACGCGTGTGCGTGCGTATAAATTGTGCCACTATAAAAACAGATGGTAACTTCGCGCGTCGCCAGTTCGTGAGATGGTTTCGGCGCGACTAGACTTATAAATTTATATGTTGCTTGTGCGTATATACATACACCACAAGAGAATTTTCCTCGTTATTGCAACATTTTTAATTCATGCTCCGCTCCTATTGGTCGTAGTGTGATGGTATATAGCCTGTAGGCTTCCTCGATAAATGGGCTATTCGACACGAAGAATTTTTCAATTCGAACCAGTAGTTCTTGAGATTAGCGCGTTTAACCAAACAAACAAATAAACAAACATACTCTTTAGCTTTATACTATTAAGTAGTATAGATGATCCGAAATATATAGATGCCTACGATACCGCAGCCGATAGTTCAGATCAATAGAAAATCAAACAACATGAGATAGTTCATAGTTCCTATTATCTACTGTAGTCAATCATGTCATTTGATAATAACTGCAGACAACTCCTGTGACTTATAACCGAATTCAAAGGAAGTATGATTGTGATGTTTTAACAATGTAGTAAAAACTGCTAATGCAGATACATAAAAAGTATATATAACTGTCACTTTTGCTCCTTAGTATGGGCAGCAGAAGTCTGAAAGAGTACATACATATTGCCCAGACACAGCTAAGTTGTTGTTGCCTACATCTTACATAGGTAACCCATTCTTGCTATAAATTTGGGAAAATATAATTAATAGTGTAGGTGTATTGTAAAGTTTCTATCTAACGTAAATTGAAAATTACAGGGCGTGCTACAACAATTACTGTGACTACTACAAGTGCATACGTCTACTTGGAAGCGAAGAACCTGGTTGCAGACTTTTCAAAAAGTATTTTGAAACCTTATGCCCAAAGTTCTGGATTGAGAATTGGGATGAACTCAGGCAGAAGGACGCATTTCCTGGTCCCATATAAATTTCAGGATCATCGAACGACGCCTGCCATTAGAGCGTTGACACAATGGGCGTATATTAGGCACATTTAAATGTACATAAATATAAGCTCCTTATTTGATGCTCGTAGGATACACATAGGCACGAAGATACATCATTATAAACTAATGCTAAATTAAGAACCTGAGTCGTTATGAGCATATAAATGATTAAACGAGATCTTTCGAGAATATATTATACCTAGGCATATTGTGTTGTCGCTAAAAGTTGGTATGCGTCTTTTTGCGTACGAAACTGAGCCTATATGAGCCAAAAATACGTCTAATATGTAAACGCACTTTCCAGTATTTCTCTTCTTGATTATTTTACTATAGCTGAGTAGTGATGAGTATGCGGTACCTACACATTTCAATATAGGATGTACTATTTGTTTGTATCGACGCCAGTCCAAGAAATTTCAACCATTTTCTCCAAGTACCTACTAGTTTTCGTAGCTTTCGGTTACAAAACATCTGCCTTCCAAAAATATTGATTTATTTAAAATAGCTGCTGCGCAGCTGTTAGGAACTGCATGGAAAGCTGGAGTTTGAGATGACAAACTATCGTAGTCAAAAGCTGTTAAAACTTGTATGTAACTACTTAGGGATTTAGAATACCTATTATATAGGCAGAAAATTTTAATTTCTAATAAATTTATTAATCAACAATGTTGGTACATATCTATAAGATTCGTAAATGACTTGCGCAAGGAAGATTTCACGACTATAATATCTACATATTATGTAACCATGTGAAAACCTTGTTGATACATACAAATCTTATCAAATGCCACAGCACTTGAAAATGTAAGGACACAAAATAAATTAGTTGGTAAAGCAACAAAAATATGCATGTGTTTACACGAGTTCAAGATCTGTATTATAAAATGTTTGTTATTAGCTTCAACTCTTACATTGTATAATTCACGATGTTAATGTTACCGTTCCTAAACTGTCTTTTCGAAATATAATTTTGATTTGGGTTATTGTAATTTTCATTTCAACTTAAGTTTTGTTTGTTGTTATTAGTTATGCTATTGTTGCTTTTGTATTTTACTTATTGTAAGCCAAAACCTTACAATAAATAAGACCAGTCGTTATGACCTCAATTGACTAGAAACTTAAGGACCAATACCATTGCGCCTAGAAATCTAATGCCCCAAGATAGAAGTCGGACAAATGCTATGTATGTAGGCATAGTAAAATCTCTTGACTGAATAAGTGTGCCGTTATCCGTCAGCCTCAAATAGCGTCAGGAACATTTAAAATAATAACTATTGTGCAGTGGAAAAATCTTTAGCGCCCGCAATGCGTATATGTGCGTATGTTAGACATGCGCAATGTAGCTAATTATTAAGATTATCAACATAACAAAATTAATGCAATAACTGCTCATAGTTCACACCAGCTCTATATAGTTAACCTAGTCGCTTCTCGACCAAACCTAATTCTGGAGGTAAAAATAAAACCAACAACATGGAATTAACTCATATATTTTCCTAAATCACATGATGCCTATTAAATAATAACCCCATTAAATTAACATTTCGCTGACTGGAATACTTAGATCCTGCCGGGGAAGCTTCCTTCGGCGCGCTGGGTTTCCCACTTGTCGACCCATTCGTTGGGGCAGATGGACTTGAACACGCGCTGGAAGTAGTAGCAGGGCTCGTACTTCTCGCCACGCACCTTCTGGCAACGGTGGAAGTCAAGGTAGCTCTGGTAGCAGTACCTGTAGAAATTTACGTTGAATTATCTTAGAAACATGCTACGATATTTAAGTACAAGTGAGTTATGGATTTGCTTGCGCAACCTAATGTGAACAACGTGGCATAATTCTTTTGAGTACTTCATTTCATAATTCTTTCCATGGCTTGTTTGCCAAATCTATTTTACTATGTACAAACAGAAATAAGTATACATAGTGACAGCTGTTATTACTGTAGAAACCTAAGAAAGTTATGAAGCCATACTAAATGGCTTTAGCTTAGGAGTATATTGAATATTTGTGCATGGCAACATAGATTTTGATTTCCACTAAATATTATATTCTTACATATAAGTTTAACCTAGTTAAAAGATGCAAAATGTCCTACTAAAGGTCTAAAGAGTTATCAATGGGCACCACCATCTTCTATAGCGTTATAAGAGTAAGATAGAGTGATTACCGTGTTTAACTTTATTTCATTCTCGCACCTGCAATAACAATGGCAACAGTGGCATAACCACTGAGTGCCACAGCACAAGTCCTCATTGCTATTTGCACTCTACTTAAGGCACACACAATTCAAGTTAGGAGAAGCCATCATCAATGTGCAATACAGTGTTGAAGGTGTGGTCAAGGAATTAAACTAACTAATCAAAACTAAAAAAGTAACGAATTTTTACCACTTTTACTATGGTGTTGTAAATATTCTACAAATGTATGATTTCATTCTTAATTATTTCCCTTTAATTCCATTTTATAGACAAAATAATAATAATAATAATAATAATAATAATATTCTACCACATACACACAACACCATCTAGCCCAAACTAAGCAGAGCTTGTACTATGGGTACTAGACAATGGATAAACATACATATATACTTTTCTTTTTTTGTAAATACATACATATTATACATAGAAACACCCAGACCAAGACAAACATCCATGTTCACGCACACAAATGTTTGACTTGTGCGGGAATCGAACCCGCGACCTTAAAATCTTTCACTATAAAAAAATTATATTGCTATCATTTACAAAATCCATCTGATTATCATATGGATTGGAGAGCTCTTAAATATGAACACACACCTTTATATTCCAAATTGTATAAGGAAACATTTTAATGGGTTTTGTAATAATGATAATAAAATATTACACACTAACCTTTGCACACAAGATGACAGCATTAGTTTATATGCCCCATCAGAATAAGGTTATTGATAAGCCTGCCTACCTACCTGTACCTGGTGTGCTATATGTCATCCATGCAGGGATGTACAGAGAGATTTGTAAATAATAAAGCTTATGTTACCTTGTCTGGTTCGTGTTAGGGAACCGCGGGTCGAAAGGTGCTGTTTTGATGTCAGCAGGCGATTTGATCATCTCAGGCATTTTGCTGTAACGAAACACAATGCATTCATTGACATAATTCTTTATTCAGTAATTTTCTCAAATGAAATAAGTCTGGCATCTAGGCATACTAGTACAATAAACAAATGGTTAATAATAATAAAAAAGTAACATGTAAATACAATTCAGAGGTCACAATAAAAAAAACTTAAGCTAAGCCTAAACACTTATTATATATCATTTCACAAGTGGTCTTGTTTTTCGTTCTTCCTCACATGAAGTCTCTCTGTATTTCTTAACTTCTTGCATATAAAGGGACCACGCATCTTTAGGAGCACTATCAGTGGTTTGTTCATCAATAGCTTTTGCCTTCTTAACTAAACCAGTCTTAAGAACCCTGCCACCACGTCTCTTTCCAATAAAAGGCAAAGCTGGCTTTTTAATTTCTGGTTTCTTTACACTTTCTTCAGCCTTTTTTGTAACTTCCTGCATCTTTTTGAACATCTCAAGAAAGCTACCATCATTCTTTATTGGGATAGGCAAAGCCTTAGATTTTGAACCTGAAGCCTGCATAAGGTCAGGAGGGGGAAGCATTTCTGCGAAGTTAGGTCCTTCCACTTCAGGAGGGTCTCCATACTCAATATCATCAAAGGTTGTGGCCTCAACAGCTCCTGGAGGTGGCTTGATCTCCTTTGGTGGTGTTTTAGCTTCTTTCTCTCGCTCTTCTTGCCTGTTCCTGTGTAGTTTCCAGAATCGTTTTCTGTCTGCCACTGTAAACTGTCCACGACGTTCATCATCAGAGGGAGTCCCACTGCGACTTCGTGATCGGGAGCTACGAGATCTGGACCGCGATTTTGAGCCAGTAGGGCTTAATAGACTTTTACCCTTTCCTCTTGATTTAGACCGCCGCCGCGAAATCGATCTACTTTTGCTAACTGAACGACGTTTTGAATGGCTTTTCGAGCGTGATTTTCTTTTATTCTTACGCTTCGACTTAGACCGCGATCGCCGAGCGGGAGTTGAAGATCTTGACCGACTGTAAGAACGGGATCTCGATGGCCGGGGGCTGTTCGTCCTTGACCTTTTACGCTTTGTGTGCCTCGGAGAAGGTGTACCAGATTGTGATTTTGAACTTACTGATGATCTCCTGGCATAAGTTTTGGGCGGTGTTAAGGAACTCTCGCTACTCTTTTTAGCTGATGAATCAGATCTACGTTCCTTGAGTTTATATACTTTAGGAGGTGTAAGAGTTGACTTTTCAATCTTTATTTGCCTCATAGGAGATTTTGCTATCTCCTTTCTTTTCCTTGGTGGTGTAGACACATTCCTTTCTCTTTTATCTTTGCTGGTATGAGATTTAATATCCTTGTTTTTCTTTTTTTGTTTTGGAGATTTACTGATAGATCTGTTACCACTTGGCGTTCTGCCAAGTGGACTAGAGCTCTTATCTCTAGGTGGAGGAGTGTGGTCACGACCTCTACTTTTACCAGTTTTCTTTCTATAAGTTTTATCTGAGCCAGAAGAATCAGTTGAGGAACTCCTTTTTTTCTTGTTTCTCTTCAATGGTGAATGTGAATAAGAACGCGAACCAGAGCTGGAACGGTCACTAGAAGAATACTGTTTGCGTTTGCATGACTTACTCCGCGATCTACGATGACTTCTTTCCTCATAGCTACTGTCTCGTTCTCTCCTCTTGTAAGGAGAAAGACTTTGCGACTTTGAGCGATACGATCTGCGGCGGCTATATCTTTGCGAGTCGGTAGGAGAACGTGACTTCTCACGATGTGGAGGATAGTCAAAACTAGACTGAGTTTGTTGCTGATAAGCTTCAGGATATTTCCCATAAAAGGTTCCATCAGGACGCTGATAATAACTAGAGTCGTAGTTGTATCCATAGCCGGCGGTAGTGGCCCCGAAGGCCTGATACTCATAGGCAGGCGTAGCTCCGTACTGGCTGTAGCTCACCCCTGTCCAGGGGTCGGTGGTGGGCATCACGTTGGGCGGGGCCGACGTCTCGTACGCCGACACTGGCTCGCGCTGCCCCGCGTACTCGGCCTCAGCGCCGGGAGGCCCGCCGTCCCAGGCGGCACCCGCGCCGCGATACGAGGACATACTTAAATGAGCCCCCTCGCATAACCTGCAGCAGTTTGTAGGTGCGCACACACCTACAAACAGAACAACTTTTTGGTGTAGAAAGCAGCTCTACATTACCTCGCTCGAGAGACTCCCTCGTGCATTGATTACATTTTTCATGTTTCGTTGTGAATAGTTTTATGATGAGAAACAACAAATTACGTAACCCGAAGACAGAGTGGAAAATATGTCTATAAAGCATGCGTAACAAATAAAGCAAACAAAATAAAGAGGGAATATCTAAGAAATACCTTTACTATCATGCTCACCTTTTTTCAAATTATGTTTTTCAGAAAATATAGTCCGATAGAAAATGGCAGCGCACACATTCGCTACTCAAAACTCCATAAACAATATAGATAATTATAGAATCATAGATTGCCTAATAACATACGTATAAAATAAAAATAAAAATTGGGTTTACTAAATTGCATACTTTCGTCTATAAATTATAATTATATTATTCAATAGTGGCATTACATTTTACAAATTATATTTTATTATTTTTAATATTAGTTGATTTTTGTCTATAATCATTCTTTTCAGTCGCAAAGTTTAATTTGTGCTTAGGGTAGCCAATTTTTAATAACAGTATTGTGGCTGTTAATTAGTTAATTTATATTATATGTGCTTCAAAGAATAATCTTCGTTTCTCTCCAGAATTATATTTAATATTCAAAGTGCTATAATGAAAAATATGTTTAATTAATTAATTTACCGATTTTTAGTTCTGGATATTCCTTTTCACCGATTTTGTATTTTTTTATTCGGGAACACTTCGGTTATCTTGATTCTTGTCATAGTATACCGGATACCATACATACCGGTACGACGGGTCCGGCGCGCTCGGGGTTTCTGATTAATGAAAACGATATATTTTATTGTTTTCAATACACAGACTTGTACTTCCCAATTTCTTTAAAAGCATTTGCTCGTGCTCATGAGTAAATCTAAGATATCCGCAGAATGGAAGAAACGTGTGAAGTGCGAATATATGAGACTACGACAAATAAAGGTAGGCTTTATACATGAATGATGAGACAAAAGAAAATTTATCGTGAGCATTTTGTATGTTATCATTGAATTTCAGCGTTTCAAACGCGCAGACGAAGTCAAGGTGGCATGGGCACGCAATTTGAGATTGATGTCTGAAGCAATTGAAGCCCGTGACAACGAGAGCAATGAAAGAGGACGAAAACCGTTTTGGCCGCCCCCAGCACCAACTTCTAACCATGAAATTCTCATGAAGAGGGCTGAAGTCACATATACAGATGGTGACAATTTTTCACTATTAAATATAAATGAACTGCTCCAGAAATGTTTGTTGTGGCATTTTGTTATTCATCAATGTTTTTGGTTATTTACAGCCTATGGTGTTGTAACAACCCAACAAGCGCCGATATGTATAATAAACTCTGTCAATCCAATCCCTACCATGTATACTTGGGCACCAACTCAGAAGAATTTCATGGTAGAAGATGAGACTGTTCTGCACAACATCCCATACATGGGCGACGAGGTCCTGGATCAGGATGGTACATTCATCGAGGAGCTCATAAAGAACTACGACGGGAAAGTGCATGGTACATCTGCTTAACACCATTACTTTTGTCTGTGGTCTGAGCCATAATGCGTGAGGGTAATTTTTATATTGCTTTATATGAAAGATATAAAGCAATTAAATAAAAAATTAATGAATGATGAAAAATTATGAAAGTTTGGCATTAAAGTAAATTGCATCTAACTTGAAACTATCCTATAAGTATTTTAACACATTGTAGTTTTGGTCTGTTAGTCTTGTTATTTTGTTTGATTACCAACTTCAACTAAAGAATTCAACTTGAATTCCTCAAATTATACACCAACAGTTAGTAGTATGTCAATCTATTATTATTGAGAAACTCAGCTTAGGAAGAATGAATGCGTTTGCAAACACATTATTTTTACTATTATTCTACCAATGGTCCTGTCCACAGACTTACACAAGAATAATACATATTGGTGTGTGGTGCACACATCTGAGCTTGTACAGTTTTGGAAGCTGCCTTTGCCAATATTCAAAAATCCACATTATGATAAATGTAAATTCATGTAATCTAAATTTATAATACTCTCCATGAGTGCAAAATGTATGTTATTTGTTTATTTACAATGCAAGCAAGATTTGTTTATTTATTTACTGATATCAAAGTTTTATTTATGAATTTATTTATTGATATCAGAATTGAGTTTAGGAATAGTCACTTGCTTTACATAAGACTTAACAAAACACAACTAATCACTTAATATGGATGAGTTACTTGCATAAAATCATTATATAATCCTTTTCTACATGCTTGCCAACAAACTTTTTACCCATGATAATTAAAAGCCTATAATGCCAGTCCACTGTCACAACTTAATAGGTCAATGGCTATTTATATTTCTTACAGGTAATGTTGTTTGAAAATGAGATTTTAATTATAATCAGTAATATATGTACATAAAGAAATTAAGTTGTCACAGGCCTTCGCTCACATTTTCACGCTTGTCGTGCTTATATCACTATTCATAGATCTGGCGATTTATATAAGATTTGAAAAGTCTTTAACCCATTGAATGTTGACGGAAAATCTGTGACTGACAGGAATGGATTTTATTTATTAAATACAGTCAAAACCGGATATAACGACATTGAAGGGACCATATAACTTCAGACGTTATGTCGGATAGTTGTTATAAGTAATATACACAAGTATGTAGTCATATTAATTGTCATGTGTATGTTTAGAATTTTTAAATATTTACCTTTATGTAGTATGGGTATAAGTTATGCTTATGAACATGTTTTCAAATAAAATGTAGAATAAAGAAATAAAAATGTTTATTCTGAAAAGACTTATATACATATATACTAAGTGTAGTCTATAAGCTGTACTCAGCTTAAAATATTCCTTCACAGATTGGAATAAGTTAAATTATAAGTTAGTCGCTAAAGCTGATGAATATTGATAATGTTTCGTCGTTTTAAGCGATATGTCGCTGTATCCGATGTTGTTATAGGCAGTATGATTATTTAATTGTTTCTATAGGGATTCGGCCGGAACCTTGCCATTCGGTCGTAATAACCGATCCGTCGTTATAAACAATGTCGTTATATTCTGTTTCAACTGTATGTGTGTTTACATGCACTTAGAATCTGCATATGAAACATGCTGTGTTTTACTCAATGCCTCAGACTTTATTTAAGCATCAAGAGGTTAACCTCTTAACCCCTAGGGTTAACCTAGGGTTAACCCTAGGGTGCTGTAAAGAAACATATTTGTTTGCCACAGGTGATAAAGAAGGTGGCTTCATAGATGACCAGCTGTTTGTCGCGTTGGTAAATGCACTAATGTCTTACCAGACCAAGGAGGAAGTGGCTGAGGAGCGACGGGAGAGAGAGAAAGAAGCAAGGGAAGCTCGTCTTTCTAAGGAGGAAAAAGACAAAGAAAAAGAGGTCAGAAAAGTACTTACAATATTTTTTCTTCTTTTGACTATCTGATTTCTTTCCCTTTTTTCTATAAGACAGCTCCCATACTAATGATTAGGATCTTTGTTGCAGGGGACTTTACAAGCATTAACAGAGAAAAAGTCTACCAAGACACAAGATCTTATATTTGTGCATTAAACAAATAAATGTCCTGTGTAGAATTTGAACCCACAACACCGCTAAATGCAACAGAAATGGTTAGGTGACCTGTTGCACGCTGCACAACGAGTACTGCCAAATTAGACATTTGTCTCATAGCTTAAGCTAATGCTTACAGTTGTACGTCCATATGTGTAATACCCAGATTGGGCAGTGTTTTTTAATGCAGCATGGCATCTGTTATGTGAGCCTTATGTGTTACATATTACACATATGGACATACAACTGTAAGCATAAGCTTAAACTAAAGTTTAGACATAGATTTCATAGTCATTCAGATATCAAACATGATACTTTATACAAGTCATATTATATCATGATTAAGACATAACATTGTGTCAATATATTTTGCAATACCAGTGTGATTACAGTTCCAAATCCACCATCAGGTGCACTGCCAATAATACGATCAAATATTATACTATAACTAGACCATAAGATCAGTGTGTAACACACTGGACTACTTAGTACATTTGTTAGTATGTATTGTCTGTTTGTTTGATTAATTTTCTAATTATTCAAACTTTATGGCAATTTCCAGAAAGATCAAGACAAAGATAAGGGCAAAGAAAAAGATAAAGACAAGGAGAAGAATAAAGAAAAGGACAGGGATAAAAATAAAGATGCTGAGAAAGACAAGGATAAGAGTAAAGATACAGATAAAGATGTAGACAAAGATAAGGAAAAAAGGGAACCCAGTAAAGAGAAGGAGGACAAATTGCCAGCTTTTATAGAAAAGAAAGCACAGATGGCCAATGAAAAGCAGTTCCCAATATTCACAATATTTCAAGCCATCAGCATCCAGTTTCCTGACAAAGGTTCTGCTCAGGAACTCAGAGAGAAGTTAGTTGCGATTTTTATTGCTTGCTCTTACTTTTGCACAGATAAATATTTCTATACCAAATAATGTAAAATAGAGTTTTGTCTATTTATAACCATTTCACAACTACCAAACAGAAGAGATTTTTATGAAGTTTAGTTTGTATATATTATGTAGCTCTTTCTAGTTTTCTAGAAAGTAGATGCTACTTGTTTTCAAGGAATCATAATCATAGATTATTTTAATATTGACAGCCAAATTTGTGTAGTGACATCAAATTATTACGCAAAGTATTATAGGATACCAATAAATTCTCATTGTTACACATGGCTTGTCTTCTATTATTCTAAGTCCTAAACTTAAAGTTTCAATATAACTATGTGTCTTCAACAAAATAACCATTGTTTCTATATGCCATCATCCCAACGTCGACTTAGGAATTAAATGTTATTCCTAAGTCAACGTTGGGACGCCGGTGACGCCGACCAATTAAGTTCACTGGGAAGCCTTTGTCCTTAGTTATGATCAAATAATATCAGCCCTGTATATACTGCCCCCATGCTGGGCACGGGCCTCGTTTCAGTATGAGAAGGTTTAGGCCATATTCCACCACGCTAAGCCAATGCGGGTTGGCAGACTTCACACATCTTTGAGAACATTGTTGAGAACTCCCACACATGCAGCTGTCCTCACGATATTTTACTTCACAGTTGAAGCGTGCGATGATTATCTCTTTAATACGCACATTACCTCGAAAAGTCGGAGGCCTTGGGATTGAAACCGAGTCCTCTGCGTAGTTAGCAGTCCAATGTGTACCTAGTATTACATTGGAGATAATACAGACCCATTCTTTGCTAAGCAATAGTGATTGTTCCGCAGATACATCGAGCTGACGTCCCGTAGCGACCCAAACGCGTTGCCGCCGGAGTGCACGCCCAACATCGACGGGCCGCTGGCCGAGTCCGTGTCCCGCGAGCAGACCATGCACTCGTTCCACACGCTGTTCTGTCGCCGCTGCTTCAAGTACGACTGCTTCTTGCACCGTAAGTACTCACTTGATAATACTAACGCGTATTAACATTGTAGCAGGCAGGTATTTACAAATGTGTTTTACTATCACTTTACAGTCTTACTTGATTAAAGCTAACTTAACCTTTCAAACCACGGCGGCACACCGGTAGCCGGGCACAGTAGATTTTTAATGATGTCTGGTTTTCTAAGACTTGACAGATTAATCGGCGACATCTTAAGTGAAGATGGCGCAACGAACTTCAATTCTATAGAACGCTAGCATACAAGCTAAAACTAGCCAACAACACAGGTTGAGAAGCTATAGTAATTTAATAAATGTTGTTTACCTTCTACTAAGCACTCCTAACGACTCATTTTTTGCAGGGTCGCAACGCACGCGTGTTTCAAGTGTGCATAAGACCGCTTGCCATAAGATGGATGTTATGGTCTTTTGCCACATATAATTTCGAATGCTAAATAAAATATTTTTATCATTGTATTCTCTTAATAATAGTAATTAATAGGAAAGGATAATAACAAAGTCTTAAGTAACCAATAGATATAGGGTAGATACAGACTTCTGATATTCTTAATATGTATAATTAATAGTACATGCTAAGAATATCCATCATAAGAGAATCCCACCAATTGTTGTATTATATAAAGAAATGTATGTAGTTCACAGACTATTTGCAAGTTTAGTTAGTTTCTACATAATATATCTTATTGTAATATTTACTTAAGTATATTTATGTATAGGTATAAATATTTACACATTATATGTATATTCAAAATGTTTAACAGTAAAATCCACTTCCAATATATAAAATTATGCTTTTATATTTAGATATCTACTATATTATAAAATATATAAAGAATACAATAATAAGTAGATGTATGTAATATTTGACTGCTATAATGAGGCAAATTATATCTCTATTGACTCCACTGCTTGCTAAAACCCTCTCTCGTTTACTTAGCCTAAATATCAATCTTATATTATGTCAAATATATTAATGTATATTTAGGTAAACACGTTCTTTGTTTGATTGCACGAATTTACGTAGAGTATTATATATTATAACTATATAGATACATAAATTGCATCTATGGAATATTACGGTTGAAGTGTATACTTTTTTAACGAGGTACATCTTTCATTAATTGTTAGGGCTACCATACCTATATTAATTATGTTGAAAACAAAACCGATATTGTTTCCGACCTTAATTTATTCCTTTCTTCAGTCCTTTTATCGACAAAATACGAATATCTCAAGTTGAATGCTGATGGACACATATCACATTTAACTTTCGACAATCATCTACAGTGTAGATTCCGATTCTACCGCTCGGCAATTTTAATCCGAATATTTGGCTCGTTTCTGTCGTACGATATTTGGCCAGTGACTAGAGTGGTGACGCAAGCTAGTCGGGTACGAGATTTGACTCATTATCGTGGTCATATTATACTAGGGGCTGACTAGTGTGTTATTCTGTTCGCAATCAGGAGGTCAGGCGGCAGGTAAGGCCGTTACAGACAACCACATAACCATCGATATTATTATTATTATTATTATGATTTCTGCTATTGTACACTTGATTCATCTAAAGAAATGGTTATTCAAAATATACATTATTGCATCTAGAGATGTATCGATTGGAGGTGAAAATGGAATTTGTCAAAATTCATGCTGATTATTATGAATGTAATATAATATTGGCCTAAATAATTGATCTACTCACGTATCTGCCAATCTTCACAGTGTGTTGAGCCGCATTTTGTTAGACTATCTCGTGTAAATACTTAAATTGTGTGGGTCTTATTTATTTAGGAGAGCAACCCACTGTATCAACCTATAAAAATTGAAGTAGAATAAACTGCTATATTAATCACCTATCTTTCGATTGTATTAGCTTGTCAAGGATTTGACGTAGCCATTAAAATAGTTACTTCAAAACTGCATTCGGTGTCTTGCCTTTGTGCTGAGTGTGTTTTGTATAAAGCGGAAATACGTTTCAGTTACAATATTACACTTTACGTTTACGTCTTTACGTTTCGAAGTACGTATGTATTAAGATTTGGAAGCAATATTATATTGCAAATTGGATAACATTCTAAACCTTGTTATCCAATTTGCATTGTTACGCTTACCTGACCAGCAATAGGTGAATTCGGTATTGCCAACCTTTTTCTATTGCCATCTCTGTAGTGGAGTGTATTGAGTTCCTCTTCTTAAAGATTAAGACGTACATTTAACTGTTGGTTTCGATCTCTCTCAAGCTACGTGTGTAGATGTATAAAATGAATATTAAACAATACATCTCTAGTATAATATTCATAAATATTGTTTTGCACACATTACTCCATGAAGTCGTCTAATTTGATAAACCATTTACAATAAAAAAAACCCAAACACTGCCTGTTCGTATCATTTGCTCATTCATGTATTATATTATTTTATTCATGTATGTTATAGATACACATTTTTTAATTCACATATAATATATACAATTAAAAAAACTATGTGTCGTAATCTTTAAAAATGTGATTGAGCAGTTTTCTTATATGTGTCGGTATGCAGAAATTTACTAAATGTAATAATATCTTTATTATTAGATTCTATATGCTAAAATTTATACGAAACACAAACCACTCCACCGAAATGTAGAACCAAAAGATCTATAATGGTTGACCAGGATTATATAGCGTATCATCAATCTATGTTCGTCGTTCGTTTGTGAAACACGATTCTGGTTGGTCTTACATCCAAAGAGTAGTAGACATTTTTTTAAAACTTTCTAACTCGGCACGGTCGTACGTCGGCGAGCAGCCGAGTCGCCCGACCACTCCTTGTACAGGCCTAGTCTTATGACGACTCAGGCGCTGAAATCGACCAAGTTTGGTATGAAGCTTCACAGACGTTTGCAACACTCGACCAAACAAGTCGCTCCTATGTTTAAGCAACCCTTCGGCAAGCTGAAGTCTGCAAACGACCCACTGTAAATGCACCAAACGCCCAACAATTCTTAATCTTGGTTGGTTAATACTTTCGCAGTAAATTGGCAATCTGGTTGTTTTGTTTACTTGTAATGAGCTAGGTATGCCTACTGCGCAGATACATGCGAGAGCCATATAATCTTGGTACCACAATGCAATTTATTGTACTTGTCCATAACATACTTCGTTTTTATCTCTGCTCAATTATATTTTTGTTGTTCATTATATGTTTTAGTTAGTAATGTTGAACATATAGTGTGACCTATGTGTGTATGTAACAGGTTTGCAGGCGTGTCATCCGGGGCCCAACTTGACGAAGCGTAAGGGGCCCGATCTAAAGCCCTTCAATGAGCCTTGCGGACCCAATTGTTATATGCTTTTGGTAAGTACAACGATCTTTATTTAAAACATGTAAACAATTTTATGTATGCTAACTATACCTATCGTTCGGCAGTTTTAGTAATCATATAAATCTTCATGACTGCTTCGTCCCTTGGTCTCTTAGATCTGTAAGGACATTTTTAGTAGCATGGTGATTTTAAATGTGCCTGATAAAGGATAATAGAATCGCTTTCTATTACATGGGACATGAGAGATAGCAGGCAAAATGTAGATCTAATATAATACTATCTACCTCTTCTATTATTTACTTATTTATTTATTCAAACACATTTATAATATCTTTCTTATCTTTTAAATATACATCTATACTAATACTAGATATTCCCGCGGTTTTACCCACGTTTATCGTCACTGCGCCACCCCCGTGAGTCGTAGCGTGATGTTATATAGCCTATAGCCTTCCTCGATAACTAGGCTATCCAAAACTAAATAACTAAAAACCAAATTTTTCAAATCGAACCCGTAGTTCCTGATATTAGCGCGTTCAAACAAACAAACTCTTCAGCTTTATAATATTAGTATAGATCAGAGGTTCCCAGACTTTTCTTTTCATAGACCATTTTCAAAATTTAGCTGGTTCCGGTGGACTCCCTGCAGCTACATTTCTATCATATTCTTTGGCATTCATATTTATATTGGTGAAGAAAGAACTTTTTTTCCTTTTTTTAGGCATTCTTTATTGAAATCTCGGTAGGTTTCGAGACCACTGGTACTGAATATGGAATATGCAAGTTTTTACAAGTAACAGTCGCTGAGCTTCTTAAAATATTATCTGCCTACAGTGATAGGTGAAAGTCAAACCAACATTTTAATTCTTCATTATCGAAAGCAAATAAATTTTCGAGGACCTCCGTTTACGTATTGTGGACCCATTTTTTGTCAAGCCTACGTGGACCCCCGTCGAGTCTCCCGTGCACCCCTGGAGGTCCACCTAGACCACTTTGGGAACTAATGGTATAGATTACAAAACTGAAGAATTTGTTTGTTTGTTTGAACTCGCTAATCTCAGGAACTACTGGTTCGATTTGAAAAATTCTTTTAGTGTTGGATAGCCTATTTATCGAGGAAGGCTATAGGCTATATAACATCACGCTACGACCCACGGGGGCGGCGCAGTAACGATAAACGCGGGTAAAACCACGGGAACATCTAGTAATATAATATAAATAAGACAATAAAATAAAAAAACGATGTTATGTAACAATATTATAAGTATCTTAATAATCGATAGTGATGCCAATGTTTACCGGTGTAGCTCTGCAGGAAATCCTGAGTTTAACGTCCTTTTAAAACTTAGTAAGCTTACGAGAGGCTGATAATGAAAATTACAATCGAATATCGACTATTAGGCGATACTTGATATGTTTTATTATGCTACACATATACTATTATACAGTGTGTACCAGAAGTCGACGTCAAGCCTGAATTAGGTAACAGGCTAAGTTATAATAGCTATCAGCATCATATTTATTTATTAAATTTTGTTTTGTTTTGTATTCTCGAATAATCCTTGTTTAAGCTCTCAATTTTAATAGATTATTCGAGATTATATAACAAAAAAAATTACTTGCTAGCGTGGTGGACTATAGCCTAACTCTTCTAACACTGAGAAGAAGCCCGTGCTCAGCAGTCGGACAGTTTAATGATATTATTATTATTTATTCGAGATTACATAACAAAAATGTAGTACCAGGAGTGAAAAAACCGTCAGAGGGTGTAGATCATTTGTATTTTTTTTAATTGAATATAATTTTAAATATACGTAAATTTTTTTTTCTTATGTCATATGTCACTTAGCCTGTTACCTGATTCCGGCTTGACGTCGACTTCTGGGCCGCCCTGTATACTAGATACGTATATACTGTACCGTCTTTTATTGATCCAACATCGAACGAAAGAGGATCTATTTGGGCCGTACCATTTATCGCCGATAATGAACTAATAAATATCGAGCAATCGTCAAATCGATTTGATGTAGTAGGAATTCTTAATAGACATTTCCAATTTCATTTTACTCACCATTGGCATTCATCACGTAAGTGTGGTACTTACTCAAACTCATGGTATAGCTATTAAGTGTGTGATGTGCCGGCGCCAGGAGGGCATGCGCGAGAAGCTGGCGCGCGAGGCGGCGGCGGGCGCGGGCGCGGGCGGCGCGCTGGACTCGCCCAACGACGCCTCCTCCGAGGACAGCAACGATAGCAACCGCTTCCTCAAAGGTACCCCACACGCCTCGAGCCTAACCACTCACTTACATTTACTACCGGTTTCTACAAGGCAACTTATTAGAGTTCGAAAAAACACTTATACGAAAGCTTTGTCCGTCCGTCTGTCTGTTATACAACTTTCAACTCAAGAACCGTAAAAGCTAGAGACTCAGCATAGTCGATATACCTCCGAAATGACTATGTCCTTTGACCGCTGACCTCAAGGTCACGTGATACAATTTTTTCGAACTCTAAGATTTACGGCAATTCATTGCCGTTTCTCATTTGTATTTTTTAAAAGTCAACTTCCACACTGGCAATAATTCCTGTGTCGCGGGAGAATTTACAACTGACACAAATAACACCCAGACTCGAAACAACCATTTGTGGATCACACAAATTTTTGTCCCGTGTGGGAATCGAAACCACAACACACGGCGCGGCAGCAGTGGCGAGGCGACCACTTAAAGCACTACGCCATCCGTGCAGTCAGATTGTAGCAAAGAAAGTTGTTAAAAGCCGGTCAAAACCATGTCGACTGACGTGATTGGCTGTCTGAATTAGCAACAGCCAATCGAATCACTTTATCTGGTGAATTCCGATGTCAAAATAAGGTTATTTGACATGAGTATGATTTTAAAATCGTCTAGTAGTCTTTCAGAAATCATAGAGCGGGCCCACAATCTCACAAACAATGATATGTGTATTTTATCTCCAAATCAGATATTTTGTAGATAATAAATACATTTAATAAAGAAAATATAAAGATTACCATGAATTTTTGACGACCGCTAGTCATTTCATTTCTTCTTCATTTACAAATAATCAACATTCAAAGTTATTAGAAACTTATAACGCCATATAATCTTAAGGCCGCATACAAGCAACTTATCATTCCAGTTTTTACACCCACAGACAAATCAATGACAAGTGTTTAATAATTACCCCGAACTCCATCCTCATACGAACTGTAATCTTCAACTGACACGCCGTCACACATATAACCCACCCATTATCCAGAGCTGATGCAGTGGACCTGGATCCATTGCTTTATGGCCAGCCAGCTATGTTTCATGATTTTACATATCCACGCTACTCCACAGATGTTACAGAAAAGTTAGATACAAAAAGATCTGATGTTGGTGCAGGTAGCAACAGCAACTCAAGCAATAGCAACTGGAGCTCGAAAAGCCACAACAATCCACAGAGCGACGCCCCGCCTGAACCCACCGAGCCAGCTTATAATACTCTTGGTAAATATATTGCTTCTTTTTTTCACTAGCCTCTACATGTATATTTTCCTATCTCTTTCTATCTTTATTAATTTACGTCTATACTCATAATCATTCAATCACCTGCACCATGATATATTATTCTATATAATTATAGGATTTAGGCATTATATGTGACAGAGCTACGGATATTTCAGCCAGACTGCTTTTTCGCTAACGCGGATATTTTTTTACTAAATCGAACAATCCGAATTAAACAAGGTCCAAGGTAATTACTATAAGCTGTCCAGCGAGACTAGATTGTTTAAACAACATTGGAATTTTTTAATGAGCAGATATTTTATAGTATGCTAATTGTGCTTCGAACATATTCAACTACTAAAGGTATGGTAACATATTGAATGCATTCATAGTTCATTAATTTGGTCATCGTTTTGTCGTCCTAATAACGTGTTTATCCTAGTCCTAATAAATCGAGTAGGAGAACGCCATAGCAATATTTCTGCTAAGTTCTATATACAATTTAAAAAAGAAATAACTGTCAACTTAATCAAATATTAACGTAGAAAACGTATTTAATTTTACACCTATAAACTGTTACATAGTATATTATACAATAATATATACATTTAAGTTTTACCATATAAACTAGGTATATCGTGCAAGTAGCTAAATGTATCTTAATTTCAACCAAATTGCATTTCATACAAATATTCTACATTAAATTTGGCTTCAATATAGTTATATTTTGTTAGGTTTGACAGTGGGCGACATAGATTCTGAATGGACGGGATCTGATCAGTCGCTGTTTAGAGCTCTGCATAAGGTGTTCGTTTCCAATTACTGCGCCATCGCTCAGCTCATGCTCTCCAAGACTTGTCAGCAGGTATAGTATTAAAACACGCTTTTATTAACATTATCATTATGTACATACAGTACCCGGCGATAAACATTGCACATCGACCTTTGGAAAGAGACAATCGGCTAATTTCGGCTTCGTAGAGCGTTATCTCTGTCGCACACTACCTATGTGACGTTTTGTCAGTCGTTGTTCAAGTGCGATAGAGTGCGGTTGCGTCCAGTTCAAAATATATATTTAGAATTGTTAACACCCCCAAATTTAAATAATTTAAAGTTGTACTATGGCATCTCTAGGAAAAAGAAGGAAACCTTTACGAGGTCAGTCACGCGAAATTATCTACAATGTTTATAAATATATTGTTACCGAAGCTGACAGATTTAAAAAAAAATGAAGATGAAAATGTAAATTATTATTTTAAGAAGGTTCAAGAGCGAGTTGCAAATGCCACTGGAATTTCAAGAAGAACTTTGAACAATATATTAAACGAAGTCAGTACTGAAACACATTCTACTGAAATTAAGTTCAGCACTCCAAAAAAAAGGAGACCAAAAAAGCATTTTCGATTGGATATGGACGATTTTGATTATGATGTTGTTCGAAGAATGGTGTATGATTTTCACTTACGATTTAATGAACTGCCAACAATAAAATCATTAAAAGCTAAATTATCTGAAGCGATTAATTACAATGGGTCTGAAAAGACGTTGAGAAAAATACACGAGATGGGATTTCGGTTCACTAAAATGGACGAAAATATTATAAATATGAAAATATTTAGTCGGTTATTCCTTCGCCTGCAATATGTGCCGTTGTTTATTTGCCAGCAGCTTTATCGGCGAAAATCCTACGGGGACGCATGCTAAGTAAAATGTATCAAATGTGGTCATAGTCTGTGTGTCAAGTTTAACATATTCAAAAGTTTACGCGTGATTGAGTAACTTGAACTGTACTGTACTTTCATGTGTATTATATAAGTACTACCACTACGGTCACTACCTTATTTTCTTTCTTTTGCCAGGTGTACACGTATTGGATCAATACTGGTCAAGAAGAGTGTCGGGTAGAAGCTGAGCTGACTCCGCCGCGCAAGAAGAAGAAGAAGCATCGCTTATGGTCCGTGCACTGTCGCAAGATACAACTCAAGAAGGATTCCGCATCACATCATGTGTGAGAGATTTTAGAAAAAAGTTTTTTATCTATTACGATTAATATTCGGTTCACGCCTTTAACGAAATCTGCTTGCTAGTTGACAGAGCGGCAAGAGGCATTTTATTCTTTGACTAGCATATTTCCAAAGAACAGACAAAAAATAATAATCACATTTCTACAAACTTTTGTGTTAATATTATATTTATATCGGGTAAATCTTTGTGAAACCCTGTTTGCTTCCTATTGTGCAGTTACAATTACACACCATGCGACCACCCGAACCAGCCGTGTGACAACATGTGCCCCTGTCTGCAGTCGCAGAACTTCTGCGAGAAATTCTGTCAATGCAGCAGCGACTGTGAGTAAAGAATTTTTTAAATACATCTTCTGCAATAGGAATTATTTATGTGTCGCGGGCTTTTAAAAACATTCAAACGATGGACACAAATAACACTCAGACTAACTACTATTTATGGACCAAACTAATTTTAAATCCGTATGGGGATCGAATCCATAATATTTGGTGCAGTGACAATGCCGAGGTGACCATTTAAACCACTACGACATCCGTGCAGACTATTTTTTACTCTCAATAATATAAAAAAAATAATTAAACTCCTTAAGAAAAAAGACAAGATGAAACAGCGTTAACATTCGTAAGTACAAAAACACAAACATGCATAATATTTATATCAATTAATTTTGTAATCTCTCTGTAAAATGTGAATTATCTATAGATTTAGTTATAATATAGTGGTTGACTGTAAAATTTGTAAGATCATATTATGTTCACTTAGTTTATTTGTTAAAGATTTCTAACAAAGGAATATACAACAACATACGAGTACATTATAAAGCAATAATTAAGTGCTTAGCGTGTATAGTCCCTCAATAACAAGAAACCACAGCTTGCAAATTGCAACTAAACTAACAAACTTAATTAAAGAAATAAACATGGAAAACATAAAACATAAAATTTTCAAACATAAAATTCTGCCTCTAGGGTAAACTTTGGAGTAAAACAATAATAGCTTATTAGATAATAGAGTTATATAAAATATGTACAAATTTAATTAAGAATAAAAAAATAAGTGTATGTAAAACTAAGATAACAAATTGCGAAGACACGTTTTAAATTGTATCAAATTGTTACTTATGTCTAGGTCGGTGTTAACAGAAAGTGCATTGTATTGCCTACAGAGCCTGGATACAGCTGCGTAGTGTCCAAGATTTGTTCTTGAGCGAGGAATATGGAAAAGCTTGTTTGTGTTAGGTCTTGGAATACGAGTCGGAATATTAATTTTGAATCTATTTAAGAGAGGTTTGCAGTCAGTTGTTCCATTTATTATTTTATGACAGCGTCCGACAATTTACGGCGGTTAGATAGAGTGTTCATGCGGAAGTGTTTCAGGCGACCTTCATAATTATTTACGTTTTGCAGTGAGTGGTCCCGGTAAGTGAGATGGTAGAGAAATCTCTTCTGGACCCGTTCAAGATGCTTGATGTAGATGTCATAATGACCGGGCACGCCACGATCGTGGCGGTAAATCCCGTGTTTGAGGAGTAGCTGGACAGGCGGCATGGCGCCCTCACCTTCCGGCTGATACAGGTAATGACTGGCCACGGTATCGTATACGCCGGCAAGAGACGCCCGGTTGTCACCACTGCGGCGACTGCCGCGACGTTATTGAGGACACGGCGCTGCACACTTTGGCGGTTTGCCCCGCCTGGGCATCGCAGCGCCGTGAGTTGATCGCGGTAGTCGGATTGGTTGCCCTCTCGCTCCCGGCCGTAGTTCAGTCTATGGTCCGGAGTGAGAGGTCGTGGAACGCCGTCGCTTCCTTTTGTGAGGAAGTCGTTTCCATCAAGGAGGCGGCGGAGAGGAAGAGGTAGCGTTTAAATCCTCTCCCCAACCGCAGAACCGGGCGCCGGAGGGCGCGAGATGACCTCCAGCCACCCTGAGGATTAACCTGGGGGTGGTGGGCTTTGTGGGCCTGCCCGCCATCCGTTCAGCATCAGGTACGAGAGGCGGCGTGCGTGTTCCCACGCGCGCCTCTGTATCGAGTCCGTCTCCCCTCTAGAAGGGGGGAGGGGGGGTAGGGGGGTAGTAGGGTTTGGGAGGGGGGGGGGGTGTTTGGCCTTAAAGGTAGCCCTCTTCGTGTAGGGGCCTGCCGTTTCATACGGCGGGCCGAAACCTCGGCGGGGTCGCGACCGCATGTGCAAGTGATTCGCGCGGCCCCGTCGATAGTGGTTTTGTCGACGAACACCGTGGTAGGTTTAGTCGGTATTCCGGGAGGTAATTTATTCTTATTCCATCTTTCTTTTACCCCGGCGAGTCCGACACAACCCCTCCGCCCGCCCCCCGCGGAGGGGTACGCGCCACGTACTGCCCCAAGTTAAAAAAAAAAAAATGTCATTATGAGGGTTACACACGACAGAGTTTTATACTAGGATTGGGCGAACTTATGTGCTGTAGAGCAATGTTTTGGTTGATGGTTTTTTTAAATTCTTTACAGTTACGCAGAACAAATCCTAGTATTTTAAATCCCTTAGTGGCGACGTCAAGACAATGAGCATCAAATTTCTTTTTGGCTGTCTAAACGCCCACGTAGTTTGTTCACCTTTGTGAGAGAAACATCGTCAATGTGGTAAGTGTTTGGGACTGCGGTTTTATTTCGGGTGAATTGTATGTACTGACATTTATTGATATTTAAGACCATGTTATTTTCTTGACACCAGTGCGTTAATCTGTTCAAGTCTTCTTGTAGCAAAGCTTGGTCTCTTACATTTTGGATGGGCTTCATAAATTTTAAATCATCGGCAAAAAGGGAGAAACTTGAATTTTGAAAACATTTTGCAATAATGAATTAATGAATACATTAAATAATACTGGAACTAGGTGTGATCCTTGTGGTACTCTTGAGGTAGGGGTGTAGTTTGTAGAAGAGTAGCCATTAATCACAACCGAAGAGCGTCTATTGGTTACGTACGATTCAAACCATTTGATAAGATTACCGTCTATTCCAACCTCAGCAAGCTTCCTGATAAGAAGGAGATGATCGACTTTATCAAATACTTTGCTGAAGTCAGTGTATATGGCGTCAACGATAATGCGGTTTTCCAGGTGATCTGTTAAAGAAGCCACAAGGTTCAGAAGGTTTGTTGCAGTTGACCGAGATTTCATAAAGCCGTGTTGGTAATCAGTAATATGCTGCCTAAGATGCCATGTTAGGTGTTTAGTCACTAAGTTATTATTATTATTAAATTGCTACACCTAAATTATTAATATCGAAATACAGATGACAGGTTGTCCAGCCATACAAATAATCAGGCCAGGTCTTAAAATATTAAATATTCCTATTTTATTTTTCTTACTTTATGATAGCCTAAAGCGACCTACTAAGCCCATCGATGATTTTAGGTAATAAAATCGATAAAAATAAAACCATAAAAGGGGAAAGAATGCAACCTTGCGGGGACACCAGATTCAAGGATACACCAATTCGATACTAACGTACATCGATTGCTGACATTCTTAAATATATTAGGAAGCGAATCAATCCATTGCTTTAAAAAAGATTATAAGATAGCAGAGAATTAATAGTCCGATGTCATGATTAAGTATCGACGGCTTTTGAAAAGTCAACTAATAACTGATGGTGGGTTTTATTATCCTGTAAAGGAGAATGTTCCTTGTTTGTATGGATTCCAGTATCGGTTTATATTGGTATACATATTTTTTGAGTCGAGATGAAAGTTACCTCATATTAGATAGGGTATAAAACAGTTACCCTAACTTTTAACTTTATCTTAGATGTTAAAAAATCATCAGTTATGTGTAATAAAATTAATATTTTTAATATCACTATTCATTTAAGGTGTGTCCAAACATTGAGCAGCAAGAGCGCGGCAGCAACACACTGCGTATACAGGACACATTTCTGCCGCGCTCTAGTTAGGACGAAGCCGACGAATGTTTGCGCGGCACACCTAACACACGCCGCGCGTTTCAGTTGGCATCAGAACTAAAATGAAAGCAGTTGCGTGTATCGTAGCTCTGCTTGATATTAAAAAATTGCGGAGAAGGACTAACAAAAAATATTTTTATGAGGAAATGCTGGATGAAACCACTTTATCAGCGGAGGATAGGATTATTCTTGTCATGTAAAAAGTGAAATGCCTGTATAAGCAAACCATTTCGATGTGTACGACTTGTTTCTGCAAGAAAACAATATGTACCCACTTAGTTTAAAAAAAACTAGACAACATCGTTCTAGTTCTAGTAGTTTGTAAACTGACGAGTAACAATTGCGTCATGAGTATAGTAAGTAGGTCTAGATTTACACCAATGTAAACTATACCATAGTTATATTAATTATTAAAAGATTTAAACTAACCCTATCCAGTTGTATTGCTTGTTTTTCTCTGTTCCTTTCTCGCCTATGGGAACTTAAGACTTTTCATTTTAGACTTTAATTCCTTCTTGGGAATATCAAAATTGTGGCTATTTCATTCCATAAGCCTTCACGTTTGTTTTTATTATGGTATTCTTGTTGTCGAGGATCCCATAACTCTTTAAAAGATCCATACATTTCAATTAAAGGAATCGATCTTTCGTTGTCCATGTTTGTGCGCAGAAATACGTCCAAACACATTTGTGTTTTATGACGATAGTATTTACTGATGAATGTTTACTAAGAATGTTCGTGCGCGGCATTCGTTCAATCACAGCGCGGCGGGCCGCGCGCGGCAGCCGCGCTCGAATGCCACTCGATGTTTGGACACACCTTAAGAATAAAAGAATAGAATTGTAAAAATTTGTTATATTTCACAACATTGTAAGTTAATAAATCCACCAAATCAAGTTTCCACCCGCAGTGTTGCTCATGTGAAAAGTCATAATATAAGGATTGATATGGCCTCCATTTTGTTTTACTTTTTTAATATCTTGAACCTGGAAATATGTTGTTGCACTTGTTGCCACATTAAGAACATTAATATATCGATTTTAGAAAATATATATTAACTGTTTTCTTCATTTTATATTATTGTTTTGCAAATAATTAACTAGACGATAGTTGATATTAAAAAGTATATGAAAGTATAATTTTTTGTAATTATAATACGTTTTAAATATTTCTGAGTGGGATATTTAAATAACGATTTCTTTATTGCTGGTAACCCTGGTAGCCCTTCAGAGCTGTTTTAAAAACAGTTGTGAAGTCAAAATAAAATCTTATGAATCGTTTCAAATCCTAATTTATTGAAAAATATCGTATAGCTTTTAGAACTTAACACTACAGGCAAATCATGAACAATTTAAAAATAAACGTGGGTTTTCGGAGCATATGTACACTATGCCTAGTTCACTTTCAAGGGTGATATTACGATTGCCCATTATCCTTTGTCAATCACTTTAAGCACTGCGGTAGTTGTGTAAAACATTCCATGTAAGGTTCTGCCATGTAGTATTTTTAAGTTATTGCTGTTTTGTATTTATAAGTAATGCTTATATGATATGAAAAGACGCGTTATTCTGTAGTTTTTAAACTGATCGCTTACAATTTTAGCATCTGGCAGTTCGCATTGTCTTGCGTAAAATATTGTCCGTGATATGGGTCTTAAGTTCAACAGACTTTTTTTATCTGATGTGTCGACTAGTCTATAATTAAAGACAAATACAAAAATATTTTTAGTAGCATCGAATAAGTCTACTTTTTATTGTAGGGCAACATTCATATGCTGCGCTCGAACATAATATAACGTCTTTATTATTATTTTCTTTTATTATTTTTGTTTTTTATTATTGTCAATATACTTTAATTTTATAAATATGAGTATACGTTTTATATAAATACCAATATTATTATTTAGTATAAAACTACTTTTGCCATCTAAGACCTTCTACCTGATTTATTTAAATTGTTGTTTTGTTTTTTGTTATTTTATTTTTAATTGAGTTATGTATGTATGTTACTGCCTACATTAAAATGTTACTGGAAACTGTCCCTTATCATGTCGTGGCGACTTTTAAGTAAAACAACACTTAGCACCTACATATTTGTATATCATGTTTGTAAACCCTGTATAAGTGTATGGTTTGTAGGTTGTCCTAAATAATTAAATACATGCACCAAAATCATGCAGGCTCTGCGAGAATACCAGCGTTGTGGATGTACTGCAACATTGCTGACGCAGGACCTTATTTGTTCTTATACTTATTGATTGTGTTTCCTGTTATCTTATGAGCGTGCAACAAACAAAATTATTTTTCTTTCTTTCTTTCCATTGCCAATTAATTAGATATTTGTTAAGTGATAGTAATGTGATGAATAATTTAAAACGCGAGGGAAACGTTTTGCTGAGGCGCGTGTGTCGTCTCCTTAACCATGAATTACTATAAAACCATCGAGAGAATCGACGGCCAGTGTTGCCTTTGTCTTTAGGTGTCTACTATCGATACTATTAAATTACGAAACTGAATCATCACTCTCCTTTATCTCTCTATGATACATGATAGTAAAAAGTAAGGATGCCCGCAGGCCAGAACCGATTCCCGGGGTGCCGTTGTAAGGCAACGTGCAACACAAAGCAGTGTCCGTGCTACCTCGGCGTGCGCGAGTGCGACCCCGACCTGTGCAGCGCGTGCGGCGCCGACGCGCCCGCGCCCGCCGCGCGCGCCTCCACGCGACACTCCACCCAGCAGCAGTTCTGCAAGAACGTGTCCGTGCAGAGGTACGTAACGTAACTAAACGTGCCACCTCACGTGCGCGAGTGCGACCCCGACCTGTGCAGCGCGTGCGGCGCCGACGCGCCCGCGCCCGCCGCGCGCGCCTCCACGCGACACTCCACCCAGCAGCAGTTCTGCAAGAACGTGTCCGTGCAGAGGTACGTAACGTAACTAAACGTGCCACCTCACGTGCGCGAGTGCGACCCCGACCTGTGCAGCGCGTGCGGCGCCGACGCGCCCGCGCCCGCCGCGCGCGCCTCCACGCGACACTCCACCCAGCAGCAGTTCTGCAAGAACGTGTCCGTGCAGAGGTACGTAACGTAACTAAACGTGCCACCTCACGTGCGCGAGTGCGACCCCGACCTGTGCAGCGCGTGCGGCGCCGACGCGCCCGCGCCCGCCGCGCGCGCCTCCACGCGACACTCCACCCAGCAGCAGTTCTGCAAGAACGTGTCCGTGCAGAGGTACGTAACGTAACTAAACGTGCCACCTCACGTGCGCGAGTGCGACCCCGACCTGTGCAGCGCGTGCGGCGCCGACGCGCCCGCGCCCGCCGCGCGCGCCTCCACGCGACACTCCACCCAGCAGCAGTTCTGCAAGAACGTGTCCGTGCAGAGGTACGTAACGTAACTAAACGTGCCACCTCACGTGCGCGAGTGCGACCCCGACCTGTGCAGCGCGTGCGGCGCCGACGCGCCCGCGCCCGCCGCGCGCGCCTCCACGCGACACTCCACCCAGCAGCAGTTCTGCAAGAACGTGTCCGTGCAGAGGTACGTAACGTAACTAAACGTGCCACCTCACGTGCGCGAGTGCGACCCCGACCTGTGCAGCGCGTGCGGCGCCGACGCGCCCGCGCCCGCCGCGCGCGCCTCCACGCGACACTCCACCCAGCAGCAGTTCTGCAAGAACGTGTCCGTGCAGAGGTACGTAACGTAACTAAACGTGCCACCTCACGTGCGCGAGTGCGACCCCGACCTGTGCAGCGCGTGCGGCGCCGACGCGCCCGCGCCCGCCGCGCGCGCCTCCACGCGACACTCCACCCAGCAGCAGTTCTGCAAGAACGTGTCCGTGCAGAGGTACGTAACGTAACTAAACGTGCCACCTCACGTGCGCGAGTGCGACCCCGACCTGTGCAGCGCGTGCGGCGCCGACGCGCCCGCGCCCGCCGCGCGCGCCTCCACGCGACACTCCACCCAGCAGCAGTTCTGCAAGAACGTGTCCGTGCAGAGGTACGTAACGTAACTAAACGTGCCACCTCACGTGCGCGAGTGCGACCCCGACCTGTGCAGCGCGTGCGGCGCCGACGCGCCCGCGCCCGCCGCGCGCGCCTCCACGCGACACTCCACCCAGCAGCAGTTCTGCAAGAACGTGTCCGTGCAGAGGTACGTAACGTAACTAAACGTGCCACCTCACGTGCGCGAGTGCGACCCCGACCTGTGCAGCGCGTGCGGCGCCGACGCGCCCGCGCCCGCCGCGCGCGCCTCCACGCGACACTCCACCCAGCAGCAGTTCTGCAAGAACGTGTCCGTGCAGAGGTACGTAACGTAACTAAACGTGCCACCTCACGTGCGCGAGTGCGACCCCGACCTGTGCAGCGCGTGCGGCGCCGACGCGCCCGCGCCCGCCGCGCGCGCCTCCACGCGACACTCCACCCAGCAGCAGTTCTGCAAGAACGTGTCCGTGCAGAGGTACGTAACGTAACTAAACGTGCCACCTCACGTGCGCGAGTGCGACCCCGACCTGTGCAGCGCGTGCGGCGCCGACGCGCCCGCGCCCGCCGCGCGCGCCTCCACGCGACACTCCACCCAGCAGCAGTTCTGCAAGAACGTGTCCGTGCAGAGGTACGTAACGTAACTAAACGTGCCACCTCACGTGCGCGAGTGCGACCCCGACCTGTGCAGCGCATGCGGTAACACTAGACTGATAGGCAAATGCAGTGCCGAGCAAATTTAACGTTTGTGCTTTATTTACTTTTTTAGCTCATCCTTCGTATTTTAGTATTTATTCAAATCAACCCTGCCAAAATTGTATTACGTTTTGCCATTATTGTATATTGAACTATGCTTATACCATCCATATTTTTATTTACAGAGGCCTTCATAAGCACTTGCTCTTGGCGCCGAGCGATGTGGCTGGCTGGGGGATATTCCTAAAAGATGCGGCTCACAAGAATGAGTTTATCTCTGAATACTGTGGCGAGATTATATCGCAGGTCAGTTAATTTATTTAATTAATTATAACGGTTGTACACCAATTACAATAATTAAAGATAGGAAAACATGAAACAAACACAAAATTAAAACAAAGATATAAAACAAATAAACAATCATATGGATACCAAGACAGACCATCATTCCTTCCTCTCACAAAATCGCTGACACATATCAAAATATTCGGCCATCCATCCGCAAACAGTTGTTTCCAGCAAAGGTGTTTGAGGGAATCATCCATAAATACATACTCGTACAGGTGGACAAACTCCTTTGTAACGAACGGCTTTAGGCTAAAACGATCAGTGGACTCTAATCTACTCACTCTCGCAGATTACATATTGGCTAGACTAGACCGAGGTTATCAAGTAGATGTGTTGTACTTTGACTTCCGGAAGGCGTTTGATAGGGTTAACAATGACATACTGCTGGCAAAACTTTGCACCTTTGGCTTTGCCCCTGGACTTCTCCGGCTCCTCGCAGACTATCGCCGCGATCGCCAACAGTTTGTCAGACTCGGTATATACGAGTCTAAACTCGTACTGGAGTGAGTCAGGGCTCAATACTTGGTCCTCTATTGTTTTTACTAATGGTTAACGACCTTCCAACCGTTCTCCGACACACCCGATGTTTGCTGTATGCTGAAGATCTCAAACTCTTTACCGAGGTGAAGTCTGACGCAGACTGTCTAGCTCTGCAGCGTGACATTGATGCTGTATTTCAATGGTGCCAGGAGAACAGGATGGAATTTAACGCTACCAAATGCTATGCCATGACGTTCAGTCGCATGAGGCACCCCATAGCGTACAACTATAGAATAAATGGCAGCAGCGTAACTCGTCCAACCACCATTAAGGACTTGGGTGTTACATTCGACCCTAAATTAACATTCCATGACCATATTACTGCGTTGGCGAAAGATTCTTATCAGCGTTTGGGTTTCATCCTTAGAATATTATCCTCACGTTCAAGCTAGAAAGCAGTTTGTGTGTGTGGAATTCACACGAGAGCATATACGCTCTTCTGCTTGAAAAGGTGCAAAAAGCTTTCCTAAGATACCTGTACAAGCGTGTTAAAAACTTCTAAAATACATTAGGTAGTAGTGCTGTTGCCGTTTAGGAATTAATTGACGATTGACATACTGTGTCGTACATGGAATTCTAGAACCCCGACTGAATTCCGATTTTTTACATGTTGAAGGTATTTCCTCGGACGGGTCGTTTAATTTTCTAGCGACAACGGGTGCCCACATTGCGTTAATAATTAATACATTTATTTCCTTCTAGGACGAAGCCGATCGTCGTGGGAAGGTTTACGACAAGTACATGTGCTCTTTCCTCTTCAATCTTAACAATGGTAAGCAGCCATTTTGTCTATTATATGTCGGATAATGATATCCTTGAATAAACTAGTATCCAGAATACTTGATTAGCTTTTTTTTATTAAGAATAAATACGCATGTTTTTCTAGAAGGTTTTTCTTTTTTAAAACGATCACTACTTAGTTACTTACTTAATAGAAGCAGTGAAACAGTTTAATAAAAACAAGGCTAATTGCGACAAATTGAGCACTGAGCACCTTGGGATCCCAGGTCAGACTAAGCCTGTATATGTATCTGAGGCGTTGACATTTAAGAGTCAAAAACTCTTTTATATGGCTCGACTTATTGCCCGAGAAAAAGGTTATTCGTTTTGCTGGACCTCGAAAGGTTTTGTGTATTTACGTAAAGTTGAGGGTGAACGTACGATACGCATTGAGAGTGAGACAGATCTCTCCAAACTTAGGTCAGATAAATGACTGTGTCTTGTATCTTTCTTTTTAAATGTTTTTATTGTGCATATTATTTACTACTTATAATGAATAGTTTACATAATACTTGTCCTCTGAATTTAATATTAGATGTTGCAATACTACATACATGTCAATTAGTAAACCTATACATTTTACACTACACTATTTGCGCTGTAGCATGGTGTGGATGACAGTTGTCTGTATGACGTTGACATCTGTCAGTACCACTAGGGATGTGACGTTATGCAATGCATTTTTTCACTAACGATACTCGCAGCATAAATCTAGTTCTCATTAATAGTGTTATGAAAATTTGTGTGTTATTCAGTTGTGCAGTGTAACTACGTGTATAAACTTGTCAATATACATTTTTTATGGCTTCATAATAATATCTTCGTACTTATATAAAATAATCAAAATCGGGTTTATGATTTTTTTTCGTGATAAAATTTTTGCTCTATGACGCATTGGCGCGGCGGCCATTTTGTTTACCCGTGCGATGCTGTCAGTACGAGTGCTAGCGCCTTGTATGTGACACGTATTTACTGCTATTTCATTGTTTGTTTTCATTTTTGTTAAATTGTTATTTGTTATAGTTTGTTGTTTATTTGTTTAAGTTTGTTGAGTTTGTTGTTATTACCATGCCTAAGCATACAAAAAATACTGTTTTGGGTAATCAGGCCAGGCAGCTTGTTGTTCGCCTTCGAGACTACTTTGAAAGAGAACAACAAAATAATAGACCGTTGTTACCATTGAATCGAATTGTAGAACGAGTAGCCGAAGCTCTTGATATTGGCCGCAATACTGTTTCGTGTATAACACGTGAGAAAATTGGCCAAGATGGAATGTCTGAAAATAAATTATCGACACCCAACAAAAAGCGGACCAAGGTGTAGCCAATCACAGATTTAGATGATTTTGCTAAGGTTGCTATTAGAAATCATATTTAAGATTATTATAGAAGAATGGAGCTACCCACATTACTCGAGCTTCTAAAATCATTAAAAGAAGCTGACTTGTTCAAAGGAGATATTACTCCATAAGTTATAAAAGATATTGGCTTTGCTTACAAAAAAGTTAACAAAAGGAAGATTATTATGGAGAGGACTGACATTGCCCTAGCAAGTAGTTCATTTTTAAGAAAGGCCAAAAACATAAGTTGTTGGAGCAAAGTTGTCTTTTTGGATAAAACGTGGCTAAACGCCAACCAAACAGTGGGTAAAAGTTGGACTGACGATACGGCACAATCGTATACCAAAATGCCGGAGGGCAAAGGCGAACGCCTTATTATTTGTCACGCGTGTGCTAGTGCGCAAGTGGATTCGTCCCTAATTGGTTGCTGGCTTTTAAGTAAAAAAAAAAACTACAGAGTATCATGAGGAGATGAACTACGAAAAATTTAAAGAACTCTTCTCTTCTCTACGGTTCATAAGTCTATTAAATAATTTAAAAGAGGCGATGACCATAAATAATAATGGACAACGCACTCTACCATTCGGTACAAGTTAATAAACCCCCAAACCAATCCAACCGCAAAAGCGAGTTGGTGAAGTGGCTGAATGAAAACGGAGTTACAGCAGATATAAAAATGTTAAAGACAGAGCTTATTGCCTTAGTACGGCGTCATAAGCCACCAACTCCTATCTATGCTCTGGACGAAATGGCAAAAGAAAAAGGCCACCAGGTCCTTCGACTACCACCCTACCATTGCCAGTATAACGCTATTAAGCTGATTTGGGCCCAAATAAAAGGTCACGCCGTAAGAAATAATATTTTGCCGCCATTTACGGCAAATAAGACGTTGGCTCTATTACAAGAGGCCATCAACAATGTTCAACCTGAAGACTGGTCAAAGGTTGTGAATAAAACAAAAAGGGACATTATGTGTGATTGGGATCGTAACATCCATATTGACAATATAATGGAGTCATCGTTAATAATATCCGTCACAGATACAGATGATGAATTTAGTGAAAATTCAGATGTTCCTGACTCTGATATGAGTTTAGACGAATAAAATCTATTTTTTTATATGTTGGATATAGAGTGCCTCAGTAACACCATCGATAGACATAATACGGGCGTACAATAGGGTGATCGAGCAAAGTGAAACAATAAATGCACACTGATCACTTTTATTGTCTTTACAATAAATTAACATGAATGTCTTGCACGAAACGAATGACAGTTCCTAGCGAGGAGGTCCGCATTCGCCGACGGTAAAAAGATTCCCCGTCGAATATAGGGCGTCTCCATTTAAGTAGGCTCTGTCGTAGCACGCGAAGTTGGCTGCGTGTTGACGTCAGCCCAACAGTGCTGCCACATCTTCACTAACGTGCCGCGTTTCGTAACCGTACTACCGACTGACCGTCTCCGACATATATATGTTCTGTTGTTTCATTAATATAATTATAGACTTTTTACAATAATAATTGAACTACGCCCAATATACGACTTTTATTATAAAAAACATCAACTATCCATCATAGCAGTACATCCCATCACTAAATACGCCTATGGCGTTACGTTATACGCATAACACTTTGCTTAATTTTTCTTTCCATTAGATTTTATTTGTAGACTAGAACATTCTGGTTGGGTTTAATTTAATTTACTACAGTAATTAATGATTTAATATATTACGAATGTGGTACAGCTGACATACTAAGTCATAATTTGTAAATCGCGGCAACTTTCAAGAGTGAAACGAAACGTTACTGAAACTGTCACCCGCACCATGCTACAGCATGTAACACTGTTTGCGTTGTAGCGCAAAGAGTGTAAGGCTCATATAACACTTATAAGGTTATTATCATACATTACTTATTAACACACAGTCATTCTCTTGTCACTCATATCTTTAAATTAACTGTTGCTTACACCATACATAACCAGGATTTTATTATAAAACGGTATTATACATCCATTTCTGTGCGTCACAGTATGAATATAGTATCGCAGTTGGCACTACACCTTCTGTTGAATTCTACTGGACTATACCAATGAACAACTACTATATACGTTAATAGTTCGATTCTTTAGTAGAAAGTCACTTTAGTAGTATATATGAAATGGAAGTCTTAGATTCATGTAGATGCGAGCCTGAAAGCTGTAAGAGTAAAATTAACCCAAATAGTTTAAAAATACTGACTCAAAATATCCAGAGTATTTCGGCAAATATTCATAGTTTCCTCACATTAATGATTAGAATGTCCTTATCATTGGATATCATCATACTTACAGAATGCTGGCTGGCGTGCAATCCCAATATACCTACACTAGATGGGTATAACTCATATTATACTGCTAAACGAATAAGTACATAATGTATATTAAAAGAAATATGGCTAATGTTTCTGCAACAGAACTTGTATTCGCGGATGCCAATTGTATAAAGATAAAATTAGGAAGGGGCACGTGTATTTTTGCGGTGGACAGGCCACCATCATTTAAAGATATAACGAACTTCCGTTCCTCTTTAGATCAAGTACTAGCCAATAATTCCTCTTGCAATATAGCGGTCATAGGTGATATTAATTTGGATATTTCAGACGACAACATAGACAACAAAACAATGGAATATTTAAACTTGAATGCCAGCCACGGCCTTCTGCCTGCTCATAATCTACTACTACACTCTACTCTGCACGGGAAAACTGCGCTCGATCACGTTTTCCGTAAAACTAAACTTCAAGCCACAACCATAGTTATTGATTCAACTATTACGGACCATAATGCTATCTTACTAATATTAGACAAAATTAAAATAGATTGCTCTTATAAAAAGAATACTAATAAGCCAAATATCGACACTAGTCCATTATTAACTATTAAAAGATCTAATGAGGAATCTATCGATGAGGTCAATAAGTTTTTTACTACAGTTGGGAAAAACATAGCTGACAAGGTTTCAAAGATTACCGACATTAATGCCAACGAGCATAATAATACAACAATAAAAGTCTCTCGTGATTCTCTAGTTCTTCTGGAAATTGATGAATTGGAAGTGGAGGAAATGATTTTAACATTGCGTGCTAATTGTGCTATAGGCATTGATGGTATATCACCTAAATGTAATTAAACAGTATAGGAAATTATTCATTCGACCATTGACATACATATTCAACTTATGAATTAAAACAGGGGTATTTACCGATTTATTTAAAAAGGCTCTGGTTCATCCTATATATAAAACTGGGGATTCAGATCGTGTTAATAATTACAGGGCAATATCTGTATTATCTTGTCCAAAGTTCTAGAGAAAATAATGAACAAACGTTTAAAAAATATTTAGAAGACATTAACCTAATTTCAAACAATCTATAATATATAATATATTATATTATATATTATATTTTATATATTATATTAATCAATATGGCTTCAGAAATGACAGATCTACTAATGACGCAGTTTTTTAACTTACACATCATATTGTTCAGGCTTTGGATAGAGATAAGAAGAGCGTTGCAATATTTTTAGACCTGGCCAAGGTATTTGACACGGTCTCCATCCCCAAACTTATCGCTAAATTAGAACATATCGGTGTAAGGGACCAACAGTTAAAACTATTCAAAAGCTATCTGACAAACCAGACTCAGCACGTCAAAATTGGTGAATATGTCAGTAAAGATCTGCCTATTGAATTCGGTGTAACGCAGGGAAGTATTCTTGGACCCACGCTTTTCCTAGTTTATATAAATGAAATGTGCAACGAATGTTAAACTGGTGGCATTTGCTGATGATACGGTACTTATTTTTACAGGGAAAACATGGGACCAGGTTTTCGATGCGGCACAAACCGGATTAAACATAGTAACAAAATGGCTAACAGACAACACATTATCACTTAATGTTGCCAAAACTAAGAACATTAAATTCTATATAAAAAAATCTAATGACTTAAATATAAATAGATCTATCACCGCTCATAACCATGGAACTGACTGTGCCCTAACATGCTCCATATTAAATAATGCTGCTACCACTAAATATTTGGGTGATTATTGACGAGAAATCAAATTTTCTGGCACATATTGCAATACTAACATTTTTGTTTTCAAAAACCTAAGATATGTTGCCGAACCAGCAATCCTTAAAATAGTGTATTTTGTCTTGTGCCAATCCCTGTTAGGGTATTGTATTTTGTCATGGGGTGGTCTTGTAAGTCAACATTAATCAATCTAGAACGCACATAAATGGCAGTATTGAAAGTATGCACCTTTAAACCGTATCGCTTTCCTACAAAAGAGCTGTACCAATACTGCGAAGTCCTAACAGTGCATCAACTTTTCATTCTCTAGATAGTTTTGAAGCATCATTCAAGTGTTTATAAATCGGACCATGCTTCTTCATCTTCGCAAACTAAAACACTTAAGTTTAAACTTCCACCAGCTGACGCTCATAGAACATCTTTCAGTGAACGATTTTACTGCCTCCTGGGACGTTTAATTTATACTAAAGTTAATAAAGTTCTAAATATTGATCAGAAAACCAGATATGAGTGTAAAAATATGGTAAAAGAACAGCTTTTAAAAAAATCCTATGAGGACATGGATAACTTCTTCAACCACTAGCATAAATAGGAATGACTAAATGAATGACAACAGAAAAAAATACACAAGTTTTCACCCACATTCACACTAACGAACATACACACCACATACATGTACCAACACACTTTCACACTTTTCAACTGCAAAACAAACACGCAACACATAAATTCTTAACCACGCAAGCATGGTTTCTAATATTAACAATATTATTTAACTTCATTTTTCTTCTATTCAATTTAATTATCTTTTTTATTCTTACCTGTTATTGCTATTACTGTATTCATTTTAGGTTACGCAAAATTTAGTTATAAGTACATGTTTTAGGATTAATTAATTTTGGTTAGATCAGGTATCTGTGACATTGGAAGGTTGCTGGTACTTTATAGCACAGGATATCCTACTATAAGTACCAGCAAAATATTATAATGATGTTCTTTTCTGTCCTATAACCTGTATATTTACTATATTACTTGTAATAAGTGTGGCAATAAAGATTTTAGTATTATTATTATTATTACTACTTTATTGCCAAGCTTCAGTTATGGTTTTGGGAGTTCTAATTCTAACTGACAGTTAAATTTGAAACTATTACGATTGTTTAAGACTATACTTTATAAGTACAGGTGGTATACAAAACGAAGACATGTGTGCGCGTATGGCTCGATCGTCCCGTGCGCGACACATGTGACGTCACAACATGGAACAATTGCCTAGTTAAGCTCTTATCCGATAAAGTGTCCCGCACTGCGCCAGCGTGCTGGACTATGGCCTAACCCTTCTCATACTGAGAAGAAGCATGACTTACTGCATGGCTGTCTACTACGCTAGTCCTAAAGTAACACTGACAGAAGCGCGATTTTATTATATTTTCACTGTGGCCGTTTTCACTAGAGATGAGATATGAGATATACAGTTTAGGATTTGGATATGGATACGGATATATGAATAATATTATATCGGTTTTAGATACGGTTATGGATATGAAATTATTTTCGAATATCCGTTAGTTTCGGTTACGAATATTAGTGTCTAAAGAAATTTTTAAAGTGAAATACAAATACACAATGATTGGGCTTTATTTTTAGGTTGTCGTTTGGTACTCCAATCAGTCATATGAGTAATTATTGTAGCTACTCCTTTTAAAGCGTTACCTATCGACTGCAAAAACGAAATCATAATAAACAAAGGACATATTGACTCATTTTATTTTTTTTCTATTATGTTATACAATTTTTTATAAGAATTATTCTTCTTCTTCATATTTAAGAGCTTTGCTCTTGTCGGTGGAATATACGCCATCTTTTTCGATTTACTGTCAATTCCTTGACCTTGTAAGACATGACCTTGGCCTTTTCCTTTATTTGATCAGTAAATGTCCTTTTGGATTTGCCCCTTCTTTTTTCTTTTCCTCATATGATGTTTTTTATGAAGTCATCATGTCTTATAAGGTGGCCAAACATCTTTCCTCTTCTGTTTTCAATTTTTGTTAAAAGGTTAGGTTTTTCTTGGACAAGGTTCAATACTTCCATGTTACTTTTCTTTTCTGGCCAGTTGATTCTTTCCATGCGCCTCCAGCACTACATTTCTAATGCTTCCAGACTTTGTCCATGTTGCACTCCCGTATAGAGCAATGCTCTAGATGTATGTTTTTATGACTGAAAATATACCTTAACTAGTAAGTTACGAAGTATCGTTAATAATATTACAGAAATAGTTTTTAAAGGTAAATCAATCATTTAGTCTCTGCCTCTATCCGAAATTATTTGAACTTTATCAGATTCGGTTACAGTTGATAGAATTTTATTTCGGATATCTGATAGTTTCGGTTACGGTTACGGAGCTCCATAACATCCCTGGTTTGCACAGAATGGCTTAAAATTAGTCGACCATTAGGACGATGAGCTCAATTATCATGGCGTCGTTGTAATATAACATTGTGATTGACAGATTTCGTGGTGGACGCGACTCGCAAGGGTAACAAGATACGTTTCGCAAACCACTCAATCAACCCTAACTGCTATGCTAAGGTGATGATGGTGAACGGTGACCATCGCATCGGTATCTTCGCCAAGAGAGCCATACAACCCGGCGAGGAACTCTTCTTCGACTACAGGTAATTAATATTTGTACACACTTTCGTATTGATAGGATTTATTCTGAGTTAGTTATTAACCTATGTAGGTCACCAAAAAACGCCCGTCTTTTTGTTCAGGATAAATATGTACATATATGTATATAAATAGCATCATACATATTTTATAGCTAGTTTATTTAAATTGTTGTTTCTAGCTACTTCAATGACCTGATATAATAAGTAGCGAATCTATTTCCTTAATTAGGCAGTATAAAGCCTTCCGCTGCTAATGAAAATTTATCGTTGAAAAATGTTAATTGTAACAAATTAACATGTTTAAGCCAATTTCGCATACACTTTGTTAGGAATCAGAAAAGAAATTTGCCTACCTATCATCCAGAAAAAAATCATTTATAGATGAATGGGAAAGACAATCCACTGTCCATCTGTTTAAATGCACAAGAGTCGTTTATTCGTCCATACTGTATGATACGTTAGTGACTAGAGAAACTGACTAATTTATTTTCTTTTACAGATATGGGCCTACAGAACAGTTAAAATTCGTTGGCATTGAGAGAGAAATGGAATTTTTATGAGAACAGTCCAAACAGCGAGCTGAACAGTTTGCGCATTTTACTACTAGCTTTTTTAATAAGAAACAAACACATACAACTATTGGAACGCTGAGTCCAAGTGCCACCCCTAAAAGTTCTACCGCACCCTCCCCTGCACCACAGCCAAAAAACAAATCTGAGGAACAAACCAAATCTCGAGGTCGCACTAAATCGAATGAAGATAGATCAAAGTCAAGGGACAGGTCAAAATCAAAAGAGCGATCAAAGTCAAATAATGGTCATCAGAAATCAAAAGATGTATCGACTTCAAGTAGTTCAGAGACCTCTTCATCAGAAACAGTAAAACCTACGGCTCAAACAAAATCGAAAGCTCGCTGTCAAAAAAATCGATCGAAGTCTCAAGGACAATTGGATTCGAGAAGTCGATCAAAAACAAAAGATAAATCTAAATTAAATGTTCGACCAAAACCAAAAGATCGAACCAAATCGATATCTCGTTCGACGTCGATAAGCTCATCACTATCGATAAGTCAATCAAACTCCAGAAGTCAAACCAAATTGGTAGTACGATCAAAATCGAAAGATAGATCAAATTCTAGAAGTCGATCGAAAGCCAGAATTCTATCAAAACGACCTGTACCAAGAAGTCGCTCCAAACAAAAAAGTCAGTCGAAACAAAAAGAAAGCCGATCTCCGTCTAGTAAAAGACCTAGCATGGTCTCCGTTGCTCCACCAAAATTTATTCCAGTTCCTATGGTTCCCCGTGCGCGATTTAAACAGAAAGTGAGTTCGAAATCAAAGCGACCGTTAAAATCAAAAGATTTGCCAAAATCAAAGAGCCGACCGAAATCGGAGAGTCCATCAACATCGCGTAGTTCATCAGATTCTTCAAGCCGATCGAAGCCGAGAGAGAGACCTCAATCAAAAAGCCGATTGAATCTCAAAAGTCGACTACAACGGGCATTAAGAGCGAAGTCTAAAGCTCGGTCACATTCAAGGGATGGAACAGAATCTAAGAAACAATCAGAGTCAAAGTCCAGTCGACAAGAACAAAATCGTAAACGATCAGTTGACAACTACGATAAATATTTTCGTACAAGTGATGCAATGCTGAGCCTCCCTGGACCTGCACCCAAGAGTCCTAATGCTGCGTCTTCTTCAGGCCACGCGCATTCTAAATCGATAGATCGTTCAAAATTGAGAGGACAAGCGAAACCAAAGAATAGATCGAGGTCGAGAAGCCGTTCAAAACAACAATCACAATCGAGAAGTCGTTCTAGCTCCAATTCTAGTAGTCAATCAAAATCGAGAACTCACCCGAAACCGCGGCCACTACTGGAACTTCGATCGAAATCTAGAGGTCGACCGAAGGGCTCGAAAGACAAGCAACCTAGGAAAAGGAAACCGTTAACATCAAGTAGTACATCAACGTCGAGCAGCGAATCACAATCGCGGAGTAGATCGCCATCTAGAGATCGACCGTCGAGAGGAAGACCTAAGGGTTCGAAAGACACAAAACCGAGAAAGAAAAGGCGAGATGCAATGCCGGACACAGCGTATTTCTATGCGTAATACTACTATACAATATTGTGTCTATAATAAACTGTTATATGATTTACACTGAGGCAATATTAATTGCTTATTACTGAAGATGAATCGTAATGATAAGCTTATTGCATAAGACTTACTAATATTACTTTAAACGTAAGGACTGAATTTGTAATTTTGAATTTTTACAATAAACCTTTATAATATTAATACTTTCTTATTTTCTTAGAAATTAAAATAATTAACATTCAAAATACACAGTCAATGCTTCCAACGTTATATTTATATATTTGTTAAACCTGGGATTATGCTTAAACGTTTCGATAGAAAATATTGTGAATCAAATCTTTGAGATCTTCTTCTCTCTTAGCTTTATTATTCCCAAGTCACTTGGGGTCGGCTTTTCTAGTCTAACCGGAATTGACTCGATATCAGTTTTTACACGGAACGGCTGCCATCTGACCTCCGCAACCCGAAGGCTAACGATACCTACCGATGGCTAGACTAGTGTCAGGATATTAGAGGGTATTGACTTTCCCAATAACGACTACCATAAATGTTCATGGCAGCCGGGACCAACGGCTTAACATGCTCTCCGAGGCGTGCTCCGTGGAGCAGGCGATAATTGTCAATCAATACACACATAATTTCGAAAAGTCATATAACTGCCGGAAGTCGGAGGTGCGCGATGTGGGTTCGAACCCGAGACCCTCTGCATTGCAGTCTGTTGGTCTCCCCACTGAGCTATCGCTGCACTCAAATCTTTGAGATATTGATAAAAAACCGAAAACACGCATGGCGTGCTCGCGGCATGGCGATAAGGATAAGTGAGGACACGCTAGGCACGTCAGTGGCACTGAATGTGTTAATTAGAGAGGATTAATAATAATCCTCTCTACCTATAGAAAATTGGGTGATCTTTATTTTGCCAAATAAAAATACAAAATCTTGCAAAAGCGTACCAATTTATGTATTAAGGTTCTTTAATAGCAGAGGGATACATTAACATTGAAATAAAGGTTTTTTTTGGATATGTCACACAAGCAAAATTATTGAAAACTATAAATATTCTGCATTACCATGAATTGAATGCTCGGGAAGGCTTGATATACTTAACAGAATTAGGAAAATGGGAGACATTCTGTTGTCCCAATTCACTGTCTAGCTCGGCCATGAAGACGTAGCTGATTTGTTGTACTTGTATGTGTTATCGAGAGACAACATATACAAGTTCCTTAGACTTAGATAAACATTCGCAACCAGGCGGACCTAGTATGAAAGTAAAATTAACAGTGTTTCAATACACTGAATAAAGTTAACATCCCTCAATCAAGTCAAGAAAAAAAGATGTGTCGAACTCAATAGAGTGTAATATAATAAAAGTAAGAAATAGTAACATCAATAGATACATTTTCACATGCGGGTTAAATTACAGTTGTACAAAACTTGTTTTAACTGTGGACATTATTATTGGTAGATCACAAGGTGCTTCAATACTAGGAATATATGCTCATGAATAGGTCACAATGCAATTATACACGAACTAATATTACTTAAACTCTATGACGCCTTATTTACAATGAAAGCTGAGCATATAGTAGCGACAGGTGCAGGCGTAAAACGCGCCATTGCCAATATAATGTTTGTTTTAAATTTTGGATGAAGTATTATTTATTAAAAAATAATAGTAAATAATTATGTTGTTATAACTTCACAGTGCTGGAGTATTGTCTGATCACTTGTGTTTATTATATCTATTTGATTGTATATGATTAATAAAAGTATCAATAAATATTACTTTGTCTCTTTTTATATTTTCTGCAGTATCTGTCATACCATATATTGCTAGAATTACAGATCTGTTAACAGTTTTTTTGCCTAACTGCATTGGTAGGGTACTCTGGACAGATCATTCAAATCAACTCAAAAATTTGTTGCATATTTCTGCAAAAATATTTGTGCTCTTGATGATAACACTCACACCCATGCACTAATCTTTCATTGTAAATCATGCATAATAGGCACTACTAAGTCTAATCTAACCAAGTTTCAAACACTAAATGCAATATTTAAAGTTACTCTTTGAATAACAACAAATACCAACAATACCAAATCCTTCTATCTAAAATATTTATTTTTGTTTATCTGTTGTAATTAATTGGGTCTATTACACTATTTGTCCATATTACATTGAGTCTGTGAAACGAATTAGTCGCAGGAACCATCCATCCAGCCATCTCGCCAACGTTCATGAACTGTGCTGCAGTCAAACAGAGGCTTGTGGATCTTAGCATTGACGGTATTATGACGCTCACACAACCATCGTTCAAGATCATGCCTACTCTTTGTCTTCGGTGGATGCTTTTTAAAACTGTAAATAAAAAATATTTTTATCATTACTCATATTTAAGATGTTAGCATAGCAATATGGGAATGGTTATGGTATAACAACATGTGAAATCATATAAACAAATTTTACTATCATTATCATTTACGTACAGTAGGTAATATCTATGTTACATAGATGATAAACCTCATGGCCAAAAAATATTGTTATTAACTGTGCATTAAAGAGTCTTATAAGAAACAAATACGAAAAATATGATCACAAATATTATTATGCAATAAATTAAATGTAATAAATAATGATATATAACTGAATACACATTTATATTTGTAATTTTGAGGTAAACTATTTATTTGCTAAGTGAACACTATAAAAACAGAAAGACAGACAATGATGTAAACTGCAACCAACATTGCATCATAAGAGTTCCGATTTCAACATTTAGATATGGAAGCCTAAAAATGACAGCTGTTATTTAATATTGAGATAATATGCTAGAACACTCTAATCCCTATCATTATTTATTTACACACAATATCTCAATGACTTTTTCAGTGAAATTATATTACAATGGTCGAAGATAACATTTATGAAGGGACACCACTGCTGGCAGTTAGTTTACAAAATCTGTGCAATACTTACTCTACCCTCATGTCTTCAGCACAGTAGTCACATGGATAAAACTGAGCAAAGATGTTGAAGAACCTGACCATATCGGCTGCTTGTCCCATAGTAGGTTTTTCTGGATAATATGCTGCCATTGTATGAAGGAAGCCCCATGTTCGTCTGCCCAGTTCTTCTTTATCAAGGGGACAGCCCTTTGAGGAGCCTGGAGTTTCGGAAACAGGTCGTACAGCCTGAAACAAAAAAAAATTATTACTTTTATAGTAGAGTGCTAGGTTATGCTGTAGAGGTAATAAGTTGTTTATATATTTTCTCCATAATAAGTATAATAATTTTAATTATATTTTTTAGACGGATAGCTCTTTAGTTACATAGAAACAGAATCTAGTGCAATACAAAATGTACATAATGGAAATAAAATATAAATGGTCTTATGTACAGAATTTTTTTAATTGGACAGTTGTAGAGTTATATACAATAAATTAAACATTATAACCAAAAATTAATGTGAGACTAAGAATTTCTATACTCATTCTATTACCCATTTTATAAATTTGTATTGTGCTAGGAATTAAATTTATTTCCATGCTCACCATATCACGTTCTGGCAAGTCAGTCATCTTAAGATTAGAGATGAGAAATACTCTCGCGTCTAAGATTACTTCAGTTAACAGAAACTAAATCCACACAATAAAAGGTATGACGACGACTGAAACTTACGATCGACGGTAAAAAGATAACAGTGTATGAGGATACGATGAATGAAGATTAGAACGATCTCGAATAGTTACGAAACATAACCTTACCCCTTTAGTTTTTGTTTTTGATGGGCTCTCTTTGAAGTCTTTTTTATTCTGTGTTTTGGCCCAGGTCTTGAAATCCGTGCAAGCTCTACAAGGCTTATCTTCATCTTGAGAGTGTGGAGACATTTTTATAACTGCCGGCTACTTCTGTACCCATGTAACGAGATATATTATTGTGCAATATTGAAGCTAATGTGACGCATGTAAACTACATCACAGTAATATATATTTTCACGAGTTAGCAAGTATTATTTAAGCTGTGTTAAAATCAAGCTATTCCGGAAAATATAGCAGGAAATTCACTGATTTAAAATTATTTTCATTTGGGCTTCAATTCAAATGTCAATATTGTCACTTTGGCACATAATGACATGTCACATGAGTGAAACTGAAATATGTATTCAATTCATACCTAATAATATTATATTATCTGTGCTGCTGGAGGAACAAGATTGCACAGCTGTAGTGTTCATACGTTTTATACAAAGGAGAGAATATTTTGTTATTATAGATTTTTTTGTAAGTGAAGGTTATCATAATATAATAGATTTAACGTTTAAAAACGATTAAACTCGCATGTTGATTTCGCCAGTGGCGTAGTGTGGGCGTCAGCCGCTCGGGGCGGCAGACAATTTTGCCGGCCTCTTATTTAGGTATTTCAATTTAAAAGATTATAAGTAATATACAGTAATTCTCACTATTTGGCAAGGACAGTCGTCATTATTGAATATTGTATAGTTCAAATGTTTACAAGATAATTATTATCAAATTTTTATTACGAAATTTTGCCGCCCCCTAAAAGTGCCGCCCCTGCCGCCCCCACTACGCTGCGCCACTATGTTTCGCGTTTGGGAGGATAATAGATCACGAAAATATAGGAATATATAATAAAAACATATTCAAGTGACCATTATTGAAGATTTTTTAAAACAATCCTTTTTTGTATCTAATTTTATTCCAGTTAACCCATAGTTATAGATGCCAAAGTGAAATAATTCTTTAATTTTTATTTTAAATGAACTTCGGTTATTGTCACTTAATGTTTTCATTATATATTCATATATTTTCATGACCTATTATCGCTATTTATAGATGCCAAACTGGAATAAAGTTAAAAGTTTGATAAAAAAAAAGATTATTTAAAAAAGAAGGGTTTCGCGCCTATTTATTATTATGCAATATAGGTATCAAAAAATTCCAAATAATTCAAAGATTGACCCCCTGAAAAATAATTAGGGCCAATTGTGCGAGACCGGAGATAATAGATAGATTATAATAGATAATAAGTATATTTTTATACTGTCAGCTCCATACAAATTTTTGTATAAAAATTTCTGTCTGTAATATAATGATACAATTTTGGAATAAGTATGTATTTGGTCTTTCGAAACATATGCAGGCATAAAAGTCACCGCTTTCAAGATTACTGATCGGATGTCTATGAAAGCCGAAATCCAGCACACAGTGCGACCGAGCGCGACGAATTTAGGAGTCTACTACTTTTTATTAGTTACATTACAATAAATCGACAAAGTTTGCTTACTAGATAAAGCCGAGAGCCTATACTAGAAAAATCTGAGTTAGTTTTCGATTAATATCTTTCCATACATTGATGGTTCCAGATGGTTCTCACATGCTATGATCGTTTAGATAACAGAACACGTATGAAAATAATATTTACGCCGAGTAAAATACAACGGCGGCAGCTGTTATCACGCTTGGATTAAGTTTAAGTATAGAATTTGGATATAATTATCAATCTATAAAAGCTGTTAAGTAGATACGATGTTAATAATTTCCATAGAAACATTCTTATACAAAAAAATGAGTAAACTAGTGGCGCTAATTATACAATATCTTTGTTTACCTACGCTACTCACAGTAGTCACAGATAGTCAACATGAAGCTTTCTACGTAATCTGTTAACATGTAAACAAGTATGTGTAAGCACGACACAGTTATATTTATATAGCCTGTTTCCTTAGGAATGACCTCGGGGCACAAAGGCGTACAATCCGTAAGTTATTATGACATAATTTCTATGTCAAAACATTAGAAGCGGTTTTTATAAAACGACCTGACATGGGTCCAACAGCATTTACGCACGGAGAAAGCCAATGTAACAAGGTTTCTTTAGTAGGAAGCTAGCTAATTCCGTGCTCTGTAGTTTAGACGCTTAGATGAATAGAGTAGTTGACTCACAATCTTTTATTATTTAAGTCAATTAGTAACACTACCCAGCAAGCAGCGATAGCTCAGTGGGGAGACCAACAGACTACAATGCAGAGGGTCTTGGGTTCGAACCCACGTCGGGCACCTCTGACTTTCGGAAGTTATATGACTTTTCGAAATTATGTGCGTATTGATTGATAATTATCGCCTGCTCCGTGCCTCGGAGAGCACGTTAAGCCGTCGGTCCCGGCTGCCATGAACATCTATGGCAGTCGTTATTAGGAGAATGTCGACACAAAAGATCCCACTGGGTCGAAGTGTCGCCGGACTGCACTGACTGGCCCCCACATAAGATAGATAGATAGAACACTACCCAAACCTTAACATACAGAGATTTTTTAAATAATGTAAGTGCTTCAAATCTGGTAGTAGGGGTAAAATAACAGAAAAAGGATTCACGATACAAAATGTCACGTAAGCGCTAAAGTGCAGCTGACTGCCTTTAGACAGCTGCACTTTAGCGCTTACGTGAATCCTTAGACAGCGAGATAACCCTACTACATCAACTTTGTCTTATGCAAATTTACAATATTAGTCCCTAATTTTGGAACCAGTTTTGATACTGTTTGATATTTGTTTTTGTGCGTAAAATAATGTACAAAATTGTACCCTATTTATACAGAATCAAACATAAACAACTTCCCTAATTCACTAAATCATACCATAAACAGTCAGATAAAGGAAAATCAAAGAAGGATATTACTAGAACAAATATTTATTACTTATAAATAAATTAATTTAGCTCAGTTTGTCACTTCTCGCTTAAACGGAATCGATAGATAAATTCAAATGTTCAGCTCTATTAATTCGACGCTGGTGCAACATCAAGAACAATGACTAGGTCATACAAATATAGAAATATAATAATATATATATGACAGTTGGAATAAAAGGCAAAGGTAAAAACAGTATTCAACTCGATGTTGTCTCACATGTTGCAATGATTTCTGAAACAAATAAATATATTACAGTATTTATATATGCATACTTGAATAGAAAACTTTGTATGTACTGCTAAGAATATACCTTAAGCCTGTTTAAGCATATTGCGATCGCAGTAGATTATGAGATTATGTATAAGTAGTTAAAGTTTATATTATGTAAAAAGGAGTGCGTGAATTAAAATCGAAATTACGACCGTGAATCATATAGAATAAGATATCATATTTTTTATCGCCAGTCTGCAGCGCAGATCGCATCATTATTAATTATAACAGTACAGACACAAAGCAAGAAATAGGTACCTATAGATTTAAAAACACAACACCTATTCCAGCTCACATTAAAAACTTTTTAGTTAAACATAGTAATAAAACGACGTTATTCAGATGTTAACAAGATCCAAACGGAATTTTATATGAATTAAAAAATAAAGATTATAAATCATGCAAAGACTAATAAATTACTGATAATAAAACACATCAGTTAATGAATACCAGAGACAATATGACTATGAATGTTGATGGTTTGTGCATTTATACAAAGTAACGATAACTACTTACTATCTACGATAGCATGTAGCGCCACGACGGCGGGCGAGTTGGGCAGATCGGCGAGGAAGTCCCGGCCGTCGTCGCAGTAGCGCGCCAGCACCGGGTCTAGCGGCAGGCTGCCCAGCAGTGGGACGCCCAGCTCTGAGCACATGGCCGCCGCGCCGCCTGTTGTCGCCGGGAATATCTCGCTGCGAGTCTGTGGCCATGGAGCACCATAGACAAAATCATTTTTAGTTGAAAATCAGATCTACTGCTCTAAGAATAATCCCAATCAAAATAACAGCGCACTGACATTGGCAAGGCGACAGCTTAAACCATTGCACTATCTGGATCTGGGTAAACGAGTATAATATTTATTAGTAGAACAAGACAGTTTCAATAAAAAATTAAAATGATCCAGGTTTAACATCAATACAATTCCAAATCATACAATAAAATTTAAAAATCGACAGCTATGCTTCTTTTCTTCTTTAAGACACAGTGTCTTAAAGAATGAAAAATGGTGTATAGTTGTTAACCCTGGATAATTTAATTTATGAAGCTCTTTTAAACAACCGAATCTGTTAGAGTAAGAATCCCCATGAACTATGGTCCAAAAACTTCATATTAGCATACATATAGATTATAGGTACGTACTTTGCAGTTAGGACAGACGAAGAGCGCCATGTTCTCTAGCACTCCGATGATGGGCACGCCGATCTTGCGACAGAACTGCAGCTCCTTGCGAACATCTAACAGCGCCACCTCCTGTGGCGTTGTCACCACGACGGCGCCCGACAGACCCGCCTGCGACAAGTACTGCGCAGCCGACAGGTGCTCATCCGAAGTACCTTTACAAACAAGTTACAAATTATTATTAAAAACTAGGTGTTACCTGCGACTTCGTAAGCGTTTTTAGCGATTTTAGCAAAAGAAAAATCTAAAACAAACGTAGGTAGCCTAAGTTACTTCTTATAACATCAGCTATTTGCCTGTGTAAGTCTCGTCAAAATTGGCCCAGCCGTTTCAGAGATTAGGCGAACAAACAGACAGACAGACAGGAAAATTTTCAAAAAATGTATTTTTTGCATCCAGTAAAAAGTTGTTATTTTGAGATTACAATCAGACATATTTAATTTTATTTATTTGTATAGATAAAACACGATTGCTTGACCATTTGCAGTGATGGTTAAGGCATTGGACTTGCGATTGAGAGGTCGCGGCTTCGAAGCCCACTCCACTACTGCTAGGAAGAAAACTTAATAACCTTTTACGCGGTTATGTATGGCGGTTATATCCGTGAGTCAATTTGATAGTAAAACGCCGCAATTTATTTAGGACTTGTAGTGGGCGCGTAATTGAGTAATTAATTTACTCCAAGACTTAACATAAAATTAGTATTCGTTTAACTTTTAATTACTTAACGATTTTCTAACAGACAGAAACTAAATAAAAACATTTATATTTATATTTACAACATTATTATTATAGAATTATACTCAATAGTTAATGAAGTTTAATTTCAGTTTTCTCACCACAAGTAACGATTACAAAATGGCAACTTGACGAGATTTAGGCGCTGAATATAATCTGTAAAACGGTAATGAAAGAGGTCCGATTCGCAGAATTACCTTTCTCAAATTGTTCGATTCACAAAAGTCCTAATCTCAGAAAGCTTGAAGAACAAAACATCCCCTAAGCAAATGGTCCCTCTGTAGCAGAACGCTAAACAAACTGCTTGAAAATAAATAAAAACAGGTAGGATTAAATTATTAACACAGTAATTTCTTTGCCACCTGTTAGCAAGCTTGAAACAAATTGCAAATGAGACGTTTTGCAAATAGGACATTATACGAAAGGGTTGAAAAAGGCCGGCAAAATGATGCACAACAAAAAACAAAATTAGAATTGAAAAATAAAGGACATAGTAGAGTAAAATATACGAGACTCAATACCTTACCAACCCCTCACAGTGGCCAAGACACCAATAGGCATATTTGACATGTATGAGTCTGTCAATATTTTTGTTGTGCTAACCATAAGGTTCAATTTAATCAATATTTGCGTATACAGAAGGCTTTACAAACTTTAAAACAATGGTTACAATAATTACCATCTGAACAGTAAGGTGAAGACAATAATTGTTTGTGTTATGCGAGCAGTGAATGGCAACAATGGGTCAATCATCGAAGGTGGCGAAGCGAACACACACCTTTATAAATAAGTTCAAACTATGCAATACAGTCCTAATATAAACTGCCTCGATGGCGCAGTGACAGTGGGTGTAACTGTAGTGCATGCCTCGGGTGTTATTCCCTGGTTGAGTAGAACGCTATTGGCTTTTTTTAATGAAGAAAGAAGATAGATTTGATTGACGGATGGTGTAGTGCTGTGGGTTCGAATCTCACACGGGACAAACATTTGTTTGATCCACAAATGGTTATTACGAGACTGCCGAGTCCAGATTTTTTTTGTGTCCGTTCTTTGAATGTTTGTAAAGTCCTACGACACAATAATTATACCTAGAGCGGGAATTGGGTTTATTAAAAAGTAAAAAAAAAGGAAATGGATAGTTACTGCTATGCATTTCTTTCTTTTTTTTTACTTCTTTTCCTTTTTACTGCTGTGCCAAGCAGAAGGCAAATGGCTACTACTTATTACGTAGATTTAAAATTCATAGTTGGCAGAATGTCGATGTAATTAATACACCTTGCTTGCACATTCGAGGGTATGGACGTGAGACTATATGTATGTACAATGTATACATAAACAACATATAAATTTAACATACCTGGCGGTGTGTCTATTAGAAGGTAGTCCAATTCTCCCCAGTCCACTTCACTAAGGAACTGTTTGATCATACCTGAAACGACCAATATGTTATTTAATTAATGTTAACCTATAAGATTATCGTTAATAAACTTAAACTTGATATATTAGGATATGTAAGGTTAAATTATTTTATGTTTTTAGGAATTGCAACTGAGTTATTATTATTACCAACTTGTCAACTGTCTTAACACGAGAAAATGCCCGTAATGTGTTATAACGCTGCCTCAACCGTTCGGTTAACTAGTCCATACAGGTATTTTCAAATTAGTCGTAGCGGCGTCCTCTGTCGTGTCGGGGCGTTGCTGATTTTTCGCCTGCGTTGGGCTTTGATGGGTGGGTCACTTATGTAGTTTCAGTTCCAGCGACCTACCCTTTAGTTGGTACACTGTGGTAGGTTTAGTCGGTAAGACTTTCCTTCTTTCCCTGGGTTAGTAGAGTACTATATTATCTGTGCCTAGGTAAACCTGACATACGCTTGCCACTCCCCTTTTTTCCCGGAAAGGAATGCGATAATGCATTCTCCTAAGTTCAAAGTAAATACTCAAAAAAAAAGTGTTCTCAAACTGACATTCTTCAGTAGGATATGATTGGATAGACCGTCTGTGCTGATAAATTCAGATGAAAATATTACATGTACAATATGATCATAATGTTTACCGTTTTTCTTGGGCCCTCTCCATATAACCGCATCATCTGGACTTCCGAGCAGAAACCCGATGGACATCAGTGAAAGATTGTCCGTTACATACTGTAAATAAAAACAATTTATACATGATTGAATGGGGACACATAACCAGTATGAAAAGTATCCAATATGTTAATCAAGGATATTATGGTCTATAGGTATGTGTGCTAAAGTTCATTTCAATCCGTTAAGCGGTTTACGCGTAATTAAGTAACAAACTGTCAAACACCTTCATCCTAACTTGATATTATAAATGCGAATATGAATTTGTTTGTTTGTTACGCTTTTACGCCTTTACTACTCGTCCCATCATCATGAAATTTACGCATACACGTTGGACACCGAAAAGAACATAGGGTACCTCTCATCCAGAAAACAAAACCTGTTACCGAGGGATAGCAGATTTTTATACTCATGCGAGTAGCAACTTACTATTTTAATCACATTCTTTCATTGTAGGCGACATAACCGCCTTGTATCACAGAATACACATTAGTACCATGCTCTTGTCTATACTAAACTTATAAAGAATAAAGATTTTTATTTTTGTTGATTTAATGTAAAAGCTATAAAATCAAATCTATAAAATTCTTTCATCATCAAAATACTTTATCGAGAAGAAACATAGACTTTATAACATCACGCTACGAGCCACGGGAGCGGAGCAGTAATCATAAACGTGGGTGAAACCGAGGAAGTAAGCAATACAATAAAACTATCATTAATCAATATTCTCGAAAAGCCACAACTCTCTCCATATAATATCGACTAGAGTTATTATGTAGGCAATGCTATCACAAAATGGCCATTAACGGATTAAATATGTGTTGTTCTAAAGTGGATGCTTACATTAAATAAACATTAGCCCATCCAATAGATACATTAGGATTACCTACACCTGTTTGATAAAGTTGTTGACTAGCACAAAGTAAGGCCTTGTGACTTATATGAAACATTATAATATTGTATCATATTCTTTATGGGGTGGAAAACGATGAATGTCAAGATGGCGGGACCACGTCAGGTTTTTTGAATATCATGTGAATAGGATTTAATACAATATTTCTACTATTTTATACTTTCATAGAAAAATTTTACAGTCATAAAATTTCAAAATATTCTACAAAGAAAATAGTCCCGCTATTTTGATATTAAAATGGCGGGACCACTATTCAGTTAATGAAAAACACATGGCGTGATCTTAAACTAAACGCATTTAATACGATATAGTACGACTACGTTTTAATCGTTGTTATATATATTGTATAACTGTAATTTCTTTAATTCTTATCTTTAATTAGTTTAAGATCACGCCATGTGTTTTTCATTAACTGAATAGTGGTTCCGCCATTTTGATATCAAAATAGCGGGACCACTTTCTTTGTAGAATATTATGAAATTTTATGAGTGTAGAATTTTTCTATGAAAGTATAAAATAGTAGAAATATTGTATTAAATCCTATTCACATGATATTCGAAAAACCTGGCGTGGTCACGCCATCTTGACGTTCATGGAAAACAGCGTATTATCTTTAAAACCTGAAATTGATTGCGTACACCTATGTATGTAAATAGCATCGATTTCGAATCTGGTAGCTCTATTTTTTAGAGCTGAATCTGGCTTTATACTATATGCTGAGCTTATTTATGATTGTAACTTGTTTTTTAAGCCAAATTAATAAATAAATATTCGACGAAAAAGTTCGATTCGCGGTAGAGATGTACTGGCATCTTACAAGCAACCAGCTTAACAATATTAACTCTGTTATTGCATTCCGCCCGTGAGTAATATAACCGTAGGCTCACATAAAGAGCTCTCCAATTTCATTCATTTTGAAACAAGATAAGATGTTCTCTTATTCTTTTAGGCTAGGTTTCTAGGATCGGCAATGCGCGAGCCCACTTGTATTGCAAGCGATCATAGGATATAGAGATCTGCATTCTGTATTTTCTATTGATATGCTACAGTAATAGTTAATTACAAAATGGGCCTTAGGCCAGACAAAGGTTAGCTGTTTTTGTAATAAAACGAAACAACGCAGTCAAGTTAATAAACATACTAAATTCTAGAGGCAAATAGGTACCCACCCTTACCACTATTTCTTAAAGCATTGTCATTGCATAAGGTAGTCTGAGACAGTGTGCTACAGAGTTTATTCTTACGCAGGGTAAAGGAGGAGGCGACGACTAACACTACGCTATGCTTGCAATCAATTACTATTAACCCGTCCATATAAATGACTTGCCAAGCGACAGTATTACTTACCACTGGAGACCATCCTGATCCAGAGTTGTGTACTTGTTCACCTCTGACTCCGAGCACACGCGGCTGACTTGGTCCACAAATATCTGCGTCCAAGATGCCCACCTAACGAACATAAATATACACGTTTAACTGATAAACATCATACATAATTATGTAATGTATATACATAAATAATAATAATAACTCCAGAAACAATCCAATACATCACAGGAGCCTGCAAATCAATTGTCCAAACTGACTACAAATATAGACATGACCAAGTAGCAAATATTATACACCAAAATCTTGCACATCAATATAAACTCATAGCATTAGCTACAGCATATTATAAATATAGCCCTCAATCTGTTTTAGAGAATTCCACTACCAAACTATATTATGACCGAGCTATCCTTACTGATCGAACCATCCATTACAATAGACCAGACATAACCTTAATAAATAAGACAACTAAAACAGGATACTTAATAGACATTGCCGTATCAAACACACACAACCTACAAACTACAATTGCAGAAACCTAAGCAAATATATAGAATTAAAGGATGAAATTACTCGTCTTTGGCACCTGCAAAAAGTAACTATCGTCCCTATTGTTCTCTCTACTACAGGCGTCATACCCAAACAACTACACCAATCACTCAAAACTTTAAAACTGCCACCTAAGACGTATTGCCTGCTACAAAAAGCAGTTATACTCAACACTTGTAGAATAGTAAGGAAATTTCTACAATGTGAATCAGAAAACTCACATCCAGTAACATATACAGCCACTCTGTTTACAATTTAATCACAACCTATTGCTGATGTAGGTACACTTGGCTTAGGCCCGTGACATTAGTTCTCTTTCCGGTTAGCCGAGAAAATACAAGAAAATCAAAATAATAATAATAATATAATATAATATTCTACCACATACACACAACACCATCTAGCCCAAACTAAGCAGAGCTTGTACTATGGGTACTAGACAATGGATAAACATACATATGTACGTATTTTTTTTTGTAAATTCATAAATGTATGTTATGACAACGCGTCCTTCGAGTACTTAATTATGGCATAAGGCGGGCGTAACAAAAAAACTTACATTCGCATTTATGACATTAGTTAATCTTAAAAATAAGGAAACAATACAAATAAAATCTGTCAGCTAGAACGTACCGCTTTGTCATGGTGAAACTGCTGGCTCTATTCTTACAATAAACTTATCTTAATATTTAACAACTGTGGCGGTCAGATGGGTTCATTGTTTACTATGCATTCAGGGGCAATCGAGCGATCCTCGAGACACTTAACGAATGCGGTGTAGGTATGCGACAATTTTGCTCTATGCCTTACTCACCGTAATGGAAAACTGCGTGTCGGTATCAATTTCTATAATACAGATATTCAGGAATTCGATATTGGTGACAATTTATATATCGATACCAATACAACATTTTCACTTTATTTTATTTAGGCAGCGATAGCGATAGATAGATAGGCGGCCGTTGGACAACCACGCAGAAGTCTTGCGTTTGATCTCAAGACGTGACCTCTGACTTTTCGAAGTTATGTGCGTATTATTTTTTACAGTGACGGAAAAAAATCGTGAGGAAACCTGCATGTCTGAAAGTTCTCCACAATGATCTCGAAGATATGTATGTGTGTTTGCCACACATACATATCTTTAAGCCGCATTAAGCCGGCGCGAGGCGTGGTGGCTATAGCTTAAGTTCTAAAAATGATACGAACTTACCTCGAATAACTTATTTATTAATTGAAACTAAAATATAATGAATTGACTATATTATAATGTAATGAAGAATTGTATAAATTGCGAGCACGCGTGGCTTTCTTGCTCTCCATACGCGAACTGTCCTAAATTATTTAAATTACTTAATAAGAATGCGCGTATCGTGTAAACTGTTGAAACGTGAAAGATATACAGTTGGACTATACGTGATGACACCATTATGATACGGGATAATAAAATCTTTAAACAATATATCGGTAGAATTGTCAAGATGACAAAATACATATTTTTACTGCAGGTTTGCAGAATTCAAGGTACTATTCAAACTGGTTATGGTTAACCACCACCAGTTTGAATAGCTACCTACGTATAGCTGTATGAATATACTGCCTGATATTTATTTCTTTCTACATTTTTATACAACAGTAGCGACTTATAGGAGACCTTAGGACTGCTATGCAGGTCTCGAGTTCGATCACAAGACCCCTGTTCGTATAAAATTGTCAATTATCGTTCGCTTTAATAGTGTGGGAGAACATAGTGAGAAAACCTGCCTGTCCGGGCTTTTCACATTGTTCTTCAAGACGTGTAAAGTCTTCTACCCCGCACTGGGATAGTGGACTATGGTCTATACTTTCTCACAATTCTCCTACTGGGAAAAGGCTTACGCCTGAGGTCGCGGGTTCGATTCCCGCACAAGTCAAACATTTGTGTGCATGAACATGGATGTTTGTCTTGGTCTGGGTGTTTCTATGTATAATATGTACTTACGAATTTACAAAAAAAAGTATATATGTATGTTTATCCATTGTCTAGTGTACCCATAGTACAAGCTCTGCTTATTTGGGCTAGATGGTGTTGTGTGTATGTGATGATGATGATGATGGATATATTATATTTTTATAGGATTCCAAATAACATTAAACGGTACTAAAATATTTAACAAAAACATTGTTTTCTAAAATGCAGTGAAGATACAAGTTAACTTCGTTCGCATGAACTTGTGTAATAAATTAGCCCATAAAACCTGACCTATATAGAACTATAAAGGTTGTACCAGCTTGTAACAGTCGCCACCGTCAGGCTGTGCCGTTGCGAATTCTTTGGCTCGAAGCCTTAGGAATCAATACACGTTTGTTGTCAGTGCCTTGTATTTTAGAATAATCAAAATATTTTGCCGCGGAAATGGATTTCGGCAACACGTACGAGAGAAGATCCCGATATAATAGGGTAATGACATTTTATAATTGTAGAAATTGTAGACATTGCCGAAATATCACCATTTTGTATGTTATGTATTTGATTCGTGATTCAAATATGCCTCAATGTTTTTAAGCATCCAGCGCAGCGTTCGAATTATATCAGGGCAAAGAAATATATTTAATAAACTGATATGAAAGCTTCGGCGTCTTATTTGAACGTAGCAAGGTATTATATGTATGTTCATACCATGTAGGCACTGTGCTATGTAAATAGTAAAGTGACCAACTTATATAAACTTTAATAAAGATTATCGGATTTTATACATAACTGAGTAAAATACATCTATTTAATATTACTCTTTTGTCAATCTTTGATTCGATATAAAATACGTCTATAAGTAATTACAGAGGAAATGACATCAGAAGAAGCTGTAATGCTACGAGTACATCGCTTCACATTAAATTGATTTAGATGATAACAGAAAGTCTTATGTCAATGAGAATAAGTATTTATGTAGGAAGGTATTTTTCTTTTAAACAACATACCTACATTCAGCCAGCTGTGACGCATGTGTATTATTTTTAAATATGTCTCTAGCAGATAGTGGCAATTAAAAATAAATAAATCACACACCCACTTCGTAAAAGGAAAACAATTCATAAATAATTTATAGATAAAAATATTTAATAGCGTGAATGGTGTAATGATAACATGTTTTTGCACCTTGGGCCTGTTTTCTTAATATAGAATGTGGTATTTTCATACAAGCAGATATTAATGAGTTATTTGCTTCATCCATATACAGTGAGTAGCAAAAATATATGTTTTTATTTAATTTAAAGGGCTTACATTATAAATAGTCATGATGATCACAAAAACACATGAAAATATTTAAGGTTAACCATTTATATTTACTCATCGGTAGTATCTCCTTGATAAACAAACTCTAAGATATAAATAAATACTGGTAATACTTTGTTTTAATCCAAGTAATTGTTGAATATGTTATACTTTAAAATTGGTGAGCATAAAGTACCTTATATTTTAAATCAATAGCAAAATAGCCATAATTTAAGTTTGTTGTCTTTAATTTCAATATTAATTTATTATAAATATAACTTACATTTGCATCTGCTCTTCTTGCAGCTAAGGCATGGCCAAGTAGTGATGTGACTGTGCTTTTGCCCACACCACCCTTGCCTGATAGCACCAATATTTTATGCTTCACATTTGACAGCCTCTCCTTGATGATCTGTATAGCAGGATCAGGTCCTGATGGCACACCTAGCAATAAAAAACCTTAATTCAATATAATATAATCTTATTAGAAAACATTATTAGAAAACATAAAAAATGGCATGTGTGTTATTACAGTAATAGAATTTTAATTTTGCCCATTTAAGCCTTTTCATTATATTATTTAATTATTTCCCAGTTGACACAGACAATTAAAAACTAGGCTATGGGTCATGATTGTTATATTATTAATACTCTGTTAAATAAAAGTAGTAAATAGTGTAGTAGTAAATCTGGCTGTAGATATACTTATATTTTAATAATGATTGCCTATGTTTATATTAATATGTGAAAAGAAAACATTAAACCTCTTCTTTTAGTTAGTTAGTTTCCATTATTGAAACTGGTGTAAAAAAAAATACAAAGTAAAATTTTATTAAAATAAATTGAATGAATATGCAGTTATAATATACAGTTGCTGATTATGAGTATATTATCAAACTATAATACCAAAATTAATGTATCTTTATTCAATCATATTTATTTTGTTTTATTACATGGACAATCATGAATTCATTTAACTATATTTTTGTATTGATGTGTACATTAGTGATAACATAGTTTTACGCTAAAATGTTTACTTCATCTCAAATATTGATAAATACTGATAAGCATTATACTTTTTTTTAAATTCTGTGCTACTAATATATTATCAGCTGGTTATCAAAATGTTACAATTGATAGAGAAATGTGGTAGGTGATGTAATAGTATTCACTCTTGTAATAACGGAAATTAATTCTTCAAGAATATATATCTTGTTGTTCTTTTATACTTAGTACAACTAGCTGTACTTCAGGCTCACGGCTTAAGAACCAGCATAAGTAGACATGGTAGATATTGTTAGGATCAAATGGACATAGTTATGCAAAATGGATCCAACTCATATAACACTTCTTTTTGAGTCATTGTTATAATGGTTTTAAAAAATTAATTGTAATAATACTATACAGAACGTAGACAACAAAGTACATTATTAAAAAAAATATTAAAGTCAAATCAGCCTTGTTATTTTTTTATATAAAATTCACTGAAACTACAATTAAATTGTCTCAAAGTAAGTTTGTGTGGTTGGATCCATTTTGCATAACCATGTCCAAATATTGCCAAAAACAACCACATTACATCACTTACCAGATGCGCAAATGTTCTGGTTTGGGCAGCCAGCGCATGCTGATGCTTTACCAGCGTCTTCACTCTGTGTGCCGGGACAATCTACAGCAAATATAATATTTTCATGAATAATTCCAAGATTCTGAGAAATACCTAGCTTTTCAGGTTAAGGACTTACGTTGAGGTGCGTTTTCTGGTACGCCACTCATGTCGATATCAGAGTCACATAAAATATTATGTTTAAATATAAAATGATATATAAAAACTCGCGTTACAGTGCAAAATTAGCTTGCGAATTGCAAATTGTAATCAACTTGGTTTCTATTTTGACACAATAGATATTGACAAATGACAGACAGTCAACTGAGATTGACGTTTCGGATCTGAAAGTTGGTTGCATTGCTAGCAATGCGTTCATGTTTTTAATTTACACGGGTAAATAAAAAATGGAATTTTATATGTGTATTTACGTAAATCTTTACTTTCTGGGATACAATTAACTTTTATATTAGGTACTTAGTACTAGGATTAATAGACATCGAGTTGTGAATTAATCATTAGGTGAGGTGAGATACCTATACAATACCTTGCAAACTATTATTTTCGTAGATTTGAACGCAATCTTTGAAAATATTTTACCGGTATGTTGGTCGGACCGAAAGCACGAAAATTTTCAATTTTGAATTTTACTTTTTCTTTTCCTAATGCTTATTTGCACATTTTCAAAATTTTTACAAGGATTTGGCTAAAAAAAATATCAAAATGGCCAAGGAAGTTTCTATGTGCTCGGTAAATGTTATAAACAATAAATTTTAATCGTTGATTTTATAAAACTGTATAATTCTATATTTTCTCTTGTTGAACAGCAACTCCAACAATGGAGCCCTGTAAAAGAAATTGTGGGTGCGCCAAGCGTCCCTCCACAGGTAGGCTACTGCTTCCACACGCCCAAAAAGCATCCATGGAGGCCTATTATGGGCTACGAGGAGATCGAAGTGACACCTATGTAAGTTCACACTATCAAGCAGTATATTTATTTATGAACAAATATATAAATTTTGCGTGTTTGTCCAGGCCTTCCCAGCCCATCACAAATACGATGGTGGACCCTTGCTACACTCCGTCCGGGATGGCAGCCGAGCCTCTTCGCTTTCCGAACTTAGTGACCGGGTTCGACCGGAGCCCCGAGCATGCGGCGCGTGCGGCACTGTACACGAGATACACGCAGTACGAGTGGAATCAGAACAGCATCAAGAACTACAATGAGTCTGACGCGAAGAGAAACTTCTCAGAACGCGTCAGGAATGACATTATGAGGATACTGAGGTGACTAGATATGTGTATTGCAACCTATAAATTGATACCTATATAGTTTTATACCTGACAATTAACTACATATAATTGTTGCATGTCTTTTATACATATGTGAATTATAAGTAGATAGTAAGGGCTACATAATCATGGTCATTGTCAGTATTTGGCGTGTTAAGAATTTTAATGATATACCTGTTATTTTACAGAGAGACTGATGAAATCGGCACACAGGGCCAGAGGGATTCTGGCAGGAGGATCGGTGAACGAATCACCGATACTACATTTTGGAGGAATGAGGTAGGTTTAGCAAAATCCTTTTTAGTTTTACAGTTAGTATCAGAGTAAAAAAAGCAGCGATTGCTCAGTGGGGAGACCAACAGACTGCAATGCAGAGGGTCTCAGGTTCGAACCCACGTCGCGCACCTCGGAATTTCGGAAGTTACATGACTTTTTTAAAATTATGTGTGTATTGATTGACAATTATCGCCTGCTCCGTGCCTCGGAGAGCACGTTAAGCCGTCGGTCCCGGCTGCCATGAACATCTATGGCAGTCGTTATTGGGAAAGTCAGTACCCTCTAATATCCTGACACCGGTCTAGCCTTAGGATATCGTTAGCCTTCGGGTTGCGGAGATCAGGAAGCAGCCGCTCCGTGTAAAAACTGATATCCAGTCAAATCCGGTTAGACCAGAAAAGCCGATCCCAAGTGACTTGGGAATAATAAAGGCTAAGAGAGAAGAAGAGTTAGTATCAAAGTACAGGATCTATGTTAGAAATTTGTGCTTAAGTATGATTACTTAAAGATGCTATAGCTATCTTTTTATTAAAATGTTTGCAATCCCAAGCTTATTCTTAGAATAGTACCTACTTAGCAGCATTAAATTGGAACACCATTGATGTTTTTCGTACTAATACTAATTATAAAATGTGAAAGTTTGCGAAGATATTAGAATGTTTGCCAATTCGTTCAACGGTTTTAGGTGTAACTTAGGTTTGTATGAAATACAAATAAACTTGTGCTTAACGTACGATTTGCCGCCCGCAGTTACTACATATTAAATATTTTTTGGTATTTACTAAAAATATATGGAATATCTTGTTTTGAGGAACAATGTTTAAACGTCATCTCCATATATGAAACGTTATGTGATCTATGTCTGCATTGAACATAAACCATAATTATGTATGTTAGCAATAACTGTCGTACAGGTATCAATAGAGATGGAACGACTGGTTGCGACGTGCGAGAAACTGAACGACACTCGACGACAACTGGAGCGAGCCATCGCGGGCATTGAAGGACCACTACACATTGTGCAAGAGTGTCTTTATCATCGAGAGAAGAGACAGGGTAACCTCTTAATTTTGTTGCAGAGATATTACTTTTGCTTGAATGTTTTTGTGTAGTTCTCAGTGGCATATTCTGGATATCCTCCAGACTGTAATCGAATATCAGTAGCTCCTTCAACCATTTAATTACATAGTTTTGCGCCATTACCACCGAAGGGAGGTAGGCAGAGAGGTAATACACCCACATTACACCAGCTATGATTTTAGGTCGCACCCAATAGTGAATATGTCTATATATAATAAGCTAAGTATTAGGTACTCTTTACCGAGCATTATTTCTTACTCTACTTCTGATAAGTGACGATTTTCAAGCCGCTCATAAGCCTTTACTTTCGTAATACCCGTATTTTCTTAAATATTTATATATTTTAAACTGGCATTACTTAAGCTCATCTCTGATCTGGTTCATTCAAGGACATTCGTCTAGGTCTAGGTCTTTGCTTTTTGACATTTTGTTTTTTAATGATTGACATTGAATGACATGGAAACAAAATGTAATTTTTCAACACCGTTCATAGTTAATTTTAACACGAAGAAAGTTTTCGAATATTGTTAACTCGTAATAATAATTGTTTAAATTTACCTCTGAAGTGGCCTTAGTGGTGAATGGTAGTGAATGGGAAACTAATGACAGCGAGTTCAAACGCAAATCAAATATTTTGATTTAATGTAATAAGTACACTGAACTTGCTGCGCTATAGCAGCTGGTACGATATTGAGGTAATACTAAGAACTAAGACCGCTACCGAAGGAAGTATAACTCAATAGAAGATTGTAGCCAAATTTTATTTATTTATTTTAGGTACGCAAAACAGAACTAAGCACAAGTAGGTTTGAATATAAATACATATTACAGTTATGTTCTAAACTAAGTTCCTAACTAAATAAATAACAAATGAATGTGTTGTGTTCCAGCGGTAAGTAGGATTGCAAGAGATTTTACAAAGGTGATTTACACTCAAGCGCGGATGCCAGTGATCTTTGTTCCTAGCGTTATGCTTTAGCTACACAGCAGCTCCGTTTACCAATATTCAAAAACTACGGCAACATGTATACCATCATACGGATTGTAAATTTGTTTGCCAACCTAGAGGTATAAAACGTGTGTTATATCCATTTCAGGCTTGGAACAGGTTCACGATGCAGTAGAACAATCTCTTTTACGAGAGGTCGCCATACTGCGGGAATGTCAGGATAAATTCAGAAATATGCTAGAAAAAGTAAGTAGGACAAAATACCAGTTATAAATTGTCTATCAATAATAAAAATATTAATTAGTGCAGTTTTAAAGACATTAGAGAAAGCCATAAGATAACGTACATTTTTTGTATTTTTGGTCGACAATACATATACTACTATTGGTATTTGGGATAGCCATATCATCGCAAAGCACCGCCTGGCACTAGGTATGTACCGAGACATCAGTAAAAATGAATTGCAATCTCTACTAATAATGTCCTCCAGACCGAATTTCGGTCACGATGGCCAATCTTAAGCATCTGTGCGCAAACACAAGTGCACTTTCTGTTACCTAACCCTCAAGATCCGATAGGATGGTAATCCCACACGACCGGAGAGAGATCAGGCGCAGGACCAACGGCTTTACGTGCTTTCCGACGCACGGGGGTGTCTAACATCGCCAACTTTCTAGCTCCGGGCTGCTATTGAGATTTCTGAATAGAAAACCCAATAACTTTTCGTTGGCCCGATCCGGGATTCGAACCCGAGACCTCAGGCACAGCAGTCGCATTCACTACCGCTGAGCCACGGAGGCAGTTAGATAACTGCCTCCGTGGCTCAGCGAGTATAGATATACTACCTAGCTCCTAATCCTAATATTAATGTGAGTGCACATTCAGCGTCTAGTTGAAACCTTATAATTAATTCGGTATTCATAATCACCTCTTATTAATTCAGAGGATCAATTCTGGTACCAAAGTACTAACTCTGATCTAACTAAAATAAATTGATGATATTGCGTCACATATTTCTGCTTTATAAATTGACTTCGTTTTGTGTGCAGGTGCGCCAACAGTCGAAGAACTGTCGCGCGACACAGCACGAGCTGGAGACAGACATGCGCAACAAGGAGTACGCACTTGGAATAGATTCTATGTGCCATCAACTTAACAACTACTCGAAGGTACGTGCTCTACGTTTACTTGTATTATTTTGTTTTGACATACTTGCAATACCTACACTCACATAAGCATGAGCAGCACGAGCATGTTTACTGAACTCGGAGGCAAAGAAAGCACTACCACTTGCTAAGATTCTATTATGTCTCTTGCTACACTCTCTTTCATAAAAATCATGTTTGAAATCATTTCAGAGACATTTTGCAGAAGACTGGCCTATATTTAGAAACCTTGATAAAATATGGAACCAACAATTCATTATGATTTTGTTCTTTTACATGAACAAAATAATATTGAATTGTCGGTACATAACAACGTTTTAACTCTTGTTTGCCGACACATTAGTAGTTTACGGTAAACAGCGACGTAGGTGTGTTTTCTTGAAATTGCTTCTGAGACGCCAAGAAAATATTGCCATATCCATGAGCAGTAGTTACCTCTTACGATCAGTACTCTTACATTTTTTTTTGCTGCTGTTGGACGTATCCAGCAAAAAAATGTAAATGATGGTAGGCTGCTATTTCGCAGTTTTCGTATCGTACGTCAGTTGCTTATTGAAGTAGCTTTATCGTGGTTAGCAGTCATAAGACAGACGCTAACTTATTCGTGAGCAAAAATTTCGTCTTATGAGGAACGTCACACTACAAAGCGACCTGCCAATTGATAGCATGGATGACTTTAATTGACGTCTTGCTGCCACCGTGTACAAGATAGCTCATTTACACCTGCCTTGTTGGTCATATTATAGCAGTTTTCTTGGTGTCATATTATAAAACCTTCAACAGCTGCTATATTTGGTAACGAATTGTGTCAGGGTCTCCAATTCTACGCGGGTATAGAACGCTACGACCCGACGGTGTGTGATACAGCGCGGTGGGCGGCCGCCAGCGCCGCCACGCTGCAGCGCTCGCAGTCCGAGAGGGCCAAGGCGATACAGATGCTCTCAGGTACACACATACTACGTATGAGACGAATCTTTTACCGCCCAACAGGTACGATTCCGTACTAGTAAGCATTTTCCGAAATTGAATCCAAAAACACTGCCTGTGATTTGGCTGCCATTTCGTATCATCCGTAACACAGGGTTTCCCTAGTATTGACTCCAATCTCTCACAAAGGCTCATAATTCTATATATGTGTTGTGTCAACTGTGTTTTATGTATATTGTTGTGAACCTTTGTAAAGACAATAATAAATGAAATTATTAATATCCGTATTCTCTCATTCTATAGAGTCCCTCATTTCTAACTATTAATGTTACAGACACGGAGAATCTGATCAACGTATCCGCGACGGAGATCTGGGACCAATGGAGCAGCACAAACAGTGCGTTCACGAGACGCATCGCAGAGACCATCGAGATCAAGAACAAGCTGCAACTACATCTTCACAAGGTAATCTTTATTACTTACTCCGTTGGCTGAGAGAACCAAGGTCTGTTTTGGCCGACGATACGAGGGAACGCAACTTCCTTCGTTTACTTTTTTTTTTATACCACTAAGGTTGCAAACAAGCGTACGGTCCACCTGATGGTAAGTGGTCACCGTAGCCTATGGACGCCTGCAACACCACAGCCATCACTTGCGCGTTGCCGATCCTTTAGGAGAAAAAGGAAGTGGGAAGGAGAAGGAGCGGGGTGCAGAGGGTGATTAGGTCTCTGGAACTCTCACTCACCGAACGAAACAACAGTAGGAATACTGGTGTTTCACGTCGATATTCTGTGAGAACCCTCTCGACCGGGGAAGGACTACCCAGTCCTTCCCCGGTCGAGCCGACCCATTCATGCTGAAATCAGTGAGGCTCTACTACACGAGTACTTTACGAGTTACTTATCGTATCTCGCCAGTCGTTGATTTGAAGCTTGTGCATATTCACTATAACGATATCTAGGACACAACCTCGCTATAGCTGCTGAGTTGGCCGGTCGGACGACCCAGTTAGGTTCTCTTAACACGGCGATCTTTGAACAAGTCAACAGAACATGGTTTTGTCTAGACCTATTCTTTGGACTAGACCGAGTCCAAAAAAATACAGGTTGTTTCATATCTTATTTGTCATCAAACAGATCCAACAGGAGATCTTCGATGTGGAGAAGGCGCTGGAGCTGTTGAACAAGGCGATCGAGGACAAGCTGCAGCCCATGAAGGTGGCGCACACACGCCTGCAGGCGAGGACCAACCGCCCGCACCTCGAGAAGTGCCGCGACGAAGCGCAGAACAGGTGCCACTCATTACCTGCCTACATATCTATCCTAGTTGTGATTATACACGCAGTACGAGTCTTTTTGGAGATCCCTGTTCTAGTTCTAGATGTTTTAAAACAGAGCAACTTCAGTTGCTCGCTAGCTTTTTCTTTTATAACATAGAGAGATACTCATTGGATATATCATTATAGTCCGGTGAAAGGAGAGATCGACCCTTGCATAAATACAGTCCCTCTGGACTGGCACCGGAAGATGACCATTTAATACTTGGGCTTAGTTGTTGTACGAACTAGATACAACAATAACGAATGTTACGCGAGCTGTCAAATCACCGGTGAAGGTGGATTACGGGTTGAAGAAATTTTACTAACAGTTTAATCTTTTCTTTATGGAATGACAGCATAATATTGTTATTGGACATCCAGATTGACAATCATGTTATGTTTTTGACAAATTGTTGTATGCTGTGGTAATTGTCAATGTTACTGCTAAAGTTAATTTTAACAGAAATAATATTGTAGCAATTGGATTTGAATTTTTTGTATTTTTATAATAATATACTTAAACACGATTTTCTGACAATAGATTGGTCAAAGAAATATGTGACCTCCAAGAAACTATGGAGAACCTTCGTTCCAAAATTGCTACAGCGGAAGGTACCCATCAAACTCTATTGGGAGTTCGCGCAGGACTGGAAGGAGAACTGAGGGCGAAGACCACGACGCTCTTTATAGATCGGGACCAGTGCATGGGGCTTCGCCGTGGGTACCCTGTAACTGCCGCTATCAAGGCTTAAGTCTTGAGTCAAGGCTAAGTCTTGAGTGTTAAAATGCTCGACTGATTAACAAATTTCAGTGCAATAAAATGTTGTTAAATTTGCTTTTGCTTTATTAAATAATAGTTAGTCGTTTAATAGCCAACATACATTGCGAAGACCTCGATTCCAGATTAAATGGCACGATATAACAATAGATATTGCTGATAAATTTTTGTGAATAACTCTTATTAGGTTTTTTTTTCAAAAGCGTTTTGCGTGTTTGTTTCGGAAAATGTACATGAGCGTGACTCTTGAAAAATGATGACAGAATAAAAGGTAGATAATGACTGAAAAGAATAGTCGAACGCTTTAGAATCAACTGAGTAATGTGAGAGTAGTGAGGGAAATATGTGAATGAAGTGCTGTGGGCGGCGTGAGGAATGGTTAAAGAATGAAATAATATATAAGACAATACGCCGTTAAAAAATAAAATAAATTAGAATACGTAGAAGACATTACTTTTTAACAAATTGATAATTCTATGAACTCAAGACATTACCATACCATGTGAAATGTAGTGAGTGATATAAAAAGAGTGATGTGGCTGTGAAATATGTCGGATGTGTAGAAACAGGTGTACGCTGTTTGCTTACGACATCGTGTTGGTTGCCAAGAGCGGCTAAATAATAAGAGGTGAGGCAAGGCAAGAGGTGAAGAACAAATAGGGCGTCTCAGACTGGCGAATGTAGACTACAGACAGTAATAGCAAAACAGAATATGTAGGTAGGTATAGCAAATAATATAAGTAGATACATACATACATAGATTCACGCCTGTTTCCGAGAGGGGTAGGCAGAGACTACGGATTTCCATTTGCTACGATCCTGACACACTTCTCCGGCTTCATTTACTTTCATCACATTCCTCATACACGCCCGTCGGTTCAAGGTGCTCTTAACCTGGCCTTTGTCCAGAACGCCTCCGATCTGATCAAGAAACGTTCGCCTAGGTCTTCCTCTTGAGACTGTTCCATTCACACTTACCTTATAAACATTCTTAGTCAGTCTTTCCTCGTCCATTCTTTCTACATGCCCAAACCAGCTTAACATTCCCTTTTCTATTCTTGTCACTATATCCACTTTCATGCCGCATCTCTCTCTAATCACACTATTCCTTATTCTATCTTTCAGAGTCACACCACATATATTTCTTAGCGCTCTCATTTCTACAGTATTTATTCTGCTCTCATGCTTCTTTTGCCATACCCAACTTTCACTTCCATACATAAGTGTGGGCACTAATAGTCCTCTATGAACAGCCAAACGTGCCTTTTCGGAAACATTTCGACTGTTCATAAAAGCGCGTATAAGTAGGTACAAGTTTATTATAAGACATATATAGAGATGTACATATCGCACTCTTAATAAAACAGCGAATAAACTCGAAATTTGAAAGTAAGGCAATTTGAACTCTAATTGTATATGTTAAATTCTAATATTATATTTGTATTAAATCTTTGCAATAGAGTTCAAATTTGTTCAATCCAATATACTGAGATAAGTCTCTGGTTTATTAAGGGTGCGATATATGTATGGCGTGTTATGAAGAGGTGAAAACAAATAGTTTAAGAAAATATAAATGTAACTGACAGATAAATAATGGCAGACTAAGAAAAAGATGGATTACGAGTGAAGAAAAGATATGAAAAAAAAATGAAACTGAGGGCAGATTTATTGAATTGTTTTGGATTGGTATCTACCTAGATACAATAGATAAGTTTAATTCAGTTTTGATAACTTAAAATAAGAAGATGTGGCGCGCGTAGTGCTCAACATATTCATATAATCTCAGTATATTATTGATAAGGCAGTTTACACACTACACTATTTTAGTCGGCTAATTAAGCGCAACTTGCCATTTTTATTTTCCAATTATTAGATCCGGTAAAGATAAAATTTCATGTTATCATGGATTAGACATTTCAATATTTTTATGAATAAAAGGCGCATTAAAAATAAATGCCTCTATCATTATCAATATTATCATCATGATAGCCAGCTTTTATTTCAATAATAAAACTTAACAAAACTATAACATGCACATTATGGTCATGGTACTTACAAACATTTGTTCATATTAAAAATAATACATAATATAGGTATCTAATTGTCACAAAGAGTGTGAACGTAAGTAAGTTAACTCACTAGAGACAACAGCACGATTTTCGACATTGCGTACAATTTATTGTGGATACTAGTAACCACAAAATGGTAAATTCGCATTGCAATCATATTGTTCTGTATGTTTTAAATATTTGTCTATAATAAATACCTCATTTAATTCATATTTCTGTTACTTTTGTAACAGCCTCTGTAGAGTATTTTAAAATGAAAATTAACTACCATTTTAAATTAAGTAAAATCGCAATATCATGCTTGCAAGGCCAAAATACTAGAAGACTGAGTGTGCTAGATGTTCACTTTATTTAATTAAGTACTAAGTTGTAGTTTATTACTTGACATAAGAAGGTACAGGTAGATTCATGCCCTCTTTAGCCTCAAAGAAAGTATATGAAAGTATAATCTCATCAACATACTCCATCCTTGGATCGTCTGTGAACTCCGGATCTATGTAAAAGAATACTGGCATGTCCACCTGCAAAAAAAACCAAATACGTCCATGAATAAAGTAATTATATTTAAATCGATATCATCAATATAGGCATCAATATTGTCTGTCTCTTTGTGTGTCTATTAACCTAGTAACATGTTTAGGTACCTCACTATACTAGAGATATACGAATATCTACTAAATATTCAAATAGTTCAAACGATTAACGAATGTATTCAATATATTGACAATGATAATATTGTGTTACATTAATGTAAATGAAAAATAAAGTAGTTTATTTTTCATTTACATTAATGTAACACAATATTATCATTGTATACTGATTTTATCGCATTATTCATTTAACACTTTCATTAAATAAATTTTGATTTTAGTTTAACCTTTCCCTGACGTTTTGGTTGTTTTTCAGCAGCCATGTTCACGGGGAGAGAAGTTTAACAGTAGTAGTGTAATAGTTTCAAAGTTAGATAAAAACGTGTTAAGTAAACAACGCGATAAAATCCATATAAAGTAGTTTAATTTCAATATTGTCAACGATTGAATTAACCATTGATAATTTTTCATGTATTAGCGATATCGACTACTATACAGTATACTCTAGAAAAATTAAACATAGATCTTCAAGCTCTCCACTACGAAACCTCCACGATCTCTTTTTCATGTCTATGTTTACGCCATAATTCATGATCCAGGTATACATTAGTTGACCATGTCGTTTGATTTACAATATCTAATCATTTTAATAGGTAATTGACAATCGCCCAGATCACTAATACGTAATTAGTACTTAATTTATTACTTTAAGTACAAGATACCTTTTCATGTGGGTTCAACTGCTGTTCTTCGAAGCAGAAACACTGGATTTTATTAAAGTACTGTCCAGCTTCGAACGGGACTACATTGTATGTGCTGATACCCGTAACAGGCTTATCTGTGGGATTAAGCGCCGTATAGAATGCCAGCGCCGTCTCACCAGGTACTACCTAAAATAGTAACAAGGGTTTATGAACAATTCTGGGTCTAGTATTTGTGTTAAATGAAAAATGAGAATGATACTTGGCAAAAAGGTCAACTGAAAATATGTTGTTGTAGTATACAAGTCGTTGCTATAAATCAAACTTCATACATATAATACATACAGACATGAAATATAGTAATATAGCGGCTATACCTACCTTCTCGAAGATATAGGCTATAATATAGCCTATGTCTTAGAGAAGGTAGGCAGAGGTGTTACACATCTTACACACACACAAACTCACATTTCACAGGTATGATTTTGAAGTCGTGCATTTGCCATTGCTTAGGCTCAGTTCCAGACTTCATGCTACTACATTGAATTTCTTGACAGAAAAATCCACAACACTCTTGGCTGTTCCAAAAGTATAAACTTGAGACTTCATACCAGGGATGTCACGGATGCAGTTTTTTTGACATCCGCGGATGCGGATACGGATTTCTGAAGACTCACATCCGCCGATGCGGATATCCAAATCGATGCGAATCGATCGATGTGATGGAAATTGTTCATCTTATTTAATAAAAAGTATCTAATGTCACCGCCTTCGCAGGTTCAAGCCTTTGCAAAGATTCACAAATTAAGCACGTACTACTGAACAACCGATTTCTTATTGTAACCTACGCTATATCTGGATCCGCATTAACATCCGCGTTGATTGTTGCGGATGCGGATGCGGGTACAGATGTCCAAATCGATGCGGCAGCTCCGCAAATGCGGATGCGAATATTCGCAACATCCCTGCTTCATACACAGCAGTGAAATTCAATAACACTGCACAACCTAGTCTGCTAAAATGTACCTTGTCAAAATGACATTTTTTAAAACTATTAATAATTTAATTATATAATAATAATAGATTGTGTTTGATTTTATACACCGTGGGGTAAAGAGCAACAATTTTTTTACATTTAATTTCTTTAGTTTGATGATACTGTATAGCTCTTCAGGGTTATTATGTGAAGTGAGATATATAGCACTAATAATAATAAATGAACACAATAATGAGTTCTTAATATTACATACTGTGATATCCAACTGCTGGGGTTTGAAGTTCCATTGCATAGATGATGCTGTGTCAGCATTAAATCTTATTTTGAGTGGTCTATTTTTTATAGCTGTCATTTTGCTAACACTTGTATCAGCCTCAACAACAGCTGTTGTACCGCCATAACTATATGCCTGTAGAAGAAAAGTTCAGTTATGGAGGGGTCAAAATAAATATTTTTTTGGACTCCAATCAAATTATTACATCCATAAAAAATATATTGATTTTATTATATAAACCTATTGAGTTGCAGCGTTACACTAGTGGCCAGACACATTTTGAATTATTCAAAGACTTGAAAGGTTAAAATGGTATTCAACAACTTAAAACTGGTAGTATTTAACTGAACAGCAAAAAATACTAATTGCACAGCAAAATATATTTAAAGAGATCAAACTAAGTCGACGGAGCCTTGCTGTTTGGGTTTAAGAAGGAACCTAACATAACCTAACCCTTCCAAGACGGAATGCAGTGATTTGAGACATATAGATGCTTGTTATGTAATATTTTTCTGTGCAATTAATATTTTTGATGGTCATTATATTTAATCCCAACTTAAAATAATGAGTAGTGACCATTTGAAATTGCCTCCATTACAGTAAAATACCAACATACAATTACTTAACTATCATTTAATAACAAATTGTTGACAATTAATATTTTTGAATATTTGTATACCTATAGAATACCAATTCTTTGTGTCAAATACTATTTAATTTTTCAAAGTAGGATATGATTTTTACCATCATTATTAAGCTTAAGAGTAAGATTACTTTGAGGTGAAAATCCTATCATATCATATATAGTTTTATAAATGAATGATGATAATACATGACCAATAGAAACACATTTCTTATAAACACCTGTGTGCAATCAACATTTAAAGCCAGAAAATATTATAAACACTGTTCACTCGTCAGTATAGAGGCGAATGTAGTATGTATCATATATACCATAGAATGTTCCATACAATGGTATGACTCTTAATACATCTACTGGGTATGGATTATATACAATATTTATCACACATTCTGTTTAACATGTATGATAGAAAGAATTTTAAGCTTGTTTTATAGATAACGATCATAACAAGTGGCGTGATAAATGATTATAGAGAACAGGATGTAACAGGATTATGGAAAATAAGACCCCTGCATTTATAAAAGAAATAAAACTACAAAAGTCATCAAAATTACATTCATAAAATAATAATTAGGAATGTATATTAAATTGTTTACATAACTATTTGTTGTTTATGTATCTAATACATCATTCATAACTTTCTTATGACAGTGATAATAATTAGGTTATTTGACTTACTTGACAAAACATTCTGTATAGTGGTACTGCAGCATAACTTAAACCTACAGTCATAACACCGACCGCTATCATGTAATTGAGTGTCGATCTTATTTTCTTCCTTTGGTCATGTGCTTCACGAGAAATAAATAAGTTACATTGTGTAGGACGTCTTGGAGTTAATATTTGGGGACTTGACACCAAAGTACTCTTAATTGTACTGATGTAGCCCCGGTTTGCGCAAATTAGCCGGTTCATTGTGATTACGTTTATATTTGATTATACACTGAGTAAATAAATTACTTCATTTTGTGAATTAACTCAAATCCCGTAAAGAGTCCCTTATCAGTTGACATTTGACAGTTTTGACGTTGATTCAACAATAATTCTTTGACGTACGTGTGTACTGTGTATGTATGTATCTTATGTGGGGGCCAGTCAATGCAGACTGGCAACACTTCGACCCAGTGGGATCTTTTGTGTCGACACTCCCAGTAACGACTGCCATAGATGTTCATGGCAGCCGGGACCGACGGCTTAACGTGCTCTCCGAGGCACGGAGCAGGCGATAATTGTCAATCAATACGCACATAATTTTGAAAAGTCATATAACTTCCGAAAGTCAGAGGTGCGCGACGTGGGTTCGAACCCGAGACCCTCTGCATTGCAGTCTGTTGGTCTGCCTACTGCGCTATCGCTGCTTCTTCGTACTGTGTAGGTACGTATGCATCTGATTCAAAGATATTGTTCTATAATATCTTGTTCTGTTTTTTTTTTATTTAAGCCTGTCAGGTGCTGATTTATCGATATATCATTGCATGGTAGTCTTTGGCTCTTAATAAATCACAACTTATTTAAAAAGGGCCCTAAAGCCACCGGTAATGTTTTACAACCATAGACTATACTTATAGTTTATTTGGTAGTAACATAGCCTTCACTACTGGTTATAACTTAGGTACCTATTTAAATTAAAATAAAATGATAACCAGTATTTTGCGCCTTAGCAGGTTGTCTTAACAACAATAATGCGTAATTGTTTACTTTTAAATTAGATTTCGTACGGGTAGGTACTATCTACATTCATAGACGTCCATTATTATTGCGAATATCTATAAATGCAACAACAGACTGCAATGCAGAGGGTCTCGGGTTCGAATCCATGTCTATACCTCTGACTTTTGGAAGTTATATGACTTTTCGAAATCATGTGCGTATTGATTGACAATTATCACCTGCTTCGTGCCTCGGAAAGCACGTTAAGCCGATGGTCCCGGCTGCCATGAACATCTATGGCAGTCGTTATTGGGAAAGTCAGTACCCTCTAATATGACACTGGTCTAGCCTTAGGATATCGTTAGCCTTCGGGTTGTGGAGGTCAGGTGGCAGCAGCTCCGTGTAAAAACTGATATCCAGTCAAATAATCCGGTTAGACTAGAAAAGCCGACCTCAAGTGACTTGGGAATAATAAAGGCTAGGGAGACCTACATTTATTGCAAGAGTAACATTATTAAATATTGGCAACACTAAAATTTGGCGGTTCGTTTAATTTTGATAAATGGTTGTCGCTGTTTGCATTTATTAATAATTTTTAAAATTCTTACCTCATTTACCAAGGATGATAAGGCTACTAAATAAAACTTCGAGTTTAAAATTAATTAACCTTTAATATCACAATTTTAATACTTTCTTCTTTTCTATGTATCATCGTTTATATTCTAATGCCATTAATTTGTGTTTTGTTTTTATATGTGCGTCCGTGTGTGTTTTTTGGTACGCTTTGTATGTACAATCTAGAAAGGGACATCGAAACATTGGTTCTTTACCGCATTCGTATGTTACATGTCTTCTGTACGTACTTTTATGGCGGTACTTCCTTTTGCACTTCTCACACTCGTAAGACATGTCATATTGCGACCAATAGTTTTTTGTCTTCATTGGCATTGGCAACATGTTTTGCATCATTGTTTTAAAGAAATCCACGTCACCTGTAACAATGAAATTATTAACTGATACTTTTCTTGCAATTGTATGTCGATAGCTTATTTCATAAAAGAACGCGCTAACTTGATATTAATTCGTTTTATAATTGAACTTGTTATTTTATCCAACAAATCAAAATATAACTTACTTTTGTAGTTACTATAAGGATAGTCGAGTTAACGCGTCCAAGTTTCTTTCACGCGAAAATTTACACGAGTTAAATTACCTACCTACCAATCATCTCAGTTGGAATATAGCTTGAATAATCCGTATTTTACATAAATAGGTACAGGTGTTTGTTAAACAAACTCGAAGATTATTGAATCAAGAACATTTATTCACATGCATAATCCAATTAAAAAAGAACAAACCAAACACACTCGACTTCACTGAAAAACAAAATAAAAATACTTCAAACATTAATAATAATTAACATTATTTTGTGCTGGTCTCACTAAAATGTAATTATCCACATTTACAGAATCTATTTATTGAACAATTCACTAAACAATTGTTTTTATATAGTTAACAAAACATCAACAATTAGTTTGCTATTGAATATTTAAACAATACTGTAGTTCGCGTTTGTACGTACAATAATTATAAAGGAACTATATTTGATATAAAATATAGAATTTTATGATTCCAATTTAGGTACCAATAAGTATATAATCTTATAACAAAATAGAAATTACTTTGGTCAGAAATGTAAAACTTTGGCAATTCTTTGGTGATAAATTACAGAAATACATCAATTTTATTACCATTAATAATTTACTAAAATAAAGGTGAGGGTCATATAATATACCACCGATTATGTTAATATCTAAACTAATTTGTTGGTGGGTCGCTAGGTTACTCTCATTATGATAAAATATAAAATCCTAAACTATTCTCATACAATGAACACTCATTACATTACTCCGTGATGGTACATTCAACTCCACACATAGCATTTAGGATCTTTACACACTACGCGGCCATCACTTTAATAATAGCCCTCCCTCCAGCTCAACTAAAGAAACCTTATTTTCTATGGAAACCATATAAGACAGACAAGGCTTGTATTGTTTTGATTGAAGAAATGTGCAGGTATATAAGTTTTCTCCGGGATGAGTCGTAAAATCGCCTAAATCTTTTGATCTTACACACGTACCTATTACAAATATTATGATATAGAATGCTCATGCACTTGTTCTTTTGAAGATGATCGTGAATGAGACAAGACGATATCGTAAGCTGCTGTTACAATAACACAATTATTTCATTATATAATGGAATACACGATAATGTTTACGATCCTAGTACACTACACCTGGAATCATTACTAGCCGAATCTCGAACAATTCTGTTGGTTTCTATTATGCGTAGGTTGAATGTTGCCGTGTCTTACTATAGGTACAATTTTCATAGTTTATCAATATTGCCACTAGAGACGCAGTAATGAAATGTAGGACATCCATCGAGGTATGTAAATTCTAGTAGCGTATGTATTGTAGTGGTACATTCGGATTGTCTCAAGATAAGCTTAAAAATGTTCCTATTTATCTTAAAAAATTGTATACGATGTCATCTTTTGCATTGTGTAATCCTGAGTATTTATATAACACTATGTGAAAAAGATTTATTTAACCGGTCGTATACCGCCGGCTCGCATACCAGCCGGCAGATTTGTACTCGTCGTAGGCCGGTGGCTCGCATGCGAGCCACCAAATTGGTTTTACGTTAGCTTAAGCTAAAGCGAAGGCGGCGCGCGGCGTTTTGGCACCAATTTGGTGGCTCGCATGCGAGCCACCGGCCTACGACGGGTACAAATCTGCCGGCTGGTATGCGAGCCGGCGGTATACGACCGGTTAAGAGTAAATTGACTCTCTTAGCACACAATTAGGCGACTTTAAACACTATCTTTAGTTTGTCAAATCAATGTAGTGGTTTGTTTGGCTCGCGTAGTGCACAAAGTATCATAGTATAAGTTTCAACTACAAAAACTTAATATTAAATAACCGTAATAATTTACTTAACAATAGTATATAATAATTATTATTTTAAGGCACTAATTTCTTATTATGGCTAAGAATCGACTGGAAGATTCTTTGGTTTTTAATATTGCATGATTCAATGTTTGAACTCTTTAAGGTAACTTATTTAACAGTAACAAATGCAAAAAATAAAATAAGATATTTTTAACAGAAATACTGTATCTGTTTTACTATAATACATTTTTTGTTACAATTTTCTTGTAGTAATAAATTTCTTTGGTAACAAGGAACACACACTAAACAAACATTAATAACAAGAACAAGAAAATATAACAATCTATTAATATTATGCTCTATCTTTATAATATAAACGAAAAACTGATGTCTTACGTACATATTGTATAACCTTATAGTATATTCAACTGAATGATTTCGTTTTCTAGATCAACTATTTTGTTACGAAAGCTACCACAGTAAGCTACCAAGTCTAATGTTATCAGTTATAAAGCTGATAGCTTTATATTACGTCGTGTATATAGCTTGTTGCGACATTTCGTCAACATCGATACCTATGCAAATTGTTAACTATTTTATTTATAATATTTTTAATAGGTAACATAACAGCTCAACCTTTGTCTTTCTTCATTATGTTAGATACAGAAATATATGCACATTTTTATAATATATTTCTGAGAATATTACAATATTATTGGTAACTGTAATTGTTTGAATACTTTTTTTTATTAACGGTCGCTCCGCTCGTAACGGCGCGATAATGCTCGTTCATTATTTAGGTATGAGTATCATTGACACGGGTAGGTTTTGGCCATCCTAAAAGACAAATAAGATGAATTATTCATACATTTTAAACGTCAACTTCTTAAAAATATATTCACATTAGGTTTTATGTAATACTTTTCCATCGCAGTTGCAATTTATTACTAAGAGATTGGCGTTTAAAAGTTATAATTTATGGATATAAACAATCTTATATTAGGGCAAGATTAATAGTCAATCATGCCCAATTTTACCCAAAATTCTTTGGTAAACATGATTGCACTGGATACATTTAATTAAGGATTACTGTCGTCTGTATTTTCTCATGTTCTCACCAATCTCATGGTTTGTTTTGAAGTCTTGAGTTAAGTATAAGGTCCAGATGTTTCCCTTCGTGGTAACAGTAACAGCTGTAACAGAGGAATTTATTTTAGATTTAATATTTTCCAAACACCAGTGTTTAAAGATTAGTAGTTAACAGAAATGTTATTATTTACAATGAATTCTATGTGTTAAAAGTATTTTAGTAACATCTTAAGAATATAAAGCATGCAATTAAAAAGTTAAAAAGCTTATCGATACGTTAGTATGAACATAAAATGATAATTGATGAATGGATTGAATTCCAAATTAGATCGTAGAATAAAGACAATTTATAAAATTGCCCAAATCCGAATTAGTTATTCTTCGGTTAAAATTGTAAGGCTTATCGTAGATATTTCATTAATTTACCGGATTCTTGAACACATGCATTGGGTACCACGGCAGTTATGGTCAGTTAATAATAAAAGGTATAAAGGAAGCGTTAGGAACTGTTTAACTTTTCATTCAAGTTTAGAGAAGTTTCGTTATAAGGCAAAATGTTTGAAATGACCGAAAGCCAAACGATTAACTTTTAACGAGTCCATGGGGAAATTTGTTTCTGAGAGCAAATAAACAGGAATTAGGTATTTTAGTGATTTATGCACTGTTATTGCATTAGTCAAAAATCTCAGGGTAGTCTTGAAAGTTAGTAATCGTATGATGCAACATGTACTGACATTGGAAGCCATTAGCGGCGGGTCATTCCGACACGAAATCCACCTTCTCCGGCATATCTTTATGTAGATGTCGTTCGTGTAGCAACAGATTGTGTTTCTGGTACGCCCGGTACACACAGTACGGACACTTGAAACTGGGCTGTTTTCTACATTCATACTTTATATGTCGTTGGAGCGACCCCTTGTGTTTGTATTTGTTCCCGCAGTCGACGCATTCGTAAAGTGTCCACCCGGCTTTACCGCTGCTCAACCCAGGTGTACCGTAACTCAATATATAAGGAGTGTACAACTGTGCAACTGAAATTAAAACGCAAATAATAATAAATACGTGCACATTACAGCTACCACCGTGTAGTGTCAAGCGAAGCCACCGATAGGAATGTGCTACCGTGTGAAAGCTTAGGAAAATGCACCATGTCTCCCATTAATTTGCTCGTATACTACTGGTATTAATCTAAAACTAGCTCCCTTATATTCTATTTTATAGTAGCATGCAACCATTGTTATGCATATAAATTAGTTACAGTATGAATGTGAATTCATTGAAATTACAATAAATTCCCATTTCGTTCTTAAATATCAAAATTCCGTCCATGCATTTTATGTAAAGGTCATACACAATGAGATGGATATTTAATGACAATTACAAATGCTTCCCAAGACATCGTGTAAGACGTCAGCCCATAATTTATAAATTACAAAGTCATACATTATTAAAACAAATACATACCAAGAATAGCAACTTTATTTAAAATACAAAAAAGGTTATAAAAATACAATCAAATGCATTTTAATCACTTTAACTTCTTATTGACAGTAAGTTGTATCTACAATAGCTACAAATATTCTAGGTAGTAATTTCTTACATTAAGAGTAACTAGGTATTGTTCGTAACATCACTTGGTTGATATTGATAAATGGGGCGTTACTGGAAGCGGTGACCAGGAGACGAGTGAGTCCTCCCATGTTCGGTAAACCGAAACGACTTATTGCTCGATGTGACGATGGCTGTCACTCGGCTGCGTAACTGGCCAATGTCACTAACGAGTCAACAGGTAAAACGTTCAGGAACTCACTCGTTGGATCACCCATCGTACGCTAAATGCGTACCTACCTTTCACATCTACCTCATGTACTGAGAGCTATTTTTAACTTTATCACAGCTATTTATGTTAATCTGTATAAAAATATGTTTGTCAAGAGTATATCCTAATAAATTTAATATTATTATAGTAGTAAATAACCACTACCTCTATCATTTCACTTTCTTCATAAAAATGGCTGACATTATTGTACGAATATTTAAATCACAACCTAGAAAATTTTGCAATAATAAGTTACGAAAAATCGTTGATTGAAAACTGAATGTTTTTAAATGTGAAACATTTTAAACCCTAATGACTAACTTTTTGAAGGCACTTAGTTTTATACTGACAAGATTTATATGGTTGTACTTTGTGAACTCTACATTTTGATTGTATGATGGTAACTCCAGCGGATAATAATCTAATGTGGTAGTTTGTCGGTAAAATCACTCCCCGGTGTATGTGTGTGTGGTGTGTTTATGTGTTGTCTCGGCGTCGGACCTCGGCTACAGCTACGACAAAATGAGTTTACATACACGCTACCACTTCCTAATCTTAAAATAATTTCTAAATGGTAATGTATATAAAAATACCTATAACTACTCGGAAGATAAAACGGAACTTCCCTGAACATATCGACATGATTGTGCTCTATTATTTGTAACAAACCTTAGTGGCAGTGTTTCTTATTTCAAAAACAATCATTTGAAGGCACTCCTCTGACCTAGTAATCACAAATATTGGCCCCAAATATAACATCCAATATACTAAAAGATATTCATCGCGAGGAACTAAAAGAGTAACCGATCTCCACACAACATTTACGAAAGAAACGTTTCAAGCTTAAATTAAAAATAAAATAAATGCATTAGATGTAAAGAGATCTAAAAATAAATTGAAATAAAAAATTAACTTATGAGTATTACAATAATAATGGAACATGCATTTTATGGCAAAGAACTAGTGCTTGCTAACTAAGCGAAAATAGCTTTATTTTCATTATAACTATGATATACAGTATAGAACATCAACACGACCGTGTGTTCGTCAAATTCAACCAATACACTAACTATTCCGAACCACAGAGCACAGAACTCAACAAGCTGCGTCGCACTGATTGACAACAATTTGGATGTTTTAAGTTCCAAACATGATATGAACTCAATTGTCAGCGCATTAATATTTAAGTGAATACCCATTATACTCTATAAATTCTGATTTAGAAGATAGTAACTGCGATTGGTAACAACATTAATCCAAAACAACTTGTACTCCAACACTACCGCGTCAACAACGTACACAAAACCAGGAATGATAGTTTACATATAAATGCTGTACATAAAAATATAAAAAGAGAGTAAAATCGTAACTATACAAAATCACTTTTCGACTTAACATACTGGATAAATGCAATAGTTGCATACACTGCTACAATATTGTAACGAGTGTGAATACTATTAGTAATTCGTTAAATTATTCAAGTTCATTAAAGGTATCTCCGTCATTACTTCGATTGTTACGTTAATTACTCGATTAGGTAACGATTTAAGGCACTGTTTGTGACCTCACGAATGGCGATTACATCTAACGTGACTGTCTGCCGCCACTATCACAAAAGAGATTTCATCACATTTATCACAATAGGGATAACTTGGGAATTTGTTAAGAACTTCTCTAACTAGTGTCGTATATTTTTAAATTTAATATAATATACTAACGATTCTATAACGCCAAAATAGATATATCAAAACTGTATCTATTCAACTGTGCCAATAGTAAACTTTCAATAGATAATGATATGTAAAACCTAATATATCATCTGTCAACGTTCCTATTAAATATGGAGTATTTATATAGTGACTAAGATTGAGTGAGTGGGAGCGGTGGCGCTATGTGCAGGCGTCGACGTTGTCCTGCTTGATGTACTGCTCGGGCTTCATGTGCACTTCGCGGTGCATGCGCTCCATGTGGCGCGCGATGTGCATCTTCTGCTTGGCGCGGTACACGCAGTAGGGGCACTGGAACTGCGGCTCCTTGCCGCACTCCCACTTCTGGTGGTTGCGCAGCGACGACTTGAGCTTGTACACGCGGCCGCAGTCGGGGCACGAGAAGCTGGGCTCGCCGGGCGCCAGCGCCGGCGCCGGCGCCGCCACGCGCATGCCGGCGAAGGGCAGCGCCAGGCGCGCCGACCACTGGTCCCACGACAGCCCGCCGATCCTACTGAACGACACGTCGTCCACCGCGCAGCCCCCGCCGCCTGAAAGCGCGCACACGTATCAGCAAGGGGCGCAGGCGCGGCGCACAACGCAACATTCAACATTCCCGTGAGTTAACGACAGTACAAGCAAACATAGATACATGTTATATACATAGTACACATCAATACATACGAGTAGATACATGTATAGATATACATAAATAGATATTCTACTGTGAGTGTCCACCGAGTGCTGTGATGAAAGCTTTGCAAAAAGGAAAAGTAAAAAAAAAAGAACAAAAAAGAAATAATAACGTTTATTTTTTATCATGAAATCCTTGCATTGACGCAAGGATTGACTGTTTCACAGTTAACTCTCTTGCTTACAGTGGTTTCTAAGCGACTCACAAAATCATTGAAAGTACTAGGCATGTAAAGAAATCTCATGGTGTTACTGGAGCTTTTTAGTCACACAGCTTTTGGTATTTGTAATAAACTTTTTGTTAATGAAATGTAGTCTCCCGACCCATGGGTTTTCTTGTCTACCTGAAATTATTAATTATATTAGTATGAACGAAAAAGGAAAAGAAAATAATGCAACATGCGCAAGTTGAAAACTCTAAGCAAGTGGGTTTTGATGTTTTATTGACGAGTCATGCGTACAACATGCGTTGGTTAATCGACGAACATTTAGTATGCATCAACAAAACGACTTACCTAATCGAACACAACTAATTTTGTACATAACAAATGACAAACATAATACATACATAATACTGGAATTGGTAAGTGCTATGAAGCAAGGAAAACACAATGTAATTTGATATACTATAGCTATATTTGATTAAACTTTTCTACCAAGTAAACCCCAATATATTCATATAAAAATCACACTAATCGATAACTACTCCAATAACATTAACAAACAACATAATAACATCCAATTTTATATAATCCATACATCTGTACCTCATACCGTAATCGTAACATGATATGAAGGGAATATTGCATATATCAAAAACATTTTATTTTTCTATGCTTAGCAATGACTTGTTTCAACAACAAATAACATTCTTTATTTCTTATCACCACGTTAAAAATCTAATACTGACTTTGGTCAAATAGCTTTGTTATCCTAGTTTAACAAAAAAATATCAACAGTCAATATGCTAAACGAAACATGAAAATATTTTATTGCATGTAAATATCAGTTAATATCAAGATAACATGATTAAACAAAAAATAATAATTTTGAACACATTTTTATCCCAGTTCACCAAAATTCTAATCAAAAATATGTAAAATATCAATAAATATGTTTTATATAACTACAGGTAACATTGTAGGCACATTATTGATGAGCTTTTAACTATCTAAAGTGCAAGTGCCCCGAATTTTAGTAAGACGACTAACAAACGTACACCATACAAAAATTCCGAGCACTGCATTACAAAGGACAATATAGTCCTCAAACATTATCCTAATAAATAAACAACATTAAAATAACTTTGGGTTTGCTACGAAGAAAGTTAGGAAGACAAGGTAATGGTCCCATGAACTACCAAATTAATGGAAGGAAACAATTTAAATAAATATAACATGAACAAGAAGGCTATAGCGAGACTAAACGCGTCGCGACGCACGTTATAAATAATTCTACCCGTGCTTGAAACTAACATGGTTAATGCTACCGTTACCTGCCGAGCAGGCACTGTTAATGAAATATCAACTAATTATTTAATATCATTGCACTAAATTATCAATTTGGAATTACTTATCCCTTTTGAGGAATGATAGGTCATTAAAACTAAGCAAATTCGAGTTAAAACAAATGGAAATACCAACAATTAATCTGGTGACGCCTTGTATACAGGCGCCACTCGTGATTGGTCATAAGCGTGAATGGACTGTTACGCCTAAATCACTTTGCAATGGACTTAATAGATATACTAGTTTCCATTTAGTAATATATTTTTAAATTACTGCGACCTTAGGTCATATTCTTCTGAATAAAATACTTAGGGTCAGTCTTAACTACCATAATAAACTCTAAAACAAAAACAACAAAATTAACACTAATGCCGTTAGGGAATGTGCACATTATAACTATTTCTTTAGTGTATATTAAAATGTCTTCAACAAAAAATAATGTAAATATAAATAAAATTATTGCAGTACCGATTTGGTTAGGTATCTACTTTGGTCTAATATTTTTTTAATATTCCTCCTCTCGATTAGAGCTAAATAGAGGTTTTTTTGTTTCGCCTAACTTTGTTGCTAGCGTAGATGTACCACTCGTTGTTGTGGTGCTTTCTTATGTGTACGCCTAGGTTGCCCCTCTGCTTGGCCTTGTACGAGCAGTAGGGGCATTGGTGGGAAGGGGCCTTGCCGCCGCACTCTACGTTCTCGTGACGCCGCAGCGTGGACTTCCAGCGGTACTTCTTACCGCAGTGCTTGCACTCGAACTGGCGGCTGGCGTCGTCCGAGCTGTTGCCGTCGCGCTTCATGTAGTGCCCCTTGGTGTCGGGCTTGGTGTCGTACGCGTCGTCGGCGTGGATGCTGCCCGAGTTGGACGCAAAGCTGCAGTTGGAGTCGTAGAACGTGTCGGGGTCTTCGGGCAGTACGATGTCGTCCGTATCGTCGTACTCCGCATCCGACTCGGGCTCGGGGTCCTGCTTGGCCAACTTGTAGTCCAAGCCCTGCGTCACGTTGTTGTTCTGCATGAAGGCCTGCTGCAGCAGGTGTGCCTTGATGTTCTCGGGTATGGAGTTGAGTGAGTGCAGGGGTGCGGGGTAGGGCGCGAGGTCTTTGGCGGAGGGTTTCATGACATTAGTGACCTGGATGCAGGGCGGCACCAGCGAGGCCAGCGACTGCGACTGCGCTTGCTGCGACAGTAGCGATAGCAGTGCCGACGGTAGGTGGGTATCCTTGTGTAACTCTGAAATACAATACATTAACGGTATTGCAAATAATAAGTTAAGCGGAACTACATACTGTCTTTGTTAATACTACCAGAGGCTAAAATAAAATTAAGGAACCAAAGAAATGCGTTATAATAATAAAAAATATAAAAAATAATAATTTCTGTTAGAAATTATAAAGGCGAAGCTTCTAAATTCATGCAACACATGCACAATCCAAATAACTGATTTTATAAACTTATCTTCCCATAAGAACTTAGAACGGACCAGGTAGTACATAATGAGTGCAAAATTAAAGTCACCGAACTTTACTCATAACTTTAATTATTTAATAGCTCAAAAAATATTGAATATCAATCAGTTGTCAATATATAAGTAAACAGACGAATATAAAAATTTAATTTCAATAAACTAAAGGAAGATCAAATAGTTTCATAGTGTAGATAAGGCACTAATGGAGCGGGCGCCGCGCTCACTTGCCGGCGCCGGGCGCGTCGTCGCGGCGCTGGTCGGGGTGCTTCTTGTCCAGGTGCTTCTTGAGCTCGTTGCGCCGGTGCTTGCTGTAGGCGCAGTGCGGGCACTTGTACTGCGGCTCGCGCCCGCACTCCAGCGTCACGTGGCGCACGAGGTTCTTGCGCGCGTTGTAGCAGCGCTGGCAGTTGGGGCACTTGTAGCCCTTGTCCGTCTTGTACTGCGCGCACGGCAGGTTGCCGCGGTCGCGCGGCAGGATGTTGTAGCGCGCCGCGCCCCTGGCGTCGCGCTCGCTGGGCTCGGGCGACGACTTGGGCGAGCTCTTGACGGGCGCGGCGGGCTTGTTCTCCTGCTTCTTGTTCTCCTTGGCGTCCTCGGCCACGGTGCCGCTGTTCGGCGTAGGCGGTGACTTTACGGTTTTCAGTATCGCTAGCGTTGTAGTTTCGTTTACCTTTTTACTACGCGTCATGATATTATGTCGTGGCGATGTCTTTTTACCTGCAATAAAAAAATTAATACAGTCCGTTTATCATCTTAAAGTTTGTTCTTTAACTTAAAGTATCAATAATTAAAATGATAATAATAACAAAAATAAAAAAACATATGTAATAACGAAAAGAAATATATTCAAAAAAAGTAAATATGAAAAAGTAAAAAATGCTACGAGTAACTGGCTATGTGTCTAACATAATCAAAGTAATGATATTCTAAACTGATCAAAAAAATAATAATCACTAGAAAAACAAAACGCGATGTAAACTAATACTAAAATCAACGAGAGATCAAAAAGCAAAACATAATTATCTTATTCCTAACAATTCATGTCTTTAAACTCTCTATATTAAGAAACATGTAACAAATCAAATATAATTAAAAAAAGAAAAGAAACTATTAAATTTTCTGTTTGAGTTGTAGCTCCTTCATCCTGTTGGGATGTTTTTGAGCCACGTGTAAGATCAAAGTTTTTTTCTGCGAGTATTTTTTATCGCAAGTGTCACAACCGAACTGCGGTCCGGTGTTACATTCATATTTCTCATGTCTCAATTTGTTCCTTCTATACTTGTACTGTTTTTTCTTGCATATAGAACAAACATATAAACGATCTTTATCTTTCTCATTCCGACAAATCCCCTTCTCACTTCGACACATCCCTCCAGGTGCACCAAACTCTAATTTCTTTTTAGCCCTCCTCTGTCCCGCCAATAGTTTCGTTTTAGTGATCTTTCTCACTTTCTTTTTAACCGTTTCTTTATCTGCATCTTCGTTTTGAGTATCATTGTTCTTAAAGTACCCACGGGTTAATGGAAAGGGAGTTTTGGCGTAATTAGTGTTATATATTTCTAGCAGCTCTGGAAGGTTAAATGAAAAGCGACAATAAATTATATACAAAGCATAGATGAATGACACAAATACAGTCATGTTGTGTGGTTATTGAGAAATGAAAGGATGCGTAGATTGAGAGGTCGGTCGTAATATGTAGCGTTATTGTAGCGCTTAATGCGAGTGGACGTGCTCGTGAACAGATTGTGAAAGGAATGCAACACGGCTGAGGCGAGTGTAAGCGTAGGCGTTGTTAGCAATGTCGTGTCAGGATATGTAAAGGAAATTACAAATATACACATTATTATGGCCCTGTATACGTGTTTCATTGTAGTCTGTTGGCTTCGATCTTTGTATTTATTAATGTCCTAAATAATTGCGTAACGTATTCAAAATGAAATGCGCATCCACTAGGAACTCGTAGTGTCAATAACCATGCTTCCGATAATTTTATTTACTGCAAATGACGACCTAGTGAACATGCAAAATTCAACGAAATTATTTATAAAACATTTATTTTAATTTTTGATCATGAATTGCTAAGAAAAGACGTCTGCAGTGAAATCACATGTGAATGCAACAAAAGAAAAATAAAATAATAGATAAATAAGCCACATAACCATCAACTACGTGGATAATGTAAACAATTGACATTTACCTTCGGTCGCGGCCATCGTGCGGTGACAATCCAATCTTCTACAAACATATCAAATTTCACACTTGTGCTATAAAATCATTGTTGCCACGATATTTTCGTTTAGCGATGATAAAACCAACTAATTTAAAGTACCCAATAAAACATGGGTGAAGTGAGGTGTCGTGCACATTAAATAAATGTTCAACTACATAAAGTAATATAGGTAACTATATCATTGAATAATAAATACTTAAAAGTTTACTTACCAATATAAATAACCATTCCAGTCCAGTGTTAAGACTATGATGTGTTTATATAAAGTAGCACTAGTTATCAGAGTTAATGGCAACGCGTGCTCACTACGATATAATACATTACTGAAGCATGCAATGATCTACATTCACTAAGATCCCATATCACAAACATAAGCTTACACGTAACCATATTTTGTCAACTAGTAATGTAAACCAAATACTTACCTTCTCGTTTACCTCACCTTAAAAAAGGCTACATTGCATAAAACCTTATTTACCAAATACCTTTACCTGATGCACTGGAATATCATCGAAACTGATAATCGTAATAAAAATATAAAACTGTAATAAGATTAGTAGTTTATAGGTAATAATATTAGATACTAATTAATATAAGATTGGAGTTTCACATGTGAAAACACTAGCACTCTCATATCCACTGTCGTGAAAATATAATATTTATATATAACATAAATAAATTATTTTAAGCAATGACTGTTTGTCTATTTCAAATTATGGGAAGACATTGCGCATTTCATCCGTTCCTTGTATGACTGGGACAATTCACTTTTCCTCCATACATCGACAAGTAAACTTACTATGAGATGAAAAGTGAATTATCCCAGAATATCAATTGAATCCCATGTGACATGTCGCGTTGTTTGGTTTGACTAGTAAACATCGAAAGCAGTGTAAGATCAACGCAACATGTTGTGAGAGGCATGGGACAGCGGCCGTGCTTACCTTGCGACTCTCGCGCGCCGTCGCTCGAGTTCATTATGTCATCTTGAGATCGTTCCATGTGCCATTGGAAATCTGGAACGATACAACATATACTTCAGTTACATTTATTTGTTAAGAAGATCATCTTGAAGAAAGGACCTATCTAGGAAAGTAGTTAGTTCTGCTAGAATTGCATTGTAATTACAACAGCCAGTTATTGTAATATTAGTAATAATTTTCATGTAACCTCTGTGCTGTCAACCGTTAAACTGTCAACTTTTAGTTTAACCTTGACAAATACTAAGTGAGATGTTGCTGCATTACTAATGAGTAATTAGTCCTAATTATATATTATTTTACTATGAGAACTTAGAATACAATGAAAAGAGAATTTCGTTATTACTAACTTTTCTATGTAACTAATATACTTATTTGTACACCTATTCAGGTAAAACATGCTGGACTTTCAAGTTGTTTAACATCAATGCTGCAATGTATCACTCATGTTTAATGCAAATAAATATTTCATTTCATAATATTTAGGTACAGATTAAAGCATCTGAAAATTTGTTTACCATTAGTCTGTAGTTTTTAACCAACTTCAAAAAGGAGGAGGTTCTCAATTCAGCAGTATGTTATTTTTTTGTATGATTGTTGTGCATATGCATTTAGTGTTCAGATTTTGTGGCCAAATTACTACAGGTATCCTAGATGACTTTCTAGAATACTTAGGACATGACTTTAGTATCTTTGTATATTGTAATATTCCTTTCAGGAAGCACAAAAATTTGTCATCAAGTTATGTTTACAATAAATAAATAACTAAATGTTACATATTATACAATGTATTACAAAAAAATGCCATCATGGCTCCAAAGTGTTTTATAGTGTGTACTTGACTTAAACATGAAACGAAAGCAATTAACCTAGCATTATTTCTATGACATTTACGATTACAGCAAATTCCATAATCTTGTACCTAACATAAATAGCTAAATATAAAGTATGACAATGGATACTTACTGCGTACAACGTCGTTGTGCGCTACTGCCGGTTGTTCATCAGTTTCTTCGTCTAGCGTAAGGTCTTCGACTCCATCCCTCTGCACCTCTTCTTTACACTGTGGTGTGTCATCTCCATTACCCTGCGCGTTGTCATTTGGTGGCGGTAACGGTAATGATGGCGGAGGTCCTTCGTTTGACATGCGACGCGCTTTCTTTCGGCGACGAGTCGGTGATACTGAGCCTTCGCGACTGTCTATGCTGCTATCTCGGACCTGCAGACAAGAGAATATATTTATTTAGCTTTATTATTGATATATAAGCTAGTAACCCAACTTATTAAATATTTGTACATAATATTTAGTATTAATTTCATGTCTGCAACATGTATATTTGCTGGACTGGACAGTCATATCTTTAACTATGAAATAAAATAGGTGAAAATGTATAAGACACCTAAAGTATGTTGTTGGGTTATCATTACTTATATTTATTTATTTCATTATCTAAAGAGATTTGTATATCAATACGGTAAAAATGATGAGTCACTTATTATACCTACATTATTGTGAGGGCTCATTTGTAATGAGAGTAAAATAATGGAACACCTACTTCAGAGACCTTGCACTTATGTGTCAATATTTATTATTTACCTTGTTTTGCCCTTTTATGTCATGAAATACACATTTAACGCCATAACAAAACAAAAGTATTGTAGATATATGTAATGACAGAAACTTAGTGGAAGGTCTTATTGTCTAACGACAATAAGACCTTCCACTAAGTTTCTGTGTGTCACTTACTAGATGTTTCTATGATCTCAGTAATAACTTACTGAGATCATAGAAACATCTAGTAAGTCCATAGTAAATATAAATAAACATAATTATTCACCTGTTTTCTTTAACAATGATTTACAATATATAAGTACAATCAATCTTCGAGAATTTATGATTGAAGGTAGTTGCAAAATTTATGTACTGTGGATGTCTTTCCCTAACATTATTCTACTGAAGCAAATCTAAATAATAGAATTACATCTATTATTATTATAACATACTTGACTATTAAGTTTCATGACAATGTTTATAACCACCTTATCAATGTAAATAGCCACCTATATTAACCTGTCAAGTCTTGGAATGCTAGATCTAAGTAAACCTATTGCATCTGGCTGTCTGTGTGCCGCTGAAACTCAATAGGTTAAGTTTCATGCAAGGAGTTTCTGCTAAGCAGGTATATATGTATATAAAATACAGCTGATTTACTGAGATAACATTTTATTTTTTTTATCGTATATGCGGCAAACGTGCAGACGGATCGCCTGATGATGGTAACGATTACCGCCGCCCAAGGACACCCGCAACACCAAAGGAGTCACAAGTGCGTTGCCAGCCTTTTGCATTTGATCTGCCCGCCCCCCCAAGAAGAGGGAGGTTGGGCCATCGGTACCTTCACTGACTCGACGAAACACAACGCAAGTGCTATTTCATGCCGGTTTTCTGTGAGGCCGGTATAGTATATACTAATATATTACTATATATCTCTGAAGGACTGAAAAGAGGCATGCCCATTTGGCCAGTTATGTTAAGGTTTCATGTAAAAGGGAAATAGGTAATTCTTATAGAGCCTGCCTCTACTGTTACTGAATTGGGATTACAAAACCCACAGCTCACAGCAAATATAATAAACAATGCCATTTTATTATTAGCTGTCATGATTGCTAAGTAATGTTTAATGCAAGAACATGTTTGCTATCGGTTAATATAATGAACAAATTAATATTGGTTTTGTTGTATTGTAGAGTATTACTAGATTGATAATATTAATGGTAAGGCAAGGGTACATAGAGATGATCTAAACTTTTAAAAATGAATTTGAGGACTATATAATAAAAATAATAAATTTTTATTATTACAACGTCTAATTTTTTGTTGTTTAATAGCATCTGCCAAGTGTGCTTGAATATATTGCCAAACATTAAAATTTTAATGTTACATACTACAACTTATGACTCTTGTGATCTGATGCAAACCATTTTGTCAACATTCCAAGCAACATGTACTTTTATAAGAAGTCGTAGATAATATCTTTGTATTATATGATACTGTTATTTTATGATTATATGCGATCATAGAAACAGTGTTTCATCATTTACTGTAAATAAACTCTTAACTTCATTGGATGCCTGATGAATGACAATAAACAATTTTATTATTTATAGTTATGACATATAAATGCTATACAAAATAGCTAATTAGAATTATTAAAGCAATCTGGGATTTATTACACACCTGTGGAGGTGGTGAGGGAGCTCGAGGCGGGTGTGCAGGGACGGCCTGCGCAGGGCGCGACGGTGGCCTGGAAGGCTTGTTGTCTGAGAGTCCTTTGATCTGCAGTGACTCAGCAGCCTTCAATAATGCAGCTAGCTGATCCTGTGATATATTTACTTCACCACGATACATGTAATCCATCATTGCTCTCAGTTCTGCATACTTCACATCTTTTAGGATTATTATTGGATGCTTATCATACTGCTGTGATAGTACACTCTGTAACAAAATCATAGTAATGTCAATAAATTTGTTTACATTTACTTCTATAGCTGTGTTTGTAAATATTGTATTGAAAGTTCTCATACATTCATTATTGTCAAAAGTAAAACTATCTTCAAAATTACTCATGGAATCAAAATCAATTAAAAGTAATTAGCTAATGCACCAAAACACTAGCATGTCATTTAGTTAACAACAGTTAATGGTATGATGTTAGGTAATGAATAATTGCAAACAGCCATTTAGAAAAAGTAGTTGAGACAACTTTCTGTTGCCAACTCATCTATGCACCTCTGTAAACTGCCTAATTGTTAATACATGAAAGCTAGAATGGTACAAGTGGAATGTTTATTAGAGCAAAACTGTTTTGCTTTGCAAGCAACTTACACACGTTCGTAATTGACCTACATAACAGCGAGTTTACGTACCTCGAAATAGGGACTGCAAGCTGATAGGACCACTTTGTGCGCCTTAAGCGTCTGACCCTCTGCAGCCAGGGTGCAGTCCACGTGCATGCCCTTCTCGAGGAGAGTGTCGAATACCGACACCAACGTCGACTGATGGTTGTTCCACCTCAGGCAGAACTGCTGGTCGTCGTCCATGATGCCGTCTAGCCACTCGCCGCGCCCTTAACCCTACAACGGACAATAAAGCTACGTCTAAACAAGGTCTAATAACACCACGCAATAACTAGGCCATTAGGAAAACTTTACTATGACTACACAAACACAGGATTATGAACGACCATCACTGTAAGACGTTAATTGTCTCACCGAATCACTTCATACGATGAGATCACGCCCCAACTTAACTAAATTAACTTTATGGACCACATACGAGTCGTCGTAAGCGACGCGGCACAAAGAAAATGGCCGCTTTTCCAGCGCGACAAAAAATAAAATGGCGACGAAAATTCTAAGTTTTACTATTTTCTGAGCAAACTTTTCTTGACACATATAAGCTATTCAAGTTCATCGCGTTGCTAAGAAGCGATGAACATCGGAAAAGTTTAAAGTCAACAAAGAAACTTCTAAGAAACTTAACTTCGAAAGTTCACGAGTGGAAATTTTCAAGATGAAAAGTCCTAGCAATAAGTAAGCCCTTATCGCGGCCGTAACGCTACACCAAAAGATTAAAATGCTTACCTTGACTATTGCATTAACTGTTTTAACAAACTTCAACACTTGTATTTATTTTAGATTTAATTGCCACTTTAATTTTAACACACAGATTGCACACCCGCCAGCTTTCTTGAATGAAATTGAAAACACTAAACTAAAACTATGCTATGTTGCAAGTTTAGAGAAAGGCACCTCTACAAAAATCCAAACGAAGTACAAGTTGGAAGCGACGCGAATGACCCAAAATAAGCTCTATGAATGTTGCCATTAGCAAATAATTAGAAAGCTTGAAAAATTAGTAATTACGCTAATTTAATGATGGCTAGTGCTTAATAAAGTAACAGAACATAAAATTATGCAGAACTTTATTTAAGGTTTGTTATTTAATTAATTTCATAATATTATGGAGCGAATACAAAGTGGTATTATGTTTTAGAACACCTTGTCCTTGACCTACTTTACACACCACATCTCGTGATTACTTCCACCTTAGTGTTAGTTCGTTTCATATGTTTTTCTTTGTTTTATCACGATTGGAATTATTCGAATGTCATACCATTGATTGAGATTTAAAATAATAATAAAAGATCAGCAGCTAAATGTCATTTCATGACGTTCAAGCGTTTAAACATTGTTTTTAGTTGTTTAGCGCCATCTATTGACTTACTAGATATTTAGTACAGAACAGTGAACACAACAAAGCGGATTCTCGTACAAAGCTGATATTGATATTTATTATGTTGTAAGAAAAAATAATTGAAACTAAACTAAGTGATACCGTATCATTCACACATGGCCAAATGTTAAGTACGCCTGTATGTTTCCTATTTTATCTTCCAGATATTTAAAACGAGTCCTTGAATAATTTTGATATCGCCAATGTTATTTCGTAACAATTATATCGCCGATTTGCACGTAATGTTTTTCTAAATCTAATTATAATAATTATTATAGGTCTAATATTAACAACCTACGACTGAATATACCATACTAAATCAGTGTAGCGTCTTCATTCTATATCTTCTCACTAGTCGATGTTAATAATAATTTTTACTCTACTTTAATACTTAGTTATATGTACACAGTCGTGTCATAAAGTTGCTACAGCTAACGCTGTTCTAATTAATAGCGCAGCGTTATGATTATATTGTATTGTAACTCAATATTTTTATTGTAACTTGTTTTGTGCCTCAAATAATTTATTTAATCGGATTTCTTTCGGTAGTATATTAATATATGTATTCAAATATTACATCGAATAATTATAAGAAGGATCATTAAAAAATTGTAGTAAAGTCTAAATTAATGCTAGTTGCTTGTTTTGTATCTACTTACCTACCTAGTTCATTTACTTTGTTTATCAAAATAGACATTAAATAATTAAAACTGTTAAATAGATCAAGCCTGTTGGGCACATTTTATTTCTGTTTATTTATTTTATTAGGTATTACACTAGATGTGCCCGCAGTTTCACTCGCGTTTATGGTTACTGCGCCGCCCCCGTGGGTCGTAGTGTGATGTTATATAGCCTATAGTCTTCCTCGATGAATAGGCTACCCAATACTAAAATCATTTTCAATTCAAACCAGTAGTTCCTGAGATTAGCGCGTTCAACCAAACAAACAAATTCTACAGCTTTATAATATTAGAATAGAAGTACCTACCTATAGTAAATATATCAGTTAATTGACTTGTTGAGAATTGTTTACATATTTTCATAGAAATAAAGATTTTTGACTTTCACTTAGTAAGGCTATAATTACCTGGAAATTAGTTTTAATTAGTTAGGTATATTTTGAAATCGTTTAGATCTATCGTCGTCGTAATCGTCCAGTTGCGAGGCGTTTAATACTATCTAAGTCTGAAATAACACATGACCCGCTACTGTTCGTGAGCGATTACATACATACATACATAGATTCACGCCTGTTTCCCAGAGGGGTAGGCAGAGACTACGGATTTCCATTTGCTACGATCCTGACACACTTCTCTGGCTTCATTCACTTTCATCACACACAAGCAGCATATAAGTTTATAAGGAACCTGGAACCGAACAGAGTATCATACGTCTAGCCGCGCCGAAACCAAGCGACGCGCGAAGGCGTTCGAACGGAGCATTATATGTCTAGCCGCGCCGAAATCAACTTACGAACTGGCGACGTGCGAAGTTACCATGTGTTTTTACCCGACTGCTAGGAAAGGTTATGTTTTTCGCGCCTATCTTTGTTTGTAATATTCTTTATTCTTCTATATCTTCCAAACCACTCGATGGATTTAATTTTTAAGGTTGCAAGGAATCGGTGTAATTGGATGATACGTAATGCAAAACACCGCCATATTCTTGATAATCTATCATCCTCATCTCCTGCTGATATCTGGCGGTTTCTTGGAACTCTAGGCATTAGTAACAAGCAACAAGGTGATCCGCATGCGACGATTGACTTGGATGATATCAATCAACATTTCACCTCTTCCATTTTGCTGGATCAACAAGTTGAGCAACGCACTGTGGATTACTTAGCTAACCTACCCAGGCCCAACATCGATCCTTTTCTGTTTTCTTCAGTAAAGCCGGATGAGATCAAAAAGATAATCCTCTCGATCAAGTCTAATGCTGTGGGTTGTGACGGTATTAGTCGTCCTATGATCACGCCAATTCTTGATCAGCTCCTTCCCGCCATATCCCATATCGTAAATTTTTCTCTTGACACTAGGATTTTTCCTTCCTTGTGGCGTAATGCCATTGTCGTCCCTCTACCTAAGATACCAAGTCCTTCCCTTCCAAACAACTAGACCCATATCCATTCTTCCTTTCCTATCTAAAGTGCTTGAGGCCTGTACACAAACAACTTGCACAGTTTGAGAACCTAAACAACCTATTGTGTCCTTTCCAATCTGGCTTGAGGCCCTTCAGCTCTCCTCAAAGTGACTAGCGATATCAGGGCGGGCATGGAGGATACAAAAGTCACTGTGTTGGCTTTGGTCGACTTCTCAAACGCTTTGAATACCGTCAGTCATGACATCCTACTAGCGATCCTATCCCATCTTAATATCTCACTGGGTGTACTTGAATGATTCTCGACATATCTTCAGGGGGCCAGCAGTCAGTGCGCATCGAGGACACGTCATCGACTTGGCGTGACCTTAACTCTGGTGTTCCTCAAGGCGGCATTCTATCTCCGCTACTATTTTCTCTATTTATTAACTTCATAACTCAGAATCTTCAGTGCTCGTATCATCTTGATGCTCTATGCCGATGAGTTGCAGCTACATATATGCTCAAGACACTACGGATAATCTACCTGAAGCCATTTCTATACTAAATGCTGATCTTGAAGCTATTAGAAGCTAGTTTGGCAGATTTGGATTGTCTGATCATCCGACAAAGTGTCAGTCAATCGTAGTTGTTGTAGTCGTAGTCGTAGTAGTTGTCAACGATTGATAACTTTACCACCTGTTATGTATGATAGGACCCCTATAACATTCAGCCCTACTGTTAAGAATCTGCGTTTGCTCATTGACTCCAATTTAAATTGGCAAGCTCAGGTTACTAGTGTCAGTCAGAGAGTAAACGGAACGCTACGCGGCTTGTATCGCGTAAAGAATTTTCTTCCATCTAAGACAAAAATAATGCTTGTGCAGACTTTAATCTTGCCCTTAATTGACTATGGTGATGTGTGTTACTATGACCTAAATGCAGATCTGCTTAATAAATATGACCGACTTCTAAATAACTGCATTCGATTTATATATAATCTTCATAAATATGATCATATTTCATCTCATAGATCGACTTTAAAACGGTTACCCATTCGTGAACGCCGTAGTTTGCGTGCCCTTACAACATTATTTTCTATTCTAACCTCACCAACTACCACTTATTTAACCAGCCTTTTCCAATACCTGTGTTCCAATCATGATAGAAATCTTCGTTCTACCAATAACCTCCTCTTACTTTGTCTCTCCCATACATCTGGTTTCCTGCATTCTTCCTTCTTCGTCCAGTCCGTTATACTATGGAATGCGCTCCCTCACGACGTCAGGATGGCCACAAACCGTTACACTTTCAAGGTAAAAGTGCGTGCTCTCCTCCTCGACAGTTTATCGGATTTATCTCATCAGTAATATGATACGTACGTATATATGTATATAGGTATGTATGTATGTATGCATGTATCTTTAAATATACAGAGTGTCCCTGGATAAAGTGCGTGTTTTACCTAAAATTACTAATATGTTTGCTCACATAACTATGTAAATTTATAGCATATTATTATTCTATATCATGTTAGCTTTAAATGAAAAAAAAAATCATCATGCTAACTCAAAAAACGCGCTAGCTATGAGCTTCTGAAGTGGACACCTTATAACGTTACCATTCACATGTGGTATTTTTGCCATAGTTTGGCAGTTATTATCGGAGTCCTTTTGTTCTAACCTGAATAATGAGGTGATTAGGCGTCCACATTAAAAACTCGTAGCTAGCGTGTTTTTTGAGCAAGAATAATGATTTTTTATTTCATTGAAAGCTTACATAATAGAAAATAATAATATGCTATAAATTTAAATAGTTACGTGGGAAAAATTTTAGTAATTTTCAAATATTTAAAAAAATCTGTAAAAAGATGTATTGTTCTTACAAAAATCTTATTTTAGTCATAGTAGCTACTTTTTGGATTCTTGAATCAGACCATCGTCAGCTAAAGAAATTACTCAGCGGTCTAGAACTCGGCGACATGAAACCTAGCCAGTTACTACGTATGATGCTCGATTTGAGCGGTAAATTACTAACCGACGAAGCTCTGAAAGTTATGTGGCTCAACCAATTGCCCACACAAGTCCGCGCCATACTTTTCGGGAACACTGAACCGTCGCTATAATGTTTAGCCGTGATGGCCGACAAAATGGTTGAACATTTCGAACCCGCAACAGTCACCGCAGTCCACACTACAATCTCTACGCCGGTGCACACATCAAGCCCGTCGTGTCTACATTGCCCAACTCATTCAACTACAGAAAATCTACATTTCGACCTATTATACAAACAATTAGAAAACTTACGCTGGAAATCGCCAAGATTCGAACCGATCAACAACGTGCATTGTATCACTATGGCGCCACTCGTCCGTATAGCAACTATCGATCGTGATCGAACTCGAGATACCGTTCCCACTTAAACCGCAAACCCGGCGATCCCGACTGGCTGTCTAATACCACTTTTTTTTTTCTTTTTTGACCCGTTAAAAACCTTTATGGATACCTCCTCCCCGGGGAGGGAAGGGTGGTTATGTGAGATTCTCCGCCCCTGAAGGGGGTCGGTATACACACTAAAAACCTGTGGTGAGCAGTCCCTCCGCCGCACTGTGGGCTGAAAATCGACCTCCATAGACATAGAAATGAAAGTTGCTAGATGTTCGTTTTGTTGACGGATATGGCTTCTATTAGCTATTATACACATAACAATGTCATCTGAGCTAACTCCGCACAAAAATGAATTTATTATAAGGTTTTTTCGAAAATAATGTATGGAGCTAGCATGAAAAATCTGAATATCTCTGAACTTGCAAGGAAAACCGTAATATCCTCAGAGATGGTTATAGGACTAATTTTTTGTGATTTTTTGACATACTTCATATAACGGTACCTGCTGCAGATTTTTTTTTAAAAATCATCGAATTTTTAATTAATTTTTTTTAACATTAAACGATTTGTTTTGGTGTATAAGTAAAGAAACAACACGTTATATGCATATAATACTAAATCATCGCCAGTTATTTGTTAAAATATCAAGAAAATTATTTTTGCCTAACATAGTATATATGTTTTAAAACAGTTAATTGGATACCATTACTGAACTTTGCATACAGGTAAACTACTGAATAATAAATTAGCCTTCTAATGAGTTCTGAATAAGAGATTAAGTGATTTGCAATGTCGCACAATGGTAACTACGGATTACACTAATTAAAATCTTACAGGTAAGTACATAAGTAACTTAAATAGTTAATTAGACATGTTACGAGTTCTAAGAAATATTTTCGACAACTGTCTAATGAGGTCGTTAACTAATGTTGGACTGAAATATAAAAGGGTTAATATTTTGCATCATAATTTAGTTTATTCTAAGCTTTGTTACCCCTAACATATCACTGTGAAGTGTTAGTTCTTCGTCCAACCCAGTAATGGCTGCAGTTTTATGGGGAAATTTGAAAAACTTTCTTGCAGTGTTGCCGTCATTAGTAGTTCCGGGACCTTGTTTAACAATGTCAATCAATAGATTTAATTCGTCTTTAAATTTGTCTTGAATAATCTTTTTTCTCTTACTTAGCATTTCTTTGTGCTCGTTACCTCTCGCAGCCCACTCTTTAAAATCTAGTCTATACGAAATATGTAGTAAACATTCCATACAATTTATACGGGCGTGTAGAGATGACAATCCAAACTCGTATATGTCAGAAGATACGGTCTTTGCTGTTACTACACCCAAACGGTTCATTTCTGTCGGTTTTGCCAAACACAAATAGCATGATGAACTTGATCTGGCTTGAGACAAATACGTGCAGACTTTACCATCGATCATTGTCATCATTAGGTGATGATTCACCCTGTTTCTATTATTGCACTCTGTAGGAATGAGAGACTCAATTTCTTCATCCATTTGTCGTTTGTGTTCGATGACTACTGCTTCGCTTTCCTTCACAAAAGTAAATTGAACTGGACGACAATACATTGCTGAGCATGGTTTTGGGTTCATCCACAAAGTATTGTCTCCATCAGTCAGTTTTAGTGGCACCAAGGAAGTCATGAAAATACTTGAATCGTCTTGATCGCTATCCATTTTCTGCTTGTATCGGCTTTGGTTTGACGCACCATCGAAACCCCATTTAGATATCAATTTTAAATCCTTATTTTGCACATCATCGTTAGGAAAACTTTGGAGGATTCTTTTGACCGTAATGTCGAGTAAAGCTTGAAGGGTTATTCTTGCCGATGAATCGGTCACTAACACTGATTGCTTCGGAGGATAGCATGCCAGCTTGGTTTGTTGCACTTTATAGTAGGATGGATAAATATCCTTTCTACCTTCCCGAATAGCTGACTCTCGTAAAGTGATGTATTGCCACTTTGATAATTTTAATGAAAGGAGTAATCCAAGTGCTTTTTCTGGTGTAAATAAGATAGTTTTCACCGGTTGCTTAAGCGTTTCCTTAATTTTAGAGGCTGCTTCAGGATGTTTCAGCATATATTCGATTACAGATGCGATATCCTCACAACCTTCTTCCTTAAAACGCGCCGCTGCTGTATGTGCCAATTCACTGGGATTGTCAGTTTTATGCTCATCAGATTTTCTCTTCTTCTGTTTGCTTCCCAGATCTTCGAATGGTTTTCGTGACCTCTTTGTCATTGTACCAACAGAGTATGATGTTGAGGGTTCTGGAGAGATTGATCTTGATCCCTCAGCAACAGTTGGTTCTTGAGCGACTAAATTTATACAACTTGGCCAATCGATAGTTGCTTGCAGCCAAATTTCGTATTGTTTTCTAAAAGTATCAAGAATTCGGTGAGATTTTTGCCACCTTTTGATGCAGCTCGTACAAATCTCTGACAAAATTCTTTTAGAGTCACTTAATCTTCAACGGAAAGACAAACGTCTAGGCGGGATATAACTTCACTAAACAATACCTCATGATCAAATGAAGTACTCTTACATTTTAGAAGAACGAATAGGTCTAAATTGGTATTTAAACTTTCCATTATAAAATTTCACAGTGATATGTTAGGGGTAACAAATCTTAGAATAAACTAAATTATGATGCAAAATGTTAACCCTTTTATATTTCAGTCCAACATTAGTTAACGACCTCATTAGACAGTTGTCGAAAATATTTCTTAGAACTCGTAACATGTCTAATTAACTATTTAAGTTACTTATGTACTTACCTGTAAGATTTTAATTAGTGTAATCCGTAGTTACCATTGTGCGACATTGCAAATCACTTAATCTCTTATTCAGAACTCATTAGAAGGCTAATTTATTATTCAGTAGTTTACCTGTATGCAAAGTTCAGTAATGGTATCCAATTAACTGTTTTAAAACATATATACTATGTTAGGCAAAAATAATTTTCTTGATATTTTAACAAATAACTGGCGATGATTTAGTATTATATGCATATAACGTGTTGTTTCTTTACTTATACACCAAAACAAATCGTTTAATGTTAAAAAAAATTAATTAAAAATTCGATGATTTTTAAAAAAAAATCTGCAGCAGGTACCGTTATATGAAGTATGTCAAAAAATCACAAATAATTAGTCCTATAACCATCTCTGAGGATATTACGGTTTTCCTTGCAAGTTCAGAGATATTCAGATTTTTCATGCTAGCTCCATACATTTTTTTCGAAAAAACCTTATAATAAATTCATTTTTGTGCGGAGTTAGCTCAGATGACATTGTTATGTGTATAATAGCTAATAGAAGCCATATCCGTCAACAAAACGAACATCTAGCAACTTTCATTTCTATGTCTATGGAGGTCGATTTTCAGCCCACAGTGCGCCGACGGAGTGAGGGGAGATAGGGTCGCGTTAGCAATCACCATCCCGCCCCGACGGTTGGTCCAGCTGATAGTGACCGGGCCTCAGCACCTGTGGAGGGAAGGTCTTGCTCACCAAGGCCATCCCCCAGACGTGTGGGCCGTGCAAGCCAGTAGAGAGTCCCCCGACTCTGTACCAGTGACCCCACTATACAGGAGCGAGAAGGCGGGCAAATCGCCTCCTTCTCGCTCCTGTCTGTCTGCGCCGGAGAGGGTCAGCGAGGAGGTTGTTCTCCCTGACCCTCTCCGCGGTCTCCTTCTGCGCCATGACAGCTTCGCAGAAGGAGACCACTGCCTGCCACGACCTCTCGTCGCCGAGCATGGCGTTGATCACGCTCGGCAGGGAGAGATCTCCGCCTATTAAGGCCGAAGGCGTGTGCCGCTGCGGCCCCCACGCGGCACACGCCTCCAGCGTGTGGAGCGCCGTGTCTTCCGGTGCCCCACACTCGTGGCAGGCCGCAGTCACCTCCCGTCTCACGACCTGGTGCAAATGATGCTTTCCTAAAAGCACCTGCACCAGTCGGAAGGTCAGCGACCCGAATCGCCGCCCTATACACCCCCGGAGGACCGGGCGAATAGACTCCACCGTCCACTGGCCCAGGGCCGGTGGAGCTAGGTCCTCCATCCACCGCCTCAATAGGGCGGCCCGCGCCTGTCGCCGCATGCGTGCGACCTCCTCCCACCCCGGGGGCTCCCCGTGAGACCTCCTTGCCGCCACGAAGTGGTAAACTTCGGTGAGGATCTCCGCTTGTAGCTCCCAGGGGGGGTCACTGGCCAGCACGCACGCCGCCGTCCAGGACACCGTCCAGTAACCGCGTATGGCCCTCGTCGCGACGACCTGCTGCAAACGTCGCAGCAGGGTCTTATTGTCGCGACTAAGGGCGTCCGCCCAGATAGGTGCCCCGTAAAGGGCCATACTCCGGATCACTTCGGAGTACAGTCGGCGACAAGTGGCGCTCGGGCCACCCACGTTGGGCAGCAGCCTCCCCAGGGCGGCCGCCGCTCCTAGGACTCTTGGGGCCAGCTGGGTGAAGTGTGCCCCAGAAGTCCACCTCCCGTCCAGGATGAGACCCAAGTACCTCATTTGGGTCCCAACTCGGACTAGGACCCCGTCCAGTGCCACTCGCGTACCTGGAGGAGGTCCTCCCCGAGGCCCATGGAACAATAGGGCCTCGGTCTTGGAGAGGGCAACCTCCAATACCAGGGCGCGGATACGGTCGACCACTAGGGCAGCTCCCACCGCGGCCAACCGCACCGCCTCCCTGAGGTCCCTCCCCTTGACTACGACCAGGGTGTCATCGGTATAGCACGCCACCCGCATACTCGCGGGAAGCGTGCCCCGAAGCACCGAGTCGTAGCCAACGTTCCACAGGAGCGGTCCCAGCACCGACCCCTGTGTAACCCCGCAGAATACGCGACAGCGCCTCAAACCGTCGCGTCCTTCCACCAGGACCTCGCGGTCCTGGAGGTAGTCGGCCAATAGCCTCCGCAAATACAGGGGCACTCCATGATACCGGAGCGCCTCCTGTACTGTTCCATGCGGGAGGCTATTGAAAGCGTTGGCAATGTCTAGCGAGACAGCCAACGCCTTGTTCCCCCCACCGATGTCTATTACCACCTGCGCTATGGAGATGCATCCCGTAGATGCGAATCACCGTGCGCAAAAAAGAAGCAGGAAAACTATAAAATACATCGACCATGGCGGGCGCCGATATTAGCAAACAAAACTACCGCCTTTGCGTTATCAATTTTAATAACTGAGAGAAGTTTCTAGTCGACCCGGGTGCCGACATATCCGTATTAGCCGAAAGAAATAAGAAACACGTGAAGCCGTCTGAAAGTACCTACAAACTGTTTGCTGCGAACGGTACGGAGATACGCACCTACAGCGAGCGCACACTCGAGCTCAACTTAGGTTTACGCAGAAGCTATAAATGGACATTTACCGTGGCCGACGTGAAAACATCAATACTAGGCGCAGATTTCTTAGCGAAGCACAAATTACTTGTCGATCTACATCAAAGAAAACTCATCGATCGCATTACCGACCTCAGCGTTAACACCATAAAAATCCATAGCACCGAGGAAGCCGTATACGTTATCAGCCACCATCACGCCTATCACGACATCTTGAAAGAATATCCCGTACGTACTGCGACCCATGTCACTCAAAACTCCGACTAAGCGCAACGTAACTCATCGCATAGAAACAACGGCCAACCAATCTATTCAAGGCCGTGTTCTCTGCCGCCTGATAAATACAAAGCTGTGAAGTTAGAATTTGAGAAGATGATGGAGATGGGAATCTGTAAACCGTCAAACAGTCCATGGGCCAGCCCGCTTCACGTCGTTAAGAAAAAGGATGGTTGGTTGGTGGCGGCGTGTGTATGACTATAGAAGATTGAACGCCGTTACAGTACCCGATCGCTAGCATATTTCGAGAATTCATGATTTTACATACCAGCTACATGGGAACAAAATCTTTCAAAACTAGATCTCACAATGGCGTACTTCTGGATACCTATTGAAAAAGAAGATGCTGCGAAGACGGCCATAATAACCCCCTTTGGCCTCTTCGAATTCAACTGTATGACATTCGGCTTACGCAACTCCAGCCAAACATTTCAACGTTTCATGCACGAAGTTCTACGAGGGCTCGACGACAACGTATTCCGTTTTGTCGATGATTTACTAGTGCACTCAGAAAACCCAGAGGATCACAAGCGTCACTTACAACAAGTTCTCGAACGACTCGACAACTACGGCGTCACTCTAAACATCGATATATGTGAGTTCGGCAAAGACAAGATACAGTTCCTTGGCTATGAAGTTACACTGGACGGAATCAAACCAACAGCAGAACGCATTCAAGCCATACTTACGTTTCCCAAACCAACTACAGTGCAAGAGTTAAGAAGATTTTTAGGCATGATCAACTTCTACCGTAGCTGCCTACCCCGTCAAGCCGAATACCAAAATTTACTAAACAAGTATCTACACAATAGCAAGAAAACGACAAAACACCTATACAATGGACACGTGAAGTTGAAAAAGCCTTTGAACAATGCCGACAAAGCATACTAGAGCCCACTATATTATCGCACCTTGACCTGACGCCCCGTTATGCTTACTAACCGACGCGTCTGACCCTAGCCTCGGCGCAGTCCTACAACAGAAAATAGACAACGTGTGGAAACCAATCGCTTTTATTCAAAAACAATGAGCGAGACGCAGAGAAGATACAGTGTATACGATCGTGAACTTCTAGCAATGTATACAGCTGTTAAAAACCTACGCCGACTTATAGAGGGCAACGAACTCACTATATGTACGGATCACAAACCATTGACGTACGCACTAACACGAACGCCGAGTAGCAGCGACACCCCGCGTCGAGAGCTACAACTTCATTACATAAGTCAATTCTGCACTAACATCAAATACATTCACGGTGATAAGAACGAAGCCGCTGATGCGTTATCACGTATCGCGGAAATCAAACTACTGAACGCAACGATGGACTACGACAAGTTATCTTAAAAACAAGAAACAGACGCCGAGCTACGTGATTGCATGAGTAACCCTAGACTGATGTTTTCCCGCGTAAACCTACCGGGAGTCGACCGACCTATTTGGTGCGAAACATCGACAGCGAACATTTGACCATACCTACCATTGCCTTATCGTGTCGCAGCCTTCAAAGCACAACACGAACTAAGTCACCCCGGCGTTCGTACAACAAAAAAATAATGACAACGAAGTTTCTCTGGCCATCTATAAACAAAGATACAGGCATATGGGCCAAAACGTGCATCAGCTGACAACGAGCGGAAGTTCATCGTCACGTCATTAGTCCGCTCTGCGAGTTTCAACAATCATCCTGTTTTGAACACCTGCACGTGGACATAGTTGTACCTCCCGCCATCGGATGACTATAGATACTTAGTTACTATGATTGACCGCTGCACTAACTGGCCAGAGATTACCTCTACCGACCTACTCGTGACGTCACCGCCAAAACGCTCGCGAAGGCCGTGTACGAGAGATGAATATCGCGGTTTGGATGTCCCCTGCGACTTACTACAGACCAAGGGAAACAGTTCGAATCGTTTTTATTTCAAGCTTTAATGAAGAAAATAGGCGTCACTCGAATACGTACTACTGCATTTCACCCGCAAGCTAATGGGAAATCCGAACGATGGCATCGATTTCTGAAAACGGCACTGATGGTAAGAGCAACCGATAACAGATTGATCAATGAATTACTTACAGTATTACTAGGACTTCGCACCGCCCTACGTGAAGACTTAACCGTCAGCCCGGCCCTGATGACATACGGATCAACAGTACGCGTCTCATCTGATTTCTTCGCACCTACCAAGCCGAACATTGAAGATGCGGCATTTGTCCGTCAGCTGACCGAAACAATGTCGTTATTATCACCAACATCAACAAGGTGAGCGTCAAGGTCAAACACATTCATATACAAAGACCTCGGGACATTTACGACAAGCACTTCACACTGCTTCCGCTTCGCACCGCAGTAATTTAAACCGACAGATTGAAGCCAGCCCATCTACTCAACGAGGAAGACTTGCTAGAAAACACAAAATCAAGAAACACGCCAGCCCCGGACTCATCACCCACACCAATGCGGACAGCTTCATCACCTTCACCGCGAAATGCCTACGTCACCAGATCCAGTCGCGCGGTGAAACACAACGTACGCTTCGCTTAAGCGGAAGTGATGTGGCGTATGTACATAAGCACAAGCAACATATAAGTTTATAAGGAACCTGGAATCGAACGAAGCATCATACGTTTAGCCGCACCGTACCGCACCGCAGTAATTTAAATCTACAGATTGATGCCAGCCCGTCTAGTCAGCGAGAAAGACTCGCCAGAAAACACAAAATCAACAAACACGCCAGCCCCGGACTCATCACCCACACCAATGCGGACAGCTTCATCACCTTCGCCGCGAAATTCCTACGTCACCAGACCCGGTCGCGCGGTGAAACAAAACGTACGCTTCGCTTAGGCGGGAGTGACGTGGCGTATGTATATAAGCACAAGTAACATATAAGTTTATAAGGAACCTGGAATCGAACGTAGCATCGTACGTCTAGCCGCGCCGAAACCAAGCGACGCGCAAAAGCGATCGAACGGAGCATCATACGTCTAGCCGCGTCGAAACCATCTCACGAACTGGCGACGCGCGAAGTTAACATCTGTTATTAATTATTATAGTAGCACAATTTATACGCACGCACACACGCATAAGGATTTCCGAGAATTCACTCGTAAATGTTAGAATTTTGTTTACTGGTCGCTGATTGGTGTAAATAATTATTGTATACATTAGTGCTAGCGATACTTGTAAGAACAATAAATGGGATATAAGAAGGCTTACAAATTTTAAATATATTCTCAGTTGAATCAGTCTACGTGTTTTAATATAACCCTAACGGTTACCAGCTACGGACCTGGCTTATGCCAGCCGGCTGATCTATAACCCTAACGGTTACCAGCTACGGACCTGGCTTACACCCGCCGGCTGATAATGCGTTAAAACTGGATGACCTCTCCTTTGCTACGACATAGTTAAATGTTATAACTGCCTTTCTTTGATACCGCCTGATGAACACCCCAGGTTTTTTAGTGGGTATACCAGCGCGTCTTGCTGGGAGTCCCACACTCCCCCGCCGGTGCCATCCCCTAGCCGGCGAGCAGATCATGGTAGGAGGGGTCCGCATCGGTGTCGAGTCAACCATAAAGTATCTAGGTCTTTTGCTCGACAGCCGGTGGGACTTTAGAGCTCATTTTAGTCGTTTGGCCCCCATTCTTCGGAGCGCTGCAGGTGCGGTTGCGCGCCTGCTGCCTAACCTTGGTGGGCCAAATACCTCCTGCCGGAGGCTCTACGAGGGAGTCGTGCGGTCTATGGCCCTTTACGGGGCCCCAGTTTGGGCGGACAACCTGACGGCCCGTAACATTCCAGCGCTTCGTGCGCCACAGCGCGCCATGGCCGTCAGGTTGATAAGAGGATACCGCACGATCTCGTTCGAGGCAGCGAGCCTCCTCGCCGGATCGATGCCCTGGGACCTGGAAGTGGCGCTTCTGACGTCACTCTTCCACTGGCGCCGGGAGGCACTGGCTCGGGGCGAAGGACCTGCTCTTCCCGCTCTCGAGGCGGCAAGGTCCGAGCTCCGCCAGGTCCTAGTGGAGAAATGGAAGGAACGACTTGTGCACCCTAGTGCCGGGCACGCCACGATAGTGGCGGTTAGTCCCGTCTTTGAGGAGTGGCTGAAGAGGCGGCATGGTGCCCTCACCTTCCGGCTGACACAGGTAATGACTGGCCACGGTTGCTTTGGCCAGTTCCTGTGTCGAATAGGCCGGCAAGAGACGCCCGGTTGTTACCACTGCGGCGACTGCCGCGACGTTGTTGAGGACATGGCGCTGCACACTTTGGCGTACTGCCCTGCCTGGGCATCGCAGCGCCGTGAGTTGAACGCGGCAGTCGGACTGATTGCCCTCTCACTTCCGGCCGTAGTTCAGTCTATGGTCCGGAGTGAGAGGTCGTGGAACGCCGTCGCCTCCTTTTGTGAGGAAGTCATTTCCATCAAGGAGGCGGCGGAGCGGGAGAGGGAGCGTTTAAACCCTCTCCCTAACCGCAGAACCGGGCGCCGGAGGGCGCGAGATGACCTCCAGCCACCCTGAGGATTGACCTGGGGATGGCGGGCTTTGTGGGTCTGCCCGCCATCCGTTCAGCACCAGGTCCGAGAGGCGGCGTGCGTGTTCCCACGTGCGCCTCTGTGTCGTGTCTTTGTCCCCCCCAGGGGGACAGTGGAGGAAGTATTTTTTGTGAAGTGGCCTGCCGTTTCACACGGCGGGCCGAAACCTCGGCGGGGTCGCGATTGCATGTGAAAGCGATTTGCGCGGCCCCGCCGTCTATGGTTATGTCGAGGAACACGGTGGTAGGTTTAGTCGGTATTACCGGGGTATCTTTCCCCCGGTGAGCCCGACATAGCCTCTCCGTCGCCCCGCGGAGAGATCATGTGTAATGATTATTATGGCGTTTAAATATTTGTCTAATTATTATTATGGCATTTAAATATTATGTCTAATAATCATTATGGCGTTTAAATATTATGTCTAATAATTATTATGGCAATTAAAAATATGAAAAACAATACGTATGGCACTCGTATCTTATGATATCTAAGTTTCGGGCAATTAAAAGTATGTCATATGTCTTTTAGGGGAAACAAAACATTCGGGCAAATGAAATTCGGGTAAATGAAATTCGGGACTATGATGGTTATGGTATATAATCTTCGGGTAAACAATAGACAACCACCTACGCGCCTCGGCGTTGGTATGCGCTTGGTTCGCAACCAGCCGCGAATGCGAAGCAGTGACGAACGGACCGGACGGTGTGATTGTTTTGTAAGCAGTAAGCGTGCGATTTGTGATGATTTGATTTTATTGAACACTTTCTATTTCATTCACTACGAATTTCATTTTTTATAATATAATATACAAAGTGGCGCAAAACTAATCACATTAAATGATATACTGCCTTAAGCTGGTTGATATAAGACGGTTAGGTACAAAAAACCTATTTTCACAGAAATTAAGAAATTATTTGATTGAACAAAATAAATAAAATAAAATTAGACACAAATTGGAACACCATTGTAATAAGCACACACTAACCTATTTCTTTTCGTTACAAGATTATGGACCTTATTTCTTTTGTTGTTTTTTTGTTTCATTTTGTGATTTTTTTTGTTTGGTTTTTTTGTTTTAATATCACTGCTTGAGGTCTTTGACATTTATCTCTGCATTACACATGAAATTATGAAATAAAATTATGAAACTAAATTATGAAACCAAAAAAATGTTCTGTGGCTAAACTACTGAATACATTTGGTTCATAATTTGTAAATTGTCATAGAATACCATGTAGTATATGTGGTATCAATTAATGTGATAACATTTGCGCCACTTTGTATAATATTTACAATCACTAAACTAGAAAGAAACTCAAGTAGGTAGATAAAATTAAAATACTGTAGGCGGGCAACCCTAAAGCGTGTCTACGAGCCGCGCTGTAGTAGGTAATTATTTCAAGGACAAGGCCGAGTTACAATACTGTATAGATATCATTACCGTGGTATCTAGTTTAAAATATAACACAGCTCATACTAAAATAAACTAGCATGTATATGGCACACGTTCGGTCAACACAACTGTCTATGATTGCCTGTAAACGATTTGATTATTTGGCTCACTGGCAATCATACACACTTGTGGTACTGTGGTATCATTCAACGTTTATATTAGCGTAAGGTTACGAATTTGATTTCAGAATTGGACAGTGCTATTAAATTGTATCTATTATAAAATTAAAGCCACGGCTTTATAATATACAAGATCACGATCTTGTTTGGATATGAAAATGGCAAATAGACTACTTAGCAACAGTACTAAGGTTACTCGTATTAAGGCTATTAAAGATATGATAACGCGACTATCGATAATATCCATGCGTTTCAAGATAACCCATAATTACTTTAAAGAAATTTGTGGTGTCAAGTTAAGCCTATTAGTCGATAGCCAGCTACATAAGTCGATAAACACTTGCGAGATTTTGATTGCCTCTATATTTCAAAATTATAACAGACTAGTTTTTACAACACTTATAGGCAAAAAATTGTTGATTAAATGATAGTTCAAGAAACAGAATAATAATCAGGATTTTTAATCATAAAATGCTTTTTTAACAACCTTGTTTAGTTACTGATGTTAGTGACTGCATCTAATTATAGTTTTAATACAGATAAAAGCGTGTGCTTTCGGACTGAAAATAGTGAACAATTTCTTTGGCATGTCTTCAGTCTTAAGTCTGAAAAGGAACATTTAAAACTGACACCTTAACGTTATATTTAGATTTTGTTATATTTGATTAAGTAATATAGGTACTTGAAAGTATTGTCTAATGTCTAATGACATGCATATAAATTATATTCAAAGTATTAGTAGGTACTTATTTGACTTTTACTTCTAGGTATATTGAACCAATATTGAACTAAATTTCTACTCTTTAAAAGTTTTTGGAATAACATTAGAGTTTTGTATTGCTTTCTATTGTACATCAACGTTTCAAAGACCTCTTAGAACATTCAGAGGTAGCGTAGAAAATTAATTAACACTCATTTATAAGCTATGTTTAGGGACACTAGACAAATTTTACCTACGCAGACTGTGCCTGGATCAAAAAGATTCAGTCATTTTAAGTTTATTTTTCTTGCTTCTTGGATGTATACAACTAAGTTTTACAACAAAATGTTTTCTTTGAAATCAAATCAACTTCGGCATAAATTGTTCTCCACATAAACAAGGAAATCGCGAGAGTTTTCCTTGTAACTTAAAAAGGTACATCCTGCGCTCGTTCCCTTGTAAGCTTTGTCGCTTCGTTATAAAAATCAATAGCATTAGTAAGTTCGTACAAACGAATTATACGAGTCTCTTTGTGTGCGTCGCCGGGCTCTGGTGTGCGGGAAACAAAAAAAAACCACGAGCGAAATTCTTGTAATAAAAATCAATCGGAGCGGAGAGAGAAGGCGCCGCGCGCGGGGCGCCGACTGGTCGGGCGCCGCGCGGGAGGGCCACCCTCTGCCTCCTCGCCCTGCATACCTACACGTCCTATAATGCATCTACAATCTACCCTCCCCTACTGACTTATCTTTACGGAATTTTTGTACAGCCTTTATATTGCCTCAAGTGTAATAATGATACATGTAAAACAATGTCGACCCATACAATTTCGTCTGAAACGTGTCCTGGCCGGGTTTGGGCCACATTTGTGCGGCGCGAGAGGGAGCGGTGCTCACAGAGCGGCGCACGGCCGGTTCCCGGCAAAAAGGCGTTTGTTTTTATTTCTTTGGCGCGGAAAAAAATCAGCACGCGCCCGCCCTGCACCTCCTAAACATGCGCCACGCAGCGACGCAGACTCGTCCGGGTGTGTGCCGAATTCACTTTCATTTGCGACATCTCATCGTTTCCCGAAGGTCACCGTGCAGTCGCGGGCATCGTGGCGAGTCCGCGGTGCATGTGTGGCGCGGGCGAGTGGTTGCGGCGGCCACCGCTGACCGACTAGGTGAGTCGAGTGAATTTCGCGCCCTCATCTTCGGCGATTCTGTTTCCCTCGCGTTTATCGGCACCCGTTTCGCACGGTCCTTCGCGTGTGCCGGGAAGACGGTGAAAGTGAATGTGTTTTCGTATCTCGCGGTGTGTCGGGGTCGCGCAGACGTGCGCTGCGGCCGCCGTCTCCTCAAATAGAACGATGTGAACGACGAGAGAGGGTTAACCGCGCAACTTTACATTCACTACTTTCCTCCACCTCTGACAGGTGATAGCGCACGAATATACACGCTACCGGCAAAATCTTAAAGTCGTTTATTCTAAAATCTTACAAGTTTTCTCTCACGTATAAAGTTTTGAATCAGTCACGTGAGAAATTCGCTTCAGTTGGAAGTTTCCGTCGAACTTAATATACATTAGCGACATGTAGGTACCTATAACAGTAGGACTTTAAAACAAACAAAATTAAAAAAGCTCGTGAGACGGTCTGCCTCGCGGGCGACAGAAAGAGAGAGAATCAAACTTTGCACTCTTCATTTGTGCACCAATCGAGAAAAAATTCAATAAACCTCGCTTCCTTTTGTCTAATTGCCTATGTAAACGTACTTATATCATGGCGATTGTTCGATTTCTACGACGTTTCGGGAGAACATGGGGTCACGTTGTTTACACTTGTGTGGATATCAAGTGTTTGTCACGCTGCTCTTGTTCTTGTGATGGTGTACTGAGCACTGGCTCGTATTTTGAACTTAACAGTTCTGATGTGCTCATAAACGTCAAGTTTATCGCAGTTAATAATTTTTAATGCTGGATAACTTTATGAAATAAGTTGTTTAGTATCTAATTCGTTTGGTCCGGTAGGAGATGCCCGGCCACGGTCTGTCTCAGGTGAAATGCGAGCCGCTGTCCGACGAAGAGGATAGTAATTCACAGTTCGCGCACAGTTATCTATCTAGTCAGGTAACTCAATTAACAGTTTTTTATTAACTCGTACATTCCTCGCAGATAATTTAGCTATTAATATTAATCGTTTTTAATTTGTAGCTACCTTGTTATTTTGCAAACTTTCTTTATCTAATACCTACATATGAAATATGTATGCTTTTTGTTTTTAACTGCCTATTAGTAGGTATGTAGGTACATATATTATCTTGAAACTTTTCTCTTACTTTACGTTTCAGTTCGCGCGTTTTCATCCGGTTTAATAATTCTGTGCTTATGTTAAGCGTCGCGGATTGATAAAATCATATAAACTATATCAAATGTATTAATGATTAAGAATCGGAATCATTAGAAAGTATTTCGTATTAGGTACATAAAATGTTTGAAATTTAAAATTCGAGATAATGAACACACATAGATTAAGTTTTCTTTTCTTATCAAGCTAACATCACCAGTCCCTCCAGTTCAATTAGAATCTCCACGGAAGAGTGATGACAGTGTTTCAACGGATTTGCTCAGAGACCTACAGGTAAATGTGCTTTTTATTTAAATTAACTTATTTAACATTAGGGTCACTAAACGCTATAAGTCGTAATGCGTAACCACTAAAACACATCGTAACACACGCAGGCTGCTAATCAAATTATAAAATTGTGTTATATCGCCTACTGTTTGATCATTGTTGCTTTTTTATTTTATGAAATAAATTTTGATACCTAATTAATTAACGCTAAGTAACGTTCTGTGTTATTATACATATTATATACAGGGTGTCCGGTAATTAATGGATAACCTTGAAATGTCTTATAGGAGAACGGATGGCCGTTCAGAAAAAAATTGAAAATATAACTTAAAAATATTAAAAAGTGCAATAGCAAGTCATACTTTTAACTGTCTATCTATTAGCATAATTAGTGTTAAATAATAAAACAACAAAAAATGGCCAACAAATTGCCTTCAGTTCTACTATAAGACATTTCAAGGTTATCCATTAATTACTGGACAACTTGTATAATAGCGATGTGTTTTTATGTAACCGTAAAACGTACCTATGTATAAACCGTAATAATTAAAAGTATGCAGTTTTTGTTTATTGCGTTAAGGTCAATGATTCAACATCATATTTCATATCAGTATATAACATCAGAGGACATTATTACTTTTGTATCTGCTCTACTACTAAATGAAATAGACTTAGAGCCTTTACGTCATAAAACAAAATCATCGTAAATGCTATGAAAAAAGTTAAAAGATATGAAAGCGAATAAAATCTATGTAAGATTTAATGAAAGCCACAATTTTCTGTTAGCTTATTGCATGCATAGGTAACTAACTTAACTTAGGTACTTAATAATTTAATACCAGAAGTTATGTTAAGTAAATTATTCTATAAAACAGAAGCAGAATAATATATTTCGATAGTTATTTACGGTTATAGTTATAAATTTACTTTACTTACTTGCTTACTTCCTTTTTTTATTACATCACAACCTACTTAGGCTGCATTAAAAGTTGACCTGAAAGAATAAATAGATAGATCTGAATAGACAAATAAAACGTTAAATTGATCTATAAAGTGACAATCGGGTGCTAACAATAGAACAGGGACCCAGCATAGCACCCTGTAGGATACCAAATATGATTTCAAATATCAATAATTATATTTTCATCTCGTAGGTTTGACCGCGCGTTGTATTTTGTAATAATCATTCCTACTATTTTTATAGAATCCGTCATTCTTGCAGCGACTAAAAGATCATCATTTATGTGCAATAGCAAGTGACAAGAGCCTCCGATGACGAGACGAAAAGTTTACGAAATAATGTTCGTTTTGGTTCATTCATCAAAACTTTATGATTAAGTCTTTGGCAAAACAGTAAGCTTAATATGTTTAAAACATTTCAAATCTTTCTTGCTGCAAACATTTCGATATTATTTTAGACTACAAACGCGACAACTTTTCTTTACTGTGCCCTAGTTTGAAGGTGTTTTAAAGATGCCTCAGTTGTATTTATCGGCTTACACAGGAAAAGAAATAGATTAGGGGAGAATATCCGGGATTATCTTCTAATTTATGATCAGTCCTTTTAAACGAATATATACATTGATACCAGATCTTTTTATATAGTGCCTAACTGAAATGGATATTATATGAATACACAACAGGAGTAGCGACCGTTATTTTATATATTTTATCATGAAAAATTTTAATCTCGTATTTATTTCAATATCGTATCGTGGAAAATGTTTACAATGTCTATAAAATCGTAGGTAAGGGTAGAAAGAGCAATACGAGCAACTCAATACCGAGTAAAAATAATTTGTGTATGGTTATACGCAAATTATTACGATGTCTGAAGCTTTTCCTGTATGAGTAGCTACCCGATAAATTAATTATTTTTAAATTAATCTGGGGACAGTAACACTACTGTCCACACGGATCCACACGGATTAAACGTGTTCAAAGCGAGCCTATGTGCTTATTTTATTAATGTAACGTCACAGACAAACGATTTTTTGTACCAAATGAATAAATAGCTCACCTGGTTTTATTCTATCTGTCGGGTTAATCTATCCGCTCCATCTTTTAATTTGCTAAACCTGTAAGCTTACTATTTGATGAATAGGAAGGTGTAGTGAAATCTGTAATGTAGTTATATCAACTAATATGATTACCAGGGCAGTGGCTTGGAAGAGTTGGCACCGCTGGCGCCGGCGGGCCCGGCCGCCACGCCGGTATGCGTCAAACAAGAACGCGCGTCTCCACCTGCTACTATGTTGGAGACACTCGAGTCAGCACCACATCATGCCAAGGTTGGTATTAACAGCTAGCGTTCTCATGCACGTCTGTACGAGTCATACATCGTACATGGCACGCGCGCCTTCTTTACATCAGCACTTTTCCATCGCCTCGCATTAATTGTGTAATTCAAACCTGTGCGCGATCACAGTTCATAATCAGCGGCACTCATTTATCAACTGATTATTCAACTAATTAATTTATCATTCATTTTATCATTAGTAACGTGGTAGTTAAGTGACCAATAAATCGCATCTTATTTTGTCTCTGATCTGATCTTTCATTTCAAACAAGAAACGAGTTGAACTTTGTTGTGCAGCATTCAGCAGTCAACATACAAGATCTTAAAAGCATGCTGTAGCGGTTGTCACCCAAATGTAGATGTTCGATGTGTTATTGGTTGATATTAGTTTATTACATTATTTACATAAACTAAACAAAGCAACAATCATAATTTACAACTTAACTAATAACTTGTTGGTTGATAACATATATAAATACCGCCATCGATGATTCTTAAGCAGTAGGGTAGGTCAGGAAATTCAAGGCGGTGACCTATGAGTAAAGAAGGCAAACAATAGATCTCGACCTTCAGTAGTGTTACTTTTTGACCTAAATGAATACATTATTTTTGACTTTTGGGACACTTAACACTGCAGTACAGTATCAACTGTAGATAACTGCAGCTACTTAAACATTTACAATTTATTCGTGGGAGTGTTATTATACGGTATCAACTAACATCGCTACTAAAAATCCTCGCAAATAAACATACTATAGTATATTTGTTATCTACATCTAAAACTACAGGTAGGTAGTTACTTTATTTACCCTTGACGTTGAAAATAGCGTAGCTATAAACATACCTATTATTTTCTAACCACATTAAAGTTACGAGTATCTTCCATGAACTCAATATCGTTTACCTTAAAGCAAATTTTTGTCGTGTTCTTGGTGCCGATAAGATCGCTTGTTTGCTCGTTTCTCTACCTATTCAATAATATATTCTTATTTGACATTTTTACGTTTTGTAAAGCATTTATTATTAACCATCGTTATTTTTTATTCAGGGTACGTCGCTTCTGGGTAGACATATGTCAATAATGAACGCGAGAGAAATGCCAGACTCCACCGACTTTATACCTCTCTTATCTGTTAAGGACGAACCCTCGTCCGAAGGTGGTAAGTGTTTACCAAATATTGTATAATTTGAAGATATTTTAAAATGCATCTAATCTTGAAAGGTAGATTTACTCAATTGGGACTTGTAAGTTACCTAGCCATTGTCAGTCTGCCGGGTGTAAAGAAATAGATCTACATACGGGAAAAGAATTCCTTTGGCAATTAAACTTCAATATTTGGCATATGGATGGCAAATATTGAAGTGTATGCTATGATATGGCTGTTATTGCTGGCCAGTAAATACTGACTACATAGATTTCCATATTTTTATTAAATAATAAAAATATGGAAATCTATTTAGTTGTGTCAATGATGAATGTTATATTCTTTAAATTGTTCGAATGTTAGTTTATTTAAAACACAGGGTTTATGCTTATCACGCCAGACGACTATCTTTTTTTACGAAAATGAATGTACAATCTATGGATTCAAAAGTCATCTTCTGTAAACTAACTATAAGTATTCTACTTATTCTTTTTAAGATAGTTTTATTTTTTTATTTTAATATTGAGTAGGTACTTAATGTAATCTAATTACACTATACCTATCGTTACGTATTGCTATATGAAGTTATCACTTGAAAGTTAATTAGTTAAATATAGTATAATAAATATGAATAATGATATCAAATGATCATAATGCATGTGACGCGGAAAAATAAAATATGGCGGAAGTTATGTTTGAATAATTGTTATGGGTAATTTCTTGCATGTTTACTATATGACTATATGGTAGCGTGTATATAATATGGTATATACACGCTATTTTAGAACGGTCCAAACCTGTTCACCATTTCCTTTGTGCGCGTGCGCGCTTTTTTCTAACGTTTATCTAAGCAGATAAGTATATAAATACGACTATGTGTAAAGATGACATAAGACTGTCCAAGAAAGTATATACGGTAAATGAGAATGGGACAGCTAGCAGAGGAAATCCTACCAGACGTTTCCTGGACGACAAAAAGCTGTCGAACAAAGTATACAAGGCAAATGGAAATCGGCCTGTGGTGTATACGTAGACAGACTTCTTTTTACAAAAGATTATGTAAGAAAGTACGTATAACATAAATTAAATGGCAGCCAGAAAGGGAAAATATTCTCTAAGTTCATCAAAAACTTTATAGAGAATTGCCAGGTTAAGAGTACCCTACATCGGAAAGCGTGTTTGAAGAATGTAATGTGCTTAGAGTAGGTATAAATTATATTCTAAGGTAAAGAGAGTGAATGAAGCAAGATTGATATGTCAGGTTCGTAGCAAGTGAAAATCTGTAGTCCCTACCTATCCCTCCGAAAAACAGGCGTGAGTTTATTCGCCTAAATCTATTAAAAAAAAAATCTTAAGAAAATACGAAGGCTTCGTGCATCTCGTGGCATAGGTTTACGCTTATGTTTGCTGATCGTGAGATCCCGAATTCGTTGCCCGAATACCGGCATATGGAAATTCTTTTACACAATAATTGACATTTTCTTTTGAACTTAGTTAAATATTTGCTAGTTGTCTATAGTTTTTTAAACCTTTAGTTGTTTAGGAATTTCCTTTGAGTTAGATTTATGTCACGGTGATAAAAGGTAGTGCACACAAAGCTAATAATTTATTACCTTATTTATATGTTTGTGACATCGTGTGTGCAGAACAACCGCATCTCAGTGGCGAGGACACGAGCGATTCTTGCGGACGACAAACTTCACCAGCACCTCGCAACAGCCCTAAGAGTTGGACACAACAGGACATGGAACGAGCGCTGGATGCGCTCAGAAAACATCAGATGAGTCTGACTAAGGTAGCTAATCACTTTTAGTCAAGGTCTGGTAAGTAATTTTAATAAACTTCTGTCTTAAATATAGTAAAATATTGTCTTAATGACGTTATAGAAATAGCAGTAGAACGAGATATTTCCACAGAAAGAAAGAAAAGAAAGAAAAGTCATTTTTGCCAAAGATACACACAGAAAAAAGTAATAAAATTATTATTTAAATAAAATAGATAAATACAATAAAAAAATAAGCAACAAACTTATACATTCAAACTGTGCAACTCGGTACGCACTCAGCTATATTGCTGTATTGTGGTCCATAGGGGCCCACAATAGAGCGCAAATTTTCAGTGCGGACCTTTGATGTCGCACGGACGTAAGGAGTCACCACAAAATTAAACATTAAACAGTTATGTAACAAGGTTTAAATAAATGATAATCAAAATATAAGATCATAAGACCATGTATCCATGTATCTTATGTGGGGGCCAGTCAGTGCAGACCGGCGACACTTCGACCTAGTGAGATCTTTTGTGTGGATACTCTTCCAATAACGACAGCCATAGATGTTCATGGCAGCCGGGACCGACGGCTTAACGTGCTCTCCGAGGCACAGAGCAGGCGATAATTGTTATCATATCAATCAATCAATACGCACATCATTTCGAAAAGTCATATAACTTCCGAAAGTCAGAAGTGCGCGACGTGGGTTCGAACCCGAGACCCTCTGCATTGCAGTCTGTTGGTCTCCCCACTGAGCTATCGCTGCTTATATAATCATAAGACCATAGTCGTAGATATCTTGATTATCTTAGGCACATATCCACAAATTTTTTTATTCGAGTAACTCATTCTATTTACCTAGACGTAACTACTAAACTGTACACAACATGCTGCATTGGTGACCTGGCATAAGTTTTATATATACTCAGTCACGCCAAGAGCGCGGAACAAACCTTAATGGAAGACGAGACTAATTTTAAAAATATCTTTTGGATTGCGGGTACACTCTATGTAAATGATCTTCTTCTCCCTAGCCTTTATTATTCCCAAGTCACTTGGGGTCGGCTTTTCTGGTCTAACCGGATTTGACTAGTTATCAGTTTTTATACGGAGCGGCTGCCTCCAGACCTCCGCAACCCGAAGGCTAACGATACCCTAAGGCTAGACCAGTGTCAGGATATTATAGGGTACTGACTTCTCAATAACGACTGCCATAGATGTTTATGGCAGCCGGGATCGACGGCTTAACGTGCTTTCCGAGGCACGGAGCAGGCGATAATTGTCAATCAATACGTACATAATTTCGAAAAGTCATATAACTTCCGAAAGTCATAGGTGCGCGACGTGGGTTCGAACCCGAGACCCTCTGCATTGCAGTCTGTTGGTCTCCCCACTGAGCTCTGCTCGCTCGCTCGATCGCTGCTCTATGTGAATGATGTTTGCATATAATTATTATTTCTTCTAGGCATCAGCCACTTACGGTATTCCGTCCACAACGTTGTGGCAGCGTGCTCACAGGTTGGGCATCGACACGCCAAAGAAAGAAGGCGCCGCCAAATCTTGGAGCGAAGCCGATCTACGAGGAGCTTTACACGCGTTGAGAGCGGGAGCCATATCGGCTAATAAAGCTAGTAAGGCTTATGGTAAGAATAACTCAAGATGTTAAATAAATATGTGATGATATTTAAAGTGCTTCTAAATGTTTGTACAGAACTACCAAATAATGTTAGACCAAGAACTGACTGACTACTAACTACTGAGTACAACGCATAAATTAAATTAAACTCCAGATTATTTTTGTTATTAACTATTTATTAAACAAGTTAATAGAGCAGTCTCCTTAATTTAGGGAAACAATTAAGTAGTTGACTACAAAAATGTTTAATTAATTTAAATGTCTATCTTTTGTTATGTGATGCGTGAGATGATCAACGCCGTGTATTTTCAAACCTTTATAAAAAGCCCCTTTATTTATTACTGAACTTATATAAATTCATAGATAGACAGGCCGACGACCAAATGTGTTGTGCTGTATGTGTGTACGAGATCCTTCAGAATAGAACTTAAATTTCATTGACACTTTCTATTTATAACAGGTATACCGAGCAGCACTTTATACAAGATAGCACGTCGCGAAGGTATTCGCTTGTCAGCTCCATTTAATGCGGCTCCAACGTCATGGCGCCGAGCTGATCTTCAACTGGCACTGGCTTCTATACGCTGTGGGGCCAGCTCCGTGCAACGTGCTGCTACTACTTACGGGATACCAACTGGTAAATATTAAATAAAATGAAGAATATATGAGAATTAAGGAGTAGTTTTTTATGTGATAGGAGGCAAACGAGCAGACGGATCGCCTGATGGTAAGCGATTACCACCGCCCATGGATACCCGCAACACCAGAGGACTTACAAGTGCGCTGCCGGCCTTTTAAAGAGGAGTACGCTCTTTTCTTGAAGGTTTGTAAGTCGTATTGGTCCGGCAATACCGCGGGCGATAATTCATTCCACAGTCTAGTTGTGCGAGGCAGAAAATTTCTAGAAAAACGCACAGTACTGGACTGCCAACCATCTAAATGATGGGGATGGAAATTCTGTCGCGTAGGACGATGGCTAAAAGAGGCGGCAGGGATCAGTCCGAACAATTCCTCGGAGCACTCCCCATAGTAAAAGGGATAGAAGATGCACAGCGAGGCTACACCTCTACGCAGTGCCAAAGGGTCTAGCCGATTTGAAACAACCTGGCAGTCGACGATTCGAATCGCTCTCCGCTGAATGCGGTCCTGATGGAGAAGCTGGTACTGGGGTGCCCCTGCCCAAAAATGAGAACAGTATTCCATGTGAGGCCGAACCTGCGCCTTGTAAAGTAATAGGCGGTGGGCCGACGTGAAATACTGACTCGATCTGTTGAGCACACCAAGCTTTTTCGAAGATAATTTAGCCTTACCCTCTAAATGGCCGCGGAACTGGACTTCACTCGATATGTCGACACCAAGTATTCCAATATTGGCTGAGGCAGTAATGGGGATGTGCTCAAAACGAGTAGATACGATCAACGGCAGTTTTTTAGCGGTTAACGCGCAGACTTGTGTCTTTGTGGGGTTAAATCGGACCAAATTAAGTCTGCCCCAACCTGAATTTTTTTTCAAAGAGGTCTCAATTCCATACTCAGGCTTGTTTCAGTTCCCAATAACGTTTTCCCGAGATATATTAGCACGGCCGGTATAGAGAGCATCGCTCGTGCTGTCGTCTGCATAACAATGAATGTTGCTAATTTGCAACATGTCATTGACATGGAGGAGGAACAGAGTAGACGGTAGCACACAGCCTTGCGGGACACCAGCATTTACAGGCAGTTTTTGCCCCCCGTCATCCAAAGTAAAGTTGGACGCAAAGAGTTTATCCAGAAGATCGGCTGTCTCTTTTGCGTCGTGGGCCAACGAATAATTTCCTATGTGTAGGGGTGAAAAGGATGGCTTGCAGAAATTTCCTTCGATAGCTTTGGCAAGAGACCAGAATGCACGAGTTCCCGAAGAAAGATGCTCAAGCCTCTTGCCAATTCTACCGATGTGCTCCGATTTCGACCTTGCAATGTCTCTTTTGAAGGACTTGGAAGCAAAGTTATACTCCTTTTTTAATGCGCTGGTATTTACGTCACATGCCGTCACCGCATCAGCCCAGGCTTGGTAAGCTTCCTGCTTCCTGCGAGAAGCGTTTTTGGAAGATGGACCAAACCAAGGCCGAAATTTGCCACCAATGGGGACCACAGAGCATGGAATAAAAAGCTCCAAACCCTGTAGCACCACATCAGCAATAGAATCAATAACGGCATTGGGATCATCCGGCGAGAAGCATATTTGCCCCCAAGGGTAAGATGTAAAGAAGGACCGCAACCTATCCCAATCTGCTGACTTGTAGTGCCACATAAGGCAGCTGGGTGCGATACGCGATTACGGCGAGCACGTGAGAGGTACTGTACTCCGGACAAGGCAGTGATCTGAGGAACCAAGTGGGGCGCCCACAGAAACGTGGTAGCCATCTGGGTGTGAAGTCTGCAGAAGGTCTAACAGTGAAGGATTATGGATCTCCATATCTGGGATTCGCGTGGGCGTCTTAACCAGTTGTGTCAGGCCATATACCAGGGCGAAGTCGTGAACAGATCTCTCCGCATGATCGGTCTTACTGGAACTGAGCCAGTCGGCGTAGTGGGCGTAAAAATCGCTAAGAAAAACGATCTCTGCGGACGGGATCTGCTGCTGCACAAAGTCTGAGGCCATCTGGATGTGCTCAATGAGTCGGTCAGTTTCGGTGTCACCGCTATGGGAGCTATAGAGGCACGCATAGACGCGGGGATGATCATCGCTGTCTACACGGAGCCATAGGATGGAGAGGTCTTTACCTTCAAGATTGCTGAGGCGACGAGAGCTGATATCGTCACTGACATACACGCACACGCCGGCCCTAGACAGAAAGGAGTGTTCTAGTCCGTACCCAGGGTAGTTGAGGTAGGATGTGTCTGCTGGAGACGATATCTGCGTCTCGGTCAGAAAGAGTAAGGTTGGCTTTGCTGTCTTGAGGTGGTGGTGAACAGCATTAAGATTACTATGTTATCACCTGATGTTGAAAAAGGCTACGGCCAGCGTAGCAGAGGGTGCCATGGTAATTCTACTCTTGGCTCGGGCGCAGTTTTGCCCCCCCCAGAATACGAGGGGCGACCTGGGCGCTCACACTTAGGCACGTTGTGCCCTGAGCGTGGTCGTCCAGAGAGGGATTCTCCAACGCTAGCGCAGTTGGTTACCCTCCTGGGGTAGCGTTCGGTAATTCAACTGTGCCATCATAGGAGGGGAAGGATTGGTCCTCCGGTACCCTCACTCACTCGACGAAACACAACGCAAGCGCTATTTCACGTTTTTAGTTCTTTTTTTGAGAGGCCGTGGTATCACTCCGGTCGAGCCAGCCCATTCGTGCCGAAGCGTAGCTCTCCCACGGTAAAAAGTTTAAAATTAATATGATCTTGGCAAAAGATTATTTGGGCAAAATCATGATCGGAATTCAGGAATCTAGGCTGGTTTATGTCAACGAATTCCGTAAGCTGGATTTCAGTGATTTGTGTAAATAAATATTCATGTATTGCACTTGCGTAAGTACGCGCATGTAAATAGACATACATAATTCTGGCTTATATTGATGCTCAATCAACTCAAATCACCTGTATGCTTCCTTTTTAAGGCATCGACGTCGTTGATACATATTACTATCCCAAAAATAAGATTATATATCTCCTAAATAGCTGGACGTATCTCCATTTTACAAATTGTGGTTAGTACTCCTACGACATACCTAATGATAAATACTAGCCTTTATCGGACATTAGTGCTTGCTTCTACTAATTCTTTCCAGGAATAATATGCCCTTCGGATTTATATAAGCACTAGATGTGCCCGCGGTTTCATCCGCGTTTATTATTACTGCGCCGCCCCCGTGGGTCGTAGCGTGATGTTATATAGCCTATAGCCTTTCTCTATAAATGAGCTATCAAACATTAAAATAGTTTTTCAATTCGGACCAGTAGCTCCTGAGATTAGAGCGTTCAACCAAACAAACAAACAAACTCTTCAGCTTTATAATATACTAGATGTATCCGCGGTTTCACCCGCGTTTATGATTACTGCGCTGCCCCCGTGGGTCGTAGCGTGATGTTATATAGCCTATAGCCTTCCTCGATAAATGGGCTATCCAACACTAAAAGATTTTTTCAATTCGGACCAGTAGTTCCTGAGATTAGCGCGTTCAACCAACCAACCGAACAAATAAACAAACTCTTCAGCTTTATAATATTAGTATAGATGTATAGATATAACTAGACCAGTGGTCGGCAACCCGCGGCTGGCGAGCCGCATGCGGCTCTTTGACTTCTCGGCTGCGGCTCTTCCACGAAATGTTTAGTGCAGGCACGGAATATAACTTATTATCTTGCCTTATGACTATAATACCAAATTTAATTTAATTTACTGTTACTTAAACTAAGACTTATTTGACAAAGGCAAGCTCGAGAGTGTACTTTAATCCTAATTTTTCTTTAATAATGTCCCTTGCTAAAGATTTCACTTGTGAATTGTCTTCCGTTTACGCGAATGTTATTCATTGATATTAAACTACTATATACGGATACGGAGACAGTGTAAACTTAAATATAAATAGTTTTAATAGTTTTAATAGTTTTAATAATTCAATTAGCTTAAAATTAGTAAAGTTTAATAGTATCTAGTAGTAGTGTAACAGTTTTAAAATTTTGTAATAAAGTGTAAAATAAATAACGCGATAAAATCCGTATATAGTAGTTTAATTTCAATCACTTGTGAATTGTTTATATTTGGCTCTTTTGGACGTCAAGGTTGCCGACCCCTTAACTAGACCAATGATTCTACCAAGATCACAAAAGGAGAGGTAAAAGTGCATTGTTTATGTCAATTTTAGGTACACTATACGGTCGATGTAAACGCGAGGGCATCGAGCTGTCCCGGTCCAACCCGACACCCTGGTCTGAAGACGCTATGGGAGAAGCACTAGAAGCTGTCAGGTTTGCTTCTCTTTTATAAAACTTTTCAAACCTAAATTGCCGTTAGAAAGAAAGAATACTAAAATTCGGCTTGTATTCGGAAGTCTGTTTGGAGAAGTATTCACATATCAATGTGCGTGTATTTATGTATATAGGTATATGTATATACAGTGTTTATTTAGAACTAGTTATGTAACAATTAAATATTATGTACTTTAATTCAGATATATATAACAGCCACGAATGCTTACTTACTTGCTGCCTACTTACAAACGCTCTTTACTTTGGCAGATGTAATTTTATGATATGTCTATACCCTAAGAGAGTAAAAAAAAATTACTCTGCAGCAGAACACAGCTAAATAATAATAATAATAATAATATTCTATCACATACACACAACACCATCTAGCCCAAACTAAGCAGAGCTTGTACTATGGGTACTAGACAATGGATAAACATACATATATACTATTTTTTTGTAAATACATACATATTATACATAGAAACACCCAGACCAAGACAAACATCCATGTTCATGCACACAAATGTTTGACTTGTGCGGGAATCGAACCCGCGACCTCAGGCGTGGCAGTCGGTTACACTAACCACTACGCCATCGAGTCGTCATAAATAAAAGTTACCCCTTCTTCTAAGAGATCTTCTTAACTAAAGCTCCTCATGGAACTACTGCCTACACTCTACTGCAAGGATTAATTAGCGTTAGCTTAGATAGTGTAGCAACTCCATTACCGCCAACTTGTGAATAACACTCATGTTATTAAGCATCACTCGTATTCGGTAGCCACTATAAAAGTTTATATGCCACTCAAATTTGAAAGAATATCGCCAACCAAAGCATATTATATTACACTAGATGTGCCCGCGGTTTCACCCGCATTTATGATTACTGCGACGCCCTCGATAAATGAGCTATCCAACGCAAAATAATTTTTCAATTCAGACCAGTAGTTCCTGAGATTAGCGCGTTCAACCAAACAAACAAATTCTTCAGCTTTATAATACTAGTATAGATTATCGATGAACGCTATTTTGGGGATAGTAAATAATGATAAGTCCTTCGACGTCGACATAGCTCTCTAATATAAAGACATCAATTTCGTTTACTGCAACGAGGTAATATTCGAGTGACCCCATTAATGATCCATTACTTTTCCTTTGTTTGTTTCTCGCTTTCGAGTTTTTACTCTTTTATTACTAATTTCATTATTTATTCTAATATATTCTAATTATGTTTATAGAGTGGGCCAGATGTCAATAAACCAAGCGGCGATCCACTACAACTTACCGTATTCATCACTATACGGCAGATTTAAAAGATGCAAGTACCAGATGCAGGTAAGTTTATTGCTAAGTGGAGCTCGTAACTGCTACACTTGAAACATCAGCCGATTCGTCGCATCCGTTAGTTGCTACACAAACCAATTTTTGCAATTGAAGTAACAGAGAGGACGTGCTATACAGTCAGTCGGCTTGTTAGCGAGATTCGCATTATTCAACATAGATATACCTATAATCAGTAACATGCCTAAGATTTTAGAATAAGGCAAGCACGATGTTTTTAACAGTAAATTAAGTCACAGAATCCATTTCTTCTCTCTTTATTAACTAGCTGTTTTACGCACATTTATGATAACGGTCTCGCTCCCATGGCTCGTAGCGTGATATTATTTAGCCTATGTATATCTGAACAAAGTAGCTTCTAATTATTAAAATTGGTATCGTAGTTTCAGAGTTTATCGATTACAAACTAATAAAGAACTCTTTCGTCTTCATATGGATAAATTTTACTTGCATGCCGTTCATAAATTCTTACCAAAGCACAATTAAAGCTTGCTGCCGCTCGACTGATTATAGTAAGTTATATAGGTATTCTAGTAAGGGTCGCAGGAAGAGGTTGTATGCGGATCGCCCAAGACCGGTCTGTGTGGAAAGCCTTGGGGGCGACATAAGTCCAGCAGTGGACGTCTTTTAGCTAAGATGATGATAATGATGATGATATACATATTCTGGATCGAGAAAACTTGGCGTACCTTACTCAAAGAGCAAGGCAAACCAAGCATTTTGCTTTACTTATTATGAAAGTAAAGTCACTGTCTATCATATTCGTATCTACTAACCAGTTTAGTTGATCGAAGATCGATAGAAGTTTGAGTGAAGCTCTTGGAGCATGTCTCGAAAATAAAACAATAATGTTTCATGTATGTTAAAGTAAGTTTGTTACTCCTACTCTTAAAAATGTTCTCCTAATCAGATGACAAATATTCCAGGGCGTCCCCCAAAGCCAGCAACACCCGCAAGACCTTCAGAAATCGGTAATGGATCCGCAAACACACGAGGTGCACCAATACTACAACCAAGTTCCGACCCCTCACGACCACGACCCGCAGACATACATAAATATGCCTGAATATCCCCAACACACACACATGCATGACCAATACGGCCAATATTACCAAACTTTTAACAGTATAGCGACCAGCTGAGGTTACGCCCACACTTCCTCCAATGAGGGACTTTGACATCACCTTGGGTATTGTTCAACGAGTCCATCTTTTGTGAAAGCGTGACTGCAATTTTATAGAGTAAGGTCTGTAAGGTACATCATGTAAAGTTTTGTAAACACTAGATGTCGCTACTTAGGCTGTGATTCGGTCAAGTGGTTAAAACGTTAAAACATTTTTCTTTGTTATTTGTGTCCTGTGATGTGTTATTTATAGGTAAATTACATTGCTTATTTAGTATTTTAATTAGTCTTATTCGAAACAAAATATGTCTCTCTTACAATATGAACGAATTATTAAATAAAAGTCAAATTAAATACAGGACAGACATCGTTACAGGCAAAAGACACAGCCCATATTTACGACCGGTCCATTATTTTTAATACTCTGTTACTTATATGGCATAAATAGCATTTAGTAAGTTTTACAGCATTTGATATTAATTTCATTTACTAAGTACTTACTTATTACAACAATAATTCTTATGACATAATAAGAAAAGACAGGTTTGTTTACAAGTTAATCGCATTTAAGACAAGTCCTACGGAAATATTGCGTGCGATGTGCGCGTCCCGCGTGCCTTATGGACTTCTTTCTAGAACAAACTGTTGAAGAGATTAAAATGAAGGTATAAAAATCTTCGTAGCGATTGGACCGATACTATTTAAAGATTCGGTTATGTATGTTATTGGAAGTACCGAATTAAACTTACGCAACATTACGAACAATAAACGTTAGTTAAATTGTATTGTTGGTCTTTGGCATTTTGCCCAACTTGTAATACACAATTATGTTAATATTGATATGTAAATACTAATGTTTTGTTACAGTTTTAATCCATTATTATCTGTGTATAACTATTTTCGCATATTTTTGTATGGTGATATTGTTAAAAGCTGCGTAATATTATAAACGTTGTGATTATAAAACGTGTAGCGACATCTGTTAATCTAAGGTAGTAAACTGCTAGATTATATTAGAATAAAATACTGCCATTATTCAATACGTAACTAGTGATAACTAATATAAACATAATTATACAATTATTAGAAAAATACGTTTTCTGAGTATAGTTTTCAAAATATATTCTGCTAATATTGGGTTTTAAGAAACCAAGAAAATACAAAGTGGGCGTTAGCTCATGGTTAAAGACAATTTTTGAAGTAACAGATAATGATTGATGAAATGATGGTACGATAACACTAAAATATTGATATTTTAATTAGTAGAATATCGATATTTCATCTACAGTCGTGTAAAGTCTCAAATTAGTCACATTATTGTTGTCATGCCTCTAGTTAAGATACGGAACAAGTTTAGGAAGACTTAAAACAAGTTCTGTAAGTGATGAATTTCAGCAATATTAGGACACGAGTATGTAGTGTTTAATTACCAAAAGTTAATTATTAACTTTGGTTCCAACTAGGTTGATCAAAAGACGAAATGGCAAAGTCTTGTGGTTTGAATACGTAACATTTATGGTATACACGAAGTAAGTAAATAATAATAAGATTGTAACATTCTGTCCACACAAAAATACGTAATTTTTAATGTGATAGAGCGTAGTTCTAAGTATAGAATTTCGTCCATGCGTTTGTTTATACTAGCAGTGTAGAAAATAATCTTACGCCAAAAAATCTGCTGTAAGGTAGTGTTCCAAAGCTCTAATAATAGTTACTAGATGGCAGTACTGTATTAAGTTCATGAAGCGTAATACTCTGTGTATTAGAAAGATGGCGTTATTTTATGTTATGATGTTTAGAATATTCGTCGGATTATTGGCCATGTTCAAACTAGCAATATATAGTTTGTAAAATGTACAACAACTCCCACCGTATAGTACTTAGTCCTTAATAAACATGATAGACTGAATATTTGTGGTTTTATTTGCTTAAGAGAAGTATAATTAATGTACTTTACTTGTCGATGTCTTGATTTATACTTACTTATTTTATGGTACAACTATTTGTTAACTTATGCGACTTTAGCTTTTGTATGATGCATTTTAATTTGAAATTTGTTAACAAAAAGATACAATATATGTCACAGTAAAATTGACTAGAACGACTAAAGTTGTCTAAGGCGGTATTGCTCTTATACATATGTATTTAATTTTATTATAACGCAATCATATTCTTTTTAATGTTAATACTTTTTGTTTGATCTTGATTATCTTATGTCGGCCTCAGTGGCGTAGTGATTAGTGATACCGACTGCCACGCTTGAGTTCACGGGTTCGATTCCCGCACAAGACAAACATTTGTGTGCATGAACATGGATGTTTGTCTTAGTCTGGGTATTTCTATGTATAATATGTACGTATTGACAAAAAAAAAGTATATAATTATGTATGTTTACCCATTGTCTAGTACAAGCTTTGCTTAGTTTGGGCTAAATGGTGTTGTGTGTAAGTATGTGGTAGAATATTATTATTATTATTATATAAATGACATTTCAATCGGCTTTTATACTACTGGAGTGACGGCCTCTGTTAGCTTGAAGCCGTTGATTCCAAGCCAGGTTCGATTACTGAGAAAGAAGTGCTAGGTTTTCCTGTGAATAATTTAAAGTAGCGACACGGAGGTCTGGAAACGTATAACAGTTGTCGCTTATTACGTAGAACCCAAAAGATGGGTGCGACATGTGTATTTCCTCGGTCTATGGGTAGACTTAGTGGGTTGTCAGGCGAACTTCTAATTACTGATCAGCTTTAAATTATTATCAAACCTCTCCCTCCAGTTGTTGCACATTACAAATACTGCTGTTGTAATTGTTACATTTCGTTCTATGAGTAAGAGCGCCGGAGACTCTTTCACCCTTTTGATTTCCATCTCTTCTCCTACCCCTTTATCTTGAGTGATAACACAAGAGTAATGTATTCTTTTTTACTGTTATCTTGGGTCTCGAATTGCAGATAGGATTCGATAACTGCTTATCTTTAGTAGGACTTGCACTTGCTTTCTACCTATGTGATTTTCGGATGGCAGCGAGTAGATTGTTTTGCTTTGGAATTGATACAAGAAAACATACATGTTTATGATCAACATAAAAATATTAACATAAAGTAATCATACAATTTAAAAAAACGAACTATAGCATTTTGAATTTTGTCCCTCAACATTGAAACAATTTTTTTCTTGCAACATCGAAACAACAGACGTCAAGAACACTCGGATTTGGTACAACTACAAATTTTCGTATTACACATTTTTTGTATCATGTGGGGATCAAACCGCGCTCGCTGTAAGTGGCAAGACAACTACATAAGCTACTGTGCCATCCATGAAAATAAAGAGCTCAGGCCAATAATTACTTATCCAGCAGATATTGTCAAATTTTTGTGTATGTTTAGACTGAATAAGGACAGTGATTGTGTCTCATAAAAAGTATGGAGGGCAGCTACCCTTCAAAATCAGTACTCAACTTAATCTGCTTGGCGACTGAAGTAGAAAATAGAGGTACCAAAGACCTAAAATGCATAAAACTAATTATTTATGATATATCCCTAATGTGGAACAGAAATAAAACTACGGTTTTGTACATAAAAAAGTCGCTTTATTTGTTATCTACAGTTAGATATAAAATAAATTACATAATGATTTTCATGCGGTTTCGGCTGCGGCGTCCGTGACTACAATATACAATTTTTCATACATCTTAATCACTTTACAATTACGTAAGAATATACTATTACCATTGCACAAAATACAATCTTATCGTCACATCATATTCGGCTCTAATATATTCGGCATTTGTCAAAATAATATTTACAATAATTACTTTATTCGCTTCTAGATGGCGTTGTACGAGACAAATCTAGCCAGTATAGTCGGCCTGTCAGTGCAATTTGCCTCGCCTACGCGATCTAGCGACGAGTATATAAGACTAATAAAGAAAAATACAATATTAGAATGGTATTTTCACTAGGATTTGTCTTTTCTACAAAGGTTTAATAACATAATCGAAGCTAAAGAAATAAGTCGATTTATGAAATATCATGGTTACTAGTAACTATAGGGATGAAATGATATAATAGGATCACTATTTACAATATGACATTAGAGATCATTACAATAGATACAAAATGCGTTCGGTACACACTACACGGGCGTAACATCACAATAGTAACTGTACAAATAGCGAGGACTCATCGGTATTAACATTAGAATGAAAGAGATACATGTTTAATAATATGTTCGTTGAATAATGATGAGCCCCCATTATTTGTTTAACGATTCGGTCACGGCGTTAATATAATAATAGGTACTACACAGCAGTAAACTATTTTACTGTTTGACAATATAAATATATGAAATGGCAGTGATTAGTGAGGTAATATGTACTAAACAGAAAAGTATTTTACTGCTGAGTAAGATTGACATGTCCCTAAACAGGAGTAGGTTGTCTAACATCGCTAGAGTCTGCAGACAATGTAGTTTCAAAATTCGGTCGAGGTATTTCTTTATTTCAAGTATAACTGGGTATAAACTATGAACTAAATTTTCTTATAATGTTTATTAAAGTTCGTTTTGATAGTCTGGAAGTTATAACGATGGCTGTTTCGTCCGGGTAGCCGAGCTTCGAGTGTTCGGACGCCACGGCCGGCACCTCGGTACCCTTAAACACTATTACGTATATCGTGTGCGGCGCGCGCGTTTACACTAGGACTAGACATGGCGCGACCCTCACTCACATTCACATCACTAACGTCACTGTAAGGCAGTACAGCCCTCGTCACTGTCACTCAAGAAAGGTCAGCTCGCCGCGGTCACTGCGCGGTACTCAGTCGTCACCTTTAAATTCGACCAGGGCCACTACACGGGCCCGTAGTCCGAGAGAGGTTGGGCTGAGCGCGCGGAAGGTGCTATCGGTGGTGGAGCAGACGCGGGGGGGTGCGACACGGCGGAGGCGGAGGCGGGGGGCGGGGCGGGCCCCGCTGCGGCGGGCGCCGCGGGCGCGCGTCACACGCCGCCCTTCACCAGCGCGCGGTGCGCCGCCGGGGGCTCGCGCCCGCCGCGCCACACGCGCCGCCACGAGTCTAGAGTCTTGCCCGACCAGATCCAAACTCCAGACGTGATACCCACGGCCAGAGCCATGAAGTATTTCAGCATGAGCGCGGAGTACAAGGGCCGCGGGCCGCAAGTCGGACCGCACGCGACCCTGCGCACCCAGCGCTCGTGTCCGCCCGCCTCGTATGCCAGGCACCCAATGACGACGCCGGCCGGCACCGCGTACAGGACGCTGAACACCCCGATACGGATCATCAGCTTCTCAAGTTTGTCTGCCTTCGAGCCGGCACCGATGCCTCCCTGGCGCTTGATCACGGATCGGATGCGGAACAACGACACAAAGCCGGCGAGGAGGAACGTCGCTCCGAGTGCGAAGTACACGATCAGCGGCGCGAGAACGTAACGCTTCAGATTTTCCGGCGATGAGTTACCGACGTAGCAAATGCCGGCCACAGGGTCACCATCGACCGCGCCGGCGAGCAGCACGGCCACCGTCTTCGCTGCGGGAATCAACCAGGCGGCCAGGTGATAGTACTGAGCGTGCCCTGCGATAGCCTCGTTGCCCCACTTCAGTCCAGCGGCGAGGAACCATGCGAAGGAGAGCACCACCCACCAGATCGACGATGCCATGCCGAAGAAGTACACCAGTACAAACACGAGAGTGCAGGCACCAGGACCGTTGACGTTCGTGCGCAGCAGCGCGCCGTCGCAGGCCACCTCTTCATGGCCGAGCGCGAGGCGCGCCAGGTAGCCAAGCGACACCATGAAGTAGCAGGCGGACAGGTACACGATGGGCCTCTCCGGGTACTTAAACCGCTGGGAGTCGATCAGGAAGGTGGTGAGGGTCATGAGCGTGCTTGCCGCGCACAGCCCGCCCCACAGGGCGACCCAGACGGCGGCGAACTCTTTCTCGTCGCGGGTGAAGAAGGCGCCGCGGCACGGCAGCGCGCAGCCCGGCACGAGCGCCGCGCTGGCGTTGTGCGCGCGCGCGCTCACGAGCGGCGGGCGGCACGCGCACGCGCACTCGCCCGGCGCCGCGGGCTCGGGCGCGGCAGCGGCGGCGCCCGCGCAGTTTTTTGGGTCTGCGCAGGCGGCGGGGCGCGGGGGACGCCGCGCGGGTGGTGGCGGAGGTTCGCGGGCTCGTTCCGTCTCCTCCATGCACAGTTGGTCGGGGTCGCCGGATCGCGGTAGACGTTCGCACGCCATTCTCTCGGGCCACTGGAACCCGTACTTCTGCATGAGCGGCGCGCAACCTGCCCGGGCGCGCTCGCACACGCTGCGGCACGCCGGCAGTGGCTTCTGGTAGTCCTCGATGCAGATCGGCGTGTATACGGAGCACAGGAAGAACTTCAGGTCAGCCGAACATTTGATCTCGACGAGCGGCCAGTATTGGTGGACCTGAAACAGTTATTACAGAAATTAAGCGATTGTCACATCTTTTACCGTCACACACAAAATATCCAACCATATCTATAATAACTCTTCTCTTCTCTCTTAGCCTTTATTATTCCCAAGTCACTTGGGGTCGGCTTTTCTGGTCTAACCGGATTTGACTGGATATCAGTTTTTACACGGAGCGGCTGCCACCTGACCTCCGCAACCCGAAGGCTAACGATACCCTAAGGCTAGACCAGTGTCAGGATATTAGAGGGTACTGACTTTCCCAATAACGACTGCCATAGATGTTCATGGCAGCCGGGACCAACGGCTTAACGTGCTCTCCGAGGCACGGAGCAGGCGATAATTGTCAATCAATACGCACATCATTTCTTTAAGTCATATAACTACCGAAAGTCAGAGGTGCGCGTGTGCGTGGGTTCGAACCCGTGACCCTCTGCATTGCAGTCTGTTGGTCTCCCCACTGAGCTATCGCTGCTCGATATCGCATATCTATAATAACTACGATAGGATAATTAGTCAACCTGCTTCTCTATGCTGGATTACATTTTACCTATTTGGATGTCACAAAAGACGTATGTATGTACGCTGCGAAAATGTAGTAAACTAATGGAAATAAAAAATATACTCCACTTAATATTAATTGAGAGTTACTAAAAGGTGTCACGGTCATTACTTACCTTGAGAAATATCTGCGAGATTTATTAATCTCTATCTCTTATTTCAGCAGTATTAATAAAAGTATTCAATAAGTATTTTTAATCGCAGTTCATAAATACAGTATTCTTTTGTACGTAATATTATACATTTATTTAACTACTTATTTCGCTGTTCGTGCAGTGGCGCTCTATGTAATATCAGTCTAGCTCTAGCTAAATCGAATAGTCTGATAACGATAGTTGACAGGTGATTGATAGTTGGCTAATGAAGTGGTTAGCCAGTACTTTCTACGCACTCTTACTACTTCTAAACGTTACTTTCTTTTGAACTAAAAAAAGAATATGCTTTCTTAAAATCTGGCTTGGCTTGTGGTAAAACATGTACGTACCTCTAATCCGGCCTCTTCCTGCGTGTCATGGTCTAGCGCGTTGGGGAAGCTCGTCAGGTTGTACCCGATCCCGCGGCACATGGGGATGGTGATCTCCTGGCAGCGCGGCTGCAGCGCGCCGGCCGAGACCAGCGCGCCCAGCCCCACCAGCACCCACCACATGGTCACCGGCTGGTTCTACCGCATCTGGAAACAATAAACACGTACCTTGTAGACCAATTGGTTAAAACATAAGGTAAGAGTAAGCTAGAAAATATATTGAAACGTTTTTTAATGGCTTCAGATGGCCGTGACAACTTTACGCGGACTATGGGTGAGCGCAGAGGGCTTCTAACATAAAACTTTTAAGAATTGGCTTATATAAGGAGGCCAGACAGGCCGTTATCCTTACTCAACTATAAAGTCGTTAGTATACCACGACAGACGTTGATATTAGCCGTCACATTAAAGGTAACTGATAAAAAAAAACCTGGGCTGGTTTGCTGCCCACCACAGAAAAGCAGATTTCAATAAAAAATCCAGAGTTCTGTCTAGCCTATCACTGTTTATGGGCCAGGTGCATATTAGATATGCCAGTGCCTTTAGGATTCAAACACCGAGCCACGAGCTGCGAGTATGCTACTGCATAAACAAGACAATCCATCTATGTTGACCTCTTCAATATTATTGCTCTCTTGACGTCGAACGGTATTCGATACCACAACCATAGGGCTATGCAATCATTGCCTCCAGTAATATAGATTGCAATTTATATACAGTAGGTATTCGCTTTAAGATTACGCTTTTACTGTTTTTATTCGTCAGATGCAAATAGTGGGACTGTAATTTACCGTATGTTAAGAGTATAGCGGTTTTCATCAACAGCAAACTTAGTGAGAATAGTACATAGCTATCTTACGTTTCCGCGAATGGTCTATCAACTTACTTTATAACACCTTTATAACTATTAATTTATATTTACTTTCCTGCAGGCGTCTTCTCATAGGCTCAATCTTTAGCAAAGTTTTATTTAAGTTAGTTGCTGGTTTCAAGCCTAGTAACTGACCAAACTAAATATATCAAATAATTACTTTAAAACTCACGAACTACTTTTACGTTCATAAGTGTAACTTTATGACTGAAATGATTTTTGACGTAGTGTTATCTAGACGAGTTACTTTACTTTACCCTGTGGTCATGAGAAAATTGAGGTTATAACTACCTCAAAGTAATGTTACCTGCGACTCAGCTCAAAAGTGCCTCACTTATTATAGTTAAATTACTTTGCAGGCACACACATATCATACGAGTGCCACATATCTCAATATAACCACTTATACAAAAATCTGATTAAGAGCAGTTTAGTTTAGATCTTTGGAATGAAATAAAATGTGATTTTGAAAAGCAGTGTGTACAGTGAAAGCTTAGTTTCTATGTTTAAAATTTCTCTACTGTACGAACATTAGAGGAAAGAGCGCACTGGCTTTGCCTATGTTTTGCTGGAGCTGCAGTAAATGTGTCATTGGAACGTTATTGACATCAATTATGAGCGATAATGAATATCACACAGAATTCTCAATAACCAATCAATATCCGTACCAGTGTTTTGTCAGAAATAAACACAAATTCAATGAAGCAGATAAGCGCCATTATTTTCTCACTGCCAACAACTTTTCTATTTACGAGAATGCGAAATGTACTGACAAAGTACTTAAACATTGTTATTATTGTAGTGCACTAAAACATCAGTATCTTCAATCTGAGCGATATCGGCACTGTTATCGGTGGCTATCAGTACATAACGATTACACAATAACTGTGTAGCTCGACTACTGTGCCACTAAGTTTATGGCTGCTGATATAGCTCACGATAAATCTATCTACTCAATTATTTGGGGAAACCCTTGTGTTTACATGTATAGTCTCACGAATATTTCGCCGAAAAGGGTAGGCATGGGTGTATTGCATTTACGTTTTGCCAAGTATGTCTCACCTATTAGTAAAATATTACATTATTTCTATTAAAGTATGAGCGGAAAAAGTAATTTACTAAATCTAACTTAAATCCGACCTAATAAGTGGCCAAATAAAAAATGACAACTCAATGCAAAAGCATAGGCATGTAAGGCATTCCAAATATATGTAATATATCGTTATTGGGAGAGTGTCGACACAAAAGATCCCACTGGGTCGAAGTGTCGCCGGTCTGCACTGACTGGCCCCCACATCCAAACGCGTTATTTTTTTAATAATAGCATTTTCCATTATCGCAAATAATGGTACAGAAGTAAAAATTGCTAAATTATAAAGATGACCAACTTTTTACCTTCCCGAAAATTTGATCACTTCTATACTTTTGCGTTGCATATTTTCAGCCAGTATGCACTGGCCGTAGTTACAATCAGAAACGTGAAGCCTGAACGCCAAATAGGTATGTAAATACAGAGTATTGCTCTTGCTCCTGAATACCCGTTTTCACTTATACTAAAAGAACATTTTAAATAATGGGAACCTCTAAGTTAGACGTCTAAAATGATGATCTAATTGCTTCTTTATTGTACTAAAACCGTTACTATCTGTAATAACGGTTTTAGTACTAGTCAGACTGTACTAGTCATTTTAGACACTGGCCTAAGTTGGCTCAGCTTCAATAGGAAGAATTTGTGTCACAGCATCGATTAACTTTAATCAAGGCTAAATTCTAGGCAATCCCTATTAGTGTTGCTATCATTTAGTCACGTTTGAATGTTAGAAAGCCCACGTGCGAATAATACAATTCTAAATTGCAAGCAATTATCGCGTTTGAGGTCAAATTTATTTCGGTCAATGTTCATCAAAACAAGTTTCAAACTAAAAACGTGAAACAGAAGATTACTTTTGTCTTTTTATTGCTACTATTTCTACGCAGCTGTTCGACAGAGTATCACAAATGTTTTTGTTTTTAGTAACAACGTACTCATTATGATGCTTGAAGCCGTTTGTTCGGCGAAATTATGTCCCATCGGACGCGTTTCACAACATAACAATAAATTCGACAATCATCAACTAACGTAAGCTACTAAATGGTAATAAAGACAGATTTGTACAGGCTAAAGAAACAAATAATCCGAGTAAAACGTTCTGTTGGCATTCCGATGCAGGTCGTAGAAACAGAGAAATAAATAGTTTTATTTATTTCTGGAGTAACATATGCTACTGTGTAAGTATGTACCGTACGCGTACTGAGAGAAGTCAAGACAGGATGTGCGCATACGCCGTATTGTGCCTATTATAATTATTCTCACAGATGTTTAATAATGACACAGGGTTAGTATAGTATAGTATAGTAATAAGCTTTAGAAGAATGTAGATGTTCAACTGTAAATATATTCATTATCTATAAAAATTACTCACGGATCAATAATATTTGCAGAATGTGAAGTGTGCCTCATACACATTGAAACAACAGGAAGAAAACACCGCAATCTCGCAAATATGGCTTGTTGTAATTCTTAATACCAGCACGTCATGACCGGGAGATGGCAATAGAATCACACTCTCTAAAAACATAGTTTACGAAATATAGGTGTAGTATACATATCTGCCTATCAAGGATATACAAGCACGAGCTTCTGTAAATAGAGAGTATGTAAGTTCCATTCTAATAATAAATGCTTGTAGGTAGAAAACTTAGCCCATCAGTCAAATAATCTAAGTCCGTCCCGATGGCGTCGTCGTCCGAATCGGTGGTTAATGCGCTTTTAACGACATGCCATATCGACACATGGCTCCTACAGACTCAGATTCTGAACGTCGAACAACGTTAAATTAGCCGTGAGCCGCGATCAGCGGTTAAATTTACTTAATTGTATCGTAGCGTGTAATTGTTGGGTTTTTACAATTATATGTGTTATATTTAAAGTGATTGTATTTAGATCTGATGATTTGCTTTCAAGGTTTTTAATGTTAACATAGAATTTATTAAGTAAATCCAATGTGTCAATAATTTCTGGCTCGCGTTAGGCACATCGGAACACTAGCTTAAACATAAGATTGAAATCGCTCAAACAGGTGCAGTACCAATTTTAGCAAAGTTAAGGTTTGCTGGGTTTGGCTTGGGAAGTATACTCAACAGAAGGATTGTGTCTCTGTTGTAAGTAGAGCTCCCAAGCACCTTGAAATGATAGTGCGCTCTTAGCAGAAGAGTCAGTGTGACATGCGTTTGCCTCTTTTGAAAATATATCTCTGGTGTTACAAGCGTCCATAGGAGGCGATGCGCTATCATCAGGCGAGCCGTAAGCATAATTGTATATTAAAATCTCAACTCGGTAAGATAGCCATCACCAGCTTACAAAGTAGTGCAGTGTATATCAGTTATATTTTGTGTGGAGACTAATATCTGCGTTTGTCGTGGTATATTAACGACTTTATAGTCGACCGTCGCGACGATAATTTTAACGTTTACTACGACAACTATAAATTACAAGCGACGAGAACTTACTGCGAACAAATCGCTTTGTTTTAACGCTCGTCAAGTAATAAACGAATTGTATGTATGCGGTGTAAGATTACAATGTTGTTTGATTGCTCCGGTAGGGTAGTGGTTTAAATGACAATGTCGTGTCAAAGTGCTAAGTGGTACTGGTTCGATTCCACAATGGAAAATTTTGAGGTGCTCAAATATCAAACAACTTTTGTCAGCTCATATAATTTTTGTCATCGCCCGGGACACAGCGTGTACTTAAGTGGCAATACAGCGAAAGAATAAAGACAAAAAGGATCGACGGCTTTACTTGGTCAGCGAGAGAGCAAGACTCTTGAGATATTCTCAACAGAAAAACTAAATATATCCCGACCGGATATCAGTATCCACAGTCAGTTTTCGTTGGTCTCGATTGTATTGAACTTTAGCGTGTATATCTATAATGTTTCTGCTAAGGATTCATTCAGAAAAGGTGAGGAAAAGTATCGTATGTTACGACAACAACACTGTCAAGGGTGCTGTAAACTCGTAATCCTAAATATCTTCGTAACACTAATCTTACACATTGGTGTTAGATTGAAATTAAATATAAATAGTGGAGCATTCCGTTCAAAGCAACCTTCCTTTTATACTACAAAAGCAGCAAATTAGCGTACAGCCCCTAAGTGGCAAGCAGACCACAAAGCCAGGACCGCTTGCAATATCTGGGGTAGGTATAACACGCTTGTTTTCGAACCCAGGAAAGAGAAATTAAATAGACGATGAAAGGAATACGAGAATTAGGTATGCCAGTACAAGTCTTCTTACGCCACCATTCGCTAGATCAGAACAAAGACAGCCAGACAAAACTTCTAAGAAAACTATACAAAAACCTACTATATCCAAGAGAGACACAAATATTTTTTGTAACAAAATCTCGTTTCCTCACATCGTTCGTAGAAGAGCTAGTGATGTAATGTGACTTAAAAACGCACATAATGTGATTAATAAGGCAATGATTTGAATTGAATGGAATAGCTGAACGAATGAAGGAATGGATTATATAAACACGTCGGTCGTAAAGCTAATGTTCCCGGTAGACGTGTGCAAGTAGGGCCGTGCTATACTGCAAGCGTGTACGTTCAACGTTCATTAAATAGTTAAAATGGGTTTTATCGTCGAAATAAACTGAGTTGCTGTGAGGAACTGTTTCAAGTCATAAATAGTGTACCTAGGTAAATGTTCTTATAGTTGGCTTGTTTCTAGTAATCTAATTAAATATACTAAGTTATAGCATGGTGGGACTGGCCTCAAAGCATTATTTTCATTACAATTTAAAATTATTGTTTGTCGATTTGGTAGATAAACATAATTTATTAGTAAGGTATCTCACTAATAGACTACCAATATTTTAATATTAAAAAAAGCTTATTTTATTCTCATTTTTACTTTACCCTGAAAACATTGGTATAGGTGCCATTTTATTAAGCAATATAAAAATTTTTATACAAAGAAATCTACTGCTCCATCCTTGTAGTATCGCACTACTGATATGAGGTTATACCTAGGACACATACAATAAAGGAACATACTTGGCTGTAGATAAAATGTCAATAACACTAGAAATATTTGCAACACTATTCTATCTTTAGAAAATACTTCCGAGCAAAGGGTTACCATGTGTACATAAATAAAGCCTAACAAGCTTTAATTAATTACTGTGATACTAGGTTAAGTTTATTTAGAGGCTCAGTTAACAAGCTTGTAGAGACTGCCGCAAAAAATCCACAATAGAAAATACATCCTTTTGCACATGAGATTATTCTCATGTCAAGAAACAAAGTAGTTTGACCACGCACCTAAGTGTAGTAGGGTCATCAGGTCTTTGAACGGATTTTAATTCTCCTGATTTAAGAAAAAAATTTAAACATACCTTTATGGTGTTGCCTTCGCCTTTAGTCTTTCCGCGATATAATTCAATGAATATTTCAATAAGTGTGAATATGTGACGTCAATTTTATAGGGAGTAAAGATAAATTTACGACTTGAGACATTAAAATTGCCTACAAATGGCTGCCACAAGATTGCAATTTCGGAAATATCAGACAAATTCCTGGTAACCCTTATTTATCAATAGTACATCAATTGAAAATCAAATTGGTACGAAATACATTCAGTTAAATAGAGCGTTGTTGCGGCATAGCGCGGACCGAGGACCATGGTACGTTTTTACCAGTGAATGGAGTCCGCTCTCAATGGGGGCGTGCCCTATGCTTTATTACAGTCGCACGTTTATTCCGGTTCACTGGAAATAGTAATAGTTGGCGTCGCGAGTAACCAGCGACACCTTATTGTCGGAACGTGTTGCGGAGCGGCCCGCCACGCACCTACCTACACTCGCACTGTTTGCCTTAAGCCTAATTTTATTGAGTTATACAGAACTGGGCTATTTTTATTAGTTCCGCGTCCTGGCTTTGCGCTAACAAAGCACGCTAAGAAATTAACCTTTGTAAATTAACGTGACCGTATCGCTCACTTGTGAAATTGAGACGTTCTTTTATCGTGCGATTTATACTTCACGAAGATTTGTTTATGTATAAGTTTTGACAGCTCCCGAACATTATCTTGGCATTAGAAAAGTCTTTTGAGTCGAGATAAATGAGCTGCATCCTGTCCGCGACTGGCACTTCGCCATAAAAACTCGCTTGTTACAAAATATATATTTTTTAGGTGTCGTTTTACTTAGTGTTTGTTATCTGGTCGGTCGATTAGGTTCGAAATTGGCATATATTCGTGGTGTGTCCAGAGGTTGATGCCCGATCGTTTGGCGTGGTGCCAAACTGTTTAAAAGCTTATAGACTTCTGTTATGGGACAAATCATGAACGTGGGCGGTACTCGTCTATTACGCGTTTTATTTATAAACGAACGCGTCAATGGCGATCATTTGCACAGTAATAAACTATGTGGGAGAAAACCGGGCTCCTCTGTAAATAACATGACGTATGGTGTCAAATGTTAAGTGAGTGACGGCACCAAATCAAAATCTTAGCACAGACTTGTTGTTCGCTGTCAACATTTCAAGCGTGCCATAATATCACAGTAATGTTGTTTTTACGTTCCGCATTTGGAAAAGTAAATTGAAATGTACCTACACGAAGAATTTGAGAGAGGAAAGAGCATACTATATATCTATGTTGTGCATTTGTCCGTCCGCCAAGATAATTAAATTTTGCATTGCAATTTGGCATTGCCTTATTATTTCCTGTTAGTTTATTAAGTCTACGTACTGCTAAATCTTATAAAATAAACATACTGGAATAAATTTAACTTGATTAACAATTTATAGGACACCCGATAAAACTTGAACGTACAAAGCTTTACGTGCCATAGATAATGAGACCAACATCAAACAACTTTTTAAAACAAATTGTCAACGTCCTTATCCCTTAGAATTTCATTCTACTCTCATCCATTTAATCCTCAAACTGATTGAATATGATGCAAGCAATGGCCAAATTTTAGTAACAAGATATTGAGGTCAACAAAACTTATTTTTTAATCTGTTGGTCTCCCCGCTGTCACTCACACCACGGCCCACACATTTCTCCGGTTGTTACTAATGAAAATGCGTACTAGTGATATCTGCACGTGGTATGTTCGCAATCGATACGCGACTTTACGAGCTAGCTCATCGCGCAGTGACGAATATACGACTATCGCGCAACCACCTAATGAAATGTATGAATGATGGACCGACTAATGCGGTGTAGCGGTTCTACAGACTTTTGGACAATCAATATAATTACTAAGAAGTTTTAGTAGCAATTGTTATAAGTTGTAGATTGCTTCCTTGATTTAAGGCGTAATTATAAGCGTTTCTGGCGGTCGTGAAGTATTGAGCTAGATCCAAAGAGTTGTTATATTTAGTCTTGTCATAATACACTCAGAAGCAATACGGATTGTAATCTGCTTGCCATAAAAATCTATGACATTGTCTCACGATAGGGTATCAAAAAGGCATACAAAAATGTATACAATCACGACTTCAATTTGTGTAATTACAAACACAGCTTGTTATTTTTTTGATCTGTTTATCACGCAAGACAAATTATTACAAATGGTATCGAGTTCATCGTTGCAATTATAATCTGAAACGTTTATGATTTCAATTAACGTATTCCAAGCGCCTAGCGCATATTACAAATAAATAGCAATTTTTTATTACCGATATCGCATCTTTGATCGCATTGCCAAGATTGCAACTGAATGTTTACTACATTAATTTCAAACGTTATTGCAAACGGTGTGATGTTACAGTAGACTAGCAATGTAATATTGTGATAAATTAAGAATTTCGCCATATTTACAGCGCTATTTATCTGTATGTTTAGTGCTAACGCTGTTTCATGTTTCCGCTGTCAAACCGTTCCACAAACTTACCATACCGCCTCCGGCCTACAATAAAACTATGATTGCTTTAATTTTATAGTTATTTTTATTTACGACTCGCACAATGGACCGTGCCCACATCTCGCGACCGCGCGGCCGTGGTCGCCGCGGTCGCGTCGTAAAAACGCTGCGACTTTTACGTCGCGTCGCAAACTTGTCGAACGCTATTTTACGAGCGATCGCTTCCTGTGAACGTTCAGTATATTGCTCGTGTGGGTATGTACATGCAGCGTGTATGTTTACTTGTAATAGAGGGTGCTACTCTCAAGTAGCGCTAAGTTAAACTTCGTCTATATAACGTGGCGTATAACAAATGGCCTTCGTGCCCACCTGCTGGCGAACTTATGACTTACAATTAAACTTAGAGATACGTGACATTGACGCTTTTATACTAACGACCGAAAACAGTCCCATAAGGCGCCCGCATACGCCTAACTTGTCTCTAACACAAGCGTAATTTGAATATTGTGGATGGAAACGGTATCATGACCCTCTTATAGCGGCGTATAACTTTGATAGCGAAAACATTTTTATTTATTTTGCTAACACATGTTATGAGTAGGTACGTAGTAAATTAAATTTAAAGAATGGAGTTGTTAGTTGTTGTGTTAGGCATTTGAAATTTTTGTACAATTAAGGCACTAAACATTATTTAGTAATAACAGGATATTGGGAACAGATAGTTAAGGTTAAAACGTTTGACTGGAGTGATAGTTTCAAAAGTTATCATGTCAGTATCAATGCGGCGAGTGCCGCGGACTCGATATTCGTACGCGACATAAAACGGATGAGAGTGGATTAGAGCAATTTTTATGATACTTTAATTGTTCCTAACTTCCTATAGGTATATCTATTATTTTAATGTTTTTGGATTCAGCTTCAATCCAAGGATTGCCGCTAGTGCGGGAGATATAAAAAAACTGTTTTATGACTTGCTATTACGGCGTGGGATTCCTTTATACCCGACACCGAAATACGAGATTGGATTCAAAATATTGTCGTGCCAGTCGGTATACTCCAGTTAACACAGTCCGTACCTGAGAGACACAACAATATGCAAAGTGACAGAGGGTAATTTACGAGCGGTGCGAGCCGTAAACCGACGGGGCAGAAGTCGCCTGTTCCGTGTTTACCACCAATAAACCGGGTACACTCACATGCCAACGTAAGGCACTACAACTTAAACGCTTTTCAGGTATGAACCTATTGGCAGTTTGGCTTTTAGGCAAACCTAAAGGGCCTTTCAAATAGTACATGAAAAGGGTCATGTATTTGGCTTTAGGACAACACTAAAAACATACACATGGTACTGAAAGGCTGAGAGGTGAGTATTGGTATTGGATTATTTGGGTTCAGCAGTGACCTAAAAAGTGGATGCCAGTATTAGGTTAGTGTTTCGCTTAAAGGCTAAAAATGAACAAGCATCGTTTTGTGTTTTAGGCGACAAGGTAATTTTATACTGCTCTATAGGGCCACGTGATGTTTAGAACGCATAAGGAGGCAATTAAGGATGAATAAGTACATATATGATTTTGAGCAGCGATAGCTCAGTGGGGAAACCAACAGACTGCAATGCAGAGGGTCTCGGGTTCGAACCCACGTCGCGTACCTCAGACTTTCGGAAGGTATATGACTTTTCGAAATGATGTGCGTATTGATTGACAATTATCGCCTGCTCCGTGCCTCGGAGAGCACGTTAAGCCGTTGGTCCCGGCTACCATGAACATTTATGGCAGTCGTTATTGGGAAAGTCAGTACCCTCTAATATCCTGACACTGGTCTAGCCTTAGGGTTGCGGAGGTCAGGTGGCAGCCGCTCCGTGTAAAAACTGATATCCAGTCAAATCCGGTTAGAACAGAAAAGCCGACCCCAAGTGACTTGGGAATAATAAAGGCTAAGAGAGAAGAAGGTACATATATGATTTTAAATAGCTTTAAAAGTTGTGGCCACGTTATGTAACATTTTGGTTTATTCGTTAGACGGAATGACAGACAGGTATGTACAACGATTATTTCTAAGAAGCGTAAAGAGTCCGTGATTTCATTAGAGGATAGTCATTTTGAGCAAATAAATTAAAACTACCGGGTATCCTATTTGCAGTAGGTACTTATTGTAGAAAATGAAATAAACATTTTTATTATTATTAATGTCCAGCTTGTGCACAATATTAGCGGTATACTGTTCGTTGGTATTTATTAATACTAAGTAACATGAATTATTACTGATCCGATTATTAATTGTCCTGTAATTAACATTGGTGCTGTGCATTTTAAGCTGGTCATAATAGATGTGTATGATGAATGGTGTATTGCCACTATTAGATTGATTGATCTATTACAGGAGAAATATAAAAATCATTGTTTTCAAAACACACATGTAAGCTGTAAGCATGACGTGTCAGAAGCGTCCCGTGCATCGCACTACGAAAGTATATTCTTTAAGGCATGCATATTCAAGCACCACTAATTAATATACCGTCGTGACACAATACATGGGAAATAACAGTAATTGTTCTTACACATGAACAAAAACGCACTACGAACAGATTAACCTCGCGTATTATACACGACACGGCTCGTTAGTAACCGCCATTTTTTTTGCCACTTATGATTGATGTATGCAGTGATATGGTGCTCGCCAAGTATTTTCGGCCATGTTGCTTTTTTGTTGTGTTAACAAGAATATCGCTTGATGGATAGGAAGATGGACGTTAAAAGATTAACATCAAATACTTGTATGTATTTATGAACGAAATATATTGCAAGCACGTTTCTTCTAACAGATTTACCGCTTTATTTGTGAAGTGATTTGACTTTGACTGACATCTATTTGAAATAAAATCTACAACTCAAGAGTGAATTAATAGTGTGCCGTCAGTCTTATAATTTCTAAACATTACGTAGGAGAGCATCACGATTGTTTATTTCGAAGGATTAGATAGGTAGACATTATCATTTCGCTAGCTATTTCAGGTACCAGGTAGTGTCAGACGTATCATATTTTATAAGACCCGAGAAACGAACTCTAGATCTCGCGGTCAGTAATTTTGTATGCGTTCAAGATCAACCCACTAGACTAACGAAGTAGTCAACTAGTTACAGAGACATTAAGAAAAAAAAAAAAAAAGGAAGATTAACTAATACTTACCATCTGCATTATTTAAAAATAGAACACCACTTATTTATTTTTCTAGCTATACTTCAGACTTGCTTAGAATCACTGCAATAAGAATAACTTTGTTCTGCATTATACAAGGAGGTCAAGTAACAATAAAATGTAACAAAGTAGCTCAAACAATTCAAAGATAGTTGAAGTATTTGAGAGTCAAACTTTTGAAAGTGAAAAGTTGTCGCCATTATACTGTCGTTCATATTATATTCAGTTTGTGGGTCAAATCGTGAGCTATTATTGCTGGTTAACTAGGTTTATTCAGAATAGGTTGGTAGTTAATAAATCGTCATACTTAGTTGAACGATTTCTATGAACACTAACTGTAGTAATAATGTTCTCTTTTATGCCGATTTGGGTTATGAAAAAGAGGTTGTGTAAATGAATATTTCCTACTTTTCTACATGTTGCCTATTTGTTGTAATAATACATGAAGCCTGCGTTGCTCAAGCACCGTAAGTCACAAGCGCCCTTATTGGTGATCCGTTCCTGAGTTTGATTACCGAGTGAATAAAGGTAAAATTGTGTTCTATGTAAGGCAATTTTCAGTAGCTATACAGAGAACGGATAACTCATTTATAAAATTTGTATTTGGTAGACCTATAGAAATGGACTCGATTCGTATCGTACAAGAACTTGGTACAAAAATGTGTAAGCCGTGGATATACCAGTGCGATACTATCTATAGATTTCTGAAAGGTAGACTAGCACAAAAATGTTAACAGACGGTAAAATGCATGTTAATTACTGTGATTGGCTGACTGAATTAGCAGCAGCCAATCAAATCACTTGACACGAGTTTAAATTGACACATTTCTGATAAGCGAAAGGCTTATCAGAAATGTGTCAATTTAAACTAAAGAAACGGTGTGTATGGCATGTTACAATATAAAGATTCAACTATTAAAGAGTACTAATTTCCGCTCGCGACTTTGCTCGTGTATGTTTTTGAAACATGGTCTATGTTACTATAGGATGGAAAAAGTCTTTTAGTAATAGAAAACTTCACTATAGTTTTATTTTACTTAAGTCCGATTTTTCAATTGCCTGATAACTTTTATCTGGTGAATATATTTGACATTTTTACGGCTTTTCTATAGAAAATGTGTCAAATTGCCATATTTATTCCTATGATAAAAGTTATCCGATGATTGAAAAATCGGCTCTAAAAGAATTTTATATTTCGGTTCTCTAGTCAGAGAAATTAGGTACGATCTACAAATATAATTGTCACCTGTTTATAATATCAATCTAGATTGGCTATATATATTTTATTAATATTAATATTGCTGTTATTACAGTCACTTGCAAACATTACCGATAAGAAAAATCTTTAATAAAGGGAGGGCATTCTTCATCGGCTTCGGAGCACTGCGGTAGGTAACAGATACACAACTAGGTAAGTACCTACAGTATCTCTATAACAGTATCTATATAAGTTTCAGTTCACACACTAGATATCAGTCAATGATCCATTGTCTTAAGCTAATGAATAAAAATACGTTATCTTTCCTCTAATACTACGAGTTGACATTTGTGATGTACGCGCAGGCGCAAGAAAGACGTATTGTAAAATTATCGCTAATGAGTCACCTCTCTCGCATGCTAAAAGCGTACGGGCTACGTGATTAATGGCCTGTGCGCCAGGAGGCCTGGACTCCATAAAGGAAGTGGCGTAATATGGCGAGGTGTGATGACCTGTGTAGGGTTAAAAGACCTATAGATTTATTAAATGAAGAATCAACATTTTTCACGTTGATTCAACGGTACTAGTTACGTTTATGTTTCTAAGGAAATTCTGAATAGCAACACGAAGATTCAAAATGTGTCCGATGGCAATGGGAATGCTGAACCGACCGAATCTACTGCCGTTGGGCAATTCGAGTGGTTTCAAACCCTGCCTATAACCAGACATTATACTGTCGGGTAACGTTTACAAGTAATCTGTTGAAAATGTAGTGAGTAGTATATTTGTTAAGTACTGAATTTATGCTCCTTAAACACTACTGTTTGTTTTCCCATGTTCAATAAATAAATAAACATGGGACTTTACTATAATTGAACGGAAAGAAGGTTTTATTTATAGATTCAATACGATATCCATTATTCCTCCTTCCAGCAGGAATAATAAAACTTAAATAGTTTGTTTAGCTATGATATATAATTTTTTTATTTTCTCTTTATATTTTAATAATAATATTCTACCACATTCACACAGCACCATCTAGCCCAAACTAAGCAGACCTTGTACTATGGCTAAGACAGTGGATAAACATACATATGTTTTTATTTTGTAAATACATACATATTATACATAGAAACGCCCAGACCAAGACAAGCATTCATGTTCATGCACACAAATGTTTGACTTGTGCGGGAATCGAACCCGCGATCTCAGGCGTGGCAGTCGGTTACACTAACCACTATTATGACAGTATTATGAGGCTTTCTTTACATTTACTGTTACAGTAATCTTGGAAGGCCGAGGAAGTTGCGACAATCAACGTGATTGTCAGGTGGATTGGTAATCACAGGAAAGAACATTAGGGACACTTGCTGTAATTCTGACCTAATATAATCTTTCGTCGCTTTAATACGATGTTTTGAGAATAGAAATGTCTGTTGCCAGGCCTCGTTGAACTCGAGTGTCTAAGTAAAAAGTTTGAACACGTGCAACGCGGCCTAGCGAATCGGAATCCATTACTTGCGTAATATTATTTACGAATCATTTTGGCTTTAGTACCAAACAGCAGCAGTCATTTAACAATTACATTTTATTATAACATCTAATAACTATTACAACATTAAAATGATTTCCTTTTTCCGTTCGTAGGTACACAGAATTGTATGTATATTTTTCAGATAAACCAAGATAAGTACCTTAGCAAAGGCAGCTATATTAGAAGGTATAGAAATTGATATAGGTATATACTATGGACATTTAAGAAAATTTGTTCTAATAGGTTTAAGGAATATTTCAATCAAACGAGTAAAGAAAAAGGCATCTGGTATAAAACTATGCAATGTGAGCCTCCTCGGATCCCTTGGTTTTCTGAAAATAAAATAAGTAGAACTTATGTTGTAGGTACTGGCGTATCGAATACGCTCTGGTCATATTCCATCACGAAAGTTTGGATATCTTATGAAAAAAGTCAGTTCACCTAATTGTGAAGTATGTGGCAAGATAGACGATGTCCAACTCCTACTGATGGAATGTGAGAAGAACCAAAGGGAGAGGGAGTCAGTGATGCAGAGATTTAACATAAATAAATATGACGTTGGGGTTTTTATAAGGATTTTGTCAGAACCTTTATCGCCGGCAGCAAGGTGTATTTATGACATGGTATCTGCAGCACTGTCTGCCTCTCCATCATAGTAATAAGGCAAGCATATAATTAAATATAAGGAAAATGTAATTTAGGGTACGATGAGGCTAGCATACCTTTATAAGGTAAAAGCCTCTAAATAAAACAGATTAAAAAAAAAAAGATAAGTACCTATTATTTATCATACTTTTTAACTCTATTGGTTTTGTAATAAATAAATATACTACTGGTCGCCCCTGGCTGGAAAACTACCGTTATTAAATATAATGAAAGTATTGCTAGTTTATTTTATAAGTTTTAGCTTTGACCGTTTTCTTAGCCGTGCGCGCAATATGCTAAAAAGGGTTACAAAGATTTCTGTTCCCGTATTGATATAACCTATGGGCTACGACAAGAAATACAAAAATATGCCGTGTGCTGTTATCCTCTTTTATCTTAGTCTGTTGTCTACCCCGAGACCTTGTTAGCAAGAATCTTCGACGTTTTATTGTGTTCAGATCAAGGCGTGTCTGGAAGGCCATCGGAATTATCCAGACGCAAATCGTCGCTGCCAGTCACCGAGTGCCATTTCGATGTACTTCTAAACACTACTTTAACGCTTTATGGCGTTGTTCCTAAACAGACGTATCTGCTTGGTTTGATGTCTAGTATCTATTTACATTTATCTTCACTTCTGATGGAATGGCTTCCTCGTTTCAAGTTTGTTTTATGTTCTAGCTACATTTAATAGCAATGCTTCTATAACAACTTGTATTAGTTTCACAGGAAATGCGTACATTTCGGCGGGTTCAAAAGCTAAGTCAAATTAATGAGGATAATACGTAACAGCAATAATGGCTGTTTCCGTCAACCTACAACTGGGTTACAGTACTAATCTCACTAATTCACAACTACCCTACTTTAATAGACAAATACGGAACAAAAAGTTTGTAAACCAATCTAGTATACAATGCGGGGTTGGTCTATTGATTTTGATGTCGCATGTTGATGTGCTGGTAGTTATGGAGCAATGAAATAAATTTATTCGTATTGTAGTCGCCAGCCCAATTGCCGTAAGCAATCAGCGTAGGGTCAACGTTTTCTCGTACCTCGCAATTTTCCGCTTGACAAATCAAACTTATGTTACGGTGGGTACAAGGCGATGAGCGGAAGCGGAAGATTATGCTATTTATATTTTTATATATATTATTATTATTGACATTCGGTTTACAGTACGTATAAATATGTATGTCTCCGGAAATATATATTTTATGACTTTATTACTGTAGGCAACTGGTAGCTGCGGTCTTGTTGGACATAAACAGTAGCATTAAAAATATTAAAACATTTTCATTTACGAATACGATAAACATGAACATGAAATTATTAATATATTTTTAAATTGCTGTGTTATTTACTGATTCAGACCAAAATAGACAATAGTGTAGCTAAAGTTGCGATGTTTATATGCTTTGATTAACTTGCGCATGTTCAGTGCATACGCAAATTAAGAGGACACACTGGAAAAATGCACTAACTTTCATCGAATAGTATAGGACTATGAGAAGACCAATTAATCTAGAATTTTGATATAGGTAAATTGATGTCTTTAACTAGAATTTCCTAGCTCAAAAACACGATATTGTGATTTTGGCTCGACCATAATTATTTTCGAAAACACCTCTGAAAAATTATTATTTTTGAAATTACAAGGTAGTTACACTCTCATTATGCTTAGGAATTACTCAAATATATTCGTAACATCAATATTAGTAATTTGCTAGCTCATTATTTCCATAACTAAAACCAATCATTTTTAAATAATATTTTATGTTTTTCTAACAATTTCTAAGCGTTCTCGATCATTGCGGGCGCATCGCAATTTTAGACCTTATGACTATTTAAGGATTGATACACAATGAGTGTCATTGGGGCAGATATGGGCGGAGCTGTTCTAAACGATAATTTTCGCGGTGTCCCCTTAAACATACGAATTACTTGCGCGAGTGACTTGCGTTGGTTGATTACCCGATATGTGTAACTCGCGCAAATGCCTTCGCTTTACGTTACCATAATCGTGCTTGCATCTTAGATATTACTATTTCTTAAGATGTGAAGCAGGTACAGCATTTCGCATTCAACCCTCAATATCATGCTTTCTATGCCACGCAAGTTTAACTTGCTCACAATTTGGAAGGTCATTATCGCAATGGGGTTAACTTGCTCTGGGCCCGCCTCTGACCTGCACCACCGGGCCCCTCGATATTGCCAATTTAAACTTTTTTAATGACTTATTACCCAAAAATGTACGCTCGTTTTGAACAGAACTATTTGGAAATTTAAGTTTTTGAAGTTAATGTTGAGTGGTAGTCATTTTGAATAGAACTTTAATTTTTGGAATCCTAATTGTGTTTTTAATTGCTGAAGGCTTTAAGGGCTTGCCAACACTTGTTGTTAAGGTTCTAACTAAAATTTAAATTTGATGATATTTTAATATGTTTAAAATATAATATTTGCCTTAAATCTATATCTATGTATCTAATAATAACTGTCTCTTTTGATAAATGTGAATAAATTCAAAATAAATTCTATAGAAACAGACTACTGAAGGAATTGTCGAGTTAAGGAAGCTTATCAAGCTGAACATTTCCATATTACAAATTATAATCTTCTTCCCATACGACTATTGGAGACGCGGCTAAGTATGGCTAATTCGCCTGACTTCCGATCAATAAAATGTCACGATCATATTTATAAACGTATTGGATTCCATCAACAGATGGCGGTAAGGTGTTTAAATTGAAAAAATGTATCGCAACCGGCTTTATGACATTTTAATGTAAATGTTTGCCCGTTGTCGCGACTCCGCATTTTTGCCACGACACCCGATCGTATCAAATGTTAACAGACTAGTTTCATTACCTCACCTCATTGAAAAATATTAGTTTTTTTGTTGGTGCTTGTTGGTTTTACACGTTGCTAATTTAAAATAACTTATGTTTAGTTAATGCTTCGAGAAATATAAAGTAATTGGAATGAAGAACGGCAAGTTTGTAATTGTAGAAAGGTCATTACACTGGAGCGGCAGGAAAAACGTTGAAAATATCATCACGTTTTTGGCAAGGTATCCGAGGGACTGTATTCTTATTTATTTGAAAAATCTTGGCAAACAGATAGTTGTAGACAGGTACGATCTCATCTGGCCTCAGCAGATGTTTGTCGTTTGCCACTGATATTCCCGAGAATGGTCGATGAGGCGCCGAGATTTACGGATATCCGGCCGATACAAGCGTTACGACTGCTATTCATTGCTGATGCCTACGCCTGGTATGTCCGTATCGCCGTCCTCTTCCATAGGCACAAATTTAGATGTAGGCTTTTACCGCTCAGATATAGCGTATAGCGGCATTTCAATGGCAGCCGTGGAATTCTGAACTTTTGGCTGTTTGCAAGAATAATGCCGCAAATGTTGAAGGTCGTTTAAAATATTCGGTGATTTATTTTACAAGTTTCTCAAAATTATAAATCGCCAGAGATACTTAGAAGTAATTTTGTCTTTGTTTTACTAATGCTGACGTCTGTCAAAGGAAATTCAAGCCATAAAGCTAGTCCAATGAGACAAACGTTCAGGAACGACTAATAGGCAGCACTCATTCTGTCGTTTAGCATCTATTTGAATAAGTAGTGTAATTTGGGTCAATAAAAATTGTTAGGGACGTCGAAAAAACTTTTGTACCTGTCGAAATTATTGCGAATAATTTTTATAATGTTTTGAGAAAGCAAGGACGTATTCTAACAATAGCGGTGTAACGGTGCTTGAAAGCACGACCAGAGACAATGGAGGATCAGCGTTCTGAAATGAATTTGTTGTTCGCGAATTTTACGAGCTCAGAGACAATTCTTCCCTTGTTTATTATTAATTAAGATGTTTCTCCGAGATTTTACTATGTCGATTGTGATTTGTGCGAGCTTCGAGCACTTGTCGGTTGTGGAATAGACTAGACAATATCTGCAAACATACCTCTATGCTTACGCGAATGTTACAACTTGAAATTCAAATACGTTTTACGAGCTTTAACGCGGTTAATGTGTAAATTTTGGCAAGTCAAATGTACATTTGCAATTTACTACTTACTAAATTGTTCTCACAGATACTCGATAAAACAATAACTGATGGAAAGTATTTATTGCTATTGATTCTTCTAATCATCACTTACGCCCGGTTATAGATTTATGTTCGTTCACGTCAGACAATTAAAAACGACGAAGCATAAGTCATTTGATGTTTGATCAAGTGAAGTGCAATAACGAACGAGTGTGGCAGTGGTTCCATCGCCGTCGTCGTTAGAAATGTCACTCCCTTTTGTTTCAAAAAGGGGCTTTTTTCGTATCGATCCCTTGCAGGTAACCGGGAGCGGATGATTTATTGCCTGCCTTGTTTGTTCAAATAATCGATCCCCTGGCGAAATTCCCCGCGTTACACGAAATGCGTTCGTAAAATAACAATCGCACGTATCATTTTTGATCGAAACGAACCCGAACGCATCTCGATTTAATGGCTCTAAAACGAAAATACCCCGCGTGCAGTGTTGGCTCGAAGTAATATTTGGACAATACCGAGTATGCTTGCTAAATTTTCATGCAAATTTATCGCAGCACTAAATCGAGGAGTCATCATACCGTCAGCGAATGTGTTTATAATAAAACATATTATAATTTTACTTGCGTTAATGTAAATAGCCGTATATAACGGTCGTTCATCTCGCTTCATACGATAAAAGTTTCATCGATGTAGCTTATTACTAGGCGGGTAGCGAGACGTCTCTGTCTATACATACGTACCTACTACAGTAAGTATACAACTTACTTTAAGAGTACGTAGGTATGTATTCAGAACGGCGCCGGCGATATCGATTTACAGAATCTTATTGTATTACCTACCTATACTAGAGTGATATTAAAAAGTAACGCTTTGATTTAACATTTTTACGAGCATTTTGGGTTTGTAACAAAGATATTACAGTGATACAGATACTCGAGATTAAAAAATTATCACTAAAGATATGAAAGGTACGTGATAATGTCTGCCTGGACTGGGTTATTGCTATTTATTCAAATAAACATGTTGTGCGGTTGTAATAGAGCGTCGTTACAAGGTATAGTGTGTACCCAGATTGCAAGATACCGCACTGATAACGTACTACCTAAGTACTTACATCAAATCGTATAAAAAATGAATTTCTTTATCGGATAGGAGTGGGAAATGTGCTATATTTGCCATATGTAACTAGCGAAGAAACTTAATAATATAACTCTTTTCATAGAAAGTTAGCAGTAATAATTATCACATTACTTACTAACTATTGTTTAATTTTTATTATAATAATTATTCTAAAGAGTTCAATTTAACGGTGTGTATAATCTAGGAAATAGTATTTATAATTGACGAGGCTATTAATGTAAGTCACGAGGTCTATAAAAAATAAGCCATTGATGTTTAAATTGAGTTCGAGTTTAGACTCAATAGTATTGAGATAATTTGTTCAGAAATTTAATGCGCCTCATTATGCATTCGTAAATCATATTATGAATATTGGCCATAATGCTACTGGGTATAAAGAAACGTTTCTGGCGTGGAAAACGGTACGCAGAACCTTTTTTAAAGTTCAAGTATTAGATGTTTGTTTTTAGTTTATCAATGTCCTGAAACACATGTCAGCCGATAGTGGTCGACACTTCGATATCTATGATCGATCGCTAGTGCTGTTTAATTACTACTCGTTATCGAGTCGTATGATTTATTGATATTGCCCGTGCAGCGATAAAGTGTGACACAAAAATAAGTTTCGTGAGCTTGGCTTCTTGTAATGGATTGTTTTGAGATTGATGTTTTATTATGTGTGTTGAGATTATGAGAAAGTAATTTTTTTCCTTACAATATTCTACTATCATTCCGTACAAGGTTTATTAAAAAATTATTTAAAATAGATTCTGGCATTCATATTAATGTTGACGTTGTATGATGTAAGTAATAAATTCTAATACTACAGCCATAAATAATGATTATATTAACGTTCTAAGTCTTCACATAAAAATCAGTGGCACATAAAATTTATACAAGCTAAAAACAAGATGATTCCTTTAAAATGATTCAATTCTATAACCAACTACTGTTTTATTATTCAATAGGTATTATTATACGAGTATTCAATAGGTTTGTTGTTGAGCTAGTAAAACCCATGAATCAACATTATATCGATAAAAGATGATTTAACTTCAATAATATGCATAGATTTGTAAATTTGTATAAACTAGTAAGTATCTTAATATAATTATATAAACGGCATTATACATAATTTATACATTACATGAATCTAGTTTCGTATGATGGTTAGATATTTGGCGTTTTGAATAAGTAGGTAGGTACGGTCAGGTGCAAAAGTCGAGTAGCAATTTTACAAAGCAATAGTATCAGAACAAGTTGTACTTACGTTTTTCAATAAAATCATTGCACACATATACATAAACCCGCCTCACCTATGTATTCTGTCGCCTGTTCTAATTACGATTATGATTATTAATTGCAAATAACTACGCAAGTGATGTTATAGCTAAGTTGGTATTAGTGCGATCTAAAACTTAACGCTTGTTGGTTCGATCCCCAGGAAAAGATCTTTTTGTAATTTTTATGAAATTAGAATTATCGATGACTTGTTACTTTAAGACTTATGTATTTAAAGCCGTAGTTATTTAAAAGATGAGGGTGGATTTAAACAATATTAATTCCTCACTTGAAAATTATTTATTATGTGATGTTGTTGGTTGGTGATCTTTGTTACGAGCGTTTCTATCATTATTACAACTCTTTTTTATATTTTGTTTGTAAAATGTATACTAATATAAGTATTGAATCTAGGGTAAATATTATCGCCTTGCATAATTATGGGCTTAATATATATCAAATTGCCGACGAAACTGGACTAAGTGTAAGTTATTTTTTTTTAATATTATATTATGGTATCGTGCTTTATGATTTGGTTGTTAAGGAATCGTTATATTATACGATTATGTCATAAGATTTATGATTTTGTTTTAGCGAAATACTGTGAGTCGTTGGGTGAAACGATTTGTAGAAGGGAGCGTAAAAAGTCGGGCGAGAAGTGAAAGACCGCTTCTCATTAACCAAACACAGCGTAGATTAACGGTTAATGCGTATGAAGCAAATGGTTTCATACCGACGAGACATTTTGCGAACAAGTTCGATACTTCGTTGGTCACTGTTCGCCGGGCATTGCATGCCGAGGGCTTACATCACCGAGCGCCAGCTAAAAAACCATTTCTGACAAAGGCATAAGGATGAACGTAGTAGTAGTAGAATATTTGAATATTTGCCAGAACAGTGTAGTATTATTATTATCATTAAACAAAGTAATTTTAAATAAGGGACGTGCTGGTTGACGATCTTAGAATTGAGGTTAAGTTTCAATCCTCTTTTCCTTGTAAAAAAGGATAATTAAGCTATAACCTCAATTAATGTCATTATAATTGTAAAATATTATTGTAAGTAAAATGAATCCAAATAGTACAGACTAAATTTTTTTATTATTAAATAATATTGAAACAATTACGGAACATTTAATAAAAGTTCATTTTCGGCAATCAATCGTATTTTGACATTGTTTTTATAATGAAATATTATTAACTGAAATAACTACTATATACGGATTTTATCGCGTTATTTATTTGACACTATTACTTAATTTTGAAAACTGTTACACTACAACTATTAAACTTTTTTTTATCTAATTAAATTATTATTGAAACTATTTAAACGTTTCGGTTGCTTTTTAGCAGCCATGGTCACGGGGAGACTAAGATGGTAGTTATCTCAATGTTCCGTGTACTTATTTCAAAGTACCCGAACATAATTTTATCATTGGTGTTTCTATTTACGCAGAATGAGCTCAAAGTATAATGAAGTCCAGCTGTGGTTTGCTTCTTCTTGGGTTTGACTATTTGAATTACTGGATCCCAAGCTGGTGGTACATTCCAACCATCTCCTCTAATAAAATTAGGATATTTTTGATTTCAATAGCCTCGCGAAGCATCCTTGGTAGGAATCGGTGTTCTTTATTATCACTTTAGCGTAATAGCGTAATAATACGGTTTATTATTTGAAAATTTCAGTAATAAAAAACAAAAAGTGGAAGTAGAGGACCCTAGGATTAGAACCCACGTCATTATATTTTAGTGATGAAGTGAGAAGACTCATTGACCGCTCCGCTATCGCAACCTGCGATACAATAGGCAAATTTAATAATTAATTGTAAATGCTGACTAACAGAGACGGCTACGAGCCCGTACGCCTCTTAACTTTCGCCCCCTTTCATAGATAGACGGAGCCCTACCTTGCGGGGCTAATTTTTGGGTGAACTTTATGAAAAACCTAACAAATACCTACTATGGGGCAAACCTTGAGGGGCGAACGAGCTCGTAACCACAGAGACACTGTTGTTGAATATAAGGGATAGTAGTTATTATAGTTATATATTATACAAGAACTCGTTTTTGTCCCGCCTTGCACATATGCGAATGACGAACTTAACCTCCTATCATTACATTAAATAATGTTTCATTGTTTGCGTTAAAAATCACACAAAGATATTCGCTCGGATCAATATGCGAATGTGTACCTTACGATGCTACTCGAATTTTGTCTTTAACCGTACATAGTTTTGAGCCTGTTTTCACATTGCCATTGTACTTACCGACCGTAAGGAATGTCTATAATATCTTATTCATCATTACCTTTAAAGATGCCAATAAATTAGTAAATCAAAGACAAGTTGATGACGTTTTAAAAGAAAGCAAATGGTGTCACGTTGGCTGCTATAAAGCAGAATAAACTTATTAATTATCCTATCATATCGAGATAACCTTGGTTTTAAGCTCGAGATTAATTTCTAATAATCCACTTAGTTTGAACAAACATGCATCACCAATTGTCTAGATAATGTAATTATTTTTGGTGTTAATTACTTAAACCTTATCTTTCAAAATTACTCGGTATCTAAGGGGTGATATGGTTGATACAATTTATTTATTTTAATAGGCGCAGATTCAATCTAACTAGCAGAATTAAGGATATTGATATTAAGTAAGTCTTAATGGGGAGATTAGTATAAGATTAGAGGTGAATCTTGTTATTTCATTAATTAACTGTAAATTACATAAACTCGTAAGAAGAAAATAAACAGAAATCTCAGTTTACTACGAGTGTTCCTGTTACCTGTATCATTAAAGTATCACCAGATCAAATATTTTCCAAACACTCATTGTGTGAGTACTGCGTGTTGTGTCAGTTTGCCGCGCACTTGTCTTCAACAGTCTGGTTGTTATCGTTATGAATAGCCGCTGTTGATACACTGCTACTGTTTAGATACCCGCCTTAAGTACATTTCTGAACGAATAATATTTGAAACCGGTGTTCTATTTCCTTTTATAAATAAACGAGAGAGATTCCTTTTAGTCGAGTTTAGGAATTCAGTCTATTAGGTACTACATATTTGTTCTGTCTAGACTAGACGATAATGTTAATGTTGCCGTCATAAGGCGTGGGCAGTATTCCAAGTGATATAAAAATGATACAGTTTAGGCAACATCTTTTTGGGAGACTTCTGTTTAATAAGTACCTATAGTAAGATCAAGTACTAAATAAAATGGTTTAGTGGACGATTCGCCCGAATTTAACTCGCCTGAATCGGGCCAATTGACACTTTAAAAAATATTATTTTTCTGTAGGCGGCTCGCCCGAATTGTATTTTATGCAATGAAAAGTACAGTCGAGTAAAATATATCTAGCTATTCCTTTTTAATTTTGTTTGTTTGTGTAAATAATTTGTTTCTAGCACTCGCCCGCCGCTGCCGCGGCACGCTCGCTTCGCTCGCTCGGCTCGTGCGTTGTATGGTCGCAGTTCTAACCTAACCTAACCCATTATTTTCTTTTGGGTAGTATGTTGAGAAAGTTTTAAAATGCTTATTGGGAAACATGTTGCAAGAAGAAGCTATATTGTTACGGGCGTGAGTATGTCAAAATATACTACCCGTGTCACTTCTGTATTTGACTGTACTTTTCTTAACTTCACCGCAATAAATACAATTCGAGCAAGTCGCCTACAGAAAAATAATATTTTTTTAAGGTGTTGATTCGCCCGATTCGGGCGTGTTAAATTCGGGCGAATCGCCACTTAGGCAATAAAATTAGTTCGATGAACTTACTTTTTAGTAAAAACTTACTCGTCTACTCGTCACATAATATGCAGACATAGATAAACGGATTTAACGCAAATGATTACAGCATAAAGAATTTCATGCTCAATTCACCAGGCTCTCACAAAAAGCAAACGCCTGCACATGCCTTATCAGCGAAACATTTTGAATATACATAAAAAGCGTAGGTTTTTTGGAGGACCTTGTAAAGCTGGCCACCCATAGTGAGGGTATACTCGTATGTACATATATAAATAATTTGATAAATGGCGGCCAGGACGGTAGCCCAGCGGGCGAGCGCGCTCGTTAATATTGTTAATAGTTCCACGTCCCTTGACAACGTTAACATGAGCATCTAGACGAGCATGTGGAGCGTATGGAGATAGGATGTAACCTTGTGTACGTGTGACGGTTAATGTTTAAACCAGACTGCGTTAATCGGAAGAGTTGGGACTATAACACCATTCTATGACTTAAGAAGGTGGATAATATTCAAGATAATTATATTGGAGGTGTAAAGAAACGGCCGGTTCTCTAACTAGAAATCGCACGCGACGATCGTCATAAATATCGTTAAGAGTTTAGGTAGTAATAAGATAATTTTATTACAATATTAATACTTATTACATTCTACCCTAAAATTTAATAATGCTAACACTAAACGCAGGTACCTATTCCTTTTATGAATATTTGTTTAATGTTCGCATTTTAAATTTATTAAGAACTCTTTTTTGTCTTTACATAGAATAATTATGGTGTTTTCTTTAAGGGATAGCTTTAACGCGAAGTTAGGACATGTAAGACGCATCTATATTAAAATGAAGTACCTACCTCTAGTGTAACTGGTAGTTAGTACGTAATCGATGAACTGGTTAATCATAGTAACAAGTTTTCCCTGGGTTCTCACAAATTACACCTAGATCATAGGTTTATCTTAAACAGATTACGGAAAATATAGGTTTATAGTTACCCGAGACCCCCTGTTTTAAAAATATTGATTATTTTTTTGGATGTTTATCCTACCTAATTTAATTGAAATCTAAATAGTTTCTTAATTGCTTAAGCTTGCAAACGCTACCAAATTTTATTATTGCATTCAGAACATTAGTATGGACAGTAGGCACAGACATATTTAAGGAAAGTAATGTAAACTGTCACATAAATCTATTATCGTCGACCTTGTTTATCTATGCACGTATAATTAGGCGATAAGATTACTACAAAAATAGACTCCGTGATGTCATCAATTCTCGTTGAAAGCCACCGGGTTTTTAAACGAGACAGCCCAAGAATGCCGTAACAAATTGTTTGTTTGTTATTAAAATGTTATCAATAAAAATCTTCAACTCAAATTATATTACAGCGAGAGTATGCACAAAACGAGCTAATCAAATATGTGTGCTTGTAATCCGACGGTAATTTATGCGAGCTCAAATTTGTAAAGCCTCATAGTCGGGAAACAAACAAGGCATTGTTGGACGCGTGAATCGTGCGTGTGATCCCGCCCGTGTTTGTTCCGCCGGCCATCGAACCCCACACCACCGCCTTTATATCCATTCAAATAAGCACTAATTATATTTAATGCGTTTTACCTGTAATTAGGAGGTGTTAGAAAATGTGAAACAGTGTTTAACGGTTTCGACAGAGTTTTTGGGGATTGTTTACACTGTTACGTATACGATTAGACTGCTTTATGAGGTGCTTTTACCATCGCGCCCACGCTACATCGCGAATACAAACACCGCGATGGGAACTGTAATGATTATTGTAAACATTACTCACTATTTTATACACTTTCGTGCGTCTCGCTGTTTTACGTATGCATTAACAGTTGTCCAGACAAATTAATCACTATTATTAGTTTCAAACGGAAATTTAATCAGGGGTGAATATTTTTAAATTGAACAATAAAGTTGGGCTAGTCTAAACAGTTTTAACTGGCTGTAAAGCGCATGCTTTCGTCGATGTACTGGAATTAACATATCCAACACGTGTTGGTATAGGGAATAGATTCGCGGACACTTAGCGAGCAGTTAATACTCCCTTCGGCAGGAAGATGGGCGAGGAAAGTGGTAGGTAGCTGCTCGTAAATAAAGGCGTGACTCAGGCGGCTGGTGGCGTTCGTTGAAGCTATTTTCGACTTGCAAATGAGAAAGTGCATCGACAGTGGAACCCTATAGGTCGGTTTTAGTGTTCCAATATAGATGCGTAGACAGCTAGTGGATGTTTATTTACTTCTGCATATTAAGTAGGCAGAATGTTGCGGCTCCTTTGCTCCTATTTAGGAGTGCGTTGCACCGTTGTCTTTAAGTTTAACTTCATATTGACTCCGGTAAATGTTTTATGCAGTCCAAGATACCTAACTAGATTATGTTTCGAAATGTAAGATGAACTATACATTTATTTAAATCCTCAAACGTAAAAAAAGTTTGAACATACAGTAATAAGACGAGGATCAAAGACTTGGTTTGTTTATTTTATTTTCGTTTTGTACCATTACGGTGGGTAGATAATATTGAAAAGTTTGTAGATGTTTATTGCGTTACAGTGTGCAAGGATAAGTTGAGGATACCTTTATAATAAATGAACGTTTTTATTGAATAGATAATTATATCGGAAAAAAATGGTTATTAGGATAGTTGGCTTACATATGAGAGTGAATCAATTATAAAATAATGTGTTGATAGATAAACCGTGCATCTGAACTGCAGCAAGCTTATATGAAATATACTCATATCTCGTAAACGGACACTTATCGCTTCAAAACAAATCCCAAACGCGTTATCTCAAATATCTACATACGTAAATACATCGACATTGAATCAATATTAGATAGGTTACCTACCGCTGAGCAGTGAGCGGGCGCCGAGCGGCAGACGGACGACACGCCACTAAACACACACAATACACACTATTTACTTCACCGTCGTCTTAAACAACACCTAATTGAATCCATGTTATCATTTAAAATATCGATCAGTCACACGCGGTGCGACGGGTCTCAGGCGACGCCGTATATTTTTACATTCAACGTTGAGATATTTTCGATAGCAGTCCGGTTTTAAGTGAGCACGCACGAGTTCACAGTGTCAGTTACTTGTTTCGTTATTGTACCCGGTATAGGAACTTATTGTCACAGATCAGCTGAGCGTACGTTGGAAACAATATCGGTGTTTACGTAAATCGGTTACAGTTCTAACACGTATTAACACCACGGCGCGCGGAGCGGGACTGATGAGTGAATGAACGGACGAAGTTCGCATCTATTCGAGAGGGGACTGCGCGCGCGAGGCGGAGTTTGGGGCAGGCGCTAGATTATGCGTTTTCAAACTAGATGGCGCTACAAGGTTTCTTAAACGAGTTTTTTGACGCGCGTTAAAATAATTACGTGGGTGAGGGGCGGGCGGGCGTTTAGTTCGCGCCCGCCTCCTTATAAATTAGGAAAACGTTTTCAAATTATTTCCCGTCAAACATTTACTCTCTAATTCGTCGTATTCCTTCGATGTCCGGAATCAATTTACGCGAATCCACTTCAGGCATTTTAAATTTTCCCACCTCCTGTTTGCTGTTCCCAACGTGACGGAAATTAATGTGTGCCTTGCGTTCCTTTAACGTTGCGAAAAAAAATGCTCATTTTACAACGAAGCGTGGAGAGCTGAGTAAATGTAAAAATTCTATTAAATCACGGATTAGGCTTGTAATCACGAATGGAAATCGATTAAAGTTTGCGGAGGCAGTCGGGATGGATTCTATCAGAGGGCCGATCAGTAAGTAGACGAATTCATTCTCGATTCCTCATTGCTTGGGACGAGAATAAAGGAAAATGTTAGCCTGCCTGTAGACATAAACGCGTTTATAACGAAATTATACAGCGGAGATTGTATCTCTCAATCTACTTTAGTTGGAAAGTTCTTAAACATTTGAATACATTTTGGCGAAAGCAACCGCTTTTCTTACTGTACTTAAAACGCACAAAATGAAAAATTCAAAGGAACTGCAAATCTGACAATTTGTCATTATTCGCCGAACCTGTGCCAAATATTTTTATAAATGCGTCTGAAATAAAGAGTTACAAAGTATCATATAGATATGATGTCTCATTAAAATACGAAAACATATTCTCAAAAAGGAATAAGTTTGTTTGAAATTACTTTCTATTACTTATGCTCTTTGTAAACAAGTTAGTGTTAGTGTAGCGATAGCTCAGTGGGGAGACCAACAGACTGCAATGCAGAGGGTCTCGGGTTCGAACCCACGTCGCGTACCTCTGACTTTCGGAAGTTATATGACTTTTCGAAATTATGTGCGTATTGATTGACAATTATCGCCTGCTCCGTGCCTCGGAGAGCACGTTAAGCCGTCGGTCCCGGCTGCCATGAACATCTGTGGCAGTCGTTATTGGGAGAGTGTCGACACAAAAGATCCCACTGGGTCGAAGTGTCGCCGGTCTGCACTGACTGGCCCCCACATAAGATAATAATAATAGTGTTAGTGTCCGCATTTTTAATACATTAAGCACATGACCAAAGTGTAACTAAATACTTATTGCAAGCTTGACTGCTTCAAAATCATAACAACTAAGAAAAAGCTATTCTGATTGCATTATTTTGTTTGCCTAATTAATAAATGGGCGCGAGTGTCAAAATACTTGTCTATGGCATGTGACAGATGATAGGCGTGACCATAAACAATGGAGTGGACGCGATCAGGGCAGATAAAAGTCTGATTTATAGTGTGCACAACGCCTTAAATCAATTATAGCGATGGCTGATATAGAAATATTGGGTGATAGAAAACAGGCTAGAAAAACCGCTGAGTTTTATTATTTTAATAGCTTTTGGCCAACTCCGGCCCACCCGTGGGCGTAGTCTGGGAGGGTAAGGGAGGGACAGAGTGATATATGTTGATTTTGCTATCCTATTCAAACAAGTGTTATAAAAATACTACTTCTATAGTAGGTTCACCTAAATCTAGTGTAGAAGTGGTATTCTTTTTTAAAGGAAAGCACTTGCTTTGCTTTGCTGTAGAATGCAGTATGAGGACATGATTAGACCGAAATAATCAGACTTAATAGAAGGTGTATATCCCGCCGACGGAACACCTAATAGTATTCGTCAATCGTGACCGAGAGCGTGTCAATCAAATAAAAAAAAAAAATTTTTTTGCTGGTGTGTTTAACTCTGTCTCACGGTATTCGTTCGACGGCGTTAATACTCGACGCTTTTCAACTCGTATTATTTCGGACGAGGAGAGAGTAAGAAATTTGCATTATCTTAAATGCTTCTGTAAATAACATGTGGTATCTACGTGAATACGAGAAAACCTCTGAAATACACTTTTCTCCAAAACTACACTGCAAGAAAACCAAGCTATGAAAACAGAAAATTATTATCATTCTATTTACGATTTTCCACAATTAAGTCTTGTATACAGTACATATATACTTGTATTATGATGCACATTCATATTTATACCTAAGTCTCAGTCTTTCATTAGTTTGTTTAGGTATATTCCAGTAGTAATCTGGACTGAATTTATTTAAAGTAAAGACAAAGAAAATATTATTAAGTTTGCAGTCATAACTCGGATCGGATCCGTTATTATATTTCAAGTCAGAATGAGAACTGATTAATTTGTCTACACACATTAATCATACTATAAATATAACAATTTATCTGCCAATACAAACAGATTATACAATAATAGGAAACAATAAAACAATAAAAAGTTCAATAAAAACAACGTTTATGTCAATTGAAGCAAGTTATTAGTTTTGATAAACGGGCTTCGGCGACTGTCTTATACAGCCAACGAACTCATTACACTTTATATTGTCTGTGATTTGTTTATATTTAAATATCAGTAAGATATTTATTGAAGTAATAAATATATATCCTTGCTGGGCACGGGCCTCCTTTTAGTATGAGAAGGGTTAGCTTAGAGTCTACCACGCTGGCCCAGTACGGTTGGCAGACTTCAGATATCTTGAAGAACATTATGTAGAACTATTAGATATACATATTTTCTCACAATGATTTTTGTTATGTGTTATTGATTAATACAGAAGCTTTTGAAATACTATCAGTGGTATATTATTCATTTTGTTTATTACCACACAATGTGCGTTGCCAAATGATAAAGAACATTGTGTAGTATAAGATTATCACCCGGTTTCTGCACGGTATATCAACACAAAAATGAACAGACGGTCAAAACCATGTCAACTATTGGAATTGGATAACTGAATTAGCAACAACCAATAAAATCACTTGACATGAGTTTGCTTTTGACACGTCGCTGTTCGCCTATTAGAAACTGGGTGTGAACCACTAATTAAATACTTATCTACTTCTAAATGTCCACTCCCAGTGAGTAAACATTTATCTCTTTGATACCAATTCCAAACTCAAAGTTCGCAGATAAGTAATATTATTAATTACTTCTGATGACAGGTTTAGATTGTGTCGTTGGTTTCGTAGCATAGTTGTGCAAAATGTGTTTCTAGCAAGTTATCCTAAGCGCCTCTCGTAGCTATCGAGCTAAGAGGCGCTGACATTTCGCCAGCTTTCCTTTAGGTATAGCGTAGTGAGATGCGAGTCTATAGCCGTAGATACTACCTGAACCGGACATCGAAACCGGGAGTTTCGATTTCCGGGCCAGGCAGTGTTTTTTGGGATATACAGTTAGGGTTTTTTTGGTAGCATAATATAGTCTGGTAATGTGGTTGACGGCTATACGCTCGTCCGTAACTGCGTGAGACCTCTAACATTGCTGGCAAAATTAATACACTTCATTATAACCTTTTATATAGGCGTAAAGTTTCTGTAGGTATATTATATGCTTCCGTGGACATATATTTGTCATAAAATGTGGCTATAATTCTTTGCGGTAAATATACGTACTAATCAAGTGAGCAAAATGGCTCCGTTCGACAAACGCATTTGTATCTTAACGTGTGTTGTGACGTAAGGTACAACAAACCTCCTTCTTCCTTAAGTTGTTTACCAATTGCTAGATGACATATTAATTATTGATTGTCTATTGAATTGCTAATAATAAACTAGTTCTCTTACGTATGTAGGTCTGGCGATTAGAATTGTATATGTCGTGCTCCTATTATGACTTGATCGTGATGCAATTATCTGTTTGTTATTTAATGTCTAGTCTAAGTATTTATGTGCCCTGTTTTAGCCTCAGAATCATTCATCCAGATAAGTTAATTGTTTTGTTTATGTTAAAGATATTGCGGAGTGCTACTGAGAGGAAATGTTGGTACCTATTTTATAGTTGCTTGTATCGTGTCGACTTAGTTAATTTTGTTAAATATTTTACGAAACCGGTTTTGTATAAAGTGGATTACTACATAATATATCGTACACAGAAACAAAGAATATACGTGTGTTATTATTTCAAAGGAAGTTTGGTTCGATTTAATCTAACATTAACAATATATTTCCTTAAAAGTAAAATGACTCCAACAGTTTTTATTTTGTTATCTTTTTGTCGGCCTCGATGGCGTAGTGGTTAGTGTAACTGACTGCCACGCCTGAGGTCGCGGGATCGATTCCCACACAAGTCAAACATTTGTGTGCATGAACATGGATGTTTGTCTTGGTCTGGGTGTTTCTATGTATAATATGTAAGAATTTACAAAAAAATAAGTATTTTTGTATGTTTATCCATTGTCTAGTATCCATAGTACAAGCTCTGCTTAGTTTGGGCTAGATGGTGTTGTGTGTATGTGGTAGAATATATGTGGTAGAATATATTTTTTGATACTAGTTGATATCTATGTAGTCTTAACTACATATACTCACGACTCGCTGCCGAAGATATAGGCAGAATCTACGGTTTTAAACTTGAGACGATTCTGAAACATTGCTCTTGCTTCGTTTACACCCATCACAATGCACGCTTGTAGTTTTAGAGTACCTTTACCTGGCCTTTCTCCAAAACGTCCTATCTTCCCCCTTCGATTGTCTTCTTCACATTCACCTTACATTTTTAGGTCGTTGTTGTACGTTCTTTCCATATAGCCAAAGTATTATAATGAACGAAGGAAGATGCATGAAGAATACAATGAGGCTGAATGAAGCACGGGCTTGGCACAATTTGCCAGAATCGTTAAAAGTTGTATCAGTAGTTACTGTCGACATTTTCGGAAAACAGGCATGAGTTTACGTATTTATACTGTTTCGTAGCATTATTTTATTTTGTTAAGAACACACAAAGTTTAAGCATACACCGATAAAGATAGCGGGCTCCCAAAATATAAACAGCCGGGTGGAAATCGCTTACAGAGATAAGAACATACACTATGCTGTGTTAAGTTTGATACTTATATTTTTATGCCATACAGTAAAATGCAAGTATATTCTATACTGCCGATAATGTTCTAAATATTTTACACAATACATAATGAAGAAGAACATAAATAGTATAGTAAAATAGCTATGGAACGACAGACAGCGACTAATGTGCCTGTCTATACAAATAAATAAAACAAACGTGCCCAAAAAGCCAACAAAACGTGGAAGCTACCAGGACATGATGGCTCGCGAGTAGGTCGCTTGCTTACTGTGGACCGGCGTGTACACTCGATGGCAAACAAACAGCCCATAATGTACATACGAGCATGTGGCATGCCGCGAACAATGGAGAGGTGGGCGCGCGCCGCACACTACACTGCCGAGCGAAATACGATACACGCTACTTGATTAAAGTGGTTTATAAGAACGAATTTTTGTAATCGGTTTAATGGTTCCGAAGAAGTATTGTTGGTTTAGAGTAGTTAGTGCAAGCTGTACCTACCAACGTTTGTGAGCTCAGTTGAAGTGTAACTTACAAAAGAATGCTAGCCCGTTTTATATCCACTTTAGTCGATGTTGTAATTTGCAGACATTTTTATAACTCCTTTTTGGTATAAACCAGTTTGATTATTGTTATAATTTATGTTTTAGTTCAGGAAATTACTAACAGCGCCGCGAATTATGTAACTACTAGGTTTGAGTACGACCTAGACGTCCTAGACAAACCTGGGGAAATGTGGGTGTCGTACACGTGTCGCGCTCATGATTCTTCGAATAGTCAACTCTATTATATTTCTAGAACGCTTTGAGTTTACCTTTTTATCTTTATTTTTTGGCTTTCTCGTTATTATAAGAATAAAGTTTACACTCTCAAAATTATATTGCAATATACCAACAATTACAACTATTCAAAGATTTTTACATTACTTATTTCCTAAACATGATACGACAGTCACTATATACTAGTAAACAACGCCACGGTAATGCACTTACAATCTAAGTTGCATTGTACTTACTACATAGAAATACTAAAGCCAGGAAGTCTCGATGTATTCTTGTGCAAACAATACTCTATCCGGATTATAGACCAGAGGCCGGCACTCATACATAAGCTGCTGTTTCCGCGATAAGCTTCTAAACTCTGACACGAAATACTTGTATTGTATTTGCAATATCGTGGTAAAATTATAAGCTAGCTTAGAAGCTTACATACTCAGAAGAGTTAGGTAGAAATGTAACAGACCTAAATTCCTAACTATGATTTAGGTTTTACGTTACAAAGAGAGAGCGAGTCAATTGCTTTATAGGCACATTAATAAGTTTTCACTAAGACTTTCTTTTGAAAATATAAGAGCAAACTTTTACCACAGGACCAACGTCCAACAGTCTATACTTTAATGCAATTTTAAATTAAAAAGTTAATATCCAGCTACTTATTAATGCAAAACTACTTTATGCGGATTTTATCACGGCTTATTTTGTTTAAAGCGTTTAGAAATATATCTATTTGTACTTCACCTAGCTTTTATTTGGCTTCTGAGCAACTATGGTTACGGAGAGAGTCTCACACTTCTAGACATATTGTGTAAGAAGTGTAAGAAGTTTACGCGATATTACGCCTTGTTAGTATTGACTAACAAGGCGTAATATCGCGTAAACTTCTTACAATACTACAAGATCAACTAACTTATTCTTCCGATATTTGTATACCAATATAAAGATGTTATGACATCTCATAAATCTTTTCACCAGCAGGTGTGTCTATAAGCCCGGGAACTACACAATCCTTAGGTTCATGACAAGTGACACCTTCGAGTTTCTAACTCCCAAGTCGTATAAAAACATAATTGGGTTTTCTGCCAGACCTCTCAGTTATAACCTGTGTCTTATAAATCGAAGGTAGGCTCCTCTGGGATCCAAGACCATTATCCATTTCCAACATCTACACCTCTACGTGTGGAGTGTTTGTCTGTCTTAAGGGATTCATTTTTAGCCTTAAATCTCCAGATATATATTTTCACTATATATTTTCATACAGCTGAGATATGCACTGTCTTTCAGTCATGATAAATATTGTGCTTTAAACTACTATTTGGAGACATTGGAGATTTATGTAATAGTGAATCAAATTGATTTGTTGACGTAATTGACTGTCTCATTAATCCCAGTACAATCCCGGTACAAGTTTGTGCTTAGATTTACAACAGAAAATGAGAGCCCTGGTTCGATTCCTGGATTGAGTATTTTGGAAAGGGCAGTGTGCTTGCTTATGTGGCAACTTAAAACAGCTGACAGAATGTGGGTGTAATACCACTTGGAGGATACACAACCATGAGTTTATGTAGATATGTCTGATATTAAAGAGTTTAGTACCCATGCGAAGACTATGCCCGCGACGATCAGCCAATGGCAATAAGTACTTACAAATTGGAACAAAACACGTTTTCATTTAGCTCACACAGTAGCATCTATAAATGCCAATGTTCATTAATCTGTCTATTCTGGAATGTCAGATATAATACAAAACAATTGTGTCTGGCCGCCATTACGAAGTTATACTGTGAATTTACATTTACCTGTAGCCATTACACAGTGGCTAAGTAATAAATAGTCACTGAGATAGTTAGCACATCATAGTTAAGAACAACTAGGTACTTACTTAATAATTATTAGCAAACATTCAAACAGTCGATCAAAGAAGAATACCAGCCGTTATTTCCCTCTCTCAATATGTTTATTTAAACTTAGAACAATCATAAACATTACATACTCCGTAAATGTTCCGCTAATCCGCATTGAAGTGGCAAGTCCGCGCGCGTTCTGTTCGATATTTATCAAAAGCCGCGGGATTAAGCGGAACAGATGTTAAAACCTAGTAAATCGTGCTCCGGATTTAACCCTGTACTCGCCGTTCTCGTTACTCACGTACAATATGGTTTCAATAAGCCATTAGCGCTATATTCCTTGGGAGAGTTATTGCAGTCAGGGCCCGATGTGCCCACTAGTTAAATATGATTTGTAACTATTTTAATGGCGCTTAATTGGAGGGTAACATCTATTTTTGTTGTAACTGCCATCTTTGTTAGTTTAGTTCCCAAAGGGTTGTGATTATTCTGTGGCTTTTAAGTTATGCATCCGGATTTAAAAAGTAAATTGTCTCTTTGTTTTTCGAATCGTGACAGTTCGATGTCTGGGTCCAGTAAAGTATTATGGGTATTTCCTATTAAGAAATTCTAAGTAGCAACATGGAGTCTAAAACTTACCTAGTAGATGGCGATAGGCTCACCCTAATTACATGGGACTTAAAATGAACTAGCAGTTCCCGCGATTACACCTACGTTTATGATTACTGCTCCGTTCCCATGGCTTGTAGCAAGCATGATGTGATATGCCTATAACCTTCTACAATAATTAGGCTATCAAATGCAAAAAGATTTTCAAATTCATTTATTTATTAAGGTAATTACAAAGGGGTAACAAACAAAGCATGATGATTATAACAATACTACAAGTTTAGTTCTAATTGGTACCCTAACGTAATCACTAATCACACAACATGACGTACGATCTAAGGTTATTGCCTAACTAAATACAATATAAATTGGAGACAATTTAATTTCGGAGATAAGCGCTTTTAATAACAAAACTAACAGTATCTTGAGCTTTATTATATTATAGTGTAGGTATAACGATATTGTCCGCTAGTTTCATAACAGTATAGATTATAGCTGCCTATGTGATGATCTTTAGACTCGGTGAGGGACAGTAAAGGAAACTGATTAGATACTTAGGGGCGATCACAAGCAATAGATAGCAATTTGGCGCGATCGTAAGCTCGCCACACATGTCCGAAATTGACACCGGAAGATCGTTACTGGATAACTTCGCTTTTTTGGGTCCGATACGTACTCTCGCTTTGAAAAGAAATGTAACTGCTGTCGCACCGTCAAAAAAGTATATTTCAGCTTGTGTAGGATGGTAAGAAAAATACTTTGGAGCTTATCGATAGTAAAGTATTTAGGTCTGATGCTTCTAGTGGCAATTTGGTGTGATATTCGTGCCTGTATGGTATTATTTCATGTAGATGATCAAATTAAAGAGGTTTCCACAACGATTAAACTAGCGTAATCTTTGACATCGCAATATTGCAGGTATCTGGATATTAGTTTAAAGTGACGATCTACACAATATACCGAATATTTTTTTTTCATGTACCGTGATGCGATATGTTGTAGTTCGGTTTTTACCTGACAAGACAAATCGTAACGGAATTCTATGTTTTGACAGTTTTTGCATTTGAAAACATGAACATTTACGCACCGATTAATTTAAATACTTTTGCCAATATTATATCCGCACAGCAAACTAAGCAAACATTTACAATCTTCTAGACTTCACATGTAAGAGGATTTCATAATTTTGTTTAATTATCTGTAAAATAGACTGACCCATAACACCTTAACCCTCATCTTATATATATACATATATTCACGCCTGTTTCCCAGAGGGGTAGGCAGAGACTACGGATTTCCATTTGCTACGATCCTGACACACTTCTCTGGCTTCATTCACTTTCATCACATTCCTCATACATGCCCGTCGGTTCAAGGTGCTCTTAACCTGGCCCTTGTCCAGAACGCCTCCGATCTGATCAAGAAACGTTCGCCTAGGTCTTCCTCTTCCGACTGTTCCATTCACACTAGCCTTATAAACTTTCTTAGTCAGTCTTTCCTCGTCCATTCTTTCTACATGCCCAAACCAGCTTAACATACCCTTTTCTATTCTTGTCACTATATCCACTTTAACCCACATCTATAACATAATATTACTTCCAACTTTCCAGCGCAACCAATAAACCTATTTATCATTTAGCATCACGAAACAATGCGGCATAAAAAGCGACAATAGTGTGGCATGCGGGCCGAAAACCGAATGCCGACCATTGGGTCGTAAATCTTCCGTCTACCGGTGACATTCGGCACCGGCCGACATACAGCGCGCGACACCGGGTTAATCCTTATACCGTTATTCAAATAGGATCCAATTTATTGCTATATTGTCTGGTTATATTGTTTTAGGTTTAGATTGGCCGATTGTGGGATATATTTTTCTGTTTTGAGCGCCCGTATAATTAAATTGTGTGGAATTCCTTGCTATAGATCTAAGCAGGTGCTTTTAAAAAGGTTTAAATATAAACTACTTGTTCATGGTTTTGTGTTGAACAGCAGCTATGCAGCTTTCGCACCCTAAGAATGATTATCTTGATTTTCCGTATGTGTCTTTATTTATTTTTGTTTCAATTTGTGGTGCCTGCTATAGCTTTCTTGCTTAGAAGGCTTCGCGGTGGTTTGGTACAATACATAAATACTTTGTTAAATATAGCTTGATTAAAATGAAATATAAGAAACTCGATAAAAATATATTGTTTAGGCCGCGTAGACCGCTCAAACAGACTAACTTGTGACCAGTTTAGGTATTCAAATTTACATTTTCATGACACAATACTTAAATATTTTGAATATTGATCTACAATTATGAAGATACCCTATAAAACATTGGCAAAGTTTATCTGTAGTATTCGTTATGGTAAAGGTCTTTTAAATGACACAAATACTTATTAAAATATCACAGAATCGAGCATTTTATGGTTAAATGCTCGATTCTGTGATATTTTAAATTAATTATGTTTATGTAGTAGTTGTAATTGTTGTAGTGCTTATAAACATAATTAAACAATCAAATCGGCAACACATATGTATAATACATGTGTGTGATTCCTAAAATAAAAAGCTGTACAACAATTATCACGACCCCACAGCAGGCGACATAAGGATAGCATTAATAAACTAATTCCCAAACATTATCTATTAACTCCCAAACACAAAGTTACTAAAATACTTTTATCGCAACATCTGCTGTCTTATCTACATCCCATCTGAACCTTAACTATTAACGATTGTAAGGAATTTTGTCATATTTTAATATCTATTGTAGAAGGGTACAGGTAATCCTACAGTAAGAGATAGGTGATAGCGATAATATTATAAGCGTACCGGTGGGTTAATCCCACTTGGATAGTTCTAGGTACTAAATAAGCCTTTAATCATAAAGAGCTCATAGTTGCTTAATGTGTTATGGAAAGGATTATGACTGACATTTGTCTTTCTGATCAATTCACTATAAAGTAATTCGTAGAAAAGAAAAGTTATCATGCTCATTTTCCATTTAGGGATATTTTAAGTGCAATTAGATACATAGCAACCTGCATATTACATATTTAGCATACCATTGCCTATTTCTTGATAAAGGCTTAAAATTGGGGGTAGATGCAGATATCATCATCCTCTTGCCCTGGTCTCAATTTATTTGGGGTCGGCTCAGTATGTCCTTCGCTTCCATACTTCTCTGTCACCCGTCATCTGATCATTTACCCCTTTTCCTTTCATATCCATCCTCACACAGTCCATCCATCTTTTCCTTGGCCTTCCTCTCCCTTTTCGTCCCTCTACCCTCATATCCATCACTTGCTAATAATAATAATGCCACGCAAAAGACCGTGAGTTTTGTTCTGTCTTTTAGGTATAGTTTTCGACTCCATGCTAATAAGTAGTATACATTTTGTTTGTAGGTTGCTGTCGCGTTTCTTGACAGGAAATCTTAAAAACATTATCGCCTGATCCAGAAATTCAACCGAAAATATATATCTCTTACTAACACTTCGACTTAATTTAGAAATTAAAATAATTGCTTCGTTGGATTGGTCTTACGCTTTCGGTCGATTGTCAGATTCCGGGTTCGTGTTAGCCGCACGGAGTTCTTCAATGTGCCAGATAAAGGTACCTAAATAAGCTCAAGCACCATCGAACCCAATACAGTCGGCGTAATGGCAATGGCGAGGCGACTGCTTGAATCACTACGCTTGCCGTGCAATCACCGTCAAGTTGAGTGTATTTATGTCTGTAAAACGTATATTGGTTCGAACAAGACCACCATACTATAAGTGAACGAACTGCACCAACAGTCGCACAAGGCGTCGAACAAAAAACACAAATATCACGTTACTGTAACGTATACTCGTGAGTCGGGAACCGAACCCGTTACCCGTTACTCGCCCGCCGTCTATACCGCAGAACAAACAATGTTTATGTTTGATATGTCTTGTGATACTCTTGATTTATTTGACTGGTTTTTAGTATTAATTTAATAAGTTAGCGTAACTCGCGTCTTCCATAGTGAGGTAACAAATAAGAGAAATCCTAAGTAATATGTGTGTATGAGTGTGTTTGTTTGTTACGCTTTCACGCTTTAACTACTTGATCGATCATCATGAAATATCGTCATACACTTTGTCAGGCACACAGAAAAGGATATTATATTTCATCTAGAAAAAGGTAATACGTATTCCTGAGAGATATAATCTAATTGATAAAATCTAATATTATAAAGCTAAAGAGTTTGTTTGTTTGGTTGAACGCGCTAATCTCAGGAACTACTGGTCCAATTTGAAAAATTATTTTAGTGTTAGATAGCCTATTTACCGAGGAAGGTTATAGGCTACATAACATCACGCTACGACCCACGGGGGCGGCGCAGTAATCATAAACGCGAGTGAAACCGCGGGACCATCTAGTGAGATTATAAAAGGTACATCAGTTCTCTGTCTTAAAAATATCAAAAGCAGCCTGCAGACTGGAAATGTACTCAGAGTATAGCAATAAGTCTCGTCTATGTAATCATATTATGTGGTAACAAAATCATGGTTCTGAATTTTGATCCCACACGCGTGTCTCTGACTTTTCAAAGCTATGTGCGTATTAAAATTAACGCTCGCTTTAACAGTGAAGGAAAACTTAGTGAGGAAACCTGCATGTGTTAAAGTTTTCCATTATGTTCTTAACGATATGTTTAGTCTGCCAATCAACACAGCCAGCGTGGATAAATTAAGACCTAACCCTACTCATACTGAGAAGAGACCTCTGCCCAGCAGTAGTCAGTAGTTTTTAATGAGAGTACTATGTCCTTTTCTGTATCCCTGTCAACGTGTATGCAAAATATCATCATGACCTGTCGAGCTACTAAGACATGAAAGCGTAACAAACAAACTCACATTCGCATTTATAATATTAGTTAGGACATGTTGAATTATTACGGGCACACAGCGTAATTACTGTACATTAGTCTGTATCCCCTACAGTGCTAAGTCGATACATGTATATATGTCTGTGTAATCTATGTTTGCTTATTAATCCTATTACACAATAGTCTTTAGCTAACCTACTTAGCAAGATAGTAAGAAAATTACATTCGTAAACGTTTCTCAACACATACCGTATTAGTATCAAGACAAAACTCTTACGAAACACAAATAATTGGACTGTAAATTGTCTATGAAATGAATTATTAAATGTCACATTGTTAGCAAGCGCTCAAGTCAGTAAATGTATAGATAAATCATATTGTGATATAACTGTATTAAACACAAGAATAAATTACTTGGACACGATTCACATGTTGTAATGGTTGGCTAAACGATTATGTCAAGGCATTCATATTCGGCTATCAATCAATTATCTGAAAGGTGTGTTATTTGATGGTTGACCGATATTTGCTATTTGAGATGAGAGTTTCTTTAGGTATTTTAATAAACACTTTTGTGACTTAAATAAGTAATGAAATTAAGAAACTTTTAAGAAGTTTTACTGAATTCAAGCCGGCATCGCTACTATTTCTTGACGTAAAATCTAAGTACCACTTTGCCGACCCGATATCCCATGTATAGCAGTTGCATAATACGCCTACGTCAAAGTCAAATATTAAGAATTATTCCACTTAAATCTCCTAAGTAAATCACCTAGGCGATTTAAGTAATAATATGGTAATACAATTGGTAATATTTATATAATATATTATGTGATATGTACCTATATATAATATATTGTCGGCCTCGATGGCGTATTGGTTAGTGTAACCGACTGCCACGCCTGAAGTCGCGGGTTCAATTCCCGCACAAGTCAAACATTTATGTGCATGAACATGGATGTTTGTCTTGGTCAGGATTTTTATTTTTTTATTTTGCTCGTCAATATGACCATACTCCGCCTGATGGTAAGCAGTCGTGTGGTCTAAGAGTAGTGGCCTCCACACCGTCCTCTTAGCAGCCGAGGCGATGTTGAGGTCTCTTCTTTGACGGCCTGAGAAGGTGCTTTTTCACACCCCGCTTAAAGGACCCAGGATTGAAAGAAGAAGGTAACACGTGCCTATGTATGTGCCTAGGAATGAGGACTCAAACTTGTTAGTACGCACTCTAGTCGACTCTACCGTGAAAGGATGGCATCTGAGCCCAGCACGCGTTGTTCTGGATAAGGGCGTTGGGCGGGATAAGGTGGAATAACTCTTCAGGCCACTCCCAGTGGTATATTCTGTAGAAACATGCCAATGAGGCAATATCTTTACGGAGTTGCAGAGGTTCCAGTGAACTCGTAACCTCTGGATCTCCGATGATACGGACAGCCCGCCGCTGTAACCTGTCGAGAGCGTCTAGCAAGTACAGCGTGGAGCCATCCCAAAGATGAGAACAGTACTCCACGCAAGGGCACACTTGTGCCTTATACAATAGGCACAGCTGTCCAGGTGCATCACCCTGTTCAGAACTCCGAGTTTTCGCGAAGCTTGCTTAATGACTCTCACGATGTAGGTTTTTGGGATTAAGGGAGTGGCAAAGATCCATACCTAAGATGGAGAGGCTGTCACGTATCATCAGTAGAGTGTTCTTCAGAGAAGGGAGGGGAAGGAACGGAGACTCTTTGTTGAGAACGCGCATGCCTGGGTCTTCTTGGCGTTGATTTGGACCAAGGTCCAAGGTCTGGTTAAGTTCAAAGACAAGATTCTGCTTTTTCCCCTCAACCTCAGCCTGTTTGGCTCCAGGATGTCCGAGATATCGCCTATGCACGATACTGTTGTCCGCATAATGTGCCGGTGCATAATGTTGCCGAGATTCAACATATCATTGATATGCAGAAGAAAGAGTCTAGGAGATAAGACGCACCCCTGAGGCACTCCTACAATGACCTGCATAAATTTGGAAGCGCTACCGTCGCATAGGACCCGAATACGAGCCTCTGCAGGAAACTTGTAATCCAGGTGCCATAGTTGAGGGGGCAAGCCATAGGCCGGAAGCTTGGAAAAAAGAGACCAGTGCCAGACTCTATCGAAAGCTTTGTCTATGTCTAGGCTGATAGCCAAAGACTAACCGTGCTTGTCCATAGCCTCACCCCAGAGGTATGTGACGAACGCTAGAAGATCACCCGCTGATCGTTTAGCCCGAAAGCCGTATTGGCCGTATAAGCGTGTAAGTATGGGAGAGAATTCCGCTGCTCATTTTTGAGGACCACAGCTGGGATGCCGTCAGGTCCACTGGCTTTTTGAACATCGAGAGACTGCAGTATCACACGAACGTCACGTTGCCTGATACGTATATCAGGCATGGTGTAGCCGCAGTTGGCATTGTAAGGCTGCAAACCGCAGTCATTCATTCGGGAGTTGGCCGCAAAGAGATTTGCAAGCAGATCTGCTTTCTCCTGCGGACGATGAGCCAGTGATCCATTCGGATATCTCAGAGGGGGCAGCGAGGTCTGGCAGAAGTTGGAGTGCACGGCTTTGGTCAGGCGCCACTAGCTAGGACTGCCCGTAGGATGCGCCATAAGTTCCTGGCCGAACCGTGCGAAGCGCTGGGCATCCGCGCTTAAGTATTTACCTTAACTTGCAGACCTTTGTGGCTTGGTTGAACGCTGCCTTCAGGTGATCCACGTTAGAGTCGTTGAGAGCGGGAGCCCTGGTCCAAGCGCGGTCCGCTGTCTGTTTGCGTTCAACAGCATTAGCGCATTCACGACCGAACCAGAGCCTTTTCCTGCCGCCGCTCGCGACATCACTAATATATTATTTTTTAATATTTTATATATAATTTTTATTTTATAACTAAATTATCGCACCGCGTCACTTGCATATTTGTAATATTCGAACATGAGCGAAAGGGATTCACTTATCCGTAAGTTTAAGTTCATCTAAAACTATCTATTGTTTTAGAAACTCGTTTGAGTTCAGTTAGAAGACTACACAATGGGCGAGCAACCCTTTCACTGTTTCCGTGCAGTGTTAACTTTGGAACAACATATTTTAATATAATTTAGTTTGTATTTTTAAACATAATATAGAGTTTACTTAAAAATAATCTTACTAATTCTAAAGCTGATACATGATACACACAGCACAAAATATTTAAATTCAAAAACACTTTTGTTTTCAACAGTATTTGCTTAAGTGTCTTCTCCGGTTGTTGTACAATGGGCGCGTCTCGGCCAGGGCCGGGCGTAGCGGAATAACAAATTTTTCACTGTAGGTGCATCCCGGCCGGGGCCTCACCGGAATGGGAATCTAACGGCCGGACCCTTATTTTCTACCCATGGTTTCTGCTGCATATGGAGCAGATAAATCGGGAATACATACAGGAATGAAACTATCCTAAGTGATCAGAACATGGTTTCACATCCTAAGTGTTCAGTATTAGTAGTAGTATTCGTTTTATCGCCTAGAAAACAGTGAGGGTTGGTTTCGCTCTGGTTTAAATGACTGGCTTTCATTACTAAAGCATTTTGCTTAGAATGTTACACTTAAAACTAGTGCACACAGTCCTACCTAGGTCACCTTACGAGCTGCCGGTTATAGTTTTGATCATGTTAGTTTTTATCAATCGGTAATATTATGCTGATCTTTACAAGATAGACCAGTTTAAAAACGAATGTAGTACTTGCACTACAGATTATTACAGTGGTGTGCTTAGGTTTCAAAATTAGGTACGCCTGATATATTTATAGGGCTTCGCTCGCGTAAATGTAGGCAAACAAACTCACAATTGCATTTATAATATTAGTTAGGATTTCATCTGCGCATTCGTTAATCAGTTCACTAATAATAATATCAACGATTATGCTTATATAGAGGTACTAGCTATTTAATATATTTAAACATACTTAAATGTTTTTAGAATCATCAAACTAACTGAGGATCACACTATTTTTATTTTGATCGGCTCTGTACCTGTGAAATGGTTGTACCTCGTAGGTAACCACTAAATCGCTACTATTAATATCTATTAAGATATATTCAATATTTTTAAAGGCAGCTCCCCATCATTTTATCATATTCATATACAATAAATTTCCCGGCGTTTGGAATTAATTGCACCAGACGAGGTCTCGAGTAAACTTTAATAATAGCTTCGATAAATCATTCCATGATCTCCATTACGATATTCTAATTTATATGCAAATACAAACAATGATCGTATAAGGCAACGTTCTGCGCAAATTAGCGCTCGCGAGCACACGGGTCGCATTCTTACGCTGCAACCTTGAACCAGTTGCGCGTGCGCATGCCTGTTGTACACAGGGTTGCCACTAAAACTGTCTGTAATCGCTTGTTTTTTGCCATATATGTATGTGGCGAAAGCACATCTGAATTATGATAAGTAGGTACTACATTTTATAAATGTTTGCAACATCTAGGGCATCACTTACATGTTGCTCCTTATAGGCAGGGAGAAGGAGGGAAGTGAAAGTATGATTAAGCCTAGAGCATTTTCACTTACAGAAGGAAAGTCATCAGTACCAATAATGCATCTTTATGTCGATATTCTGTGAGAGCATACTACGTCCCCGTTGAGCTGGCCCATTCTGGTTAAGTTTGATAATACGCATTTGGCCTGTTTAGTTGTTCGTCTCGTTGTTGTTCTTACTCTTTGAGGAGCTATAGGCGCGGATGAGTTCATAAACAAGGTTCATGTGCTATCTTAAATACATTCAGTATTGGACGAAGAAGGTGGAAGAAAACTTATGTTTGTATCCCAAAAAGTATATTTAATTAATGTAGACGTCAATGCAAGTAAACGCAAAATTTAAGCCTTTTGAATGGAACGTTGGACAACTTGCAATATGATAGCAAGGTCTCAAAATGTTCAAAATAGTGTTCAAAATGTATTAGATATTATCTAATTTAATAAATGTCAAATGTGAACTAAAATGCAATTTATGTTTATACTAGATTTTGCCCGCAGCTTTACTTGCGCAAATGTAGGCTAGATTAGTAACAGTACTCTTTCTGGATGAAAGTACCCTATGTCCTTTTCTGTACTTCTGATAACGTGTATGCCAAATTTTGTGACGATCGGTTGAGTATTTCGGGCGTGCAAGCGTAACAAACAAACAAACTTACTTTTGAATTTATAATATGTACAGCGTGTCCCAGAATATGTAAATCAAGTTGTAACGGGAGATTCCTTAGGTGAGGACCTTATAAAAGTACAAAATAAAAAAATAAAAAAATCTAAGTTTTTGTGCAAAAAAAATAATGCCATAACACCAAAATAATACTGAGATATCAAAACTACGCCAGTTTAAAAAAAATCGTTTTTGGTTTGACGAATCAATCCTTCACAAATAATAATAGTGGAAAAAAATTACATTAACCATAAACGAAGGACCTGTTGGAAAACGTCGTACTTTTTTAAAAAAGTTTGATCTTTTTATTGTTACACAAATATCATAATTTTTTTTTATTTCATTTGAGTGGTCCGTACCTAAAGAATCTCCCGTGACAATTTGATTCACATATTGGGTCTGGGTCACCCTGTATATACAGCAATGACTAGTAAGAATTTTGCGTTTATTTTAATTTAGGAGCATTCTCCGTTAGAGCATTAGTGAGAGTTATGATGCTGATACCAGATCGGAACTCAATTTTAAACAATTTTTTATTACGAGAATTTCTGTCAGCTATTTCAGTTCGGTTGGTATCGAGTTCGTGTGTTTAATTGAAACAACAGAACGCATTGTGAATTAAGCTTATAATGGAACAATGCGACGGAAAATGGCTGCGGAAATATTGGCATATCGATAAATGTTCGGATAATAGCATTATTTATTATCAATCTGTCTGCATGGTAAATTGTATTAAGCATTATTATTGTATGTACACATATTACATGCTTGTCATGAAAAGCTCCCATAATTTCATTTCGCGTCAACTGTAAGCGCGATTATCTGTGATTAATGAAGCCATGTCTAAATAAATACGATTTGGAAATTTATCTATCGGGCTTATTATCCATTATTTTATAATCCTTAATCGGTCCAACATATGTATGTACATAGCCATAGATATACATATAGTACATAAGCGTAAGGCTATGTATGTACATAGCCTTACGCTTATGTACTCTGAGATATAGACAGAGGTGTTTTACATCCACGTTACACCAACTATTATTTAAATCCTACGTAATATAACTCATATAGCAGGCACAGCTCCAGACTTCGACCTACAACTATATAAAAAAAAATACATAATTAATGTTGTTAAGCTATTCAGTAAGATATTTGAACAGAACTAACATTTTAAATGAGGATAAAGGTCTTGTCAGAATGTGAGAAAAGGTAGACTAAAAGCGACAGATTTTTAAAGCATATTTTAAGGTATTTTATAATGGTCATTTTCACTTCATTATTAATGCGAGTGGTCACAAAATTCTGACACATATGATTTGCAAAAATAGTGATTGGTAAGGTGTTATGAAAACTGTAGATGGAGAAAGCAGATAAAAAGTGATTACTGATTACTTTTATAGCACGTTGCTTAGAAAAAGCCTTGTGCAGTTATTGAGATTCAAATCAAGACCTAATATCGGAATCGCACAGTGGCATCCCTAACAAAAGCACGTATAGGGGCGCTAATCGGCGTGCGCATGAGTGCCCTACACGCTGCCGGTCATTTCACAACTGCGCTCGATCACACTGACCCTACCATACCTACTAATTTATAATATCTGTATATGTATACCGGCTACTTCTACGAGCAGAGATTGATTTCTTATTGCTAAGATGCTTAGGTATATTTGAAGTACCTACTTTATATTTGGATTCGTTTTCTGATAAGCCTTGAATTTATTTTATGAACACGTTTAGACTATTTTTGTAATGTAGTTGTTACGAATTGATTGTTTAGCCTTTAATAATATAATATATACAGATAGATACATTACATATTAAAGAAATTAATATAAACAGTATACATAGTAAAACAGCATATAGTAAAATAATACAATGCAGCGTTTTAAAATTTTTCGGCATCGCTTATGACTGGAAACGTGCCCAGAAAACCATCAGCAAGCACATTGGATGGCAATACTGTTAAATGAAGTAGTTGATTAAGATAAAGATCAAGGATTGCAGTTATTTCACTTGTCCTTTTATACGGAGATCCCAAAATGAACCAAATGCAGTGATATATACGTGTGTGTGCAATAGAGAAGACAAACAGCGCATCGACGGTCACTGCAACATTGACATCGTTTAACTTCAGTTGCTAACTAGTTGCAGCACAAGTCAACTTAATAGTTGCACTAGTGCACAAAAGCTACGTGCCACGATATTGTAAGCTAATTACATACATAACATACGTGACACGACTTACGACACGTCACAAAAACACGATATTTATCATAACACCTGCTAAAATGCTAATACAGAAACAACTTTTCTAGTCTAGTGGGTGGTCGTATGTTTCTTATGAATTTATATACATGACAACAATATTCGATGGCAGTGTAATATTTTAAATACCCTTTTATTGTACACCTTCTCCTACATGGTAAGAGAATTAATTTATAGCGAATGTAAAACCAATAAATGTTCGCGTATAAGGACTAATGTCCAAAATATTTGAACAAGGATGAGTCTCTTAGATTTAAATACTTACCAAAGAGGAATGTGTGGGTAGATACAAGCGTTCAAATTTTATGAGTTTCGATTACTGATAAAGATTTAAATGAGCGGTAAATCTCAAAGCTTTTAGATATTTATGTTAGTAATATTCCACTGCAGGACATCACATTCTTTCTCCATCTATCTTTCTCTATTAAGAGCTGCTAAGGACAGTCTTCTACATTTGAGGCTGCCGTTTTTTAGAAAACTAGAAAGATATGTCACATACCGACATAAACGCTTTAGTTCACAAATGGGATCTGTTTTGATTGAGGGGCTGAAGACCAAAGTTTATACTTTGGTCAAATGAAAAACTGAAAACATTAAAATTGAAACTAAAAAAAAACTTGTGTGAATAATAAAAAGACATTTAGTTATTCCAAGTTAAGGTGATTTTCATGTGTTTGAAATTTTACCCGATATTTAGGGCTTACATTGTTTCGAGGTAAAGTTAATTACATCCTAACTAATATTATTAATATGATTTTGAGTTCGTTCGTTCGTTTGTTTATTACGCTTTCATGCCTTAAGTACTCGATCGATTATCTTAAAATTTGGTATAAACTTTAGGAGTACCTTTTATTCAAAAAAAGTATTGTTCCCGAGTGAAGTCGCGGAAAAAGTTAGTAAAACATTAAATTAGGCCCAGACTCAAAAAATTCATACCGCTAAAGTAGAGACACATGCAGTGCGCTGTCGCGTGTCATGTTCACATAAAATCTTTGTAGGCTGGCGAAATACAATTAAGGCTAGCTTTGTCACGTAAAGTCTACTTCAAGAACGTGGTCGTCAGATTCTAATGTTGACAACTTCAAATCTAAGTTTTCACGCCTGTAAGTGTTACTATGTGGCCAAAATTAATAAACTATATCGAGTTTGACTACGGTTGAATGTACTAAATATATACATAGCTCAAAGTCGCAAGAAAATAAATTTAAAAGAATATCCAAAATAAGTAAGACTATAGACAGAAAATATGCACCAAAACTATGCGCATGAGTATTTGTAACTCGATCGTATCTAGTTAGACTTCGGAATGCGCTGTAGTCGCGTGTTCACAATTACAAACAATATGCACTAGGTGGGCGTTTGATACATTGCGTCTGCGCATGTCTTGTGATTTGCCTCCTCTAGCTCATATCTTAAGTGTAAATTATCGTCTTATGAATTGCATAAATCAATTTTCACTTATACAGCGGTGTACTGTGTTTTATTGGTCCTGTTGTTCAAGATTATGTATAATTCATGAGATGTATGCCATCGGTGAGTTACTAGGCACTCTAGTAGTAGGCAGATGAAGGCAAATAACTCTTAAATAATTGTAGGTATAAGTTTACATTGAAGGTCATATTTGTGCATAATTAATAATGTGATTGTTTTTGTATTGTAGGGATATTATTTTAAATATGCTTTTGCCTTCGACTTAGCGTGCTTGGAAATTGGAAGTAGGTACAATATCAAAATTTTTCTTTCTATGCATGTAACAAGAAGTATCTACACTCATATTAATTGACTAGACAGTGTATCAAGATAAAACATGCACCAGATTTAAGTTAAACCTTCAGCAATACAACTGTAGCAACTGCATTAAATTTCCTGCTGTAGTTTTCACGCAATGCGCGTACAAACATACAGATAAATAAGAAATCGAAATATAATTGTTTTGGCTTGCAGGTCTTATAGAGACACCCTTAATTTTCCTATATCTCCTATCATTATCGACCAGTTACAATTTTATTACTTGTACACAGCTATTAGTCTTTTCTTCACTTTTAATTGAAAGACATGGTCTGCAATAACAAGTAGATGCAGCTATACCAGTCCATAGACTTCTGTATTTATAAGTAATTTTCTAGGCGTTAATGTCATGGCCAGACTCTTTATACATCTTAAACGTTAAACAAGTATCGAAATACTAGCATATGGACGCTTGCAATGGGCCAAATTTCGCGCATTGCAGGCCTGTAGCAGTCGCCGTGCTTACAGCTTAAGAAGCGCCTATAATTGGTGCTCACAACACACTGTCTTCTTAAGAGCATAAAAACATTGAGTCCTTATTACCGGAATAATACAACACAAGCTCATTGATCTTCTATAGATAGCTTAAGGTATCAGGTTAACTGGAGCATCCCGTTGTGCCCTACCTCTCTTAATATCTACATTGGTTACCATACACGATTGGGTATAAATACAACCCCTTGAAATACCACAAGTTGTAAAGATAAATTATTACAAAAAAAAATATGCGAAAGTAAAGTAAGGTTGCACGCACATACATATGTATGTGTAGTGTTATCTAACCATTCGAATATAATTCGAATACAATTGTGCTTATGCTATTTGAAATCTTTATATATATAAATCTTCTGTGCGTGTGTTTGTAATTAAACTCTTGTGTGTGTTCAAGTGGATTCGAGAATGGTTTAGAGTTGGTTATATTTTGATTTCAATAAAAAAAAAAAACTTGTTTACAGGACGTATGTCGGGACAGCTAGTCATATTAAAAATTCAATTTTATTGTACTCAGTTCAACACAAAGCAACAATCGCTGTTGCTATATTATATTAGTTTTATACCAACCTATAAGACGGTCTAATTTGACGGTGCTATATTTGATGTTTGTTTCTGAATAAACGTTACAAGGATAAAGTTAAATTAAATTTCATTAATTTATGACAGTGCCATAAACCACAAAAAGATCTGAGTCACAAGACGTTGTGTGGTCACAAGCTATCGTGTCGCACAATCACAAGTTCACACGCGTATATGCGCGGGCGCAGGTGGTTAAAATATTTTTTATGTTCGTCACAAACACACTAACATACATATTTGTGTGAACAAAATTGAATTATTTAACGACCTTACGGCTCGAGTGGACGGAGATAATTTAATTTATTTATTTTAACAATTTTATTGTAAATTATGTGGAGGTTTTAGATGGGACGATTATTATATTTTATAGGGAATTGCCGTTTTATTCTATGGCTAGGTAGTGAATATTTAAGAGTTGTGTTGACTATATTATTGAAAATAAACAGTAAAGTTTAATAGAAATTCTTATATTGAAAAGTAAGACTTTTTTAAAATGTTTGTACACTTGCTTACATCGGAACTTTATATTTTAAAATAGGTAATAAATAGATAATAAATCATAGCCAACATATTTATGATATTATTTTGTATAATTATTCATAAAAAATAATAGCATAACATTGTGTTACGAAGGTTTTCAGAACATCTCTTAAGGAAAAAGCTTTCGACTGCTGGATAGTGGTCTTTACACAGAGTGCGAGTGCGCGATTGGTACTCATATCCAGGAACTGCCTATACTGTCCTTAGCGAAATGGAATACCACCATGAGATCCGTATTCTTGATTGCCGTCTTAGTAGTATAAAATAATAAGCTACCTATTTATATATGCCAGAATCGAGTAAGATAAGGTAAACAGATTCAGCGCTTTTGGTTCTTCTGCCGAGGATGTAAACAGATCTAAAGCTGCTCTAAGCTCTGGCTGTTGACACTGAAGTGACCACTGGATCCCCAACATTTCTTATAGGCATTTATTGTGAAGGGAACAAATTGCCAATATAAAAAGACTGCAAGCATTTTCAAGCGACTTGTCTAGAGTATGTATGTATCTTATGTGGAGGCCAGTCAGTGCAGACCGGCGACACTTCGACCCAGTGGGATCTTTTGTGTCGACACTCTCCCAATAACGACTGCCATAGATGTTCATGGCAGCCGGGACCGACGGCTTAACGTGCTCTCCGAGGCACAGAGCAGGCGATAATTGTAAATCAAAACGCACATAATTTCGAAAAGTCGCATAACTTCCGAAAGACAGAGGTGCGCATCGTGGGTTCGAACCCGAGACCCTCTGCATTGCAGTCTTTTGGTCTCCCCACTAAGCTATCGCTCTGTCTAGAGTATAGTATCGTAGAATATAATCGTCATTATCGATAGATCATAGAAAGGTAGATACCAAGTGGAATACATCTTTAGTATTGATTGTGTAACAACAAAACTGATCAAACTTTCAAAAACTATAAGTCAAATGTTGGTGTATGTTTGTGATGGTAATGTACCCTCGTGGAAAACTGATTGTATCATGTGGCTGCGTCGGCCGCTAATCTTCGAGCATTCACAATTTAATAAGTCACCATGCTATGAATGTCGGTGACGATTTAAAAACACCATCTGGGGGCTAATAATAATAAATGACTATTAGTTCTATTTATTTCCGCTGCCGCATAATGTCGCTAGTGTCTTTGCAATATGTGTTGCTGGTTATGCAGTATCGTAACCGTGCCGTGAGGTCTAAACACTTAATAAGCTACTCTTCGCGCAGCGGGAGGCGAAGTGAGGCGTTGTACAAACGGATAGTAATCGATACGCCACAGCGCGCATTATTTACGACACGCGACTCGACCGATACGATGCGCTCTTTTATTTGCGCTTGCGCACCTACGCGCAATTCGAGACTCTGCCGTCCATTATATAGTTAAGATGTATCTATTTATGTGCGATGATTTATTGAGTAATGTATTGTTCAGATTTATTTGAGTTCGCAATCGATTTTCCATTATAATTGACTGGTATAGCTAAGACTTACTTTATGCGATGTTTTTGCTTAATATTCCGGATGCGTAAATGATATACTATCAATGCCTACTATACATGATAGAATTTCAGTTATCTGTTACCAGCGGTTGCACCCGAGTGCCTTTCGATCATGAATTTTCCTTAAAGATAAAGTAGACAAATTTATATAAAATGTGTTCTAGCAGTAGGGAGGAATCTGCATTGCCTTGATATCAGGTAAGTATATAGAATACGTTCAGCCCCGGTACCGTTATCTAAGGAATATAATAATACTCGTTCCCCGCTGGACTTCGTTGCACCCGGTACATTGTTAAGTTGCGAGGTGACCACTTTCCGATGGTGACAAATAAGCACTCATATTTTTTCGACATACTGTAGGTAGTTGCTTAATTACAAGAATTATAGATTTTTTATATAATTTACTAACTGTCCCGTGGTGTCACCTTTGTTTATGGTCACTGCTTCGCTCCCATGGTTCGTAGCGAAATGATATAGGGTAACCTTCCTCAAGACACGGGATACCGAATGAAAAAAAAAACTCAGATCTGAATGATACTAAAGATTAGACCGTTCAAACAAAAATAAATAATCTCTATGGTTTTATTATAGTATAGTATAGATTAAAGTAACTTCCAATTCGAATGCTCACATTCTTATGGTTTACGAATCAGTTTGCTGACTCTGTTTTCAATAGCACATTAAAAACATAAAGCGATTTCACGCACTACATCAAGGCACAATGCAGTACGCTTTTGTGTCCCTTATGAGCAAAACGTATCAGCAAAATGATTCGTGAAACCGTAAGAGTGTGTATGCGTTGCGCGCTGTTACGTTATAGACTTTTTTTGCTTGACTGTATTGCAGCCCGCCAAAACCATTTCATCAAAATATGTCTGTGTTATTCTAAAGTGTAATAAATAAATAAATAAATACCGAAAGGGTAGGCAGAGGTAATATTACACCTACATTTCTTCTTCTAATAATTTTATGGCTTTAAGTATATTTTTGTAGATGTTTGTATATATTATAAGCTTTCCAGTTAATTATAGTACAAGTTATATTATGCACCGCGTGAAATTCAACACAAATATTGCTTGCTTACCCAAATATTGTAATGAAATTATCAACGGGTTGTATCTAAATTCAATAAAAAATTTCTTTTTGACAGTTACAGTGGTAGCATAGCTCATAATTTAGGTTCATTAAAATATTCAATGTCGCGATGTCAAACGGTTTTTGACCCCGAGTTTATGAGATTGTATTTTGTACTACCGAGTCAGGCAACGGTATCAATAAGTATTCCTATTATATTAAACTGTTTTGAATATCGATGGATTGAATAGAAATAGTATCAAAGTAACTTTAGTACGAAATAATTATCAAATCTGATATATACATATATGTCCTAGGTTATGATATTGTTCAAGTTTAGAAATAAGCTGTTTGTTTAATAGACAGATATTGGCTGCAGAACAAGTCAGAAAACTATACTTATAATTGGGAGCCAACATACTGTGACTAGTTCAGCCACGTGGTTCCAGTACGATAGAAATGCCAGGTGTAAGCGAGATAAACACATTTTTCCATTCTACTTATTCCTATGTTGTAATTAAACTACGCAACCACCACAAAGCTTTGTACTAATTATACATTGAAGTTAAACTTCTAATATTTGCGTAAACGTAAGACAATATTATTCCTATCTATTATAATTCTGGTTATTTCGTTATGAAGATAAAATATATTTTAGACAGCTACGGACTGCCAACATAATTCTCCGGATTGCCAAGCTAAGGTGGCCGTGGCCAGGGCACATGGCTCGTAGAACCGATGACCGTTCGGACAGAAAAGTTCTGTGTAGAAACCCTTGGAGGAGGCCTATGTCCAGGAGTCTCTTTCGGCTGAAAGAATGACGGATGACCTCGGCTTTTGTTCAAAAGCACTTTTGTTGAAGCAGCCCGTCTAGGCCAGTTACCCTTATGTTGTGTTCCTGCAGGAAGTAGCTTTCAGGACCCTTAATAAAGAGGCGCTGCGCTGGCTGTAGGGGATCAGTGATCGTTGTCCTTCGTGCTGGCAACTAAACGACGCCATTCTCCGCCAAGCGTCAGTAATGCGTCAGTCAAATGTTATATCGAGTGACTATAAACGCCGCTGGACCGTTGCATTTTTTAAAAGCTAGGAATGTATCAAAGTAGCATAACATTTGTAATGAAACGCTATGTCACGGTAATGTTATCTAACAGTATTCTATCTTCATACAAATGGTCGGAAAGCGAGTTATACCTACGCGCCTCGAGGTCGGTACACACTTTGGTCTGCAGCCAGTCGCGAATGTGCCGCAGTGATGAACACACGGTCTGATGGTTTTGTAAGCAGTATGCGTGCGATTTGTTAATATTTGATTGAATTAAGTATAAGTACTTACATAACGAGATGGGTGTAAAAACCCAGGCTTCAAACTCTTCGTCTTCGTGTTCTTGTTTCAAATATATTTAAACATTTACTTAGGTTAATGTTGTATATAATTATATAGTATGTACATGTTTTAATATAAATAATTAACGTACTTTTCAATCGTTGCCGCCGTTGAACATCATGCTCACTGCTACCTACTCCTGGGCATGATGCCCACAGTTGGAGCTCATGTCCACTTTTGGGCATCTTACTCACTGTTAGGCGTCATACCAACTATTAGGCATTATGCCCAGCATCATGTCCACTGTTGGACATCATGTCCACTGTTGGGCATTATGACCATTGTTGGGTATCATGTCCATTGCTGGGCATCATGTCCACTGTTGGGCATGTTGTGTTGCAAAACGCAGCATAAGACAAAACTCGACAGCAAACAGCAGCAACCAACTCGAATCTGCACACCACCACTCTGCATATAAATGAAGCCATTTTGCCATTTAAAATACATGTGACCGTGTGACCCCTATATCTTGGGGGTCTTTTGACCCACAGGGCCCATATTCAAACTCGACCGAGGTATGACCCCAAGGTGTCTGCACACCAAAATACAAGTGAATATTTTTCATTTAAAATATGTGACCCCTATATCTCGGGGGTCACCGGCACTCTCACTCACCGAACAAAACACAACAGTAGGAATACTGCTATTTCACGTCGATATTCTGTGGGAGGGTAGTCCTTCCCCGGTCGAGTCGGCCTTTTCATGCTGAAATCAGCGAGGCTCTACTACTCTAAAGGTAAATACTGTAGGTGGGCAGCCCTCTCGCGTGTTTGAGTACTGCGCGGCTGTAGGTAATTATTTCAAGGACAGAGCCGAGTTACAATGCTGTTACTGAAATACTGAATAACATTACCGTGGCTATGTGTAGCGACAGCATAATGTCATGAGAAGTCCAACATTGAGAAACGCCGAGACGTCTTTATAACCTTCTAGCTGTATCATGCTCCTTACATCTAAACATCTTTACGTTACCGTAGCTATCAAATTACGTGTTTAAAGGATGTAAGGCACAATATTGACTATTAGTGGGTGTGCACCAGCGATGTTATTAAAATTAATTAGTCAAACGAGGCAAACCCGCCTTCGGTGCCAAGCCTATGGGGAAGTACACAGCGGTAAAATAAACATTTTATAGATGTTGTTGATGTAAAATTGGGACGGTATAATAAATTTCAGAACATTTTTATTTGCAGATAAGCTTACGACTCGCCTAATAATATGTGGATAATGCTGTCTAAGGAAGCTTTAACATCAGAGGTATTGAGTAGCGCGTGTTTGATTCAGTGTCTGCCTGAATTCCTTGTTTGTACGAGGAAAACGTCGCTGCCACTATATAGGCTGAAAATTTAGGCGTTTCAAATTGGTTCTTCTACGGATGTTCTATATTATCGCCTTTTTAAGTTTTGTAGCCTTACTTATACTATTACATTTATTATTACTATCTTGTTCATTCTAATTTACGCCAGCATGAGTGTTACTTTTGGTGCAGTTGAGCGCTTAATGTCACTGCTGCAAGTTTATATGCGAGCACAATGCTATAAGATCAAACAATAGTATGAAATGAATTATTATGACTTATTTTAACATAATGTATAGAGGAACCTTGGATACTTGGCAGGTTTCCATACTCAGGTTGTAGGTGTGTGAAATCTATCAATTCGCAATTTGGTAGCTCTATGAAGCCCCATTGTTCGTCGTATTTACGATCCAAAGATTGTGGGTTTGAATTCTTCTCTTTGGTTAAATAAACACAATATAAGATTTATAGCTTAATTAGTAAGTGTATTACATTACAATGTTTTCTTACGTAAGAAACTATAATTATTTCAAAATTCTAGGAACCGAAAGGATTTATATTCGTGATCGGGTTGGTAAATAGACGAGAGAGATACCTTTGCCTATAGGTAATTTACAATACACTATAGTGTATTGTAAAACTGCAGAGGATCGTCCACTAATCCTTACCCTTTTTCATCCAAGAAGAAGCTTTTAACTGAAGGTAGAGCATAGCAGTACCTGCAGGTACTGCGCTAGTTTGAGGGAAATACCAGATTTAGGTGAGCCTAAATCTGGTATTTCCCTCAAACTATCGCAGTCCGACAGGAAAAGTTCTTCCAGAGAAGATTATAATAATCTTGTATAGTTTTTGACATCTGGAATACTTTTCTTTATTTGTAAATTAAATCGGGCATTGCACGGTCAGAAACGCCTTCGCAATATTATGACCGGATCTCACGATGGAGTTAATACATAAACAGAACATAGACTCCCTAGTAACTACGTAGACACATAGACTTACACCTTCATGCACCCTTCTCTGCCACGAAGCGGTAGTCAGAGGTGTAAAGTACCCTCATTTCCCCAGTTTTATTCTCCAGTATTAGATATCTTAAACATCATACCAGGTAATAGAAAACAAACCACAACCAACGCAAAGGCAACCAAGAAGCGTAAATACAGAAGTTCGGGACAACTGTTTGTACCGTGAAACACATTTAATCCAAAATGAGTCCTGAATTTCGGTAAGTATCTTCTTGATTGCCCTAAACCTATTCATGAAGAGGTATCAACCGTGGAGTTAAAGAAAGAACGTCAAAGCAAATCATTGCAGGTTTGCCAGTTTCGGGTTTTAGAACTATTGATTCTGATACTGCTACTAAGAATGTTCCAACAGAAACATCCAATGCACCATCGCCATCACCAAGCGCAAACTTATGCCAAGACCAAGCATCGAGGCAGTCTAATTTTAATAATATGCTAAAATATACAATAACGTAACAAAGGTCGATAGTTCGAGGTGAACGGTCTACTAAAATTAATATGCGAACTGCTTTAACACCTCAGCGTTTACGAGCACCGTATTAAGATACCATCGGTGCCCTCCCAAATAAAGTTTCGATTAGTCTCACGATCGTTTTGGCAAATGGCACGGGTTTTTGACTCCAAAAATATATAGTTATCCTAACTAATATTGTAAATGTGAAAGTAAGTTTGTTTGTGACTCTTTCACTTGCCTTAACTACTCAACCGACCGTCATGAAATTTCGCATTTACGTTGTCAGGGTTACAGAATAGGACAAAGAAAAATTAAAGGTATTTTCTCCAGAAAAGTGCCCGAGGAATATAAATTTATCGACAAAATCTAGATAAACGCGAGGGAAACCGCAGGTAAAATCTAGTCATTTATATTTAACACCTATGACTGATGCGTGTGGATAAATATTATACTAAACTACTCATTTACATATAAAATGATTACGAGCCGTTATTTGTGGTCCTCCCGTCAGCAGGAAGCCATTTGTAATTTGCATCACAGATAGTTTATTATAAAGGCTGTATTGATTTAAGCCTACCTTCGTTATTAAAAAGTTTTTGATTATCCATTTAAGTGTGCTCTAATAATAAGTAAAAGCGTACTTAAGACGATGAAAGAGCATTATGAACTAACTAAAAAAGATTAAAAATGTCTAGCATTTTATACTCTCTAAAATTTTAATTTCAATCTAGGATCTTTTTTTAATCTGCAGGTCAAAGAAACAATGTCGTTGTAAGTTTACTTTGTAGTTCATAATATCGCCATTTAAATATTACGTTGACTAAAACGCTTAGTAAAATTGGCTACGAGCCTGTACGCCCCTTGACTTTCGGCCCATTCATTAAGTCGACGGAGCCCCGCTTGGCGGGGCTCCTATTTTTGGGTGGATTTAAGAAGAAACCTAACAAATACCTATTTGTGGGCGAACCTTGAGGGGCGAACGGGCACGTAACTGTAAAATTTATAAGGATTTTAAATTTTTTTAGTAATGTGTACGTGCGCTTCAATCGTGAAAAAAAAAACAAATATTTGTAGTAATGGATAAGTGCGCTTCAATCGTGAAAAAAAAAACATCTTATGAAGATCAGGTTTGCATAAATAATTACCATTTCGTATGCAGTTTTAAGAATATAAATAATTGTTATGCGAACTTTAATACTCTCTCGCATATCTTTTCATTATCACTAACTAGAATCTGCCCGCGGATTCGCTCGATTTGATGTAGACTTTGTCAATAAATCTCTATTTTTATATTTATTTCTATCTCTAGAGGAAAGGTACATATACAGGTTAGGTAGAGGTTTAAAAAAAATATTTTTTTGAACCTCTCACTACGTGAATGCGAAATTACATTATGACCGGTCGAGTAGTTAAGGCGTAAAAGCGTAAGAAAAAAACAAAGTCACTTTCGCATTTATAATATTAAAAGTTGGCCGAGGATTTTCATTGGTATCATTTTAACACAAGAAACTGTTACTGCCATCAATCATATTGCCTCGCTTCATTTCATTTTCAAACTTACTCTAAGAATTGGTTCTCAGATTGAGATTGAAATATATAACTGATACCTATTGGCTATCTGCAGATCTACTTATTTTAATACCTATACAAAACTTTAACTTTTAATTGCTTCTGCTGTACTTATTGGATATTTTTGGCTTCAATTAGCGCGGTATAATATTTAAGTGAAAACATCAGGGTGTCCCCCAGAGCCCCAAGGCCCGAGGGCGGGCACTGCCGGGGCCCGGCGAACGGATTAAGTTCGGTTAATTAAGTAACTAAACAATTTGCTGGAAAGTTCGCACAGTCTTTAATGGCGGCTCGCGTTACTTGAATCGTGGCGTTCACTACAGAATGTCTTGTTCCGTAAATAATTTTACTTTAAGAATACTCAAGTATTCGTACTATGCCATATTGAATATCATATAATATTAAATGTAGGGCTTTGGATGGCTTATGCACAGTTACAACCACCCATATGGGAATAATAATGTTTTCTTTTAATAACTTTTTTATAACATTCTATTCTAAAGATATGTAATTTTATTGTAAATATATTTATAGCTAATAAATTAAAATAAATAATAATTATATTAAATCTTGTTTTATAAACAAAAACAAGGCTTTATGAAATACTACTGATGGGGGTCTTCTCTGTGTTAGAGCAATTAGGCCACCATAAAGAAATACAGTTAAGATTAGTTCTTATCAACTGTATTGCAATATTTTAATAATAATGAAAATTACATTGTTGTGGTGACATCATGCAGTGTAGACACCCTTATGCTTTGGACAGCAGAACTAATAATGACATAAATGACAGCGATTTAGTCGCGCTATCGATATTTGCATTGCATTACATTAAAAAGTCAATTTATTATGTCGCGATGCGACCTGCTTGGCAAGATTATCCAGCCTAGATGGAGATAACAAACAAACAACTATAATAATTTATGCATGTTACTATGGTTGTAAACAATATAAGTGGCTTACGCGAAAGCAAAATTCTAGAGGAGGCTGTGAAAATAACATATTTGTTATTTTCAATAATATATAATATCAGCCCTGTATTAGGCTGTACCATTGCTGGGCAAGGACATCTTCTCAGGGTAAGAAGGGTTAGGCCACAGTCTGCCACGCTGGCCCAGTGCGGGTTGGCAGACTTTATACATATCTTCGAGAAAATTTAGACATGCAGGTTTCTTCACGATGTTTTCCTTCACCGTTAAATCGAGCCGATCGATCCGTTAATTATTTAATACGCATATAACTTCGAAAAGTCAAAGATTCGGCCTTAGGATTCAAGGTTGAGATCTCTGCGTGGCAATCCAATGGTCCCCGCACATCTCCTACTAGGCTATCGGTGCTATGTCCATCCTAAAATGCTGTAAAACCTCGATTTTTCAAGAGACTATGTGTACCAATTAGTTGGCAAACGAGCTTATGGTCTGATGGAAAGCGGTTGCCTCAGCCTATGGACGCAAAGCTGAGATCAACGTTCAGAGAGCTACTCGAAAATTTACTCGTCTCGCTGCTGGTAGAACGAAGCTTTCACAGGGAAACTGCACGCACGACTGGAAAATAATACAAGTTTTATTGGCTACCGTCTTCTGTAAGCCATCCTACGAACAGCAAGGAACGTCCCGACTGGGAAGTCGGGATGTTCCTTGCTTAAATCTGGATACCTCTCATAAAAATAAAACACATATTATATAAACACCACAATTCAAGTTTTCAGCAAAGTGCTAATAGCTGGCCAAGAAGACGCCATAATTATCTTGTTATCCACTTTGAGCTCCAATAAATCACCCACCAAATAAATATTCTATAATCAAACGCTTAAAAGCCCTCTTATAAATAATTCAATAAACATTGCTATTCAATCTCTGTAGCATAATATAACCTAAAGCGTCCGTTGTAAATATATTTGCAAATCAGACACTTGACACGTCCTCATATAATTATAATACGAATCGATCGCTTGAATATATAATGAGACGGTTATTTCATTGGGCTCGGCCAATTAGTAGAAATTCCATCTAATGGCGTACGGCTATCCAAGTTATGTTTTTAGTTACAAGTAATAGAAATGCGACGGTTTTGTCTGAGAAATTTGTTTAATTTTTGCCTGTTACAATTTGGGAATTATGCCTTATGTTGGTTATAAAAGAAAACAAAAATATTCATATGAAAGATATTTTAGTCGCAACGTTTTAGAATTGCTTAGAAGAGATGTTTTGCAAAGAATTACTTCTAAGATTTGGTTTGCGTTCTGCGAATATGTTCATGTGTTCAAGATTCTTCTCTCTTAGCCTTTATTATTGGAATGTTTTTTTGAGAAGATACCTAATGTTATACGTAACTGAATAGTGACATGCAATTATTTTATTAAAATCAGTTAATGTTATTTTGTACACGGTAACTGAACACTAAGATTTTTCAATGAAGATATGGTACAGGAGCTTTTACCACTTTTAAATAATATTGTGAAGCACGTTGTGTAGTCGCTACTATAACAATCTGGAACAACAATGTGTAATGTCTTACTTCCTGATTCAAATATATAGGTGGACCAGAATATAAACTTTTCATAAACAAATAAAAACTAGTCGTGTCTTTCATGCCAACATTCTTAGCAAAGAAGCCTTCATCGTTACTTAAGCTCGGCAACTATAAAACACATAAATGTAACATTGACATTCCTAAGTTTGTGACATAAGTGAATAAATTATTTGGATGTTAAATCTAGTTTTCCAAGACAAACTAACTTTACATGTTTGATATTAGTATGTGTAGAGGTATGTGTACGATCTGTGTTTTCTTATGCAGACGCTAGTTGTTTCTGGGTACTTTAAACTGTTTATAGGTGTTGGCAACGATCTCGTCTATGGTTGCATGCATACAGACGAGTATGTTTAAATCTAGCTATGCAGGGTTCGTTTCCTTATATATCTAATGTATTTTTCGCCTAGTATTGAGGAGATGTTAAATAGTACCTAATTTCTACATGCAATTCTTAATCATAACTAATATTATAAATGTGAATGTGAGTTTGGTTGTTTGTTACACTTACACGCCTTAACTACTCGACCGATCATTATTAATTTTTGCATACACGTTGTCAAAAAAGGTCATAAGTTTGCATCCAGAAAATAGAACTGTTCCTGAGGGATGGCTAGGCTTTTTGTAAATTTGTCATTGTAAAAGTATGTCGAGTAAGACAACATTACAAGTTTCTGACGTAACAAGTTAATACTCAAGTAGTTTTCCAGTTATTATATTATTTACTACTAACTTAACTACCGTGTAAAATTTACAGAACTCCTTCGGCATATTTTAAATAATTGAAGCTTTTTATAACTTAATTTATTTTAAATAGTTTCTAATCTACATATTTTAAAGAACATATCAACTTAATATTCAACTGTTAATTAGCCACTAATAATGATTAAACAAGACAAATGTGAAAAAGAAGATGACAGACAGTCATCTATGTATACACAGGTAATAACGTAAGTTATTACAAACTGCATTTGCCTTAGAGAGACATTTTGTCATTAAGCACAAATGATAAATAGTTTATATCTAGAATTAATTATTAACGTGTTCTTTCTCTAGGCGTGAACCCAATTTCTGCTTGGTATTTGGGGTACCGTAATTTATTGCAGACGTGGCCAAAACAATTTTACAATATGGGATATAAGAAAGTATTTGATATTGTCTTCTGTTTACGCGAATGTTATTAATTGAAATTTAATTACTATATACAGATTTTATCACGTTGTTTATTTTACAGTGTAAACTTAAATATAAATAGTTTTAATAGTTTTAATAATTTAATTAGCTTAAAAATTTGTAAAGTTTAATAGTATCTCGTAGTAGTATAACAGCTTCTAAATTATGTAATAAAGTGTAAAATAAACAACGCGATAAAATCCGTATATTGTAGTTTAATTTCAACGTATTTGAATTACATTTGAATGTTGTACTTCAGCTTTCTCTATGATTGAGCGCAGACGTGATGTAATAAATTTACTATGCATGCAAATCACTTATCTCTTTGTACCTAACCTAGAAAGGGCACACCCACAAGTAAACACACAGCCTCGCTGGCAGCAGTACATAAAACTCCACTTTCCAATTTCACCCTATTTTAGTGGCACGGACCCCTTCAATTCAAATTCAAACTTTGCTACTAAATTTTTAATTCCTACGAACCCGAAACTCTTGCAATATAAGCTTGTATCACAGCTGACCACCCCATGAATTATGCAGGGCCCGTAGTCACCGGACGGTTGTACGACTACTCGTATTTATTTATCGATGTATCGATACGTATTCCGAATAGATATTCGATATTTTTGCCGATTATCCGCGCTAACATGGGAACAGGAAACTGACATGTGTCATGTTGATTTATTGTACAAGTAGTAGTTGGGTTTTCATGTTTTTTAAATAACTCAGGTGCTGCTAAAATTGTCGGTAATGCGATATATGGACTGACTATCAAGTAACCGTAACCGTATTTAGGTATTTTTCTAATGACTTACATAAAAAGCAATTGCTGTGTGATTATTTTCTATGTTTTATACTCAATACGGTCTTGACAGCAATTACATGCTTACTAAAAAACGCGTACTCCGTTATAAAATGAGACTGCGCAGATCAAAATAATTGCGAGATTAATCACTTTGACCTTGCGACCATTACGATCACAGGACGAAAGACAGAAGACCATTTTTAGAAAGTAAGCGTCTACCCTCCGTATACAGCAAACTAAAGGCGCTAGCCCCGCTGTAATGAAAAATGATGACATTCGATGTGGGGTCTCAAATATTTTCGCATCTGGGCTGATCTAAAATATCAATATCATTTTGAATTATGGAATATGCAGTCAAATGTCTCTCTATGGAAATGTATATTAAGCGAAATATAGTTATATAGGAAAGTTGATCTGCAGCTAAAAATAAAAAAGTTATGTCGAAATTATTGACGATTTAAATAAACCAATACTAGCATTGGAACCTAAATACATAAGAGATTTGAAGCTCGACTTGTTATTAAAGTTTCACGATTGATCTTTAACATGCACTTCAAAGCATTTTCATAAACGTTCGCAATAAAATTATCAGATCAGTTAAACCACATCCCGTAGTGTCTACTAGTATCGTTAGACGACGAAGTCAAAGAGGCGGCTAACTGATAGATGCAGAATGTCGACCGCCGTCGAATAATATTGGAGAAGCTTATATACACAGCATTGAAGTTACGAGTTATACAATCTGATGACAGGACACGACCATATTAGAACTGAAATTTTAAAATTATGTGCTTTAATAATATCATCTCTTTTGTGTCACATTATTAATTCGTCACTTGGCAAGGTCATTTTCCCTCAAAATTAAAACTATCAGTCGTCAAACCCGTACACAAGAAGAGTGATACCACTGATATGAATAATTATAGACCCATTATGTTAAACCCAATTTTATCGAAAATTTTTGAAAGCATAGTGCTCGACATAGTATATATAAATGGTTTCAGAACAAAATTACATTTTAAAACCTGAACAAAATGGTTTCAGAAAAATTACTCTACAACCTTGGCATGCTTTACACTGACTTAAATAATCATTGAAACTCTCAATATAGAAAAGCAATATAGTTTCAATATTTTAGATATGTCCAAGGCTTTCGACTTTGTAAATCATAAACTATTGTTAAATAAGCTCGAGAAATATGGAATACGAGGAAAAGCGTTAGATTGGCTCAAAAGTTACCTCAGAAATCGCTATCAATGTGTAGAAATACAAAGCGCATCTGGAAAATATAATTCATCTTTCAGGTCAGATTTTAAATTACTTAACTGTTCCGTTGTACCGCAGGGGAGTATCTTTGGCTCCTTGCAATTGTTATTATATATTAATGACTTGCCCAACATCACCGCTCATAAGTGCGTACTATACGTGGATGACACTACTTTAATAATAGAAAATAGCGATAAAAATAACCTAGAGCATAAAATAAACAAAAAGTTAGATGATGTAATCGATTGGTTAGACTGCAATTACTCACAAGTAAATCATATAAACAAAACAAAAATGCTACAGTTTCAGACTTAAAGTAGTAAACCAATGAAACTGGAGATAAAATACAGAGATAACGTAGTTGAAAAAGTTGACGCAACAATATTTCTAGGTATCATATATACAAGCATTGTAACTGGAAACAGCATATTAAGAAACATTGCCAACATCTTGGCCGATTGTGTACGTTCTATATCGTTTGAGACAAGTAACCACTTTAATAACTGCTCTCAGTACATGTCACGGCTATGTCTCATCAAAATTAAGATATGCTCTAGTAATATGGAGTAATTCTGTAACTCCTAGTGCAATAAAAATGTGTACGAGTATCCAGATATGTGTACGAGCAATATTTGGCGTACATCAAACAGAGAGTTGTAAAGAATATTTTCAAAAACTTAATATTTTACCACTACAAGTCTGTTCATATTTGAAAGTTGTGTTTTTGTACGTAGACATCCACATTTGCTCTGTAAGCATAATCACGCTGTGATAAGACCTGGTAGACATACGCACAAGCTTTTAGTACCAAAAATAAAGAGTAAATGTATTCAGTCACAATGTATACTGCATAGCGATACGTATTTATAATAAGTTACTAAATAGACTTAAGGAAACGGAAAATATAAACGCTTATAAACAAAAATTGTTCAAATTATTATTAGGAAAATGTTTTTATAGTATAAAAGAATTCATAAATGATAAAAATCTATGATTTTAATTAATGTATGCTAATATTATATGATTATGTAAATTAATTTACTGTGTGACTATAAAATTATAATAAATTTAACTAATTATTAATATTTTGTACGCCTGATAATAGCAGAATATGGCTGAAATGATCAACAACACACAACTGTGTATACCCACATTCCGACAAATAAATATTATTTCATTATTATAAATATTATATTATATTTAATTTCATTTCACGATTGTATCCGCATCTACGTTTACCTATTATATTATTTGTACGGTAATAATAAATTAATATATAAGAGCTGCGATACTTTGCCTGCCAGTCAAAGTAAAACTAGACTGAGTAAAAAAGTCAGTAATATGTCTTTATTTTTTATAAACACTCGTCAATAATAGTGTTCGATCCCGAACATGACGCATAGTACAGCTTATATATGATTAAGGGCTTGTCCCACCACCTACAAATAGCATTTATCTATAAGATAAAAGACTCGCCATCTCTTCTTTAACCTAAGATGAGTGAGACAGCATGCGATTTATCTTTCGGATAACTTTTACTTGTTAATTGTGGGACTGGCCATAAATAACGTAAATAACCCATAATATTGTCTTCTGTATACGCAAATATTATTCATTGAAATTAAACTACTATATACAGATTTTATTGCGTCGTTTATTCGACACTATATTACAACATTTTGAAAATTGTTACACTACTACTACTATTAAACTTTATTAATTTTAAGCTAATTTAATTATTTTTAAAACTATTTATATTTAAGTCTCCCCGTGACCATAGCTGCTGAAAAGCAACCGAAACGTCGAGGAAAGTGTAAACTTAAATATAAATAGTTCAAATAGTTTTAATAATAATTTAATTAGCTTAAAAATTAATAAAGTTTATTAGTAGTAGTAGTATTAGTAGTAGTAGTAGTAGTAGTAGTAGTAGTAGTAGTAGTAGTAGTAGTGTAACAGTTTTCAAAATTTTGTAATAAAGTGTCAAATAAAAAACGCAGTAAAATCTATAGTAAAATATATAGTAGTTTAAATTCAATCAGTAAATAACTCAATTGCAAAATACTTACAGGAATGGCTTCAAAGAAATACCGCTGGCGGTAAAAAATATATAGCCGATATTTATTTTGACCAAGAGTAATATAACCTATGTCATTCCTGCTGTTCAGACAAATCTAACGATGCCTCGTGTATAACAATCATAAACCTGAAACACAGAATCGTTTTTCAACCGAAATCGGATAATAAATACTACAATATAGTTTCAAAATTTAGCGAGAATTTCTAAATTGTCACCGGTCAAAAAATGAAAGGTATCATGCATTTCAGATCCACAAGCTGCAGGTAATGGGTGCGAAATGTGCGCAGTCGCGCGTGCGACATTTTAGTCGCGCGATTTGTGGCGCGTCGCGTCATTACTCGCAACTCGCGGCGCACACCAACCGCTTAAATTCCGCGTGATCGAACTTGCAAACGACCTTTGTGAACAGATTAGTTTCAAAATTGCCTATGTTTTTTACTAGAAAAACCGCCCGTGTGCATATTCTCTACGAATTTTCTGTCAAAAACCCATTGAATTTTATATCCGTATCGTTTGTGCGAAACTTTCAAAAAGCGGCTAAAAGCGTGTGGCTTATTGAGTTGACTTTGTTTTAATAAAGCTTTCATGATACTTTCACATTGGATTTTTATATGACAGGTGTTCTTTTTCGTGGTATTTGTAATATTAGTAAAGTAAGCTCTTTCATTATATTTGATTTGCTTATTTGACTGTGAGTGTGTGTTTTTTTATTTAGTTTTATTCTTTGAAGTTTATCACTACAGAGTATCGAATTTATTAGGTTTGAATACTACGGGAAAGTTACAATTTCTGATTTATACCTAGATAGTTGTTTAAGGTGTTTCAGTATATGTCCTTTGTATGTACCTACATGTCTTTCGTTATATAGGAATTTCTCACTAATGGTCTTAATCATAAAAACTTACAAGAAGCTTGACACGTCGTAGGAAGAAATTTCTATAAACGATGTTCATAAAATGTATGATAATGACAAAATGCTGTAAATTATGAAGGGACGTATATGAATAGTATTTTTCACAGAACGTTTACTAGATTTACTGAAACATGTACTAAACGTATTAAGCATTAAGATTATTTTATATGTGGTCTGAGAAGTCTATAGAAGAATACCAGACACAATTTAAAATGTATTGTATCTGGTCACCGATGTGCCGCTGCGTATCATTAGGTTAATATCGTTAGTTCACATTATTTTAAGCTGAAGGCTACATGAAATATACATATAAAACGGTCTCAAACATACACCACAAATATTATACGAGGTAACCGTTTAAGACACGCCTAAAACGCACGTTCCTACATCACCAAACATCAAACATCTCATCACGATCAACTCAATAAGATTAATCATTGCGCTTGTAGGCTTATTCAGTAACAAATGGTAGTGAACACCGGTAGCCCGCACAGGAGCACCTATATACTCGACTGTAGTTATATCATGCTCGGCATCGCCCGGTGATAATTTATGCGGTAATTAAACCGGTTATTGCCGGAGACGATGCAAGTACAGGTAGTATACGGCAAATAATGCGGATATATTTCCGTTTTGGGAATTTTAAAAGCGTTATTGCGATTCGAGCTGGCACATAATTTTCGCTTTTATAGAGTCTCATTAAATATTGGTCTTTAGCTATGTTATATGCAAGAAACGAATGTAGGTTATAAATTGAATGAAAGAATAATCAACAGGCTTTAAATCTACAAGCTCTATTAAAACAAGTAAGCAGTAAAAAAGTAAGCTCTTTAAAACCTTTTTGTAGTCTTGGTAAACGATGTCAGTCATCATTGGTCTATCGATGTAGTATTCCGTTTATTTATCTGTTTTATATTTAGTAGTGCTAATGTTATTTGAACATGCTAGGACCACCTTGATGTGTCCATTTTGAAAATAAAACCGTGTAATATAGAGATAATTTCTTAAAGCAAATAAAATACCATATTTCAGTGGGGAAACCAACAGACTGCAATGCCGAGAATCTCGGGTTCAAACCCCCTTCGCGCACCTCTGACTTTCGGAAGTTATATGACTTTTCGAAATTATGTGCGTATTGATTGATAATTATCGCCTGCTCCGTGCCTCGGAGAGCACGTTAAGCTGTCGGTCCCGGCTGCCATGAACGTGTATGGCAGTCGTTATTAGGCAAGTAAGTACCCTCTAATATCCTGACACTGGTCTAGCCTTAGGGTATCGTTAGCTTTAGGGTTGTGGCGGTCAGGTGGCAGCCGCTTCGTGTAAAAACTGATATCCAGTCAAATCCGGTTAGACTAGAAAAGCCGACCCCAAGTAACTCGGAAATAATAAAGGCTAGGGAGAAGATTTCTATTAGCTATTTTGCCTATCTCTAATATTAGCAGCTGAGCAGATCGACAGACAGACAAAGTCCTACTATACGCGTGCCCTATTATCTATACCTAAAGCCTTCTCTTTTCAAATAAACAAAGAAAACAAGTATGCACACCCATTGCTCATGTTACTTGGGTGTGAATAACGGTCCAAAGCATAAGATACCCTAACATATCTATATATTCATCTCGACTAAGTACTACTTCATTACCAAAAATCCACGACTCATTCCTCCGCCTGCTTCAAAAAGCCACCCAAAATTTCGAGATAAAATGTTTCTAGTAATAAGTACATATTTGTTTAATCAGTTGATAGGAGCCGAGCGACTGAGCAAACGAGCGGTGGACAAATAAGCCCGTCTGTTCAGCTCCCGAGTTTAAACGTTTGTGAGTTTGTTCAGCGCATAGCTTTGATTGGTTACTCTGTAACACTCGCTTTTTGAGCCAAAGGATGTCGTAATGTAAACTTGTGGACTACGGTATTATGTGCCGGTCCATATACTCCTCGTATAAGTCAATGTGGCTCCAGAGAATCTCGATCATAGATGAAACAGCTTCGGAGTTTTAATACTTTGCAAACTATATATAGGGACGTTAATATAGTTTTCAAAGTATTAAATCGCCAGGTTCTAAATTATTGCAATGTTGCTAACGTCTATATACCTACTTGTATTAAAACGTGAAAGGAATCAAGGTTCAATCTTCAATCATTGGACGGAGTGGAGTCTAAATAAGCTATGTAAAGTTACAATATGCAATATTTATGGTTCAAGCTGTTGTTGTGTTCACGTAAAGGTTACTTACTTAATTTTTATACATGAACAATATATCTTTATTAGAAAGCAAGTTACACTGACATAAGTGGCTGCTAGATGCCTGTACCAACGGATCAAATGTAGCATGATTACTTTTGGCAGAAGCAAACATATTAAAAATATTTGCCTCTGCCAGAAGAGCTATTCTACCCAATGTTTGTGTAAACATAAGACAGAATACTAATCCTATTATTCCGTATTACAAAAGATGACTTTTAAGAAAATCCAACCTATTTTATCGCAAGAAAGAAGTGTTTTCGTATATTTCTAGAGACACTAAGCAGATATTTCTTAGATAAACAAATTCTAGCATTTGAAGTCATAATCATTTATGTGTTGAGCTGCAGCAGTCCGCACGCGGTAGAGACTCATGTTTTTCAATTAAGTTTGGCATTCCAGCAAATGACAGAATAATCTATCAAATCACTAAATATGCTTAAAACGAATAAGTTATGAAATCCCATATAAAAATGCAACTAAAATAAATTTAAAGGCAACACACATAAAATGATAAAAGCTAATAAATCCATATGATTCGATTCATAAACATTTTATTTATAACAAATATATAAAAGCGCCTCATGTATAATTAATAGAGTAATCCACCACAACAGGTTTGGGATTGGCAACAATTTAAAAATATAATATAATTCAAAGTTGTAAATCTCTCTTTTCACGGCGTATTTGATTCATATGGACGAGCTTTTTATTGTCGCGTTAAGTAACCGTGACGCATTTGTTTTGATTAAGTAACACGGGTGTACTGCATGAGATATTGTAATTAATTTAAGCTATAAACTTAAAATAAGCATGAGATATTGTAATTAATTTAACCTACGTACTTATAATAAGCATGGAATATTGTAATTATGTTTTTATATGCATCAAACGTGTGTGGCTTTGGAATGTTAAGCAGCAGTTTTGCTAGCTATGTTGAGGACTTCTATGTAACAAGATATGGTGATAACAAAATGATAAAAACAATCCTTTAGCCGTCGAACACGACAGCATTAGACATCACACCCTTACTTGCTATTGAACTGTTATAAAAATGTATCAATATTTTACTCGAACCGGGAATTGTTTCTAAGATGTTTTGATTACCACGTAATAGGCAGCGAAACGCTATTGACGTTAACTTCAATTCCTAACTGAAAACTCAATAACACTGCACTATCTGGAAATCGAAACCTATTCTAACAAACTCGCACCCACAAGCTCATCAAGGTAGGCAATGTATACAGATTTTATTAAAAACGTAATAGCTATCATCATCAGGTAAACTGACAGGTTCAATTGTCTCCATTACATTATTAAAGGTGTATTAAACAAGCCAACTTGCATACAGGGCCGACATCACTTCACATCAGGCAGTACAGAACTTCTTAGAAAATGTGACATATTAAACAGTCATTTCATATTCTTATTTGCCCCACGTTACTACCGGTCTCTTACGCGTATTGTCCAACACAATGCAACATCCCCAATAGAACGGGAAACATTAACGCAATAATCATTCATCATTCGACACGCATGCTTCATTCACTTTCGCGTTTATAACGAGTTTCGTAGTAAAATACAGACGCGTACGATCTTGGCAGCTAATCTAAGCGTCCAACGTAACTTGCACCACCCCGTTCCTAAATCATAACTGTTTTTGTTTTACAAGGCTTGTTTGCAGAGGTCAAAAAGATTGGTTATAGATTACCAGTACGACAATTGAATTATTTACTTTTGTCTCGTCAATTTGTATTCGATGGGTGACCAGCTACGTGAGGAGGTGTGCAATCGATGGTTCGCGACAATCTACGGCGTACTGCTAAGTAAATAATGTGGTTTTTATGTTAAATCATGGTAAGCGTCTGTGGTTGGTTGGTATTAAAAGGGTATTGGCTCTTTAACGGGCGGATATTGATTGTGGAGCAAATGGACATGTGTCTAGCGAAAAAGGTTTGCTAATAGATGTTTGTTGTGTCAAACAGCTTCCTGTAAATATACTCAAATACTCCTAAAATTGCCTACCTTTATTTAGTTAACATTTGAAAGACTTTTATATTTCTGTTAATTAGTCGAATAAAAAGAAAATAATGAGTCATCGGTTTCACAAGACTCCAGCTTCTTTGTAACGCACAAAATGTCCACATTAACAGTTACCATAAAACGCTACATCCAGTATTAAATATGCAAGTTTATAGCGACATAAATCGGTGTGACAAACAATGCGTAGGCAGCATTCCCACTGCAGGGACAAAACGTATAATACAAATTCAAACAAATTCAAATATGGAGCGAAAAAGCTTTCATAATACAGACAATATTACTTTTAAACTCGAAGATTGTGCAAATGGCGTTGCTGGCCACACACACAAGCTTTTTTCAAACGCCTCTACACACGAATCTATATGATAATAAAGTCGTAAACTTCAGACGGATATCTTTTACTAATGTTTTGCGAAAACAAAATTTTATTGGTATATTTTACGATCGTTTTTCATTTTTGAAGATATTTTTATTGAAACGTTGGCGGTTGCGAGCGTTGGAGGTCTATTCCGCTTGTTGCTTAAGGACAATAGTGCAGTGACAACAAAAGCACAGCGAGAAATGTTGACTTAGGAAGTCGAGTCCGGGAGCGTCCGAGATACGGACCACCTACGCTTGGCGACTTGTATAAAGTGCTGGCCGTCAGAACTTGTAAATAATGGAGTTTGTCGTATCGTCTGCGAGGTAACGAGCGAGATCGCATCGACGACATCTTGCGAGCCACGTTTATGATCGAACGACGTGTTATTCAATACGACGTGCAACATTTTAATGGCGTCCAAAGTTGGGTTTATGGGCGCCGTTCATCATACTAAATTAATATCCGTCAAGTTAACTGGCGATTAGGAAAAGTGGTCATTTACGATTGGAAGTTTATACCGTAAAAGTTGCATCGGTGGCCACCTACTGTTGAGTGTAGGCTTATTCTCACACTTTCCGAGACTACTGGCCATAAATTAGAAATTTTTGAGAAAATTTCATTTCATTGTAGCTGCGAAGCTATATTCGATACGAGCAGGCGACGGACGCCACTCACGATCATCAAGCTAAAGAGGCTGAAAGAAAAATGTAAACTGAATTTAAATAATTGAGTTGAACCAAAAACCGACCGGATTGAGTTAATCTATAATCGATTTCGTCTTAGCGAACGTGTAGCCGAGTTCGTGACAGATTCAAAATCGATTACGCTCCGTTCGTGCGTTCTCGATACATTAATTGGAACGAAAACACTGCGAGCGTCGACAAATATCTTGAATAAGACGCTGTTATTTTTTTTGGGCGCGGGACACGGCTCGTTAGGCCGCCACGCCTCGTGTCAGGCGCCGTGCGTCGCGCTTACCAACCTGTCACTATCAACGCATCTTCTCATTACCAATGAAATTGATGGGGAACACCGCGAGCGCACCAACATGGCGCTTAAGTTCGCGCCAAAAATAATATGACATTTATCATATACGTTGGTAATGTTGGTATAAAACGACGACGCGTCGCCAACAGGTGTGCCGTGTAACATGATATTTAAAAACGTAATAAGCAGGGGCGAATGAAAAATGCTGGAATGGATAAAAGTGACAGGATTGCTGGTGACGAAAAAAGTGTGTATTTCGTGGAATCGGTAGCGAGAACGTGAGATATTTGTTGTGATAATATTAGCTCTGCTGGTGCATTTCTGTGAACCGTGGCAGTTCTGAGAGAGCTCGACAGTGACATATTAATTACTAATAGGAGGATGTCTCATACGCTGTCTTGAGCTAACGATATCGTATTAGCTTCACGACATGTAGCCGAACTTCGCTCATATCCAACTCGTGTAATGCTTTGTAGTTATTAAGGATAGACCCATCCAATAGACTCAATTCAAATTCACTTTGAGAACATCTCAGGTTTTCAATAAACCCCTTGCATCGCCAAGTAGTCATTGTTATTTAAATTACAACGATTCAATGATCAGGATGAACTCGAACTCACGATTGGATGATTGTGTACCTACCCAAGTCAATATCTTCATCATTATTTATGTAAATATAACTTATTACATTTAAGACAGAATAATATTATGTATTTTTTTATCAGCTGATGTTGTAAAAACAGTTTAACTTTACGTTAGCATGTTGAAGTAATTATATCCCTAACTCTTTAAACGGTTGAGAAGATACAAGTAATATAATCTATTAACTACCAAGATTTAAAGAAAACATGCATGCATGTCGTTAAACCTCAATTTTATAAAATTAATCTGTCCGACAAATTTATATGCCAAATAGTAATCTTCGCGTGTTTGGAATTCGAATTCAAACAATTCCCATTCCATCTTTGCGTAACAGACAATAAAATTGTCGAAGCAATCAATATGGCGACAGTTGAGAATCCGTTTAGCCATATAGTCGACTTTTTATTATCAAAACATGTTGAATATTTATTCCGACATGGGAATAATATAAAACTGGTATAGTATCATATGTTACACGATATAGATAAATATTTTAGATTGTTCTGGAAATTTTCTAAATAAATAACAATTTTAAGTGTCGGCTTGTGGTTTATGAATATATTGTCAACCAAAACTTGTTAAGATTAAATTATCTAGTAATATGAATACAAAACTAACATGCTTGCTTAATTTTTTTTTGGTTATTCCTCAGTTTACCTTACTTTGTAGCAATTTACATGTTATTTTCTATATATTCTACATACCAATTACAAATACAGTATTCATACTAAGCTACTCTGTTCTAATAACACCTTTATCAATGGTTAGTTAGCGAAACGACAATATCAGCCATTTATATTTACTTCAGCGAAAGCCTCTAGAAATTAAATTGTTAAGTGGACAAAGCGTCTCTTGAAATTTCTAAGGCGATTCATCAAATTGGCAGGTAAAATGTTTACTTAAGGACAATTACAGCTAAAAGCCCATGCCAAATTCCATCATAAAGGCCTCCAAGGCGTGCCGTATCGCTGCTGCGTCGTGCCATGAAATTGACTTTGTCACTGCCCATAAATCTTCCCGCCAAACTGGCAAAAAAAGATGGCATCCAACGAATGCGTTCGGATTCACCCGACGGATGTTTACACAACAAACGACGCTTACGACAATGAATATCTTTTTCGCAAATTTCTTTAGAAACACTTTATTATGGTTTTGGGACTCACGCGCTTTCCGAAATCTTTTGTCTATAATTGCATTGTGTAATAGAGCTGTCAAAACGTTGACTTTTCGATAAATGTAACAAAATATTTATGTAGACATAAATTGGACGGTTTATTTCTTGTTTAGTAGAAAGTTAAAGGTATGTTTAGATATCTTAGAGACCACTCGACCGATTTAGATAATCCTATCAGTGTCGCAGAGATCACGAAGTTAAACATCGATGGAGGCGACTGAGAGAAATCGCTTCATTTGTAAACTAATAAATTAACGGAGAATATAAATATTGAGAAATAATAATGTGATAAAATATAACTGCATTCCATTACAAGACTGGCTTTAAGAAATATTACACGAGTTAAGATATTATCTGTATTTTGCATATAAACATTTACAACTGGCACCAACATGTGCCATTATCGGAAAAATATGATGTTTTTTAGCTGAGCAATGAATGAATTAATACGTGCGGAGTCGTCGCTGCTTCCTTTACAGAGCTGGAGTGGTGCCAATAAATAGTTTGAAGACGAAGTTTCGTCGCCATCGCGCCATAACTCCTGCCCCCGGATGGCAATAAACGTCACGGGGCAGCACAAGCTAGCACTATCAATCCGGTTTTGCATCCACTATCGCGTGTCTCCATCTCGTCGCCAACTGCGAACACACCAAAATATACGGCGCGAAGTCTTTCGTTGTGTAGGTAGACTTCAAGAGTACCTGCCTTGATGTTTTACATTTTAAGAACAATTTCTTGCATCACTCCGTATACGAGAACGTAACATACTTCTATAGATCTATTCGTATTATTACAATATATTAAAACCCGTTATTGTACTATGCGAATTAGTTTTAATAAAATTACTTAGTCGCTTTCTAGCTTTTATAACCTTACATATCAAAAACGTCATTAATTCATCTTAAATGTTTTTACTTAAACGAAGAAAAAAGAGAAACGTTTTATTTCAACTAGAGCAAACCTAAAACGGAAACACAAAAGAAAAATAAAATACGAACGCAAAAGACAGCGTCCGCGTCGCCGTACAATTCAGAAATGTAAAAAGACGAGGGTAGTCTGAACATTCTGAGCAAAAAATGGCGGGTTGGTGCCGTATGGCAGGCGGAACGGTCACTCTGTGGTTGGTTTGCTTAAATCCATTTTACGATTGGTCGTACAGTCGTAGGCAGTTTACGAGTATGCATGCGTACGATGGTAATTTTAGCTTAATGGCGTGTCGGGTTTTGATTGCCGCCGTAAAATTAGCTAATTAGTAGCTAAGTTTATTGAGCGATTAGGATTCAATAATAGATAGACGCCATGGATGATGTTTAGGCATCGTTGTGTTGTTTTTGGTTAAATTGTTTGTAGGTATTTGAGTCCACAATATGTTCGAATTACCTGCTTTCGCGACATTTTTGAATATACGTATAGATACTGTACCTATTTATCCTTTCCGGGTAGTTTGGGTGTATCTTTATGTATTTTTTATTTTACTCGTAGAAGTATGAAGTCTAATATTAAAATAGGTTCTTCAAACTGTTCTGTCAAATGTTGAGTTGTTGTGTTAATTAGCCTACCTAATTTACTGAAGCTTCTTAATAAACTTTTTCTTTAACTATTTCTTTGGATAACAAAACATCTTGTACTAGAGAGTCTATGCGTTTTTTCCATCTCATAAAATAAACACGGCACTGACAATTTACAATCGAACAGCTAAAAATACAAACGTCACAAAACATGTCACCGATGATTTATTTAACGCGATATTTATGTATGGCTGAGACAGGACGTGAATGGTGTCTGTTCCTTTTAGTTTACATTACGAGCAAGTTTTATGTTTACATTTCACCTCAACTTTATTACAACCCTGTAGAGTTGTATACTGGTTATTTTACAACGAAAGTAATATTGTCACGTGTAACCTGACCACTTTAGCTTTTCCTTCAAATTCCATATTCAAAATATGGTTTTGTCAAGGAGAATGTGTTTTGTGAGTGTAAATATAAAGTTGTGTCGTTTTGACGCGGTGTGGGTGGGTACAATAGGTGCGCGTGGGCACACGGGTGCGCGCGCGCAGCCTCGGTCTCACCTCACTGTTTTTATGACGTACATTATGCATGCAGATTTCATTATAGATTAAAAATTATAAATAGTTGAAACGATCGTAACAACGCCTCGTCGGTGATTAGCCTCGGCTGATCTACGATTTGTATGTTTTTTAAATTAAAGACATTTGATACTTTATCAATAACGAGCTTATTATGAATTTTAAGTATGCTATTTATGTATTGGATCTGTGTGAGAAGAGGCTATAAAATGATGTTAGTTTTACTACAGTACAGGTAATTTTTTTTAAAACACGAAAGAATTTGGTGGTTTCCAGTTGTTAGAGATAAAAATGCAATCGATTGGAGTAAATTGTGCTCATAAAAGCAGAATATATTACTGATAATAATACTCAAACTGCCAATGTGATTTCGATAACTTTCTATTAGAACAAGATACTTCTAATTCAACTTAAAACATAACGCATTTACGTTAAAAAAGACATAAATAATGTCATGTCAGACGTTTCTTTGTCTCTAAAGTCTTGTAAGTGAGTCAACTAGTAAGAATGTTTTAACATAATAATATTTGGTACATCTGCGCGTGCGCCGGTGGGTGGCGCAGACCGTGCACCGAGTACACCACAGACTATTTCTATAACAAACAACTCTGCGTCCCGTCCCCTTCAGAAATCGATTGTCACTGTTTACAGTAACACTATTATTTCTGACATTGTTTTCTCTTCTTGAAACCAGGCAAAACTCAAAAGTTTACCTTTATGTATTCTTAAACGATTTCTTTTCTAGCAAATAAAGACGCACCATGCAATTTGATTTTGTGGTTGATATTGTGTAATATAATTGTTTGTTTTTGTGGTGACTGTAATATCATTTTAATTAATATATCGACAGAAATCAGATAAAATAATAAAGAGCATCCATATAATTGTCGGTACAAGTCGTTTAATCATAACTAATGATAAATTAAAACTTATACGTAATGGATACTACATTGTCTCTACAAACGAGACGATTATGAGATAACGTCAAATGGTACACCGCACCATGGACATTAGTTGCGTTGAAAAAATTTAATATAATGTCCACCCGCATCCTCGCATAGACAACAAAATGTCGTCGTGTTTGTTTTTGTTGTTCAGAAACGCATTCGTCATGTCTTCAGCGACGCCACCCCTTTACCCAACGTGTTTAGTGTTTACGTTGCTGAGGCATTCGAGATAATCGAACGAAATCGGATATACATGTGGGAGTTAACTCTTAACTTTATTTTGTCTATGTCATGTCCGTTTGACAAGTTGGGATCCTCTTAAAGGTTTATTATTTTGTTGTAAGTCTAACTGGTATTTTTTGTTGTGTTTAAATTTGGAAATTAGTATTTTTTGTCCATATGCATATGTCAATCATATTTTTAAGTAAGATGTAAACTTGTTTTAAATTATGAATTACTAGGACTAAATATATTCGAATTGGTTATAGTTACTTACATATTCAAATTAATTAATTTATAATATGAACAAAATCTTGTTACACATGTATTTACACTGATTAATCATCTGAACTCGAAATTTTCATTATGCAACTGTGTACTAGGTTCTTATACATACAAATAACTTAAAATTGTTGACACATCCCCAGAATTTCTTCACTAAAAAGTAAACAAAACGGTTTTACTGAACCGCGCCGCTTAAAACAAACTAATCACTAAATCAATTTAACTTTATAGTCAGGTAGACGAAGTATTTGTAAAATAAACGGGATATAATAAATTTCGGGTCTGAGAGCTTTGATAGAATCGTTAATACCCAAAGCTCCTACCATTGACTCATACGATTCATCTTGTAGGTACGACCTTGTTAGAAGGCTGTATTGATTATTTATACATGCACGTCTATATACCCTTGGGCCAGTTGCGTTTAGAATCACATATTGGATATGGTCTTAGAATACCTTTCAAGAATGATTCTTGTATAAACAGACAAAAGGGTTTTATTTGTATTGTTTATATCTTACTCTAGCTAGAGTTGGGTATGGCAAAAGAAGCATGAGAGCAGAATAAATGCTGTAGAAATGAGAGCGCTGAGAAATATATGTGGTGCGACTCTGAAAGATAGAATAAGGAATAGTGTGATTAGAGAGAGATGCGGCATGAAAGTGGATATAGTGACAAGAATAGAAAAGGGTATGTTAAGCTGGTTTGGGCATGTAGAAAGAATAAACGAGGAAAGACTGACTAAGAAAGTTTATAAGGCTAGTGTGAATGGAACAGTCGCAAGAGGAAGACCTAGGCGAACGTTTTTTGATCAGATCGGAGGCGTTCTGGACAAAGGCCAGGTTAAGAGCACCTTGAACCGACGGGCGTGTATGAGGAATGTGATGAAAGTGAATGAAGCCAGAGAAGTGTGTCAGGATCGTAGCAAATGGAAATCCGTAGTCTCTGCCTACCCCTCTGGGAAACAGGCGTGAATCTATGTATGTATGTATATATATCTTACTCTAGAAATTGTAAAAGAAATTAAAATATTGATGAGATGGATATTGTCTGGAAAATCAATATAGAAAAGGAGACCCATAATAATATGCATAGGACGTTAGTAATATTAAAACCAGTATTGGAATAAATAGATCAAAGCCCCAAATTCCATAGTAGCAAACTCTATTAGTTTTGCCGGTATTAATTTGTATGCAAATTATTCGACGCAGGTAGTGTATAACGAAGTGATTTTATTAATTCGCGGCGAGAATTAAAGGTTGCGTTGTCGCTAACGAGTCGCTGTCGTGTTATTGCACCGGCTGTCCTACCCCATGACTACTAAATAGAATCATAGCATTAATTAGCACTATTGTTAGTATGGTGTTATTAACAAATTAATACGTAATTAAAGATCCCGAGGGGAGCCGGCGTCTAGATTTTCTTTGCGAGGCAATAATTAAGCCAGTGTTTGTTTGTATTAATTAAGCAGATATTGCTGAAGAGTAAGTTGGTTATTCTTATGTGTGAGATACCTATTTGTTAATGAAAATAAGTTGTATATATATGTATGAGATACTTACAATATTTTTAAACGCAGTAAAAGACGAGCCGCTTGGCCTGTGAACAAATAGGTAAACCATAACTTTAATACTGTAGGTGTAAGATATTACAATAATAAAAATATTCTACCACATACACACAACACCATCTAGCCCAAACTAAGCAAAGCTTGTACTATGGGTACTAAACAATGGATAAACATAGGTACATATATATTTTTCTTCTGTAAATACATACACCCAGACTAAGACAAACATCCGTGTTCATGCACACAAATGTTTGACTTGTGCGGGAATCGAACCCGCGACCTCAGGCGTGGCAGTCGGTTATACTTACCACTACGCCATCGAGGCCGGCACTGCTGGTATTTTATTAAATATTTGGTGCTATCAAATTATGCAGGACTGGCAGCCTGCTTTTAAATGAAATGAAATTATATGATACATCACATAATTTCGCGTAAACAGAAGACAATATTATGTGATACAATTTGTTGGGTGTTTGCCCAACAAATCTCTTAGCATAATATTGCTATTATAGTAAATAATTATTTAAAGGTTTATAACTATGCTATAATGATGTTTATTATTTTGTGCGTGTAGAGTGTGTAACAGTAACGAATTTAAATCGTAAAATACACTCTGTGGCTAACACACATCACTAACATTTTCTAACATTTTCAAGTCTATATATTAATACGTGAAGCAAAAACTTTGTAACCCCTTTTTACGAAAATTGCTCGGACGGAGGAGTATGAAATTTGGCACAGTTAAAGTTTATATGGAGAAGGAGTGGCGAATCCTAATATTTTTATGAAATATGCATTAGAAATACATTAAATTAATTTAAAAAAAACTACACGCACACAATCATGCATTTGACACAAGCAGTAGAATCGCGTTCGTAGTATTTTGGCATTGTTCGACTGATGTAGAATTCTTCGTAACTATGGTTACATATGTAGGTACCTATATGGAGTAGGTGACTATATAAAATGTGATTATAAGGGTACAGTTATAGACAATAAAAGCTTAATAATGATCAAACTTAAAATTTTAATCAATTATGGTTGAATTTTGACCACTTAGCGACCGCTAGTGATTATAAATAGTCATAGTTTTTAATACATGCGATGCTATGCCTAAATGTTCGAAAGGGCTTGCAGAAGTACCTATATTTAATCTGCATTTTGCCAGTTATAGTTAGATTTTAGATATCATGTAATAGGAGGTGATCCGATTGCCGTTTACCGGTCTCGAAAATCGCAATAATACATTGCTTGACCAATCGTTGTGGAAATCAAATCTCATGCCCAGCAGAAGCATTCCTCGCTGTTGCGCTACTGGTCCATAAAATTACCGATACAGTGAATTTCAAATACCTATATAAGCTGTTTTTTAAATTGTAGGCAATAACGGTTGCTGTTTTGACAAACTGTTGGAGATTTTGACAGTGCTAATAATATGTGTGATTTTGTCCTAAAACGGCTGAGTGGAAAAATTAAGAAACTACGTAGGTATGTTTTATGTATTCACGAGAATACTGACGAGAAAACTGCAATGCACTTTGGCAGGAGATTGTGTCAAGCTATCTATTTTTACTTATAAAAGAATAAATAAAAAGAAGCTTAATCGATATTGACATTCAATCATAATAAACTGTGTTTAAAATTATAAATTTTAGTGTTAGGTTGTACATGCGATAATGACATTATTTAATAATAGTGTCACTATTAATCACTAATAATTTACAATGTTCCAATTTGACTACACTCTGTATTTTAAGGATATTTGATACGTTTTGTCATAATATCTATCTGACTGTATTATGTAAATTATTTATCCGATCGTTATAGCTGCGCTTGTAACAACAAGATCTATGTTTTAATAACAAGTCCGGAGCACTGCATTACAAAAGCAGCAAGCATTTAACTGTCCAATCTCAAACATTGAAACATTATCCCCACCGATTAAATTACAATAAAGCACAAAATAATCGTTACTTTATAAATTCCTAAACGTATTCTTTATGATTTTCAATTTTGATTCAAATGCGTCGTTCGACTTCAAAAATATAATTTTTAAAGGCCCGAGGCATTATCCCCCGGGCCCGAGCAGCTGTCCCTCCGCGGGACGCCATTTTTTCGATCATAAATATCAATTCTCACAATCCAACAAAACGCATTCGTATTTATTTAGGCGTCACAACTTGTGGTGTCTCGCAGGGCACGCATTAGGGACCACTTCCTTTTCCTTTTGCAAATAATCTATTATGTTCGTGAATGAGTCGTAAAGGTGTGATTTATAATGTATTTAAAGCCGTAATGTCACTTTATTTATTGTTGTTGGCAAATCAAGGTTTAGTGTTGCCAACTGAAGTGTACACAATTGTAAACGTAAAAAGGAATAAGAATGCAATCGTTAAATGATTATGTAGGTTTGTTTTTATTTTATGAATGACATTAGTTGGATTTATTTAAGAACATTACAGTAATATAAATATAAGCAGCTCTTACTATGCAAACCTAGCGATACATATGGTTTATTTTAAGTACTGTTAACTTGGTGTGGCAGGTACTACATTCTTAATATTTTAATTGTCTATAAAACCTGAGTGTGCAAACCGCAAAGTTCAAAAATAAGATTTTATTGTTATTGGTTTGTTCCCAATAACTATGGCGTATAACTGTGACGGTTGGAAGTACATAATATTAATGACTTAATAGTCGAAGTTTAAGTGTCGGCCGGGCGAGTTGGAGTAGTAAGTAATTGCTCGGCCGACGCCGACGCCGGCGATCGGAGCGATTCCGAGCACTTAGACGTGCCAACACAATTAAGATTAAAGCTATTAGATGAACCTCGGATTATTACTTTAATTGTTTTAAGTTTATTGATCAAATTGACAGTACGTTTTAATCATTTTAGGTTGATTACTTATTAGATTCGAGAAGTTCATTTTGTTGAAATTCAACTAGCTTTTATAGAATTATATATGTTTGCTTTGCTTTAAACACTAGAAATATTTTAGAAAACTTCAACACTCCAGAAAGTTCGAAATTGCGACCGATTCTTTAGGATGCATATTGATTTAGATTTGAAATAAAATAAAGTTATCTGTTAATCCAGTCGCAAAACGTAACTGTGTGCGATTTTGATGTACGTATCTTTCATAGACGTGTTTTCTATATCGTTTTCATTTGTAAATCACGAAATTCTTGAAAGTAGTCTTATTGCAATGTGCACCAATTGAGTTTCCATATTCTTTAAAATATACAGATACACATGCTAAATTTGACTTGAAAATTGTTATGTGAACAATTCCGTGGGATGCATGTGCTAGAGAATCGACCGACGCGTTGTGGCAGTCGTTGGGGAAGGTATTTGCTCAGCAGTGGGTGTTACGTTACTATTATTAGGTTGATAAACTAATGCTAGCTTATATTTGATAATGATATTCCAAATAAACAAGATTCATGGATACACTATTATGTATCTTGAACATAAACTCGCAGCCAATCCATACCTAGACGTGAGATTTATAGATACCAAAGCCTGCTTGCTCATCTTGTGTCATTTTTAAAGTACCATAACGTGCCGCCACAACTTTCATAATATGTCAATACTCCGTCATTAAACATTTTATAAATATTTAAGATTATATTAATATTTAAAATGCCATTCGCGTGAGAATACTGAAGATTGCCTACATTCACATAAATAACTCACATTGGTTCCGTTTCAACTTATGTTTCCATCCGATTGTGACGTTCCGGATTTTGACTCCTTGATCAGGTAGTGTCAGAAATACCGAAGTCCTTCAATGTGACCGGTTGACAGCAAAAGGCACGCACTTTTGCCTATTCCTTCAGGGATGTCGACTGCATGGCGAAGTGGTTTAAGTGATCGACTCGCCACTAACATTGTGGGTTCGATTCCCACATAGAAAATATTTGTGTGATCCACAAATAGTTGTTTCGACTCTGGTGTTCTTGTGTCCTACTTGAATAAAGGCCTCGCAAATGCAATAGGTACATGTCCTTTATTAAAAATTAATTTAAAGAAGCATATACTAGCGTTATTATAATATAACAATACGTATATAATAAAAAACAAAGGTATGTATATACAATTATATAATAATGAATGGATCTCACTATCTTTGCCGTGAGTCAATATAATTAGCGTGATGTTTTCAGTACTTTGTTTAATTGCTTCACCCGTTTGTTTATCTTCATCAGTTTTTGTTTTCACATTAGTGTATCTTGTGGGTTGTCTAGACGAACGATGTATACATTTAATATTATCTGTATCTACTATGTGGCGCTAGATTGGGTTGAGCGAGAGGTCAGACGGTCGTTCCATATAATTATTTGGCAATAAACTGTTAATAAATTGAGTGTCTATGCTAATACATTTTAGATATGGTTAATGTATTGTATGTTATTTTCTTTGTATATTTGCTTTATGTTGTTTTACAAGTTTATTACTTTTGACGATATTAAATTATTAACAGTTGACGTGGATTTAGTTGAGGAATCTTATATCTATATGAAGTTTTTTATATATAAGATTTCAGAAATGATATAATACAATATAAAATATTTGCATTTATCAATTAAAAAAAAGATAAAAATGTATCTTGTTACGCGAGATTACGCGACATTAACAGTTTGATTTGACTTTAATACTATACTTACTATAATTTAGTAATTAGTTACTTTAAAACAGCGAAACCCACAAAAAAATTTTTTTCCTCTGTATTTATTATACGTCCATCAAGGATAGGTGAGCCCCAGCGTTTCCTAAACAGTACATATACTACATAAGTACATACTACAATAATATACAATTTTTTATTAAGTTATAAAGGTTGAAGAATCATCTGTTATAAATAATCTTTTCTATAATAAATTTTGCAGCTTCAGAAATCGGTTTGGCTAATATGCTTAAAAATGCTCCTTGATCATACTTTTTAATATTAAAATCCTGCACAAATGATTCTCTAATCCTTATATTTATCACATTCGACAAGTATGTGCTGAAGATCTTCTGTTGCACCACATAAATCACAATTAGGTAAGTAAGCCTTCTTCATCAAGAAAGCAAAGTTTCGCGATAGATAGTGGCCAGAACGTAATCTATTCATTGCAGTTGCAATGAATAGATTACGTTCCGGCCACTATCCATCGCAAAAATTTATAATATATAACCTCTACTTAATTTACTATTATATAAAACCAAGGTATTTGAGGAGGCTGACACTGAATTGTTTTAAACCATATTCCTTTTTCCTTACTTCGAGTTGGTTAAAGTTTAACATCACGCTATATCCCAAAGAAGCGAAGCAGAATCTATATACGTCATAGGTAGTTACTAACAATATTATAAAATGTAAAGTACAGCATTAACAAGAAAATAGATGACCTTATCATTAAGAGCGATCTTGCTTGGATGTGCTCACATCATAAAAAATATTTGATGTGTAGATATTGATTTAATGGCAATCTAATTCAACAAACAACTTAAACATTGCCCAATATTATATTAGCGCCCAGCGTTTGTATCATTAATCAACAAAAGACTTGATAAACAAACACATTTAATACTATCAGTAACAATGTAGGCACGCAATAAAAAATACAACAAAAAAAAATCTATTATCTTCAGTATTGGGACCGGTTGGCAAATATCAAGTAGGTAAGTACCATGTGTATCTATTTCTTTTGTGTTAAAATAATTTATATATTATATCACATTTATATATTATAATCACGCCCATCTCTTGCCAATTGACGACTCGATGGCGTAGTGGTTAGTGTAACCGACTGCCACGCCTAAGGCCGCGGGTTCGATTCCCGCACAAGTCAAACATTTGTGTGCATGAACATGGATGTTTGTCTTGGTCTGGGTGTTTCTATGTATAATATGTATGTATTTACAAAAAAATAGTATATATGTATGTTTATCCATTGTCTAGTACCCATAGTACAAGCTCTGCTTAGTTTGGGCTAGATGGTGTTGCGTGTATGTGATAGAATAGAATATTAATTATTACTCAATGGAGGTGTATCACACACTCGCGTTTTGATTTCGCCAGCTGTTTTAAGTCACAGGCAACGGAGGAAAATCTTTTCATCATGTACATCTTCAGCCTATTTCTGAACAGAAAAACAAAATAATACATCTTATTCACTCCGGCAATCGAACCCGAGATCATATAGGCCCAAGTTACCAACCAACTAAACAGTCGTTCATACTTCATACATATGAAATTGATGTTTACTTGACACTCAATTCCAATATCAATAAAATAATATTGCTGGTACAAAATAATTGGCTATTGTTCACTTGTGGCGAATACGACTTACGTAACTATGTATGGGTAGGGACTTACTGTAAATCTTTTATGTTTTATTAAGTTTACACAGTTTGGCAATGAATGGTGTTTTTGTAATACTACATCGGTTGTTTAACGCGTTAGAGTACATGCTCTCTAACTTACTCATTCTGAGCCATGCGCTTACTGTAACACCATGTATGTGCAATGTCACTCTGATGAGATTTACTAACTATCTAGTTAACCTGTCTGCTCTAATACCTAGTACAAAGTGGCTCAAAGATATTAAAACAGCGGAATCCTCGCTTAAACCAGGGCTTTCGCTGACCCTGAAGTAGTTTGACTAGAGTATTTCCACCCTACAAAAGATAGGAGGCACATAAACTTGTCTTGTGTTCCTGGAGCGAATAGTATTCCTAATCTCTTATAAGACACGGTGTGTTGGAAAGGTCAGTATGTTCTCTGGTTCTGCGTTAACAGCACAGAAACTTTTTTGACAATACATTAGTGATAGATAAACAAATTATTTATTTTAAAAGACAATTCCCGCACTATGGATAAATCCTGTGCCGCAGGGTACTTTATAAACATTCAAACAACGAATACAAAGAACACCCAGACTCAGAACAACTATTTGTGGATCACATAAATTTTTGTCTCGTGTGGGATTCGAACTCACAACACTCGGCACAGTGACAGCGACGAGGCGATCATTGAACCACTACGTCATCCGTGCTGTCGTAGTATTGCAAACTATCATAGGCTACGGTTACTGCAGTTAGTATAAAATAATAGTTAAAAATACTAAAAAACCCGCTTTAAAAAGTAGAAAATAATTTAATCTTATCTTATCTTAAATCTTAAATACGGGGACCAGTCAGTGCAGACATGCGACACTTCGACCCAGTGTTATCTTTTGTGTCGGCCCCAAGATCTATCCTTTAGCTATCTCCTTATGAATGTACTGCATCAACCGCAGTGTACATTTCAGAGGCTGAAGTCTTCGGGGTTTGGATATGCCAATCCCATCAGACTCATTCTCAATCCACCTTACGCGTCACATTCACACAGTAGGTGCGAAATGGACTCGTCCTGTTTACCACAGGCTCTGCAGATCAGATTGTTTGCCAATCCCAATCTGCACACGAAGTCGTTGGTGCCAAAATGCCCAGTGAACGCTCCTGTGAGCAGGCGTATTTGGCCCTTGTTGTACTCGCAGAGCTTCCGGGTTAAGCCCGTGGCTCTGTTTGCAATGAATTTTTAGAGTGTTCCAGACCCCTGACGGCCATCCACTCTTGCCTGTGTTTATCATTGACATGTGCATTCAAATAATTTAATAATTTTAATGTAAAAAAGCGTGGGGTGGGGTTATCAAAATATCATAGAAAGCACCCCACGCTTTTTTACATTAAAATTATTAAATTATTTTCTGCTTTTTAAAGCGTGTTTTTTAGTTTTTTTAACTCATATTTATTTTTATTTTTTAAACAAATGTTTTTTTAATATTTTTATACTATTTTCTTTTTTCTAAATTATTGTATTGTCATCGGTCCTCGATAAGTGTGCAAAGTTTTAAATCAATCCGTCGGTTTGAAAGTTGTGAACATCACGTTCAAAGATTCCGTTACATAGATTCATAGATACATACCAAGCTAATAAAAGCGTGTTAAAAAAGAACTGTACCAACTACATATATTCTGATTATTATCATGTGAACAAAAATAATAATAGACTATAATAATAATAATATCAGCCCTGTATTAAACTGTCCCACTGCTGGGCACGGGTCTCTTCTCACTGTGAGAAGGGTTAGGCCATAATCCACTACGCTGGCCTAGTGCGGGTTGGCAGACTTCACATATCTTCGCGAACATTATGGAGAACTCTCAGACCTGTAGGTTTCCTCATGATGTTTTCCTTCACCGTTAAAGCAAACGATAATTAACTATTTAATACGGATATAACTTCAAAAAACTCGAGACCTCTTCGTGGCAGTCCAACGGTTTCTCATTAAGCTATCGCTGCTGCTAATGCAATAATAGACTGATTAATTAAAATTCCTCATGATCAAGAACCAATTTTTAAGCCCTGTTATTACTTATTACGCAATCGTTTGTTTCTCTATCAAGCGTTAGACTTATCTCGTGTATTGAAAATTACGTTAAATAACGTTTGAACCACACGGATATAAGCGGGCACGGTTCAGTACCATCTAGGTATCCTATATGTGTATGACGTAAAGCGTTATCTCGGGTCAGCCGGCGCCGACCAGCCGATAACGCACTATTTTGATACGAATAACTCACACTAATGCAGCAGGAAACGTCTGGAGATTTACTAGCCTAAGTAATATAAATCTTGGTCATGTAAGATATTTGTTCATTTATGTATTGGGCTTACTCGCAGCGCCGTCTAGACGCTTGGATTTCGAAATAATAGGCCTGCTACACAGTCAGACCACACGCACAAGCAAGGACGAATAGAGGGTTTTGGATAACCAATCAAATACAACGTGTTGATCTGCGTTCTTACCAAATATTCGAAACATATAGTAACAGATATACTTGCCTCTATATAATACCCATATTATTAATTATTGTTTTCAGAGAGTAACTAAGAATAACGCTGCTCATGCCTAATACGATATACTTCTTACTCAATAGAAAGGAGTCTTTTGTTGCAGTTGAAGTCGACGAAGATCAACAATCTAATACTTCCACTAAGTTCACTAGTTTCAGTCAGCTGATGGTCCTCTCAAAATTCAATTTTGCTACCAGTACCTAAATATTGGATTAAGTTTTTAGTCAATCAGGGTTTAACTGGTTGACTTAAAACTGTAACTAATATTATTATAAAATACGAAGAAAGTAAGACACTTTTAACTATCTTGAATAATAATACTCTAAGAAGCAGCGATAGCTTAGTGAGAAACCGTTAGACTGCCACGCTGAGGTCTCGAGTTCGAACCCAAGACGCGCATCCCTGACTTTTCGAAGTTATATGCTTATTAAATAGTAACAACATAACATCGTGAGGAAACCTGCATGTCCGAGCGTTCTCCATAATGTTCTCAAATATATATGAAGTCAGCCAATCCGCAATGGGCTAGCGTGGTGGACTATGAGAAGAGGCCCGTGCCCAGCAGTGGGACAGTTTTATAAAGCGCTGATGTTATAATAATACTCAGATAATTAATCTTAGGAAAATGAATTTTGATATAATTAAAAATGTGCATTCTGTTTCAGGTCGTGACTAACACGTCTATATGTTTATAGTTGCATGTTAATAGCTAGAAATGTCTTAGCTTTCAAATTTTTATTAAATCAACGTTAACTTTCAGTACTGTATAAGGAACAGCGATACAATTTATGGGATTGAAACAAGAACCCATGAAGTAAGCGCCGTATTATTCATGAATAAAATGTAACGGTGGTTCCAATGCAACGATACTAACGATATTTTTAACATATTTATAGCCAACATTCGTTGAGAATTATGAGGCATTTTGTAAGCATTTAAGTTCTAAATGTGAGAGAATTAATGTTTACTGTTTAGTATTCCAGGTAAGTTTAGGTTGATTGTGGGAAGAAAAGTCTGGGAATGATTGACAAGCAATTTGTAATTGTTGCTGTATAAAAGTCAAAATAAATCTGGCTTTTTTGATTATATAGGATGTCCCAGAATATGTGAATCAAATTGTAATGGGAGATTCCTTAGGTAAGGACCTTTTAAATGTGCTAAATAAAAAGTATAACGCTTGTGTGAAAATAAAAAAATCTAAGTTTTTAAAAAGTACGACTTTTTCAGCCTTTCAACTACAGGTGCTTTGTTTATGACTAATTTTCATTTCTTTTTCACTATTATTATAAGTGAAGGATTGATTCGTAAAACCAAAAAAAAAATTGTTTTAATTTTGAACACCCAGCATTATTTTGGTGTATTTTTTGCACCAAAGAAAATATTGTTTGTTTGTTTTTTATTTTTACCCAAAGGTCATATTTTTTATTTAGCACATTTGAAAGGTCCTTAACTAAGGTATCTCCCGTTACAATTTGATTCACATATTCTGGGACACCCTGTATGTGCTAGTCTTGTTGAGACAATATTCATGTATTGAGGTCAATAATAATGGATAAGAGAAATTAAAAGTGTTAAACAAATTTGCGTTCCCCTGATGAGTAAGGTTTCAACGTTGTTTAATTCCTTAAAGAAAGTTAAGTTCTTTAACGCCTGCTGCGTTGGCAGCAGGGCATTCTCCAATGCGTTACTGTACCATTACACCGTCTACTTTCTCTTATGGAATAATAACGAGAGTTTTACTCTTTATGATTTATTTTATTACATCAAATTAGATTTCTTTATTAGCAGTTAGACCAAATCAGTTAAAAGTAAAGTTGGTTAACTATTATCTCAATTCATAATAATCTATTAAGTATTGGGAGCTAACAAATACCAGAAGCCCTTACAAACTCATCCCAAGAACGAGATAATCTATATTAAGAACAACATTACCATAAAAATGGTGAGTAAATATAACAAAATATAAAAAGCTTCCAAACATAACGAAAGTAACAATGTTTATAAACATTTTGACAGTTTAGATGGCCGTTTTGACAGCAAATGCAATTAGTCGCAGTCGCAGTTTCAGTCGCATGGAACAACGACAAACTGAGATCAAATCAACTGATTAGCAACTAATTCTGTCACAGATCTGGATTACTTAGTTCCTAACACTTGATATCCAAGCATCTTGCTGTCCTTCAACTATAAACCTTAACTACAAAGTACTTAGGTTTCATTTTGAAATGTAGATAAATTACCAACTATTTGGCACTACATTTTCATGTGATGTCATGCCATTTAAATGTGTTCTCAAACCTCCTATTTATAAAGTTTAATATGTAATGGTAGCTGATCCGTTGGTTTTAGAATTCATTATGTTCGTTAAGAGATAGTGATACGTGTTCCACAGTCAGTTTTAGTTAGGTCTGTTAGTGGAGTTTGGAGCGCACTAGTAGATGGCCATAAGTTTTATATATTACCTAAATGTAATCTAAATAGAGGTTAATAATAATAATAATAATAAAGTTTATTTATTTTCTTTCACAAAGGTTAGGTACTTATACTAGGTATATGTTATTATGACATTAATTAACAAGATGTACCTTTGTGAGAGACTGGTATCTGAACTAGGAAAATCCTGTCAGACAGATTACCAGGCTCCCTACATACATCGAATCACAGATAGTGGAAACTATGTGAACTATAAAGAGATTGAACTAATACTAAGTCACTTTCATTTATACTAAGTATAAATGAAAGTGACGTTAAACAAATTTAAGTTACAAATATGAATGAGAGTGTGTGTGTGTGTGTATGTGTGTGTGTGTATGTGTGTGTGTGTGTGTGTGTGTGTGCGTGTGTGTGTGTGTGTGTGTGTGTGTGTGTGTGTGCATGGATGTATATTATGTTTAAATCAATGTTTTCAGAAGATTTTCTGTTGCATCGTAACTGAGTTTGTGTAACCATTGGGAAATAATTTTCTTGCATTTATTTTTAGGAAGGGAATATATTTCAAGGGCTGAATTAATGTTGTTATACAAATGACTACCCAGAAAACAGTACATTTTGTGGGACAGGCTATTTCTATATAGAACAGGTGGACATATTCTGTTTCTACGTCTCTGTGGGTGGTTAGATGATATAAATTGATCTCGGAATGTTTTTTTAGTACTGTATAGAGAACATAGAGTTGGCGAACTGTGAGTACATTACAGAAACTGTATAATTCAGATGTTGGATTATTATCCAAAAAGTATAGTAAAGTATCACACTTCCTCCCGTTCTATTGAACGGGAGGAAGTGTGATACTTTTAAAACAGCTCTTTGAGCTCGTTCCACTGGTAGAATTAAAGACTTTGCAGCCCCGCCCCACACTGTGATACAGTACGTGAAGAGGGACTGACATAAAGCAAGATAAGTCATTTTAATTGTGTTTTTGTCAACTACATTTCTGAGGTTCTTGAATACATAAATCAATTTTCGAATTCTTGACGCTAGCAGAGTTAGGTGTGGTTTGAAAGTAAGATTTTTGTCAATAATGACCCCTAAGTATTTTGTGCTATTTTCCATTTGTAGTTTAGGACATGTGCAGTGGATATCGGCGCTATATAGACAATTGTGAGCTTTTATTTTAAAATTAGCTAATTCATGCGAGGGAACGGAGGACAGTGAAAAAGCTATATAATTCGTCTTTTCTACATTGAGAGACAGATCATTGTTGTAGAGCCAATTAGTGACTAAGTTAAAATCTGCTTGAGCATAGCTAAATGTCTGTTCCCAACGAGATGCGCTAAAGATTAATGCTGTGTCGTCAGCATAAGTTACAATTTTGCCATTTGTGAGTTTGAGGTTACAAAGATCATTGATAAATACGAGGAACAAGGTTGGGCCGAGTATACTTCCTTGTGGGACGCCGTAATGTACTTCATGGTCATCACTAATCCAATCGTCAATTTTGACGCACTGGTAGCGATCACATAAATAACTTTTAAAAAGTTTAAGTTGCTGACCTCTTATGCCCATATTATTTAACTTTTCCAAAAGTAGGTTAGTTTCACATGTCTGTCTAATCTAGCCGTATAGTAAATTGAATAACTAAAAAATCTATCTTAGACCCAGTTTCTATAACAAGGTACTTACATGCCAATTTAGCCACGGACAGCTCTTTTTGATAAATTTCTCATAGAAATTAACTGTCAACGGTTAAAGGACTTGTTTCTTGTATATAGATACTGGGCCTAAATGATAAAGAGTTGGCTACGCACATGCGACGGTTGAGCAACTATTATTGTCAGTAACACGAATTAAACTACAAAGTTGCTTTTGCGTCGCCAAAACTGTAATGTCGGAAGCGAGTTGATATGTTTTGGTTGGTTAAAAACGTTTTGCTTTATGATGTTAATTTAAAGAGGAGATATAAATCCATGAACTTTCTATTTATTATATAATTCTACTCTTAACGTTGTTCATATAAAATATTTTAAATATATATTAAAGACATTCTTATATTTGTGTTAGAGTTCCATGTAAATGAATTTAAAGATTATTTAGAGATTAATCCTATAGTGAAAAGGAAGGACAGTTATGTATCATATGTGGGGGCCAGTCAGTGCATACCGGCGACACTTCGATCCAGTGGGATCTTTTGTGTCGACTCTCTCCCAATAACGACTGCCATAGATGTTCATGACAGCCGGGACCGACGGCTTAACGTGCTCTCCGAGGCACGGAGCAGGCGATAATTGTAAGGACAGTTATACTCGTCTGCCGAAGTATTTAGTCTAAATGTACATTAAGCACTTGACCGTAGTGTATTTGCTTGAAATATATACTACTATACTTAATAGATTACGTACCAGTTGATTATAAAGTCTCCAGTATGATGTAGTTACAGGATAATCTGAAACAAAATAAATTATTATCAATAATTAACAACTCGTTCTGAACAAAAAATTATCCAATTTATGGTATACTAAAATATTATTGTATCATAACAAGTACTATCACGTAATTTATTTTGAGATTGTTTTTAAACGCCCGAGGTTATGCTTGTAAATAATATTATAATATTGCATATTAAAACGGGCTTTTAAATAAAATCTTTTACACCATAATCAGTTCATCTGTTTCAAAACTACAGTTACACATACAGATTACAGACAGACAAAGACGGACTTCAAAGTAATTCAATTATTGCATTAACAGCCTGCAAGTCAACCATTCTCCTTGAAATAAATAAATGCAAATTAAGTTTAGAATAATTACACAAAGTTAGTTGAAATAATTTGGCTTCGTCTCAGTAATTAGAGGTGTGCCTTGGGGGACTCATTGCTCATTAATACCAGTTATACCACCAGTAATTGAGTCCTTAAGCCTTCCTCTAGCACTATTTCTAATTAATGATAGCCTGTCTTTGAACTTTAATTATGTATTTCTCGCCATTTAAATATGTCTGAAGTAAATTGTATTTGATTAAGTGTAATGAAGGAGATAAATTCACTTTATATTTGATTAATTAGTTTTATTGTGTGTATTTGTATGCGAAATTAAAATTAACTAAAGGTAAAAAATAACATAGTAGGTATGTAATCATAAGCATACCTACTAATGGCCTTGAAATATTAGCTGGCTGTGTCAGACTAAGCTTATTGTCGTCTACAAGATAGTTCAGTTCGAAATTCCCTGTACATGCTGAAGCTTTATTAACAGTAAATGCTAATAATCCTTAGCTTGGCCCAAGAACCAAACCCTCGATGTTACGATCGCGGCAAAAATTTGCTTTGCAAGCAATAAGGCACCGTTTAATATTTTATGTAAAATCCAACATTTAGGCAAAACTATATTGAATGAACAACCATGCTCTCGTATAGTTCCAGTTTTCGTTTCTCCATTCATATGCATTTCCTGCCGAAATCCAAAGAAGTTGCGAAAAAATGCATATTATTTAATGTGTAAATTTTTTATCTTATTGTTTTATTTATATTATATTATGTATATTTAGCTTATAATATCGCTTTAGGATATCCTGTAAAGATATTTAAATAAATAAATAATAACAAGGTTCCTTTTCGTTCTATATGTTCTATATTCTAGCAATTGGACTGAGACCAGTTGCCAAAATATTTAAAGGTAAGGTCCCCGCAAAGTAACTCTTATAGAAGTCTCCACAGCCAATAGAATATGCGTATTACGCGATTATGACCTTATCTGACCCTATATGACATCTATAACTTTAAGACGTCAATAGAGCTTAACATTTGTAGCCATCCCGCCAACTCTGCAATGTTTAATCAATTTTAAAACAATAAAGTTTAAAATATGCCATATTATAAGTGTGATGTTCATAATAAATTTGTGTTTATAACTTATAGAACAGTCAACCGTTTAGTTTTACGACAGCTTTTAACTTCTAGCTGCCGTTTCAAAACTCAATGTTTATAATCTTTTGATATCGATACTTTCATAAAAGCTGCATCGATTTAAGACATGTAATAAAATGGGTGAACATTTTTAACGTCACAGTCAAAACAGGTAAGTTTGAAAACAAAATGATGACCAATAAAAACTCGACGCGATCGAATATCGATATTATCGTGCGACCATGCCTCGACTACTGGACATCACTGGGTGTCGCATTACGACATGCACGAACACTATATAATTTACGACTTCAAACTCCATTATTTGTTTTTACGTGTAGTTTATGAAGTGCTGCAGTACAAACTCCGTAATGGATGCAAAAATGAGTTTCAAATCTATATCATCGATGAGTTCGTGGTACGTTCATAATGTTTTTTTAGTGTGTAGAATGACATTAGTCAGCGGGCTGTCGCTATATATCACATGATAAGATCTGTCCGTTTGTACACGCTGTATTCTTTATTAATATTCTTATATTAGTTAAGTGACGTTTTCCTATGTTCTATGGAATTATTAATGTTTTGACGCTTGTTTCAATTAAAATGAAATATATACGACTAGTCTTCTGTAGTCTTACAAAATGCAATTCTAATTGAGTTTTTATTTATACATACTTCTTTCCCCATAGATAGTAAACATGCAAATATTATTTAGTATGTTTATTACGTTTTGACAGCTGAACTGCTGAACAGCTTTTGTTAAGATTTTAATATGATGATAGCCTCTTAGAAAATATGCAATCTATTTGTAAAGGTAGTTGGTAATCTCGTTTATCAATGTTTGTATTTGTGTAGTAATGATTAAACAATCCCTACTGGCTGTTATTCATATCTGTGAGATCCCTACAAGATAATTTGATTATATTAAGAAGGCAATGGGTAATAGCAAGCACCGCGCGTCTTACTTAGCATACCATCGTACAGATTGGCGAATTATTATATATGGTCGCGGCTTTTAGCAGTGAGTATCTAAAGAATAATGAGCTATTTCACTGCTGAATATATACCAGAACTGCCTGTACATAGCAATAAATCTTACATCTATTCATTATCTAAATCCAATGACTCTTACTTTGTAATTTTTTTGTGTTAGCCCTACTAATTTGGCACGAACAGAATCCTTTAGCCATAAACAGAGCAACTACGCAACAAGTTTTAAATGCAACCGCAAAAAAATCAAATACATTGTCTGTCTATTAGAGTTCTATGCTGTACTTTCCTTTTCATAACCACAGTTTGTGAAGCTTTCTACCCTGACAGTTATCGGTCCTTCAGCATACGTATGTATATGGCCTGCGTATTGCCACTCCAACTTTCTGACTACAAAGGCATACCTACTTCAGTTCTTCGGATTACCTCGTTACGGATTTTGTCACGTAGAGAGACGCCGATCCTGAGCATAACCCTTTCGAGAAAGCGTTAAGCAACTTAATTTTTTAAATATGTATTAGTGATACTTTGTGTATGTGTGCGTTTGTGTTGATAGTATCAGTTTTGCACGAATGTGGGTTTGTTGTGTTTGTATCCTCGCCTCACCTTCACTTTAAAGTGAAATGATGCCAAAGATGCTCAGAATCATGAGGTGTTCTCGACGTTATAATGGATACACTTACTCAGTGTATTGGTGATAAATATCATAGTCAGCTTAAATTTAGCTTAAATTGGTATGGATTTAAGAATGTTTACTTAAGACAAAAAATCCTTTGGCCTATAAATAAACAGATCTTATGTTTGCACCTCAATATCAGTAAATTAAGTTCTTAATTTCCACATCCACATTTTTAGACTAACCTATACCTCATAGTTTATTAAAATAAACTTATTTATCTGAAGAGAAATTTGCTGTATCGGCATTTTCCAGGTAACATACTAATTTTTTAAATATTATCTCTATAACTATTATTATTTTAAACCTTATAATATAATAAGACCTTACTTACCTGTGTAATCATCTCGTACTTATAAAAACATAATATACCACTTAAATTACTAAGAAACACTAAATGGAGAAGGTCCGCTTCACAGCGGTTTTTACACATGTAAGTAAAACCACAAAAGGTCTAAGCTAGAGTTAGTCTAGACTCATCGCGTATTGAAAGGACACGTATGTGAACGTACGGAGTGAATGAATGAAGTATAATTAGGCAAAACGTTCGGACGTTTTATCATTAGAGCCTCTCAAACTAATGAGCTTCGACTTATTAAACTGGCCCTTTCAGACTACCCTTTATGAATGACGTACTCCAGGGCTGTTCGTTTGTGTTCGTTATAATTATTTTCGGCCTTTTCTAACTAAGAGTTTTGTAATTTCTTTTTCTTTGCTCACGTGTTTCATTTTCTTTTCACATATTATTAAAGGAGTGTTCCAAAAATGGTCTGGTTGCCTTGCAGATATGAGTTGCTGTTTGAAGAGTAGTCGACGGTCTTTTGCCTCGGTCCTTTTTGTACACCTTGATTTGTTTGAAACTAGTTAATATATAACATATATATATGTTTGTTGATATTACTTTAGTGGCTAGGTAACAAGTTGATAGCCCGTCTGATTGTTAACAGATTCTATAGACTATGGACGCTTGCAGTACCAGAAGCATTACTTGCGCATAGATGGTTTTTTAAAAACGGAATTGCTGTACCAGTGCGATTGAGAGCTAACATCACAGCGTCTTCTTTAGAACCTTGGCAAATATTCAGTTTCAAAGGCAAAACTTTGACGTCGCAGGTTACTTTGTGACTTTTAAATCTTTCAAACCTAATTCCTAAAACAGTTTGAATATTTAAACAGCAAATAGTGACGCTCAGAATTTATTGTTCTAAAGCTATAGGTTACCAGCTAACCCTCGGCAACAGTACTTTCTTGTAAGATGTTGTAAACTTGCCAAATTTAATAGTAATTGACTCGTAATTAATGCGACAACCCTAGTAGTGTTAAGAGCCAGAGAGGCAGTGATATTATTTATGTAGTAATTCGTTTACTAGAACTTCTTTACTACCGCAGCACAGACCAACACTTATCTGAATGTTTAATTAATGTTTTACATAAGTTCTCGTTTTCTAAATGTTTAATATTTAAAACTTGCTGGACTTGGCTTCAGGTAAATTTACTTTTAAATGAGGTAAAGTTTGTATTTGTAAGTTTTTAATAATATTGAGTAAGACAGACATACAGAAGGTTTTAAATCGTTTAAAAGATTTCTGTGTCTGTTATTTATATATTTTTGTCAGTAGAAATATGTATTGAATACCCTAGATATGGATGTGCTATTTTACATCCACATATGTCTGTTGTGAAAAAAAGTAATAAATATAAACGTGGTTAAAGCATGAATCCGTATGTACCATATAAGCTAACATAAGAAATATTCAGCTGGCCTGAGTAGCTGAAAGAAATGAGATGATGAGAAGTAGTAAAGAAATGTGAATGATTATTAATATACTTTACCTACTACAAAATGTCGCAACAGTTTTTCTTTCGACTCATATCGCTGACCGTACATTCGTACTCCAGAAACCATATAAATCAGAACAAATCGCTTATATACTTAGTATATAGCATACTAAATAACAGCAATAGCGAATATATTTCCCGTTGTCAGGTGTAACAAGTAACATTTCCGCGCGACGCTCGCCGGCTTCACAAACAGCGTGATACCATCGCCGATAATACAATCCGAACGTTACCTACTATAAAATAGTTTTATAGCTTAAGCTTCGAACACACCGATGTTTACAGCGAATCCTCAGTCGATAGCTCGGGTTATTTCGTATCCGTATCATCGCAAAAGCGTCTGCTAAAGTATTCTTTCTCTGTAGAAATTCCTGTTTCGTGACGATAATTTTCGTTAACAAGATAATATAAGCTCTCTCGGCAATATAAATCTGCTAAATGATTTATTTATTTTCATATTTTTATTTTGGGAAAATAAACAATTGTTTATTACAAAATATAAAAACATTGGTACTTATAAAATATCTTATAAAAAGTGCAATCAACCACATGTGCCACAAATTACAAAAAAGAAGTTATTATTCATTACGAACTTTATTTAATTTTTTAACTTTACGAACGTTTGACGAAAGATAGTTTGTTTGGTAGAAGTATTGCGGATCAGGTAACATAGAGATAGATAAAATACAGATAGGTAAAATAGAGTAGATAGGAGAAATGCTTTAATAGAGTTTTACCCTTGTAATTAATCGCTTTGCTTGAGATATCTTGATGCTATAAATCATCGGATACGTCAAACGATAGTAAAAAATATACTTCAATGTACAACCTATAAGGATTTTATATATAGCATTGTAGGACTATGAATATATTTATATACCTAGTAGAGCAATCTGTCATGCACACGAGTTTCGACAAAGCTTAAAACCAGACATGAGAAACTAAAGCCCTTAAAACAGTTAGCTAAAATAGTTGTCTGTGATATAGTATACTTTTCACCAAGTTATAAGTTGTGTAGAATAGAGAACGAATCTGAGACTTTATGCACTACAGTCGCATTCACTACCGTTGCGCCACCGGAACAGTTCTTTAACAGGGCTGGTAATATACGTTGTAATTGAGACACAGGCTGGTATGCAAGTACTCTTACACCGAACATTCAAGTGTTGAACGTACAGTTTTCATCCAGATAGAGGCGCACGCGATACACTATACAGCGATGAATCATGAACTCACAGTAGCGATAGCGATACGATCAGATAACAGATACAGCGTTTAAGATAGATAGGGTAATATACTATCGGCTGTACGTTTGTAGGGCTGTCGTTATTTGTGTTTCACAGGTGTGCTTAGCTATTGTATTTATTACTTCATTTTGCACGCGACTTCACTTTCGCGTAAATAGAGGTTAGGTTAGTAACAGTACTTTTTTTCTGGATGAAAGACCTTTTCTGTTACCCTGACAACGTGTTTGCGAAATTCTATGATGTTCGGTTGAATATTTAATGGCGTGAAACCGAAACAAACAAACAAACTCAAATTCACGTTTACTACAATATTATAATCATTTTCTTTTTTCTTATGCAACTAAGGTGGCAAACAAGCTTACGGCCCACCTGATGGTAAGCGGTCACCGTAGCCTATGGACGCCTGAAACACCAGAGGCATCACTTGCGCGTTGCCGACCCTTTAGGAAAGGTAGTGGGAAGGAAAAGGAGCGGGAATTGGAGAAAGGGGGTGATTGGGCCTCCGGAACTTTCACTCACCTAACGAAACACAACAGTAGGAATACTGTTATTTCACGTCGATATTCTGTGAGAGGGTAGTCCTTCCCCGGTGGAGCCGGCCCATTCATGCTGAAATCAGCGAGGCTCTACTACTCTAAAGTTAGAATTAAGATACTTTGGCCATTAAAATCATAACCAAGCCGATCAATACAATCGATCAAATTGAATATGATCGTTATAATCTAAACGCATATTCTGCTGAAACTGGTACACAAGTAAGGCTAATTAGGATTTTTTATCCAACGTCAATAAATTTGTAACTGTTCATTATTCAGAAAAGTGGTTATTCCGTAAGCTTATGTTTAAGCTTCGATATATTGTATTAACAGGCTCTACATTATTGGCGAACCCATAAACAGAACTTAACAAGCAGTAATAGAAACAAATCAATGTCTAAATAAGGCTTCAGGCTCACTGTCGACTAGTAGCGGCGAGAACGGACCATATTCAACGAATCTAGTTCTAATTATTATTTCCTTTATTTGAACTATTATAATATTATTAAAAGTTTTATATATTTATTTATACAAGAAAACATGTTACAGTATTAATATTAAATTCCAATTCTAATTCTATGAACAAAATCCAAGCTACCGGTGGTCAGGGATCCAGAGATTGTAGTTGTTCTGAATTTGGATGTTCGTTGCGTCCGTTGTTTAAATATTTGTAAAGTCTCCCGACACACAGGAATAAAACATAGTGCGGGAGGGGCCTTTTTAAACAAAACAATAAGATTTAGTTTGGAAACTCAGAACTGAATGCACTGTGTCGAGTATTACCGTATTCTGTCAAGGACGTGATCTATCTAGATAGAGTCTTAATTTATTATATGTAATTATTAATTAACACAGACTCAAGTCTGTCTATACCAAAGTAGGCTGAGGAAAATCACGACTCCGAGCTGCTATTTAGAAGTTTTTACTGGAAAACTTAATAACATTTCTGACTGATTCAGATATCGAACCCAGGACCTATAGCAGTACCAGGAGATGAGATACTAAGTTTGATTTTTCAATTGGCCTGGACCTCATACATCATACATAAATAATTTTTACCAGAAATTCACTGTAGCAGTACTGAGTCTGGAATTGTCCCCGACAGGCGACAAGTTCGTCTATCATTATCTACGTGGGACCAAAAATATTAGCTGTTGATTTAAAGGCCTAATGAACTTCTGCTTACACATCCGGAAAACTATTTATGTATGACATATTAACTTATGCCAATAGTCGCTTATTATGATCAAAAAGTCTTCCGTGGATTCCACGCTAACAGTGCGACAAACGGCTAAGTAACTACCTATGCAGTGTTATATCAGATCCGTTTAACTTAATATTCACACAAGGCGACGGTTGCACAATTACTAAGCGTTTATATGCAATGAGAATTACATATGCATTCATGCGTCAAGCCGTGTTTGTACGAGTCCGAAGATTTGTGGCAAACAGTATGTTATATGCGTCATTCTAGAAAATCCGAATTTGGAATGGCGCTTGAATTTTAAATTCTGTGCGTTGGAATATTCTTGTGGAATAAGATCATGAGTTCAGTTCAGTGACCTTTTACTACTATTGTAAGTCTTTAAATAGGTAATAAATGTAGCTGGTAATATCTATGTCGCTAAAAGGTCGCGTCGTTTTACTGTAAGCTATTTGTGCTTTACCGATGCTTTGCAAGGGCGTCCAGGCGTTAACTATGCATCTTATAATACAGATCCCATAGGTCAAGGCATACCATCAGGCGGCAAAGTTTGTTGACCATCCAAGTAAAATAAGAAAGTAAAAGTACCTTTTTACTGAGTAACTTTTTGGAATTCAACTTTTTTTGCACTTCTTCTCCATATAAACTTCAACTATACCAAATCTCACACTATTCCCTGCAATTGCATTGCATTGTCGTAATCTTTATACAAGGTGACTGGTTAACATTGTACGTACTTAAGGACATGATGATTTCCGGTCAGATGAAAAGTAAAAAAAAAAAATGTGTAACCTGCAAAGAAAACCTTTATGAAATATCGATAAAATGTAGACACTGCGCGGGTTGCACACAGCTGTGCGTGCCGTGCTACCAAGGGTAATGACCTTTGATAAGAAAAGGAAGGCTGGAGGTGCAAATTCGGGAGAGTGCGGGGTGTGGTAGCGGGGGACGGGGCAGAGGTTTTGGTTACTGTACTGAGTCGTTTCGTGAAATAACGGGATTTATCAAGGTCGCCGGCCAATCGCCTCATCGTTTGTAACACAGCTGTGGTATATGCAAAGAGTGTCAACACATTAAGTTTTTTTGGATATCTAGGTCAAATTGTAAGTACCTATTCTTTTAGATATTCGGGTCCAGAATTGAGTACCGAATACCCTTATTGAAGGAGGGCCTTCAATATGTCCAATCTTTTACCAACCAGCCTGTAAATATAAATCTTCTGTGCGTGTGTTTGTAATTAAACTCCTAAACGGCTGGACCGATTTTGATGAAATTTTTTGTGTGTGTTTAAGTGGATTCGACTACGTTTAGATTGATTGATTTTGTTTTCGCGTGTACCGTGTCTGTCGGGACAGCTAGTAATATATATTATACTTAAATAGTGATACAAAGTCTTCTCTAAGTGTATTAATCTATCAAGACTTAGAATACTAGATATAATTAAAATCTATTGTTCCTGGCCACCGGTGTGCTGCCGTGGTTTAAAAGGTTAATATACCAATCTTATGTTAACATTCCTTAGATTTAAAAAAAAGTATCTTACGCAGCTTACAGTTAACACAAACTGCTGCGAAGTGTTTGCCTAATGTGCACGAGACTGTAACGACTCATTGTATTGACTGTACTGAGTACTATTTTTAGATTGTTAAGAAAGTGTACTTCATCTAAAAGTCGATAAGATGATTCATGTGTTAATGGAGACTCAATGAGAGTGTAATATGGCGTAAGTTGGTTCTCAGTATATAGTAAGTGGTTTTAACCTATCTAGTCTTTGAATAATAGTAATAATATAATAAGTTTATTTACCAAAGTAAAGGATTGTAGTACAATTTTTGTGATGTTAGTAAACTAAATTAATCTACAATCTAATGAGTGAACTGCACTGTTCTCCCAGCTAGACTATTAAATATTTGTATTAAGGAGTAGAATGCCAGACATAATTGAAAACCTATTGTATCCGGCCGCCAGTGTGCCGCAGCGTTAATAAGAATAAGAGATAGAGATAATCACTTAAAACTAATATAAGTAGTAGAAACTGTTTCTGCTTCATTCATACATAGTCTCACGCCTCTATTTCCAAAGGGGCAGCCAGAAGTGTTTTACACACATATATTTCGCCGACAATGTTTTAAGTTGCATGTAATAGGATTCGAACCTATTGCCGTATCGGGCAGAGTGCCAGACACCATGCTGTTATTGAGAATTCTTAGACAGAAACACTCAATGATATTTTTTTGAATAAGGTTGTTCTTATACTAAGCTACCCTAGAATATGTCAAGCCTTTTAACCTAACTAATATTATAAATGTATAGTTTGTTTGCTGAGCTTTTATGTCTTATCTACATAACCGATATTCATGAAATTTTGCAGTTGGGTTGTCTGAAGTACAGAAAAGCATATAGGACCTTTCATCCAGGAACAAGTACTGTGTAGTCGTTGTGTGTAGTCACAAATAAAAACTAGTGATAAATAAAGCTTTTAAGGTAATAAAAATAAAGTGGTACAGCACTTAAACTGTCAGCTTAACCATATCGAGACACAAAGGTAGAAGCATTATGTCTGGTTGTTCTAGTCCGTACTCTGATGTCGCGATTGTATGTGAAAATGATTCGCGCGGCACTGATTGCGGTTTTGTCGAGGAACACCGTGGTGGGTTTAGTCGATATTACCGGGATGTTGCTCACCATCTTTACCCCGGTGAGTCCGACATAACCCCTCCGCCCGCCCCAGCGGAAGGGTAGGCGTCAATATATAGCTACACGTAAAAAAAAAAAGTCCGTTCTCTGTTATGGCATGTTCCTGCGGTCAGAACAGTTCCAAAGCAACCAAAGAGGTAGGCAGAGATGCCTGATTTCTTTTGCTACTAACGTGGCGTATCATCATCACTATATTCACTATTATTATATTCTACCAAAGGAGTATGCTTTCTACAAACGCCCCGCCGCACTGTCTAGGTTATATCCTCAAGTCATAAAACAGTAATATAATTCTTCAAGCATCAAACGTGCGAATCGTATACATTATTATTGATAGCAACTTCTTTGGCGGTTTGCCAACTGGTTGTAGTTTTATCGACGTACCACGAGTGAAAGTAACGCTTAGTAAGTTATGGATAACGTAACGTTGAGTATAGTACTATCGCCTTTATATCTCCGAGAGAAAGCCAAGTTCTTTCCACTCAGATTTTCTGAGCTATGTTTAGGTTCTAAGTAGTATGAAACACCGCGCGTCGACCATTTATATTTATTTATTTATTTGGCATATGAATCAAAAGATACATTTATATAACATCATCTAAAGCAAGATCGTGTACTTACGCCAATCTATACTAATATTATAAAGCTGAAGAGTTTGTTTGTTTGAATTCGCTAATTTTAGCAGCTACTCGTTGGATTTGAAAAGATCTTTTAGTGTTGGATAGCCTATTTATCGAGGAAGGCTATAGGCTATATAACATCACGCTACGACCCATGAGGGCGGCGCAGTAACGATAAACGCGGGTGAAACCGCGGGAACATCTAGTTACAAATATGCACACACTTTTAGGTTTTAGTTTATTATATGTCTAGTATATGTCTAATATACATATGTATGAATGTTTGTACAGTCATGCACGACACAGGATGTATGCATAGAAAGGTAGTGGTCTTCTTTAAAAAAAAAAGTCCTGATATCCTTTTTCTACTAAGAATTACTGTCAGTTAAACTCAGTTACTCAGTAATTTTGTCTGACTTGGGAATATAATCTGGGATGTCAGGCCAATTTGCCAGTAAACATAGGACGTTTATTAGCGATCCAGTATTATAGTACTGTAAAAAAAATACCTTCTTCTTTTCTTCTTTTCGTGTGGTTAGTGGCCAACCTGTTGTCAAGAGTTGTTCAAGCCGGCCGTAGGCCCCTGACATGGCTTAACGACTGCTGTCAATCTGGCAACAACCGGGACCAACTTTTTACGTGCCCTCCGAACCACGGAGACGCTCAGATGAAATACCACTAAGCGGTCACCCATCTATAGTCTGACCGCACCCAACATTGCTTAACCTCGCTAATCGTTTACCGATCAGTGAGTGCAACTGGCTATGAGCGCCTCTATAAAATTACTTAAAATATATACATAATTTAACACTAAGTAAACAAATATGCCTACATAGAATTCATAACTCTACACTCTGATTTAAGCAGAAGTAGCCCAGTGGAATGTCGTATGAGAAGTCGGCAGTTTACATTTGATTATTAGTCTGTGACAGATTGATTGACTAGGATTATATCACTAGAGTGAAACTTAATCTATCACAAACTTGCCAGGCAAAGTTTATGATAGATTATGTAATATGTAATATGATAGATAGATTTTCTATGTATAATATGTATGTATTTACAAAAAAAAAAAAGTATATATGTATGTTTATCCATTGTCTAGTACCCATAGTACAAGCTCTGCTTAGTTTGGGCTAGATGGTGTTGTGTGTATGTGGTAGAATATTATTATTATTATTATTATTATAATATTACCAATTTTCAAATTTCAGTTATATTTCTATTCTATAGCATTTAAAGTCTGCCAAACAAATGTTAGCGTTTTAGAATTCGATATCGATACCATTTAATTAAACCGCGAACGATACGCCTTTGATTAGATTTACAACGTACCTTCTTGAAAACTAAGACCGTTTTGAATCGATTCGTTGAGAAATCGATAACGATTTGCCTCAGGGTAGGCAGTAGCTGATTTATATTCACATTGCCTTCCAAGTTTCGAACATTTGTTTTTTCAAAAGAGGGTTCGAGCGACAACTGAGGGCTTACACAGCAACCTTAAGACTTTGATTACGAAGCATCGCTGATGAAACCGAGCATTTGGTGATAGCTTTAATAAGATAAACAGTATCTGAACAATCCAATGTCCGAATTGCTGTACGTTTTTTGTTTAGCGAAGTTACTTCCTTACGTATTTGTTGAAGGAACGGCCTAAATTCTCTGATACGAAAACTTGGCAATTTTCCTCTAGAGAACGATGAAAAATTCACGTCAGATGAGGCGTATATTTGTAAGCTTTTGTTTTTATTCGTCGAGATCGAAGGTTTTCCGGGAATTTCGTATGAATGTGTTTGTGTATTCACGTGTCGGATTATCCGTATGAGCTTCGTAAGTTGTTTTATCTCTTTACTGATTGCCAAAAGTACCAATCGGTGTTTTGAAGGACGATTGATTCAGATGTGTTGTGGAAATACAATAGCTTCCGTATTTCTGGCTTGTTAGTCTCGTATTTGAGCGTATGTTTGCACCCTATGGCAAGATTCAGGATTCGGCGAAGTGTGATTTTGTTGTATTGTTTATCTGATAGGGAATTTTAGTGGCAATACGGAGTTTGAAACTGTGAAGGCGACAAAAGGGTTGCTCCCTTTCACGTGGAACCTAAAACACAGCAGCTGAAATGTGGCTTACCTATATATTTATAAAGGTTATAGGCTATATAACGTAGTCATATTAAAACTCCATTTAACGTGTCGAAAATGAGGGGCATGGTTAGTTATACCATAGTCTAACAAGTATATAGCTCGCCTAATAGTAAGAAGCTGCCGTAATCTTTAGACAGTTACAACACCGAGGTCTCAAGTGATAATTATGATACTAGTTTTTCTGTTGATAGTGCAGCTTGTCTCAAAGATTCTACAATCTCCACTCATTGGCTTTGGCAACCGGCAAGCCATCACTCAGGGTAGACAAGATCCGGGTATCTGACCAAAAACGTCATAAACGCCAGTTGAAACAACAAGAAAACACAATTATTCAAACAATCCGTTCACAAATCCCAGTAGAATTGTTCGTTAGATGTAAGTAAGTAATGTAATCAGAATTAATGCATAGCGACAGAACAAGGTGACCGGACTGATTGAGTTACACGTCCGTATCGCAGCTATTGTTATTAATTACATATTTATTGGACATTACCGCTGGTTGATGGCGCAAGTTACGAGCTACTGAAAACAATAGTCTTGGTATCTTTATATGAATAAACTCGCGTTTCTACTAAACTACACATTATTAAGTACTAGTTTTTATCCACGGCTGCGCTCGCGTCAATGTAGGTAAGGTTAGACTAGTTACAGAACTTTTTTCTAGATGAAAGGTACCCTATATCGTTTTCTGTTGCCCTTACAACGTGTATGCGAAATTACATGATTATCGGTCGAGTAGTTAAGGCGTGTAAGCGTAACAAGCAAACAAACTCACATTCGCATTTATAATATTAGTTAGGATTAGGATTGTTTCTACTTACATAGCTGCCTGAATCCCCGAAGGCTTAGACAGAGGTGTATTACAGGCACATTTCAGCAGCTAAAAGCTTTTACGTGACGCTTAATGCGGTCAGCGGGTTGCAGTCTACTGGACAAAATTCCAGACTTCAATCTTGAGACCCCATACATTGCAGTTGCATTGACTGTCGCTGTCTTGCGTTTTGTATTCTTGCGAGAATAGGATTTAGGTATAGCATATGTTTTTGCAACTAAAACACATATAGGTACATTTTTTTTTACTAACTCTGAATATCCTTCAAATAATGCTCCCTTTAAGAGCCTAAGCTTTTTTTTTTTCGTGCGGGACTGCTTTTTCTCATACCTCTCCGCGGGGTGACGGAGAGGTTATGTCGGGCTCACCGGGGAAAAGAAACCCCGGTAATACCGACTAAACCTACCACGGTGTTCCTCGACATAACCATAGACGGCGAGACCACGCGAATCGCTTTCACATGCAATCGCGACCTCGTCATGGTTTCGGCCCGCCCGCGCCGTGTGAAACGGCAGACCACTACACAAAAAATAACTAACCTAACCTTACTTAACGCAGAAATACATTTACGTGGATCACAATATACATACAATTTCTAAACCGAATAACAAGAAACATGGATTCTATTTTAAGTTGAGCCCCAAACTACTGAACTACAGTTCGCATCAAAATAAACTTTGTGGTTTTAAGTGATGCCGGCAGACAAAAACAGCTTTCTGTTTGCTTTAATTATTATCTCCACATGCAATTTCTCATTCTTATTATATTAAACATGAAGTAGTCGCGCCTAAAAACAATAATGTTTAGTTGTGTAATAGAACTTAATAATGCCCGTAATTACTTCAGCAATTATTGGAACTAACTACTATTTTACGGAACGGAATAAGATTAAACATGGCATGCTAAATAAGGAAAGAAATACAAAATCGCTCCCGCTCGCTACTTCCACTGCAGCCAAACCTGGAATTGATATAAATAACATTTTGACATGGTTGCCGAGTGTGGCAGCAGTACATTATCGTAACGGCTGTAAATCGCGCCCGGACATTGCGCTTGCGCACCCCGGCTGGAAGTGCCTGTCCGCTTACATCATCGGTTATAAACTGTGGATTAAGAACCGGACCGAAAATATAATAGAGTTAATCGAGTTGAAGATATTGTTTTGTTATGTATGCCGAATAATAGATTGTACTCTAAAACTATTTAAAGAAAAATAAATGTCTTTTGGTATGTAACATACACCTTCCTATACCAGGCGTTCATTGCAAATACATGTTGGTGAGTTGTTTTAAAATCCAAAGAAGCATGCTTGCCGTTCATTAGCTAATAGTTGTATTACGAGATGACCTGCATTATATTATAACATATAGTAACAGAAGTATTCAATCCCTGGTATTATTTTTACTGACTACTTTTATTTAATACCGATATTTTCAATTCATGTTTTAAGAGAGTAAATAAGAATAACGCTACGCATACATACGTATGATATAATCCTTGCCATTGTAGCTCGCCGACGCTTGTCGGCGTGCTTCAAAGAATCTTAGCATACAACTTGATTTTGTGTAAGGTCGTAGGTCTTGTTACGGTAGATAACACATCGGTTGATATTTGTTACTTATTAATGTAAAATATAAAGTATTATGTTACGATATCTGTTGTTTTATTAAAACCTATCTGAGTTAAGTTAAGAGAGCCTATCTGGACCGGCCGACATATTGACGTCCTGTCGGTCAGCTCAGATATTGCTGGAGTGGTACTATGCAAGCAGGTCTGCGAGACCTTAAAGCCAACGACAGGCAGAAAACTATTAAAGACCGAAAAACGGTAAGTGCGGGACACGGGGTGTTTCGTACCATGGTATAAGATATAACACTATATAGTTATTCTATTTATTGTTATAGCGACAATCGAAATATATAGTATCGGAAAATTTCTACCTGATATGATTCATGAGATAGATAATAATATAATAATAATAATAATAATAATATAATAATATTCTACCACATACACACAACACCATCTAGCCCAAACTAAGCAGAGCTTGTACTATGGGTACTAGACAATGGATAAACATACTTATATACTTTTTTTTTTTGTAAATACATACATATTATACATAGAAACACCCAGACCAAGACAAACATCCATGTTCATGCACACAAATGTTTAACTTGTGCGGGATTCAAACCCGCGACCTCATTCGTGGCAGTCCGTTACACTAACCACTACGCCATCGAGGCCGACTAGAAGATGATATGATTCAGCGGGCTGCGCTGACAGACAGACGCGTAGACGTACGGGCGGTCAGCGGAGGCTTTGTAATTAATTCTAATTGTCCATAGTTTTAATGTTTGTAAATTCATAGAAGAGAAACCCTTAGTGTGGCAGTTGTCTTCTTAAAAAAGGTAAAACTCTGAAATCGATATATTCTACACAGCCTGCCTAATCGTAAGCGATTACTGCTTATCATTAGGCATGCTGTGTAGAAAAAGTAAGGTATTTTATGTTCTATAAAGGTATATACATTAAGTAATGTATCGACAATTTCGTCATAATATTACCACACAATTTTCCGCTCGTTATAATTAGGTGAAACAAAGCAGATTAAGGTAAACGACACCGTTTCCGTTTCCGGTCGGTGCTGGCGCGTTCCGTTTCACGCGTTAATTACCGAACGTTACTGACGAGCACAATAGTTTAAAAGTGTCGGATGTCGCGTCGTGTCTGAGCTTTGTTTAAATTATTGTTGTGTATTTATCAAGAGATTCATAAAGTCGTTAAAATGAATAAATTCCAATACTAGATAAAGTCGTTACATCGCAGAGCTACAGACAATAAGCAACGGATTTCCTAACGGATATGGCGATCGAAATCGTGGGTTCGAATCCCAACTATTAAAAGCTGACGTGAACCCACTCCTAGCAAAAGCATTTTAGCTTGGCTTGAGGCTTTTTGGATTTTGGGGTTTGGAGAGTTACCAAAAAAAATTGCAAGCCAAACTGCCAGTAATATTGTTTATATATTATACATTTAAAATCCACTAACAATAAAGCTGGGTTTATCCATATCACTTGGAAATGTTACGCTTTTGCCGATCATTAAATTATATCAACGGACGTCAAGAATGACAAGAATGAAAGAAACTACGTACCGCGTTATATGTGCCCATGTATTATATACGTATATATTTTCCGAGAAAAATGCAATGTCCTTCTCTAAACGAGATTTAAAGAGACTAAAGACTGAGTGACATAGTGATTATGGCTGTATAATCATATCCAAAAGCCTTATAGAAGTCTTATAGATAAAACTGATAAAAAATTATCTGTAGGACTAGAATCTTAACCTATCCAATCTAATAGATTTACGATCTAATAGGGTAGTTTCCTGTTTGATTTGTACAGTATTTTACACATAAGAGCAAGTAGCAATAATTTTTCTTCAAAACCGTATCAAAATTGGTATTAAAGTTAGGAAGTAATTAGTATTTTAAATAGTAGTATAATAATAATATAATATAATAATATTTATTTATTGACAGAAAAATAAGATACATTGTTAAACTACATCATACATATTACATCAACAGTGTTAAAGCTTACCTGCCTTAAATAATTTAAGCTTAAATTAAAATTAATTCTTAACTATGTTAATTTATAGTGTATACAAAATAAATGAAGTTCAAAAGGTTATGTTTAAGCCTGCCTGAACTAGGATAAACCTGTATTTCCGGACAACACTTGACAATTTTATATTACACTAGCGCATTATTAATATAAATATTTACAGTCTAAAGTACTTTATTGTACATCTACGATTAAAGGTGTTTAGGAAGTAATATACAACTTTAAATTTACTTTCAATATTATTTTAAGACTTCTAGCAGTTTTTCTGTGTCCGTATAATTTAATATTCCTAGGTATTCCATTAATATGATACTACATTTTTTATAACTAACAACAATATATATATAATATTTAATATTTTATTTAACTTGTTATATAAATATGGTCCTAAGAATACGTAGAATTTATTGACAAATGCGTGTCTGGTTTGAGACTTTGTATAAACTAATTCTTTTCTTATGTAATCTAAGATCGGGGTAAACGGGACTTTAGTGTGCTGTTTAAGTATAATGTGCATAATAAATAATAATTGACGAATGGTTAGTACCTTGCAAGCGGTGTAAAGCTGATGTGTGGGAAACAAGAATGGGTGACGTGTGGCTACCTTAAGAACATCTCTTTGAGCTCGCTTTAGGCTCAGGAGAATTGATTTGGCTGCTCCACCCCAAGAGGTTACCAAGAGTACTTTAATATAAGAAGAAGTCGGGTCGTAGTGTGGATATCTCGCTTTCTCCCTCGGACAGTTGCATTTAAATAGCGGATACGTCACAGTTTGTATCTTGCATCTTTTCTGTCATTTGACATTTACTTTGATATTTGACTTTGTGTGTGAGTGCCATGCGATACAGGCTTCATTCCTAGAGCGGATGTTGTCTCTTTCAAAATAACCCGCTGTCTAAGGATTTGACCTCGGTACCCAGTAACTTCGCGAATCATTCAACATGCATTGGTCACAGTTCTTGTTGTCATAATGGGCAGTTTTCATTATTTCCTTAGAAACAATTACTTTAATTAATACCTATATTCGTAGGACTAAGAATGCACGGCGCGCCCATATTTTCATTATTTGTAATCTTTCAATTAATATTTTGTCCTTGTAGTAGGATATTTATGTTTGTGATTGAATAAATCCTTACTAATATTATAAACTCGAAAGTTTTTATGGATGTTTTTATTTTTATGTATGGATCTTTGTTACTCTTTCACGCAAAAACTACTAAACCGATTGCGATGAAACTTGGTATGTAGATAGCTGGAGACTTGGATTCACACATGGGCTAGACTTTTTATCCCGATATTCCCACAGGAACGGGCCTTACGCGCGTGAAACCGCGGGGAAAATCTAGTTATTTATATTCTCTCACTCTTCACCTACAAAGGTTCGTTGAGCTTATACAATATGTAAAGTATAGCTTTAGCTCGCGACTTCACTCGCGTGGAAAGTAGTTCACTGAACACGCCAGGTTCACGGCATTTCGATTCTGCAAACAAATAATCACTAATGACGAATGCCGCTTTGTATCTATATATTCTTATACTAGACAGAAATCAAGCTATATTTTAAAATCTACTTAACCAATTTAAACTTTGAAGCAAGTAGAGTAATAGAGTTCCAAGTTTCATTAATATTTATGCTCATTTTCCACTTCATGAGTGGTCAGACAGTCAGTTAGACTGACAGACAAATATTACAAAAATTACTAATTTGGTCTCAGTATCGAAATGTTTACTACGTATGTATAAGTATTCGTAGAATTGAGTTATATTATGAAATGTTGTTAAAAATAATGTAACGTTCAACAAATTGTTGGTTGTGTGACCTAATTGTAATGTTCATGCTATTGGCTATTTTAGTATGGAAACACATGCGATTTTCACGTTACACCTTCGGTTTTATTCAATATAATTTAATTTTGTTGTTTTGATTACCTAACAAGGGAAAAATATAATTTGTGCCTTAATTTTTCTTTACCACAATATTTCCAGGTACCTAACTTTCTTTAAGTTTCCTGTAAGTAACAGCATAAGTGGGAAGACCAACAGACTGCAATGGAGAGGGTCTCGGGTTCGAACTCCACGTCGCGCACCACAGACTTCCGGAAGTTATATGACTTTTTGAAATTATGTGCGTAGTGATTGACAATTATCACCTGCTCCGTGCCTCGGAGAGCACGTTAAGCCGTCGGCCCCGGCTGCCATAAACATCTATGGCAGTCGTTATTGGGAAAGTCAGTACCCTCTAATATCTTGACACTGGTCTAGCCTTAGGGTATCGTTAGCCTTCGGGTTGCGGAGGTCAGGTGGCAGCCGCTCCGTGGAAAAACTGATATCCAGTCAAATTCGGTTAGACTAGAAAAGCCGACCCCAAGTGACTTGGGAATAATAAAGGCTAAGGGAGAAGAAGTAACAGTATAAGTGGAATTTTTCTTAGCAAAGTTACGGCTTTGTCACTGTGTAGGTAGTATTCCGTGATAAGAATTAAAATACATATTGATACCATTTTGAGGGTCTTTGTTTCACAGACTTTGCTGCTGTAATTTAAAGAGGGTTACGCGATAGCATTTTGAAAATAAACAACACCACACGAGCTTTTCATTTTTTTAATATCAGAATTAGTACGTGGTTTATACATAATTAGCATTTCTGGTAACCAATCCAACGAAGCTATATACTGGTTATATGTAGGTTCACATAGTTCGAAATAGAGCTTGTTTAAGGAGCAACTATTCGATCGCGTGTTGTCGCATGTGTAAGTTTCGTTTTTGTTTTATTCTGTAAAGCTTCACGACAGTACAAAGAATACGGGCGAGAATACCATTAAAATAAATATATTGAGTGAAATTCTCTAAAAATAAGTAAAGCCGAGGTCTTGACAAATGCAGTGTAATGTTTCACGCAGTAATGCGTGTAACCCGAGAACGTGTCGATTTAGTTGTTAAATCGAACTTGTATGGAATGCTGTTCCAAATATACGGCTACGTTTGAATATATAACTTTAGTTTGTTTATTTAGATAATAGAAACAGTATTTATTGCCAATGATGTAGGAATTAAGTTTCTTAATTAGACATAATTTTTCTTTGTCTGTACCACGCTTTTTTTTAAAGGTCAGAAGATAGATATATATTCCAATAATTTTACTGTAGCATTTGTATTATATCTGTGTTCTACCAATAAACTATTTGTTTTTATACAAACAACTTTAAGCTCTTCGCTACTGAACTAATTGTATCTTACCTATTTGCCATTAACATTTATGAGTAGTAGAGCCTCGCTGATTTCAGTATGAATGTGCCGGCTCGACCGGGTAAGGACTACCCACTCACAGAATATCGACGTGAAATAGCAGTGTCCCTACTATTGTGTTTCGTTCGGTGAGTGAGAGTGCCGGAGGCCCATGACCCTCTTTCCACCTTCCCATTCCTTCTCCTTCCCACTTCCTTTTATTCCTAAAGGGTCGGCAACGCGCAAGTGATGCCTCTGGTATTGCAGGCGTCCATAGGCTACGGTGACCACTTACCATCAGGTGGGCCGTATCCTTATTTGCCAACTAAGTCGTATAAAAAAAACCATTTATGGTGTTTATCTCTATTTATGGTGTAACCACCACATATATAATAAAATATATTCTATCACATATAGCTCAAACTAAGCAGAGCTTGTACTATGGGTACTAACTAGATAATGGATAAACATGCATATATACTTTTTTTGTATATACATTCATTCATCATTCATAGAAACACCCAGACCAAGACAAACATCCATGTTCATGCACACAAATGTTTGACTTGAGCGGGATTCGGACCCGCGACCTCAGGCGTGGCAGTCGGTCACAATAACCATTACGCCATCGACGCCGACATACAATATAACATTAATATTTCCAATCATAAATAATAATATTATGACAATGGCTGGCGACATATATTTTGGCGCGAATCATTTACTAAATGGCGTCGCATTGTCGTTCGGAATGGCGGACCGTTGACAATGCGCCTGGCCGCTATCCAACAGGACTTGAAAGCCACGAAACAAGGCCACTCGCAACACTAAAACATCCTAGGACTTCTCTATATTGCTTATTTTTATAAAATGGCAATAGTAGGTACGCTTCATCAACGACAAAAGTTAAAATATTTTTTGTATCTACCCTCGACTGGAATTTCTTAAGTATGAGATGTTATTTGAATACAAAAGAGATTCGTTTTTGTGTTTACGCAATGCCTTAAGGAATAAAAAGGTGCTTACTTAATTGATCGATGAAAGTTTTTGTAAGAACAATATTAAAAACAAAATATATTGAGCTAAGAAAGTTCGAAGTTACTTGAATCATGTTGTAAATAAAGTAAGAAATGAATGAAAGGTAATGTTCAATTTCACTTTAGATGTATCTAAGATGGTCCTAATGATAGACTTTTATTAGTTTACATTTGAATTAACAAAATTGATATAATGGAATATTCTAAATGTAAGTTAATTCAAGTTTATTAATTAATCTCACGAAGCAAAACTTCATGTATGCGGGGGAATGAGGCAGCATGTACAGAGATTTCTGCATTGCTGTGTCTCATCCTCGCGCACGCTAAGATTTTTCTCCTATTAGGACCAAGGGATTGATGTGATATATTGGAAAGAGATATAAAAAAATATGTGCGGGATAGTGACATAGGCTACTTTTAATCTCAGAAAAATGCACGATTCTCGAGGGATAGGCATGATGAGAAAAATGGTGCCAACTTCTAGTAAAGCAGAATAGTCAAAGGCATTGTGCGAACAAGAATAATACAAACTAATACGCAACAGTTTCATTTGTATATGTATAATAAATAATTGTAACTTATTATTATAAATGCGAATGGGAGTTTGTTAATTAATTTGTTTGTTTGTTACGCTTTCACGACTTAACTACTTGACGAATCATCATGAAATGGGCATGCCAAGACGCCATAGTAATTCGGGCTTACAGTGCACACCTATAAATGCTTATGATAATAATAGTAAGCAATGCCAATAATTAATTAGCATAAGAAGTGATTTATAAAAAACTTGTCATTTTAAAGTTATCAATCAATCTTCTTATATCTCACCAATACAATTTATATTAAACATGTGCTATATCGTTTTATACATCGTTTTAATTTATTTCTAAGTGCAATCAATTAGGAATTAAATAAAACAGAATACATTGCAGTTTTATAGCTTATAGGTAAAAGTCGTCGATTTAACCGCGATAAATAAACACTAACCGTCACAATGGAGTTGCAAAAGAAGCAATGATATTGACATTTACATTTTTTGGCGGCATACGAGTTAGAGATGGTGCTGCCATAATAAACACAAAACCTCGATACATCGATAATAGACATTGCTCTAAGTTAATCAAAGCAATCTTCCAAAGATAATAATTATTAATAGTATTTGTATAACATTTGTATAATAAATGAAATCAACAATTAAAACAATAATTACATAATATAGCAATAGTAAATTACCATTTCGATTAATTACCTGTCAACATATTTTGTGTAAAGGCAACATTTTCACGTTAATGTACTTGCTTGCCACTTCCATTACAAAGTTTAGTCGTTTTCGTCGTGTTTAATATTAGAAAACATTACCGACTTGTACAGAATAATAAATACAAGGAAGAACTAGGATAAATTTTTTTTTTTTTTTAGTATTGTCAATTTTTTGTGCCCCACTCGGCCTAAAACTGGCATGCCCCTTTCGCATCGGTTCACGTTGTTAGGAGTAAAGAAAAAGGCATAGAGTATTTCATCCAGAAAAAGTACTGTTACCGAGGAATTAAAATTGACATTACCTTTCCTTAACATAACAGTAATGTTAGTGAAGTCTTGGGCAAAATGTTGAATCTAATAATAATAATTTATGTTATGAGCAAAATAAGTGGAGCGGTGAGCATAAACGTCATTTAACGCAGGTGAAACTACAGGGTCCGGCTAGTACATATTTAACATATTAATACAATGTCACACACATTTGTTTTACAGAGAAAGGACAACATGCAACCACATTAGAATCTATATGAAACCAAGTTATAAACAGATATATTCAAAGACATTTTACGACAGCTAGTGACTATAATAATTATATTCACAGATATATAATTACAAATAAACAAGGTACCTAGATACATATAAAAGCGAAACAATTCAAGCTTATTAACATCTTGCTAATAAGACGACAACGGCTTATAAATAATTACTCAATATATACATATATAATTACATAACGTTAGCTACTTATGATATTGTCAACACAACAATGAGAAAATATTAAATACACTATAGCTTAAAGCTCACAGTCACGACAATACTCAGTACGAAATGTCTCGCTGACAATATCCACAAATCCGATTATGTATCGAGATTAGAATCGAGTCACTCGTATCGTTATTAAATCGATAACGAGGTGAATACGTGCCGAGTATTTCTTAGAGATTGATTTTGATTCATAGGGTTGACAGATGTTTAATTTTAGTTATAATTTTGCCACAGATTTTAAGTCGATTAGTTTTTTAGCATTCCATATCATAAGGGTTAAAAACCGTGTAAAGAAAACTGTTTTGCTAGTTTTATTGATTTGGTTGTTGCACATATTTATTTCGACCGTTGCTGCTTACAGCCTTCTTCATATGGTGGCATACACACACTTTGTACATTATTTGTTCTCGGAATTTAATTTTTATTCACCTACTTCTTCCTGTCCAATCGTTATATTCACAACGTGATATCTGTTATCTCATTATAATTTACTATGGCAAAGGGCTCTTGAGAGTTATATAGTAAATAGGACAAAAGAGTGTTTCTCGTCAATTCATATTAACGATAAGTATAACGCCAATGTCGCGGTGAAAAATTTATTGCGTGATTGTATATTACTTTAATGGCTCTGTCACTGCTAAGCTAAGAACAGGTTTCAATTACGGATATACAGTGTTAGTACTTTATTAACTGAGCTGTATACGTTGACAGATATTGGTGAAATAACAAAGTAAGTTAAATACCTGATCGAGGCCTAATTCTAGCTTCGAGAGCCCAGTTTCTGTGCTGATTTTTCAGCGTGTTTTCAATTTATTTATACGCAGATATAGGCGTTTTCTCTGCTGTTTACTAGGCATATTTTCTAACTGCGTGCAGAATTTATTTTCAGAAAAACCAATGTGAAAAATGTGAAAACCCACTCAAAACCAAAATCCAACCGAGTACCTCACGGATTCATGGACTGTACGCGCTCGAGCTTATTCCTCTGGGCAACTACTACTAACACTACAACTAACATTGTCAGATTAGCAAATAAAATTTCGTACATGGCTTTTACCATCGAAATGTTCCATTTCATTTTACCTTATCCAACATTTCCAATATCAAACATACATTCACAATTTTTATGTCAAAAAATGCCATCGCAGTGAAATGGCATTAATATCAATAATTCCTTGAAAGGGAATAAATCCTCAGGTAGAAATATTGGAGTCTTTGGAGGGCATGTCAATGCGACAATTATATGGAAATTTGAAAGAACGTAAGAGGATTACTGTCGCAGCGACATATGTCGACGGCTGAAGAGTCGCATGACACGACGATTTTAAGTCGTGCTCAGTCATTTTGCTGTATATCGACTGATAGATCTGTCCTCTAATTTCTCGTTCACTAAATTGAACGAGAATTTGATAAATAAGTTTGTGATATGTCAATACTAGAGATATTTTTCTTGAAGATTTGCATTTACTGTGTAGTTTTGTTTAAGTGAGAGAAAGTAGCCCACTTATTACGACGTATAAATTATAAAAACAAGATTAATGCAGAGTAGTAGTACAGGCCAACTAATTATCAAGATGCACAGATCGTGACGTTGAGCCTATACAAAAGTAAATACAGCGTTGAATTAAATTTTATTCCAGACCTGTAGGTATACATTATTATAACTATATTTAATTCATAGACTTGTGACGCGGACCGGTCGTTGCTGAGCGGCCGTGCTCGCGGCGCCCCTCCATTGGCTTCTCCTCCCCAGCGGGGGCCCTATATATTGGCAACGCGTCCCGGTGCCGGTCTCTAACGGGTTGGGAGCCCTCTGCGCTCACCCACAGTCCGCGTAAAGTTGTAAAAGCCATCTGAGGCTAACAACTAACACACACAAAAAACAAAAGGTTCCGGTCTCCTTTCGCTGCGCTGCCTACGGAAGTTAAGTGGTCCATTTCTACCTGGGACCACGAAACAAGCCTTCATCTTGAACCACTATAGTTGAATATAATTATAGTTCTGTTTATTCTCATACACCTTTTGTAAGTGCAAATATATGCTTATTGATCGCGTTGTTCATCTTTAATTTCTATTAAAATCCTAAGTCAACCACGCCTCTAAAGCTGGTTGACTACCATAACGTTACAGACTATATAAAAGTAGCTGTAAAAATCCTTTTTCTCTAAAAGTAATAAAAACAAGTACATTTACGTGAATGCCTAAATATAGTAGCAGTAATGTAAGATTTCGTTGGATTATATAGAGAGTAGACAGGAATTGCGAATGCTTGCTAGGAAAACATTTCGTACGAAAATGGTTAAAGTTTGCAAAGCTGATGTCCAAACTGCACTAGTTGGTGTCGAAGAAAGAATAAACGAAGATCGTTACGAACGAACTGAAACAATAATTGTAGCAGGAATTACAATTATTCTACGTTTTACTTCGTAACGATTTACTACTAGGAAAATGCAGATGCACCTGTAGCCGAACAAACTTCAATTTATATTTATCTCCGGGAGATCAAGACAATTTTTCTTCCAAAATTAGTTTTTGTACATTGGTATATGTATATTGAAACGATTAAAGTTCTATACTCACTGATATTGATGGACTACTGGGTTTATCGAGGAATTACAATTTTAGTTACTAAAAATAATATTATTAAAAATGTCACGATATAAATGGGAATAAAAACCAGAATGAAATCCTAAATAACGCATTTATGAAACCAATATGCGAAATGATAAAACCACAAAATATGGCCACTATTATATATTAAGATATATTTTAGTATGATACCTACTAATTAATAAATTATTTAATAATTAAGTAAGCCGTGAGAATTAATTGCCGTAAGAATGGAAAATAGTGTTGATGAAGTACCAACCTATGATCGCTTGTAATACCACTATGGGCGTCACCAACCCTAAGGCACAGTAATTAAAGATGGGATGAAAGGATGGGAATGGAAGCAATAGGTAAGTGAGTCCGAAACTTCTATTTACCAGACTAAACGCAGTAACTGTGTTACTACTACGCCAATGGCCTGTAGCACAATTAACATAACGCAATCGGGAATATTACAGAAAATATATCAATAAAGTAATAGACAGCTAGGCATTCAACAGATAGCTTTCTCTCAATAGATCTGATATACAGCCGTCGATAATCTCGAAGCATGGAGGCAGTGTAATTTAGTGAATAATTTACATATTATCCGGCGTTCACTTCGAGATAAAATCAGCCGGACATAAATAGCTATAATCATCATCGTTACAATGTACCGAGCCCATTCACTTCACAATATTGCGTTAGTATTGATAAACATTATAGTTTCTCTCTTGTTACTGATGCTATCATGTTCCAAGCTCATGCATTGTTTGGATCTAAGAATGACTATTTATTTTCAGGTGTTGGCATATGCGATCATATGATCGCCTACGTGCTTGTGGTTTAATTAAAGATAGATGTTTGTAAGCCTTTTAAAGATTGACCAAGGGAGCAGTAAAGTGAATATAAATAAGACTGTCGAAAAGAAAGACAATTCTAGAGACAGTATAATATATAATATCTTCCTAAACCAATAAGAGTGCATGTCGAACGTAATGATAGGGATATGTAAAGATCGTATTAGGTGGAGATCTAGTAACAGACACCTTTATGAATGTCAACATTTGTTTTATATAACATACAAAAACAAAAATTAGCTTCAAATAAGAAACATTTCCAGTAAATAAAATACCTATTATAATAAAATTTTATCAAAAATTTCATCAAACTTTGTTCAATTACGTCAATACGGTGGCGTGGTCGAGTGCCGAAAATGTAGGTTTGCAAAATAATCCTCTTTTGAACATTGTCGTTCAGTCGGTCAGCTTATCGCGATCTGACTCGCCCCAGGACTCGTGACCTGATGCCTCTCAGCTGATAACAGATGGAGATCACAAAGAGTAACTGGTAGCAGAAATTACAGTTATGGTCATAGGTACGTACCTATTTTATTATTGTGGTCAACATCAAATTTATCTAACTTTAAATAAATAATTATGTTTAGACGTATAAAGTTAGCATTAAGGCTAAATAATAAGGTTTTTTGAAGTGGAGTCGGATTAGTTCTCTTAGCAATTTTTGTTTAAATCATGGAAAGTGGTCCAAGTAGAACAATTCAATAGCGTGTTTACCTGATTGCCGCTTAGTTCAGTTCCCTAATTTAGGCAAATTTCAGAAGTACCCAGGTAAAAGTACAATTAACCTACATAGAAACATATATAGAGATATTTACTAAAAACATGAGCAGCGATAGCTCAGTGGGGAGACCAACAGACTGCAATGCAGAGGGTCTCGGGTTCGAACTCACGTCGCGCACCTCTGACTTTCGGAAGTTATATGACTTTTAGAAATTATGTGCGTATTGATTGACAATTATCGCCTGCTCCGTGCCTCGGAGAGCACGTTAAGCCGTCGGTCCCGGCTGCCATGAACATCTATGGCAGTCGTTATTGGGAGAGTGTCGACACAAAAGATCCCACTGGGTCGAAGTGTCGCCGGTCTGCACTGACTGGCCCCCACATAAGATACATACTAAAAACATTATCCAAAAAACTCGTTCTCGTGTTTTTTGCATCTTACAAATATTATACATTGAAATTAAACTACTATATACGGATTTTATCGCGTTGTTTATTTGACAACGCGATAAAATCCGTATATAGTAGTTTAATTTCAATGAATAATATTCGCGTAAACAGAAGACAATATTAAATATTATACATTTTACGTTTCTAAGGATGTTTGGAAGTTTGTTACTCTTTTACGCATAAATCATTAAATGGATTTATATAATACTTGGACTTAAGAATAAACAATGGCCGGCATTAACACATGGAGTACCATTCAGTATTTCGTACCCGTGGAAATCATGCGGATGAAGATTTATTAATAACTATTAATATTAAAAATACTTCATACGTTATTTTCTGAACAAAAAATAAAAAACTACCTTGTTTTCCACCTCTAACTATAGACAACCAACAGCTACAGCACTCAAACCAAGAAGTTGATGGCAAACTTTACAGGTAAACAAAGCATTGTCACATCTGTGATGTAACTCTTTGCCCAACAGTCTGAGCCCACTGGTCGTCGCGGGCTATCTTCTCCAACTATCAGCTACCGCCATCCCGCTTCTCACTACACTTTCTTTATTTAAATACTAAACGGTAATGGATAAATATAAGTTGGCATTTTGGTAAAAGCTTTCCCAAAATTACAACTTATATTATTATGGTTTGTTTTAGTAGTTTAGGTTAATTGAACATGATGAAAACTACGAGTATATTCAACAACAAGAATTATTTTTTTGCCTGCGACTTCGCTCGCGTATAAATAGGTAAGGTTATGTAAAAACAGTACTTTAAAAAAAATATAGCCATATAGGTTATATTTTTGAAGTGAAAACTTCTTTAGTACTTTTTGAGTGAACAAAAATCTTGGAACTCGCATCATCGTCACCGAACGCATTCAAAATTCAAAAATAATAATCTAATAGCTCGACGATACAATTCACAAGTTACTTAGTTTTCACTTCTATCGGCAGTCCCCAAAGACTGCCCATTTTTTTTATTTACTGTGTATATCTAAATACTCTGTGATAATATTGCTTTCTAATGGTGAAATAATGAATAATTAAATCGGTTAAGTAGTTTATTGAGTTACATCGTTGCAAACAAACAAAATATCAAGTCTTTCCTCTTTATAATATAAGTATGGATAGTATAGATTAAATAGTAACATATCATGTTTATAAACTCGCTACTGAGGTCCCACTGCGGGGTACTGAAACTTGAAAATCTATGACTAAGTTCATAGTTAGTTCAGTAGCCAACTGCGGGTTGGCAGACTGCAAACTGCTTAACATATGTTTTAGTCTAAGATTATGTTTGTTTAGCTTACCAGAGATAGGTATTTTACACAAATATATTAGGGCTTCTATCATATTTCAATTCATTAAACATTATGGAATACGCTTAGACATGTACGTAGCCCTAAACATTTTTCTTCGCCGTCAAGTAAACGATCATAATTCATTATTTATCATACTTAATCGATTTGTATAATAATATAACCTTTCTAAGAATCTGGAATGCTGTTTGAATTCTAGACTAAATCATAAAGACCGTTAGATGTAATGACTATAAATTCTACATCGGTTAATTGCAATAAAATGCAGACCATTTTATTGACAGCCGTAAAATTACTGCATTTTATTTATTTCCAATAAGAATTGATCAATGCAGACATTGAAATAACCATATAATCAAATCCTTTTTATTTACAGATCTTATTTGTATCGGTTTGGTTTGCATGGTTTATAGAAAAATCCGCAGTGCCATCTAGTATAAGTTTGTTGAGCTGAATTTGTGCAATTAAAATCGGCAGATCCTATATATCGTGAAAAAACAAAAAGGCATAACATTGCTGTAGATTAGGCATTTTTCGGAGTTAAGAATCTGATCGAATACGAATTTCGAATAACGTCACAGAGTTCAAAATATCGACTGGTAAATAAGCTTGTTCAATCATATTTGTGAATGCAACACTGGCAAAATGTGTGATGCATCTTTGCGTATCTCGTCGGAAAAGCGCAAAGATAGCGTACCGTTGTACCGCGTTTATAATATTAATTAATCTTAGCTAGTATAATATATTCGTATCGCTAAAATCGAATTTAAAACAGGTTTGCGTCGCTTATTTATTTAATCGATTGATCAGTGTTCAACAATTGTATTAATTATCAATGTAAATGTAATCTTGACGATGAAACGTCGATGAGTATCGATAAAGGCGAGTGATAATGGACAATTTAATTGTCAACCGGCCCATTGGGGTCCTTAGAGCTGTAATAATGTGTTTTCTTAACGGCTTAGATTGATCGTTGAGATTGAGTCACCGGTATGTATGTATATCACTTCAGTTACATTGTTATAGGTTGCTAATAAGGTTTGTGAAATATGTCATTAATGATCTTGAGTGGGCAACAAGCTTAATATATATTGTGAATAAAGGATACAGAGCCCTGAACAAATTTAGAATCATATAAATTTAAGTACCTTATTGTTTGAGGTCATTACACTTTGAAGAATGTATTTGATTTCGATTTAGCTGAATGAATTGTTTTTGGATTAACCGTAAGCGGATGCATTGCCTTTAGGTGTTTAATACTATGGGGGTATTACTCGCTCATAGACGACCCAAGAAAGAAAGGACAAGACCAAGCACAACTTAAGGAGTAAGAAATGGAACTGAAAATCCTACTTAGCATATGAGTCGATCCAGAATTATTTAGTGATGATCCTTCTTTAATGTGAATGTTCAGTCCAGTCCCAGTTGCTTTAAATGGAGATGCTGCTATGCCATATAGCTCTCTCTGTATCTAATCACCAACGCCACCGCTGCACACACTTGATCGTTGCATTTTACTTTAGTTATTGACTAACCATCATCGTTCCACTTTTGCTGTTTATCAACGCTACCATAACTTTACTTTATGTGAAACCATGTATTTTTATTACAAGTCATCTCGTTGAGTTTCCCTGTCAGTTTGTAAATGCAAATCATATGCTAACTGCGATTTTTGACAGACACACGTCCGTGGTATGTCAGGTGAATGAGGTGGTATTTGCGAGATCATGATTTTATATTAGAGTTTGTTTTTTTGATTAGCATTGCTCTGTGATGTTTTGTAATTGTTTATTTTCTTAAGTACCGCATTTTTGTTAATTTGACGTGATTTTTCGCAGCTGTGGTACATTTTGTTGACTTCGTTGGGGCAATGGCGTAAAATGTTATTAGATTTTCTCATTCAGTAGCGCTGTGGAGTTTAAAACTGTGCTTAGTCGATAAAAGGCTTGCTTTATTTTCTGATGGGGCCTTGATATAACTATGGAAATATATACTGACTACAGCCTGACAGAAAAATCGTAACAACTTTTTAATTATTTCTAAACGTTGATGTCATATGAATTTCTGTTACCAGCCATTTGATTAAGAACTTTCGATAACTAACCGAATTCGACACGTTTGAATATTGTTCTCGTATCTTTTTAGAATGTCGTTCAGAATATCGGTTGAAATTAGAATTTCAAAAGCGATACTCTGCGTAGGAATCGGCTTTGTTACTCTCGATATATTGCAGAAAATAAATATTTTAAAAACTAAACTAAGTAACCAGATTCTTAATTTAAAAAAAATCTCTCAGTACCAGGAAACAACAATTGAAATAATAGACACAAAATACTAATGAATTATGAAAATATTCCTGGGTAGAGTCGAAATCGAATGCACTCAACGCAATCATAATTACGTGATAATTTAGAAATGATAAATATGAAACGATGATTGAGTCCTTTATTAGATCATTTTTTTTCTTAGAAAAGCTGTCTTGACAGTATATATTATAATTATAAAACAAGGACAGTAAAATGATCCTATATATAAAACGGTATCTATAATTGGTATATAATAGGGCTATTTGATTTAAATCTAGAGCATAATTAATATCAATAGTTCCGAGGTATTTTGTTGCGAGATTTTCCTGTTATAAAATTATCCTCATTTATTATAAAATCATATTCGTTCCTATTTAACAAAATCACTATCTTAATACAATAACAATCATCACGTAAACTAAAATGGGTTCCATTCCACTTTAAAAGCACATTCACGGTGACAATACACATTATAATTCCCAATACACAAAGAAGATTATCTGTAGGGCATAATATTGAAGGTATTGGGCTGACAAAGGAATGTCAAAACTATTGGATGACAATGGAAATGTCGCGGCGTCAGGGGACAATCGTCGAAATTGTTCCATGTCAAAACATTTGACACGTTCGACCTTACCTGAGTTGAGAGAGAGATAAAGCGATTGTAGATTTATATTAGCTAGCGACCTCAACATTGTTTTCGAGGTAGTTCTATTGAAAGAAATGTGTTTGCAAAGACATTTGGCGATGTGCTATGCATACCTATTATCTGTGTTATTAATATTAATTTAGAAATAAGAAAGATTTTTCCAAGATTTATGTAATTAAATTGTTGTTATGTGCTCATTTAATAAAAAAAAATACATATGTTTACCCCCGGGACGGGGTAAGGGATTGTTGTGAGTTGGGATGTTATAGGGATTTTCTGGCAAATCAAAATTGTATGTGTCATTATGTTGGACCTATAGACGTAGCTGGCTCAATGTAGATGCAATACACAGATGTAGTGGTATGCCTACAGGAATGTACAGGTCAATATGTGCATGCATGTGTATTATATTTACCATTTGTGCAGTGACCTGCAACTCTTAACCTAGTACCAAAGTACTTACATTCTATAAAAGGTTGTAGCTAAAAATAATGAGGTTTCGATTTTAATTTTCTTCATAGTAAAGGCATCGCTTTACTAGCAGACGGACCAAGGAGAGACGACATGACATGTCTATTAATTCAAGAGCATACACATAGGTTCTGTGATATAGACTACGAGATACAGTAATATCAAACAGGCCGTATGCTTGTTTATCACAGTAATATTATATCCTACTCACTAATCTAAAGATGTTTGTTATAACGCGTAAACCATTGAACAGACTTGGATCAAATATAGTACACAGATAGCTCATGTCCTGTTTTATCCCACTTCTGTCCTGTGAGACCCATGCGGGCGAAGCCATGGGCAGAAGCTAGTAATTTATACATATAAAACTCTTCCGTTACTGAGTGACTGACAGACAACGCACAGCCGAAACTACTGAACGCAACAAGCTGAAATTTGGCATGTATGTTCCTTGGAGAGTGCAGGGGAGCACTAAGACAGGATTTTTGGACATTCCACCCTGAAGGGGGTGAAAGGGGTAAAACCCGATATTCACACGGGAACGGGACTTACGCGGGTGAAACCGCGGGAAAACCACTAGTAAATAATATAATTGTTACATTCGATAAATCTCCATAATCTTCCAAAGTTATGAACCGAGATCTCGTTATCGCCTGTCGAAGTGTGTTAATTTTTTTGTGAGCACAGATTATCAGAGGTCTGGTCATGTTTGACTTGTGACTCGTGTGTTACTTTGCCCTTTCTGACGGCATCCGGATTAAAAAGTTTTTGCGTTAAAATCGTGACTGATAACGTTCTCGGTAAGTTTTTGTAATGTATGTTTAGGCAAAGGAAATACTAATGCATGTTTGTAGATTGTAGATATTTTTGCATCGACGATTTGGCTTTTGACAAATATATGTATGTTAAAACACCGCACGAAAATAAAACAAGCAATAAGGTATTAAGTATTACAGACGACTGAACTCGGTTTTGAACTTATTTGACATCCGAGTTAAGCAATGTTGTAGATGGGTGATCATTAATACTCTACTTTAAAGCTTATGTATCCATTACAGTGTTTGTTAATGTGGAAAAGCAAAATATATTTCTGCTAACTTTTTAGTCGATCGTTGAAGTTATTCAACGAGTGAAATAGAAAATATTAATAATATAAAACATCACTACTGTGAAGTTCATGGATTTACAAATTTGTTTGAATAATTCCTGGCTATAATGAAAATAAAATCAATCAAAATTATTTACTCATTTATTTTGTTGTTTCAGATCTGCACGTTCCTTTGTGTCCATTATTTCAATATTTGTAAATGCCCACAGATACAAGGAATGCACTTAATGTGTGGCTAACGTATAAAAAGACTTACATAAATAGTCATACTTACATCCTTGAGCAGCGATAGCTCAGTGGGGAGACCAACAGACTGCAATGCAGAGGGTTCGAACCCACGTCGCGCACCTCTGACTTTCGGAAGCTATATGACTTTTCGAAATTATGTGAGTATTGATTGACAATGATCGCCTGCTCCGTGCCTCGGAGAGCACGTTAAGCTGTCGGTCCCGGCTGCAATGAACATCTATGGCAGTCGTTATTGGGAGAGTGTCGACACAAAAGATCCCACTGGGTTGAAGTGTTGCCGGTCTGTACTGACTGGCCCCCACATAAGATACATACATACATACATCCTTGAAAGAGTAGGCAAAGGTATACTATACTTACTTTCCGCCAACTATGGTTTTTGGAACCTCTGTGATTAGATTGAAATAAGAATTCATATGCCAGGTATGCTTTTGTTAAGCAGATATTCTTCTTCTTATTATTTCTATACTCCGGTGGATTGGTCGTGGTAATGAATTGTCTGAAAGGTTGATTACGGCTATTGCGAGACTTCTCTACTCTCTCTATTTGTAGCACTCCGTGTTCATTCGACAAGGCAACACTTCGTAAACGTTTTAATGAGGTCTGTCCATCTTGTGGGTGATCGGCCGCGAGAACGTTGACTTTCAATTCTTCTTTGCACCATTAATCTTTCGAATGAGCTTTCGTTGCTCGGATGATATTATATTAAAACATTTTAAGACTTAGACTTTTCGCTAGACCAATACAAAATATACAACCAATTGTCAAAGTTTCCTACAATGACTAAGGGTTTAGTGTTCAAGTGGTATCCGGCCATATTTGTCAGATAGTGTGTGCCGTCCAATACATCGTCTAGACGCGGAACTATGCGATAATAGGTATGTGCTGTAATACATCAAGTTAACGGCACTGCATTCGTGTAAGGCGGCTGCCAGCCATGTTCAATGGTCTACCAATAAGGTGGTATTGACCGTTGTGATAGACGGACAGGCTAAATATGTCTTTGAAATGATTTGTGTACTAAGAGTAAGGCTTGTAATACACGTATTTTTTTATATAATGTCCTAGAATTTGAATTTCGGTCCCGGCGTCGAATCTTAACGCAGATTTACCTCCTGCGTGTAAGATATTAAAGACCACAAGTGTACTCTCCATTCCTTCATTTTCGTTGTCCTATTGGGTGGCAATCCGATGTTCTGGCTCATCGACAGGTTAGCCACAGATATATGTATGTTTGATTTTTTATTTTGTTGTGTTTACTGAAGTTTGATAGTTGCAAACAAACGGTTAAGTTTATGAGAAGATGGCAAGATATCCACGGCTGTTTTAAATCTCCGAACAATTATATTATCTACTTCAACAACTATTATTTAACCATTCGATTCGTTAAAATAACAACGGTTCTGACATTTTTGCTAACGGTCTGATGTGCGTTATACTCAGCATCAGACAATGTTTTGCCGTAAGAGAAGACCTAACAACTTATATTTTCCTTTTTAAAACAAAATACTTAAGTAATGAGACCTATAAGCCCGCGACAGTACATAATGGGAGCTTTCCCGGTAAGAAAATCTCAGATTCAATTGTCAGGTTCCTCTGTCGTAGGCACAAATTTCGCAACTTGTGATGTTCTTACATTAACTTTTACTCCTTTCTTTTTTATAATAGTTTTCCTTTTTTAAAAGACAATTACCGCACTATTTAAAATCCCTGTGTTTCGGAGGACTTTACAAACGTTCAAACAACGGAACCAGAAAACACCCAGATTCGGAACAACTATTTGTGGATCATACAAATTTTGTCCCGTGCGGGGACCGAACCCACAATACTCGGCCTAGCAATGGTTAGGCGACCACTTGTTTTGATTGTTGATTGTTGTTATACTGGGCAGTATATGCAGAAATTCTCTGTGTTTCCCACAATCGCTAAATAATATCTTAACATTACAGCTGGAGTCATCATTAAATCATTTACGACTCTCTATAGATATTAACGCTTTCCTTCATAAAATAAATACTTAGGTAGAACATAGCTTAAAAGGACATATCTACCTATCTAAACTTTTATCTTTATTACATTGCAAAGTGTATTAAAAGTAGCTCCAGTCAATATTTATATGATATTAGAACTTCGTCATCAAGAAAACTTCCATCATTAGCCACATAACTGAAAAATATTGCCGCCACAGATAAAAATATCTAATAACAATAAATTTTCAACAAAAAAGGGGAAAATAGGGAAAAATGCAGTAGCTACGATGTGTTATGACGCGCATGTATGTATGTGACAGTGATTCGTACATTCTCGTGGGTGATTCGTATGAAAATGCAGTAGCTACGATGTGTTATGACGCGCATGTATGTATGTGACAGTGATTCGTACATTCTCGTGGGTGATTCGTATGAAAATGCGTCGGTAAGCGGCTTCATTGAACATTTTCCCCGCAATAAGTAGGGTTACCAAAATTTCCCGAGCATAATTAGACTTATGCTCGGATGCTGATCTGATTTAAATGTTTTATACCTTAGTCTCGTTTTGAAGTTATTAATTACTTTTTAAGTAAGGACTAATACAAAAGATTCTCAATTTGTCAATATTACACACACAAATCAGCCGACAATTTATTGATTAGGTTTTCACCACCAGTCTTTTATCACAATCCCAAGCAAATGTAATAAAAATTGGATGGCTTTTCTAAATAAGCACAATTTTGACAATAAAATACGAGGTACCATAGAAGAGGACCATCTTTATCGATCTATAATTTATTGTCGATCGTATTGACCGTACCGTGTTGTACTGCCTCAAAGTATCAGGTTCATTGTCCGGTATTTCGCATTGCGCTTATGGTTGTCCTACAAAAGGGGGAGTATATCATCTCTTGTACGGTTATATCTTCCTAGTACTTTCTTGTGGAATTATGTGCGGTGGTACCAGTAACGTCATAACACATGAATTCCGTGACGATTTACAGTTGAGATATGTGTCGTAAAACTGTGGTTTTGAGGTGTTCAGGAAATACTCTATGTACGAGTTCGTGGTTTAAATGAAAATGCCGTACAATAAAAGACTTCAATTCAAATTTATATTCAAGCTTTGGTATATTTTGACACCAAATTTTTTTTATAGGAATTGTAAGTTATGCTCTTAGCTGCTCTCACTTTATATGTATTTAAAACTATAAGATATCAAACAACGAGTAGGTAAATTAAGAAAAAAAGTATAAAAGTAAAAGTCCAGAGTTTCAGCCTACTTGCCTGGCAAATAGGCGCCTGACATGTATAAACATTTAAGTTATATTTTTAGATGCCACGGAGCAGAAAACGAGTTTATATCTCCATTTCTGAAGTTCATAAAGGTATTACGCATTTCTAAAATAAAGCTTATGAGGAGCAGCTTCAGCCTAATGGATAGCAAAGCTATTGGACTTGTAATCGAGAGGTCGTGGGTTTAAATCCCACTAATTGCACTATCGATGTGAACTTACTTTTAACATAAGCAGCAAGCCTTAGCTGGAGGCCTTCCAAGACTACTAGTAATTTGTAATTCAAATTGCTAGAAATCTTTAAAAATTCTTGATCCGGAAATCATACACCTGTAATCAGGAGCATGCATTAAGCTTATGCCACGAGACCAACAAGGCTAAAGATTATACCAGTTGGAAAGCAGCTAAGAGTACATCAGCATGTGTAAGAGATTTCAAGCCCTGCTACATGTTCTGAATAATCTATATAAGGCAGACTATATATTTAAAACCTTAGCACGTAATTGGCAATTATTATTCTTGTTTAATTACTCGATTGAACTATTAATAAGAAGTGCGTGCTACATCAATACCTGAGCAACACTTCGACTTGTTCCGTTAAGGTAGGATGGTGCGAAAGATAGACGGTAATTAAGATTCAGCGGCGCATGCGTGGTGTCGCCTCGCCTGTTACGGGGAACTGGATGCGCAGGAGACAGTCTACAGGTAGGGCTGTCCGCGCCAATAAACATAACATTTTATATTTAGAACGAGGTTAGATTTTAATATTTGTATTTAGGAAATTCAAAGTTAAGATACGTTCCGCCTAAATTTAAAGATTGCGAAGTAATTCATTTTATATTTTGTTATTTTAAGATACAATGTCATTTATTTTATTAAGTTAAGTAGGTAAATAATAAATTATAAGATGAGATCACCCAAAATTCTTGGAACGCCAGGGATATAAGCGTCCTTTATTGAATTTGAGTGGCAAGTATTTGGGCTCTCTTGGTGATAAGCAGGTACCGTCTATTAACGTTCGCATAAAAATATATGAATAATACAAGGCTGATCTTTTGTAAAACACATCTCTGTTCTATTTGATTGATGGGGAAGCCTTTAAGGATTCTAAAAACCGTACATTTCGTATTATTTTAGAATGCTTATTGGATTTTGTAGCAATTTTATTTAGGTATTGCGAAGCGAAGTTAACATTAAGATTGATTGATAATTATCGCCTGCTCCGTGCCTCGGAGAGCACGTTAAGCCGTTGGTCCCGGCTGCCATGAACATCTATAGTAGTCGTTATTGGGAGAGTGTCGACACAAAAGATTCTACTGGGTCGAAGTGTCGCCGGTCTGCACTGACTGGCCCCCACATAAGATACATAACATTAAAATACTATATTTATATTGTGAAGCGGTTCCATTTATTTGTATATTACTACCTAATTTTTCTGCACTGATTTTAAAAGGTATCTTAATCTCTATACCCTAGTGGCTGTAATGTTATAAAGTTAAGCCAATCCTAACTAAAATTATAAATGCCGATGTGAGTTTGTTTGTGACGCTTTGACGCCTCACTCGTCCGATCATCATGAAAATCCGCATACACATTGTCAGGGGTACAGTAAGGACAAAGGTACCTTTCATTCAGACATTAATTTATTGGTAAATTTTTTATTAACATAAGCGAAGACGCGTTCAAAATCTAGTAATGATATAAAGATTTGCGTGATCGATACGACTGTCATTAATATATTATGTACAGTTAGTAGTTCGAGGTATGAAGCTTATTCGCTATGCAAACAAGTTCGTGAGCCGCTATGTCGCGAAATGGATGCACTATGTCATTGTCACCACACGCATGCGCATACACGTACGATAACAAAAAGGGCTTTGGATATATATGTCCGTAATTAATTTATGTCTGAGAATTGCAAAACGTAAAGTGACTCTCAGCTTGGTGGGCATGTGCACTAATATCCTAAAGGTTCCAATGGTTCAGATTGTTGAGAAGCGGCAGATTGTGACACATATGACCACGTGGTTATGACGATCTTTAATAGTAGATACTTTTCTAAGAAGTATACTACTTAGAGACTTGTATCTGCAGATTAATTACCAAAGAAATATTCTTCAAAATGTTATGTTAGTGCAAAAGCAACCTTCGGTACTGTGTAATGAAAAAGTCTCGTTGTACTATTCAATCTGGTATCTAGAACTGGTTAGTCGTCAATAAGCTAATCTACTTGTCTCTCTAACTCCTGTAACACAATTTTAACTAGTGCAGGTATCAGAAGATTCTAAACGTTTGTAATTTTTATGACAATTTATAAATGTTTGTAGTATGTTTACTATTACGTATACCTAAATGCGAAAGTGTGTTTGTTGATCTGTCATTCTATGATACAGCAAAGAAGAAACTAATTGCCGTGTTGTACTTAGTTAAAGCGTATGAGTAAGACAAGTAAGAAAAAAAGACAAAAAACGATTCAATTTATATAAAAACTCGATGTGCCCGCGGTTTCACCCGCGTTTATGATAACTGCGCCGCTCCCGTGGGTCGTAGCGTGATGTTATATAGCCTATAGCCTTCTTCGATAAATGAACTATACAACACTAAAATATTTTTTTAAATTGGGGCCAGTAGTTCCTGAGATTAGCGCGTTTAACCAAACAAACTCTTCAGCTTTATAATATTAGTATAGATGTACGTATAATATTGGTTTTATTTTTACCATTTTAATACGCAGCCTTAAAATTGTTATCGAAGCGAAATCGCTTATATGATATCTCCTCCCACCTGCTTACATCTTGATGAAAAGCAACCGAAACGTCGAGAAAAATCGGCATATGAAATTTAATAATGTTAATTGATGATTGTGTGATGATGAGTTTAAATCATCTAAAATTGTATATCAAGTAAACCGTGATTAAACCAGTATAAAGTAGTTTAATTTCAATCTATAACATTCGCGTAAACGTAGGACATTATTATAAATATATTTCAGTCGTATATATTTCAGTAGTCAGACTAGATTAGGTAGGTGATATATAACGGCCCTGAGAAAGTTGCTGTTAATGACAACCGACATTAAAGATTTACTATACGCGATAGCTCAGTGGGGAGACCAACAGACTGCAATGCAGAGGGTCTCTGGTTCCAACCCACGTCGCGCACCTCTGACTTTCGGAAGTTATATGACTTTTCGAAATTATGTGCGTATTGATTGACAATTATCGCCTGCTCGGTGCCTCGGAGAGCACGTTAAGCCGTCGGTCCCGGCTGCCATGAACATCTATGGCAGTCGTTATTGGGAGAATGTCGACACAAAAGATCCCACTGGGTCGAAGTGTCGCTGGTCTGCACTGACTGGCCCCCACATAAGATACATACATACATACGTTACAATACTGACTTGTGTATATATAATATATAGGTAAAAGAGGTTTCAACCATGAACATGGTACTCACGTTCACGGATAAGTTAATAAAAAGATTGCCGACGTCACAACAGTATTCTAACACAGATCGCAAACTTAAAATAATTCTCGCTTTCCTATTGCTAAGTGACATCCCTGGCTGGACATTGGATGCTGGTTTCTCGAGAATAACCCGTATCGTGTTAAGACTAGAACGTCACCATACGACACCTCGTTCCTACCATCACATTATATACATATAATGGTATAATGTCCATGCATCTCTGTGTGTCTGTTCGTATGACTCATGGGTTTTAGTAAGAAACTCGTGATGGGAAGTGGAAGTGCTTGGCTATAATCGATAAAGTTATATTAAAGTATAGAAGGTGTACATTACACGTTTTACTGGCAGGAGATGATAAGTATAAATGTTTACTTAATGGTACCGCGAAGGCGTCTGGTGGCGTGGGACTCGCTTTTCGAGAATAGTTTGATATTCTAGATAAATCTGAGCAGGTATGCTAGGTCAGAGCCACAAGTGCGGTTAATGATCTTTGGAGTTATTTTAAAACATTTCTGTTTTTGGTCTTGCTAGCGATTTGGGATGTTAATTGCAAGTTCTTGTAGACCCCTTTAGCGACGCTAAATGTTTGTATTAGGATTAAATACAAAGAAAAAGATCCATAGTTAAGGTAATGAAGTTGTAACTGATGTTAGTATTAGCTAAACGGCAACTGTCACTTAAAAATAATAATGGGGATGCGAATAGTCTAAACTTAAAATGGGAATTTTCAACTAATTTGCAACTTTAACACGTTGTATTTCATTATCATTTATTCATAAGAGATATTTAATGAGCGCTGGAATGAAAAAGTAAGTTGTACTAATAGATTATTTATGTTTTACGTATGTATCTCATAAGCAAAATTTTTTTAAATTTGTGTCCCGATCACAACACTCGCCATTATTGTATTTAACGTTACTTCCAAAACATTTTTATTTTGTTTTTGTACTGACTACAGTAATAATACGAATAAACGTAGCGAGTAATAAATGCACGATATAGTATATGAATTCTGTGATTTTCATGATCCAGACAGCTCAATAACATATTTACAAAGTAAGTAAACTGCAGATTGTCGTCACTTGAATGTCTCTGTGCCAGACGAATGTAATCTTACATTATGTAAGGATTAGAATATACCAAGAAGATTCGTCATATATATACTTATTGTACAGATTTAAAGACAAATTATATACCCTACTAGATTTTTCGCTTAGCACGCGTAAATGTAGGTTCAGTAAGTTTAGTAACAGTTCTTTTGCCCGGATAAACGGTACCCTATATCCTATTCTCTACCTCTGGCAAAATATATGCGAAATTTCATGACAATCGGTCGAGTTAGGGCGTGAAAACGTAACACACAAACTCACATTCTCATTTATAATATTAGTTACGATACATAATATTGTAAGGAACGCAAAACATTGTGAAGCATTGTCCTGACAAGTCCTGCTAGAAACTAGGTAGCTTTTTACAGACACCAAGATGCTTTATCTAGATCAATTAGTTGACAATTGACAAGCGACGTCGGATGACACCCGGAGTGCAGTAACTCCGTAATATTTTTTATAACTTAATTCATATACAACAAGTAAGCGAAATGAGTTTAAATATAGCTAAAATGAATTATTTAGTGGGAGTGTAATGAGGGTAGCTGTAAAAAATAATGATGTCGGCCATCGATACCAGTCTCGTTATCATAATTGTACTGTTTTTACTGCACACCCCTTTTATAGTTAGAAGGAATATGGTATAAGTAGAGAATTTATGTAAATATGAGTCGTTCGAGTAGAGGTGTCTCGACACATGTGACATTTATATATCGTAAAATGACGGTATTTTAAATAGCTAGTTTATAAGGTGCTGTTAATAATGTCCAAGGTCTTGGTTTAGTTGTTATTTTTTAACCATACGTATGTCAATTCTATCGTCCTTTTTTATCCTGGTCTTATCCTATGCAAATTTATTCGTAGCATAAGGTATTAACAAATTATATTTATATTTTGTAATTTTTGACGTATTTAAGGTTTTATGGAGAATGAAAAAGAGATTTAGAGATTTAGATAGAGATTTTAACATTTGTAAATTGGAGTTTTTTTTTGGAAAGGAGTGTATAGGTGTTCCTGGCCTAGAACTGACAAAGTGCAGAAATATATATTTTTCGGAATCTTAGTTATTCAAATTTCCATTATATTTTTAATTGAGAATCGTATTTAGAAGATAAACAGTAGTTTTTATATTTAATTACTAATTTCAGGTTCAATTACTAGCTCATAATCGTGATCATTGCAGTTTTTTTATTTACATGTTCATTATTAAACCAACGTAAAACAATTTAAAATCCAAAAACATGTTCTATTTCTTTTCTTTTGTATCGTATAATAATTTTTAGAGACTTTGAGTGCGGTGTGCTCAATTAAAAAAAACTGATTGTGTTAAATAAATTCAATGACTCTCTTTATTCTTCGCAGGTTCTTTACATGCGATTGAAATCATAATACGACTAGTTAAGGCATTCTGAAGACAAGTCTATACAGACAGATAGACAGACAACCATTTTAGAAATAATTTAATAGTATGCAAAAAAACTATGAGCTTGACAAACTATTCCGGCTGTGCAATTTTATAAATACGCTTTTCTGTATTACGACTGTATATTTTCTAAGATTTTTTTCAAATAAGGTGATTTTACTTACTATGTATTTTGAATGATTTTATACGCTTTTCTGTATTATGATTACGACTATATTGTTAGACTATATTGTGAGTTGTTGTGACTATATTGTGAGATAAAGTCATAGCTAGCTATGACTTTATCTCATAAGGTGTTTTTAGATATTATGACAATGCAAATTGATGCATTACGGCATAGTAAGCAGCAAAATGCAAAATTCCGTTTTTATTTATATGTTACAGACTGATTCTTCGGTTTCATTCATATGTATTTATGTTAAAATGTAAGAAAGATATGGAATGAATTTATTAATGAGATTATCAAATGAATCGACATCATTATCCGCTTTTAATATAAACTATGTTACGATAAGGTTTCGTAGAAATCTGTGACTGGGGACTGCTGGGTTAGCGGCGATAACCTTTGTCTTTAGATTAAGTATACAAGGAACAGAACGCAAAGATGAAACAAGGACATTAATTATCGAGTAGTTTAATTAGTTTATCAATGAATATGTGGAAAATAGAATTGAACTAATACGGTTAAACGTTTGTTCGTACAGTACGATATTCATTGAACGCTTTAATCGATTTCGAAAGATGATGATATTGAACTAGTACGTAACTACGGACTTAATAAAGATTATTTACATACTAAGATGATAAAAAGCCTACGACCCATCTGGTAAGCGGTTACCTGAGCCTATAGCATGTTGTAAAACTTAAAAAAAATTCGCAGGGCTGCTGATCTTAAGGGACAAAGATGACACATTCTGACAGTACAACACAACCTAGAAAGCTTGTTTTTGTATCTCAAAATTAACAAGAGAAACAATTAAGATAGAAAACGTGACTCTTTAATTGAAATGTTACTTTTTTAATTTATCAAGTAAACAGTTATAGGTTTATGTTTAGGGTAAGTAGCCTTCACATATTAGTAGCACATGCATACTTATTTGTAATAAAAAAGATTGTTATTTTCTTAATCTTTATTTTAGCTCATTCTGCGTAAATAGAAACACCAATGATTAAATTATGTTCGGGTACTTTGAAATAACGACACTGGAACATTGAGACAACTACCATCTTAGTCTCTCCGAGACCATGGCTGCTGAAAAGCAACCGAAACGTCGGGGAAAGTGTAAACTTAAATATAAATAGTTTTAATAAATTAATTAGCTTAAAAATTAGTATAGTTCAATAGTATAGTAGTAGAGGGACAGTTTCAAAATTTTGTAATAAAGTGTAAAATAAATAACGCTATAAAATCCGTATATAGTAGTTTAATTTCAATGAATATCTTTATCACAATGAGAGCTGGAAGAGAATTTGTTTGGCTTTGATTATTTTTAGGGTGTTGTCGAGACTCTGTTGTTTTCGTATCAAGAAACAAACATGTTAATAAACAAATCGATTAAATCAAATATCAGTTGTTTTGCAAACATGAGTTCAATATAACTGTAATGAATTTTAAAAATACTCTAGCTACAATTTTATCGTAGGACGCAAAATTTGCATTAATCGTTGCCAAGGTATATCTAAGCGAGGCGCTCTCCTAATAGGCGTTCAGAACAAGAGGAGAACGCTGGTAAGAAACTCAATAAGAATCTATTTATAGCCAAGCTCACAATGTTGCATATATTTACTAATCATATCTGTAAGGCTCTGCAATCAGTACACTACACCTTAATCACCACAACTAATATCTGTCACTGACCGTAGATCAAAGCTAACTTTATAAAAAAAGAAAATCAGACAGACTCTATTTATCTATTGAAATCAATTTTGTCTAAAAGAAATTCTTTTTGTCCGAATTAATGTTCTATGGTCGGAATCTAATAAGTAACTTAAATATTAATCAGTTAATTCGAAACCGTTAAGCTTTAATGTTCATGAATGTTATTTTGTGGCATATGAATAAATATTTTTACAACGAAGTAAGTGCTATCTTAAGTCGTAATGCTTAACTTAAACAAACAGGTCAGTCGACCATCTTTCAAAAGCGGAATATTATTAAAAAATGACACAAAATTATATTTTTTTAAATATCCGCTGTGGCCTGTCATCGTGGCATTACGGTGGCGGCGCGAGCGCAGCGTGTTGACACGTTTAGATGCGCGCACGCATTACTATTTGTTGTGCGCATGCGCGTTATTGCGCAGCCGCCGACAGATTTACTGTGGGATGAACGATTGTTTCTACGTATGGTGATCACATGCGCCTACTCTGTAACATCAGATACATTTTTTTAATCAAAGGATTTCAAATAACTGTGTGAGACAGCTATTGTGTTTTTTTTAAGATAGGTGATAATTCTGTCAATCCTTCTTTGGGGATATGTTATGACTTATGACTTATGAGATATGACAGAAGACATATGTGAGAATCTATTTGGACATACGTGATGATATGTTTGGGGCTTTCGTAATATCCGATGACAATGTTTGACCTAGTTTGAGACCAACGTAACGATCGACGTTCATATGTAGATACATGACGTTATAGTAGCTTTGTTTGTCTATTACTTATAGACCAGTGTATTGTTATAATATGAATAATATATAAAATATAAATTAATACTACTAAATATTTTTATAAAATGAATATCGCAGTATTTGTGCACAATTTAGATAAATAAACAACTAATGACTATCTTTTGTTTTCTTTGTTGAGAAAATATCATATATACAATTTTAACCCTAGCAACATAATAATATTTCATAAATCAATATGAAATATATATTTTTGCTTTTAATGTTAATCTATAAAATCATATAGCTAATAAATAAAACGAAGTGTCATTTCTTATATCTAGTTTTAGGGTTCCGTAGCCAAATGGCACTAAAATTATTACTAGGCTTACGCTGCCTGTTGTGGTTTGCACTACTATCTCATAAACGATAATTTTAAATAATGAATAGTATGCTGAATATTTTATAGAGTATGATGAGATGAGATGTATTGCACAATAAGTGATTGAAATAAATTTATTTCTAAAACATAATAAAAAATAATATATCTAATAATAATTAAGGTCATCATACCATAAGACACGTGTCGATTTTAAAATATATTTTCAACTTCTCTTAAATGGTAATACAGACAAATTTAAACTTTAGGTTATTCGTGTAACAGTTATAAAGTAGAATAACAAATAATAAAAGCAGATCAAGTGCGAGTCGGGTGCGCCATTGTGATACAGAGCCCTCAGTGCGTAACTCCGGTTCGCACTTGACCGTATTTTAAGCAACTTGAACTTGGACCTATTCATAACAATTCTGAACAAGCGATTGGTAAACATATATTCTGATTCGTGCATAATTAAAGCGACCTCTATCAAGACCTTGATAAAAAACAATATATCATTGGTTTATTTGCCTGTACATCTGTGAACATAATATTGATATAATACCATTTTTTGTTGCGACATATTTAACAAGATGTTGGTTTTGTGACGCGTCGGTTGGATATACATATGTATGTATGTGATTATGTCGATTGTTGTTCTAAGAAATGTTGCCTTTTGTTAATGTTAATAGCCGTGGAGTTATAAGATATAGAGAAGACGTTTTTTTTTGTATTTGATTAACATTTTAATCTTGATATTCGGACTGCCTTCGTTGTATAGTGGTTGTGAATACGACTGTTGAGCATGAAGTACCGAGTTCAGTTCCAGATCAGGCAAAGGGTATTTGTCAAAAAGTTCACTCTAGCTACACGGAGTCTAAAGCATTGTCTGGTGGCGGCAACAACCTACTCATGTCTGGTGAAATGGTTTGTACTATTGGAAAATATGGCTATTTCTCTGTGGGAAAGGAGGTTTGAATGTACTAAACTAACGAAGAATTAATGTTTTAATTATAAAGTTGTGTGGGCTCGCAGATTTCAGCATGAATGGGCCGGCTCGACCGGGGAACGACTACCCTCTCACAGAATATCGATGTGAACTGGCAGAATTCCTACTGTTGTGTTTTATTCGTTGAGTGAGTGCCGGAGGCCCAATTACCCTCTTTACCCCTTCGCGCTCCTTCTCCTTCCCACTTTCTCCTTTCCTAAAGGGCCGTCCACGCGCAAGTGATGCCTCTGTTGTTGCAGGCGTCCATAAGCTACGGTGCCCACTTACTATCAGGTGGGCCGTATGCTTGTTTACCACATATTATGTTGTATAAAAAAAGAAAAAGAAATCTTTTATAGCAACGACGTAAACTAAAGCATATTTTCTCTATCTTAATGTTCGTGCTATTTCTACAGTGCTAACAACCTCGTAAGCATTTAGTACGATTACGTGTCAATAGCATAAATAACAGTAATATTGATAGATAATTTACAAGTCCATAAATAATATCCAATTAGGAACGGCAACATTAATGTATGCGGCCCGGTTGAGAGAAAATGTAGGTCGACATCGATAGAACTACGCGTGCCTCTGCTGTCAAAGCTTCACTACTTAAAAGACATGTTTACTTGAATATATGGTGATCGGAATGTCAGGTATACTTGACGAATTCGTATTATCTTAATTACGATTATGCTACCAATTAAAGCTCATCTTAACCAGTGAAGTCTTAGAATACCAGACATAAATTAAAACCTTTTGTCTGGCCATCGGTGTACCGCTGAGATATAGGTTAACTACATATAACTTAAATTTGTAGTGATTAAAGAGTCACGTACAACTGATAAATTTTCTCGCTACTTGATTTAGTCTAGTGCAGCGATTGCCTAGTGGGATATCCTTGGACGCAGGTTATGTGCGTATTAGAGTTAGATCCCACGACTGGCACCTCTGAACTTTTGAAGTTATGTGCGTTTTAAATAGTTAATTATAGCTTGATTTAACTGTGAACGAAAACATCGTTAGGCAACCTGCATTTTAGAGTACTACAAAATGTTCTTAAGGATGTGTTTAATGTACCAACTCGCATATACAATTAAAGACTAATGGAATTGAAATACATATTGGATCGATTTCTAATTACTTGGGACAAAGCTAATAGTATTATAAAACAATGCATTGGTTGCGTATATGAAAAAAAATTATTATATATTAGGTGCAACGAGCAGATAATTTAATAGCATAGAAAAGAACAGGAATGTGTACCTAGCAGACACCTTGATTTTTACGCACATACGTTTACTGATATTCTAATATCAGTCAACGTGAAATCTATTTCATTAGGTATTAATAGATAGCTTATTAACTAAGGTTTTGAATTGATTACCTCTCCGCTCCCCTTTTCCGCGGAGACGAGTGCATCAATGCACTACCAAACGGGCAAAAAAATATTTTGAATTGATGATGTGTTAGTTGTGTTTCTTAAATGTTATTAACACAATGAAATATCGCATAAAATAAGCACTTTTCAAGCAAGCACCACATGTATGAACACATAAATATGTACGTCTTTAAGAAGTATAGGTACTCATGAAACTTGTTCGCTTTATCTATGTGTTCATAAATATCATATTATCATTATGTTTATATTTAAAGGTGCAACATAATTAAGCTGGACACTAATCAACATATTTATTGCTTGATGAATGAAGATCAAGTTTTATTTACATAACCGATATTAATGAACACATATATTAACGATAAGTATAATTATAACATTTTATGTATTACACTAGATTTTGCCCGCGACCACGACCGCATCGATTGTATTTTTTTTATACTACTAAGGTGGCTTACAAGCATACGGCCCACCTGATGGTAGGTGGTTACCGTAGCCTATAGACGCCTGCAACACCAGAGGCATCACTTGCGCGTTGCCGACCCTTTAGGAATAAAAGGAAGTGGGAAGGAGAAGGAGCGGAAAAGAAGAAAGACGGTGATTGGGCCTCCAGCACTCTCACTCACCGAACGAAACACAACAGTAGGAATACTGCCATTTTACGTCGATATTCTGTGAGAGGGTAGTCCTTGCTGAAATCAGTGACGCTCTACTATACTGAATAGATTGTTGCTAAGTTGATTTTATCCAAAATAGATAGAATTAAAAAAATCAATTTTTATTACTTACTTACTTACAACCCAAAAACCGTATTAGAACATAATATTATAACAAAACTTCAAGGCGAAAATGTTATTTATTTCATATTCCATAGACTTTTTTATAGGTAAAGCGTTTTTCTTTGTTTACATCCGGCCTTATTCATGGTTCATAAACGGACTTTTCGTTATGTTTAACATTTTAGCTTTCTAGGTCTCACGGTTAGGGTTGAGCGTTGATGAGTCAGTCAGTCTGTGGGGCAGGACTTCTCCCTTTTTATAATTTGTTTATTTGCTAATACAAGTAAAAGTACAGTATAACAATATGACATAATTAAAACTGCTTGATTTTGCCTGAAGCCTGATTTTAGTTCGCGGAGTACACCATGTTATAAATTTTTTCTGTCACCCAATTTTGAAATATACCCGGTAGGTAGAAACTGGCTTGCCTCCTGCAACGTAATCTAAAGTATAGCTGGTATAATGTGAGTGTAATACACCTTTGTACATGTATATTTTCAAAGATATTAGCCATTTTATTTGTTTACCAAACTTTGCAATAACGACGTGAATTCAGTACATGATTATTAGTAATCTACAACCTCAATTATAGATAACCATAAAATCTACTAACTTTAATAAATACTATAAAAACAAATTTATTTTCCCAATTACAGTTCGCTACTTTACAAATAAAGTGCAATGAACCGTGTAATTGCCAATTACACGTGTCACTCTCGGTAATTGACAGTTGTTAATAAAAAGCATTATATTAAACGAAAAATGGCCGCCTCTAACCGCTTCATAACACAAACAACTTTAAATATTTTGACAGCCTGACGGTTTTATTCGCAATTGCTGTTAAAATTCAATATGGCGATGCTGATTCATGATCACAACACAAACGATTATAAAATATACACATAACCTTATTTTAAAAGCTATAAGGACGAAGTTTCCATAGCAAATTCGTTTTTAACAGTAAACATATGTTTGTTTTAATGTGTTTGTCTGTGAGATCATTAATCAGGTGGCAGCCCTAAGGCTCATGTGTTAAGGCGTGTACATACTTGCAACGAATTTGTGAAGCAAATGTGTTGCAATAACAATTTGTTCGTTAATTAAAATAATTATTGTAAACGAGTTTGCAGATTGATGTGAGATACATTTTTGAACAGTTTATTAATCCTTTATGGAATACAAGTACGCAATATGTATGAACAGAATTTGCGAGTGACCAGTATTTATTTACTTTTAGAAGCTATCTAGTTCTAAGGCCGCTCGAAGGCTTTGATTTTATCGTGTTATTAGGTATAAAAGTTACAATCACATATTGTGTCCATGATAGTTGGAATGGCTTTATATGGTCTTTAGCCTGTCAATTATTGGAATTCCAATCATAATTAAAAACCTATTATGTCGGATCGGTGGTGTTGCGACTCAATAGGTTATGCAGTGGTAGCCATTGGGCTATGGCGTTACGCTTATGTCTGAGAGTCTAGGATTCGAATCCCATCGACTACACAAATTACGCTAGCTGAAGGGCTTAAAAATTGTGATTAGACAATCTTTATAAGACAAATAACAGTACAATGGGACGGATTGAAATTAGAACTCATGACCTTGTGCGGGTTTTTTTACAGATAGTAAAATACTCTAAAATACAGGAAGCTAATTCCACGATCTTAATTTTTGGCAGTCGCACATTTGCTTTCTCCTACATTAGATTATCGAAGCTTACTAGATGACTAATCCTATCATTAGACAAGTTAAAGATGCATACATTCAAACAGTGAGTAAGGCATTTTAAATTGAACCGATTTAAATCTTCCGCCAGCACTAACTTCTCTTCGATCTTACTTACACTTAAATTTTACGTGTCGTATCGATTTAAATCGGTAAAATCATGCGCGCATGCTTAACGCTCACGTCTTGTAGATCATTTGTCAGGGGTGTCACACGTTCAGTTCGCGAGATAACACCCTCGTTCCACGTGACAATTATGTATGGCCCTGCACTGCTAACATGTGGGTACTGACGGCTTGATTGGCGAACAAAAGGATTGCAGTATCCATTTAGTTCAGAGTAAAGCTTCGATATTGTGAATTTTTGGAATTAAGGAGCTGGGAGGTATTTCGATGATTGTGGTTCGGTTTTCACATTTAGTGCAGTAAGAGAATTATGTGTTATGTATGATTAATTATTTTGGCAAAGTAGCGTACCTATTATAACTACATAATTACGCAACACCAAAAACGGATTTAATGCGTTCCAAGCTAGTGACATTCTTCTATCGATTAAACATTTAAATTATTTAAGTGATTAAGTAATTCGTCTGTACTTGAATAATATTGATTTTCAGATGCATTCATTTTGAATTATAGCGTCGGACTAGCTATACGTAAACTTATATTGCTGTCAGGACGAATGACTAGAGCTTCTTATGTAATAAGTCAGCCAGCGAAAAAGTAGTTGCCACGTTGCTGACGGACCCGTACTTACACGAGTATACATAAAATCAAAATGGTTTTTAGAGGTATACAATATTTGTAATAATAACGATCTGTGTTGATGAATCTATGTGGAATCAAAATCATTTCTACTTGCCCTTACTATGTTATATATACTAACGCTTGTATATCATCCAAGGGACAGATAAAGATGCATTATACACATATTTTGTCGTCTATGTTTTAGCTCCTACATAACAGTTGACGTGTAGGGGCGAGCTATTTGCCGCCTACCGAGCATATCTCTAAACTCCTGCTTCTACTAAGAATATTATAACAGAAAATGTCAGTAGAAATTCACCCGCAAATAAAGGCAAAATCTTATGTCAAAGAAATAACCAGGCAGTCTACATGGTTAATAAATGTCGCGAATCAGGACTAGTACCTAAGTATCACCATAAATATTGACCGCGTAGCATTCATCTTACAATTACTTAATACTAAAATAAAACAATAATGTAAATAAAAGCAATAAAGAAAGAGATTACTGTTGTTGTCTATCTTAAGTATATCCGCACTATCTACGAAAGAACCCTTTTATATGATCGCAGTAATACTTAGCATTCTTTGGTATAATACTGTGCAATTTGTATACATTAGTTAGGTGCTAGACAGTATATTTTACCATGGCGTCGGGGAATAATGTGCCCATTTCACTTTGACACTAACATATCACTAACACTTTGTACCACCGACGCTAGTCATACTGTCAGAGCTTAAGGTGGTATAAAGCTGAAATTATTTTGTTAACTTTATGTCAGTTTTTAAGATGATGATCTAGACTCTACAGCGAGATGAATTTCGTTGTTTATAAAATTACGGAGCTTTTCCTTGCAGCGTCGTAAACTTTGTGTTTTTATTCGAAGTAATTTTACGTCTTAGACATTATGTGCGGATGAAAAGTGATTCTCTTAACTTTCTCGTTGGGTCAGTGGCATATGATTGCTTTTGTTTACTGCTGAATATAAACATGTGTCGAAAGCCTGGTTTTGGTTCTTTGTGGTCGTCGAATACCAGGTCAGATGAAGCGGTATTTCCTATCTGCAAATTCTTAGTTACAGCGTAGTCTGAATGAATGCATTGTGCTTTGTACATCGAAAGTGACTCGGTCCTATATAATAAGTTATCCGAGTATAGTAAAGTACATGTAGTTTATTTATATATCAAACTTAACTTTAAAAAATAAACAGGCCTGGCACAAAAGAAGCGTAAGTATAACTCAAATAAAGCATATTATTTCAGTAAGTATAACTAAGTATTATATTTAAGCTATGATGTACCTAGTTCTTTGTTCCAAAATACAATTCCAATATAACCAGTATAAACTCATGCTTGTGGGACGTAAAGGAGCTACAGCTGTATGCCACATTTCGCTAGTTATGTTTCAGGTCCCACACATAGCAAGGCCAGCTCATTCTCATTTACCGGACTTTAAACGTGTACTACCAATGACAATTTTAAAGCAAATTAGTCCAATTATTATGTCCTTCTTTCAAATCTGCACTTATGTTTGGGTGGTTCAATCACGAGCTTTAGAAAATCGATCCTGGGCTCTCGGATTCGATCTCGCAAGCGCAAACGGAGCCAAAAGGCTAAGAAGTTTAACGTTATAACGTGTAATTTAATAATTCGCCACATGCCAGACTTACTGTCTGCTCCTAAGCATATAGCCAAGTAAATTTCAGCTTACCACCAACAACTATGTATGACAATTATCACCACGGTTGTTATTTGCTGAAACAATACTTCGAACACGGCGTTAGAACAAACATGCACTCGCGCACCCGTTGTTTGACCGTGCACGCACATTGCACCAGCCCTAGCATGGGATAACACGCCAAGTAATATAAATACATTTAGTTATTTTATAATACGTTTAGTAATCTCTGTTTGAGTGGACATAAGATAGTTTAAATGGTCTTTTTGACAAAACCGATGCATCATGTATCCTGCATTAAAAGCAAAAAAAGAAAATTGTAACTCGTTTTTTTGCGTTTTTAATTCGGGGCAAGTATCTAAAATAAAATCAATTGTTTTTATTTGTATAGATTCCATGAATCACTTATCTCTAAAACAGAAAATAAATTTTAAATATGAACAATATCCAACAATATAACAATAATTAAAAATTACTTGTTTTTCAATATTTGCTTACAAACTTCCAATATTTTGTAACATTTACTTACTATTGGTGTTATGTTGGTGTACTTAAACATTATCAAGTAGTTTGCAGAAGTTATCACTGTGTCACTGTTCTTATTAGAGTCTTTACAAATATTAGGAAGTAAAATAAATAAAAGCATCTGTCTGGGCTGCCCTTGTGTACCTGATGTTTTCATGAACAATTGCTACGAGCCTACGAGAATACCAGCGTTGTAGTCTATACTGCAACAATAGTTGACGCAGTTGCCTAATTTTATCTCCATTTTACCGCCTTCTGTTTAATTGTATTTAATATTATGTTTTTAAAAATTATGTATGTATGGAGATTCAAATAAAACATTTCTTTTTCTTTCTTTCTATTGAAATGTATCGTATCGAATGTTGTCACATTTACTTGTGCTAGGAATAGACCGGTCTTTACCGCACTCGTGAGATGTAAACCTTTACTACCAACTTAAGTTACAAGTACAAGTTAAGTTTGCTTGTTAGAAGATCATTTCTGAAAGGAAACTCGTATTTTGTGAGAATTACTAGTGGTAGATATAATTAGAGATATATTTTTTTATATCTACTAAAATTGCGTTTGACCACGATTCAATCTGATATTAAGCGATAGCCGATAATGGAGTACGCTTACCTACAAGGTACTCACTCGTGACTTGAAGACACCCAGGTTGTACTTTGGGAAATAAACGAAGCTTAGGAATTCCACTCGTTGGCGGTATGCATAATAAATGAAGAATCGAAGCAATAACTAGTATGCCTAATAAGTTTTGATAGCAGGTCGTGATCACCTCTTGTAAATTCTACATGATGCGATTGTTACTGCTGGTCTGACTAGATGTCGCAGGTTTAACATACCTGAAAGAGGTAATACTCTATAGTATAAGCGTTTTTAATCGAGATTGAATAACCAGTTCGAAAATGCGACATCTACTAACTTTTTATGTGTCGTGTACCTACTCTAGGGACCGGATCCTGTGTGACACATATTTCATAAAAAACTAGCTTTTGCCCGCGGCTTCGCTCGCGAATATTAGGTTAGGCCAGGTTCTTTTTTAAATAGAATATAGCCTAAATAACTTGGTGATAATATAGCTTACTAACGGTGAAATAATTTTTGAGTTAAATCGTTACAAACAAACATTATTTTGAAACAAACATAATTATATGTATGTCGAAATTGAATTGTCTGTAGCTGAAACCACTATTTTTGAATATGTAAGCCTAATAGGAACACAATAATAATAATAGTAATAATTTTATTGACACAAATTAAGCTACAGTAATTTAGAATAATTTTCTGTATCATGTTCGCTTTATCAAAAAATAATTACTCGCTACAGCAATATCGACGAAAATATTCACCGAAACTAATCGCACTAGGATTGAGGGATGATGAACGTTCTCTTGTAAATATTGTGTGTAGGGGTGCGATGGGGCGGCGGGGCGGCGCACTGCGGTGTCGGTAAGTGCCGCCAATTGTCGGTTATCAGGTTTCAGCAACGCGTTGTGGCGCCTGACGAGGAAAACTGTAGGGCTGTGCGTACAAAACTTTATTTGTTTTATGGGTAGTTTTTTTACGGGTAGTTGATATACATGTATTTTGCAGTTGGATGTTTCAACGCTTACTGTGAATATTCGCTGGAGACTGATTTTAAGCGGTGGACGATTCACGAGGCAATTGTTTTGGCTTAACCTACACTATACTGAAAGAAGTTTGACCAGAAGACAGCTGTATCCAGATATCAATTTTGAAATTGCATTGATATCCTACGTTTACCCAAATTCAAGATATTGAAATTAAATTACACATCAAATTAGTTATACATATAAAATTAGTTTTAAATAGTTACTTAAATGTTGATAACATTTAACTATTTAAAACTGCAATACTGTTAAAATATTATTAATATAATATTTTAACAGTATTGCATGGTGGTGCAGTTTGAGAGATCTTTCTTCTTTCTTTCTTTTCATGTGGTTAGTGGCCAACCTGTTGTCAAGAGTTGTTCAAACCGCCCGTAGGCCTCTGATCTGACGTGGCTTAACGACTGCTGTCAATTTGACAACAACTGGGACCGACTTTTTACGTACCCTCCGAAGCACGGAGAGGCTCAGATGAAATACCACTAAGCGGTCACCCATCTATAGACTGACGCACCCAACGTTGCTTAACCTCGCTAATCGTTTACCGATCAGTGAGTGCAAATGCCTTTATCCTCTAGTAGATTGCAATTGGCTGATTGACTGATAGTTGCTAACTATTTATAAGAGGGCTTAAATTTAAAAGAAATAACTATCCGCTTTATCCCCGATATACAAGATCCCGGGCCTAGCAGTATAGAAAACTTATCATGAAATACTTTTTAATACATATTTAGATACTCGTGATTGTTGATTTCGGTATGTTGTAGTTACAAATTCGTGTTAACCCTGGCTGCAACCCCACACGCGTTCGGCGCATCGTGCCAGCGTACACGCGCTAATGCTGCGACCCGGTCTTGCTTGCTCAGCTGCGGTAGTCTTCACTAATGCATGTAGTGCTTGGTGGATCAAGATTCGCGAGGGATTGAGATGAGATTATACCTCTACCTACTTATATCGTTGTGTGTTATGCTTTTAGGAGAAGCTTGGTTTTATCCGAGCTTCCGTAGTGTAAACATCTTAATAAAACATGTGTGTACTACTTGTTAGAATAATTAAGCTTAATATAGTAGATATGGCTGGAATTCGGTGAGATTATTTAGAAGCTGTTTTAGAATAACAAATAATAAGTATTGATGCTTAGGTGTGCTATGTAACACGGAAACATATTCGGGAAGCAGGCCTGAATCTGTATTTAGGCTTGTTTCCCGAACAAGGAAAATGCAACGTGCTGCAAATTTGGCATATCTATCGTTCTTGTTTTATTGACTCTAGTTACATTCTTTAAACAGACTTGATGGTTTAGAGCACTCTTTACCTGCACCGAAAAATACGATTAAAAATAGTTTACGGTCCGGTCAGAGAAAGTTCGACTAGGTATTTTTCTTTCGGTTGTCCTATTCACATATGCATTATTTCCTTTCTTCGTGAATCTTGCTTCACCCTGAACCATTCTCAGTCCGGCTCACATTATAAATACTTTTAAACAATTTTCCATTATCAAATTGTTTACGTCAAAGATACATTCAGTGGTGGACATATAATTAGAAACACTTGCGACGTATTTCACATTATACAAGGCACATTGCCGTAAAACTTTTGTTTTTGGAATACACAACGAAATGCATAGAATACGTTCAACAACTTATAATTCATTAAAACACAAATAAATATTCGAGTTTACAACTACCATTTAGATATTTAGTTACGTACAAACAACTAAACGACATTTGCAGTACCATCCGTCATGGACAAGTAATTAGAAACAATAAAGAAATGAGGTAAAAATCAAAGTTATTAACGTGTTAACGTCATCAATTTCAAATTATTTATGTAAAATTATGTTTGGTTTACTAAATTTCTAAAATTTATATTTAATTGCATAGCCTTTGTTATTAATGACGGCTCTGCAACGACGTGGCATTAATTCAAGTAATTTCATACATTTATCGAATGGGATCGAGTTCCATGCTTCAACAAAGGCTTCGTAAAGTTCATTTTGACTGGAATTACGTTTAACAGAGATTTTTTTTTAACGACGTACCACAAATTTTAATAGGAATTTAATCGGGACTATTTGCAGGCCAGTCAAACATGGTAACACGTTGCTTACTAAGAAAGGATTTAACACTGCGGGCCGTGTGTTCTGGGTCGTTATTGTGCTGAAAGATCTAGTTCACAGGCAAATGGTCGTCGGTGTAGAGAATCATTGTCTCTTCTAAGATGGTTTTGTATTGAAATTAATCCATTATCCTTCAATCTTACGGACGGGTCCAACTCCGCAGCCAGAAAAACATCCCCATACTTTAATGTTACCACCGCCGTGTTTGACTATGCTCCTCGTGTATTTATAATTAAAAGCATGGTTTATTCGACGTCTAACGTAGCGTTTGCCGTCTGAATTCACCATATTTATTTTTGTTTCATCCGAGAATAACACTTTTTCCATTCTCGTACGGTCCAGTTAAGATATTTCTTTGCAAATAATAATCGCTTCTCTCGGTGTTGCTTGGTCAGAAGCGGTACCTTTCGAGAAACCCTCCCGAACAATTTAGCTTCCACTAATCTGCGGCGTACCAGTTTCGAGGAAATGTTCCTTGAGTCATCAAGTGAAAAAACTTCATTTCTAATCTCGTTGGAGCCTTTAAAAGGGTTTTGTTTAGCTACACGTATTATTTGCAAATCTTACCGGGGAGACGTTTTTGTTGGAGAAGCCTTTCTAACAACACTTTTAGTAGTTCCGTTTCTTTTATAATGCGTAATAGCGTTGAAAACTTTCTTCACAGAACATTCTAGATGATTAGCAATTCGTCTATATGTCCACTTTTGATCTAAATGTAATTTAACAATTAATTGCCTAGTGGACTCGTTACAGCTCATATTTTTACCCATTTTTAACAAAACTTATTATACACGTAATTCCAAATTGACGTTTAATTGCCGCCGAAACTACAGAAAAAGAGTCAATTTTAAAAAAGGTATTTTTTTAAATTTCTAAATTGGAACGGTCTATGGATCCTGTTTCTAATTAGTTGTCCAAGCGGCCAGTAATAGAAATTCAACTATCATTCATATTTGAACTCTTTAAATAATTAAAGATAGAACAGTTTTTTTTAAATATTTTTGAGTTTTTTAACTCATTGGCTATATTCTGGCATAGTTAATAGTGATTAAATCTATATATTTTTTACTCATAACGATAGTTCATTCTGTATTTACCTAAGTTTTATGTACTGTTTCTATGTCCACTGTATATATTATTAAGTAAACAAATTACGATAAATTCTTTGGAATAATTACGAATATGTCATTATATTCTGTATAATTTCGTTTCGTGTGATGTACGAAATGTTGACAGCTACCGGTCGGTTGAAGTCGAGTTGCTACTGAGTCACGTGCGAAAAAGAAACAAATCACACTAAGCAATGTCTTTAAATCAAATTAAATAAATGACCTTACAATCGGAAGATGAGCTTACGATTATACAAACTTCATCGGATTAAGGAGGCAATCTAATTAAAACACGATAGTATTCCCTGTATAGTCTTTATATAATATCAGCCTTGTATATAAACTAGCTCACTGCTGGTCAAGGGCCTCTTCTCAGTGTGAGAAGGGTTAGGCTATAGTTCACCACGCTGACCTAGTGCGGGTTGGCAGACATCATATATCTTCGAGAACATTATGGAGAAATCTCAGAGATGCAGTTTTCCTCACGATGTTACCCTTCCTAAGCCGAGCAATAATTAACTATTTAAAATGCGCGCCTTGGAATCGAACTCGAGACCTCTGCGTGGCAGTCCAACGATCTCACTAGGCTAGGTTGCTAACTATCAGTCAATCAGCCAATTGTAATTTACTAGAGGATAAAGGCATTTGCACTTACTGATCGGTAAACGATTAGCTAGGTTAAGCAACGTTGGGTGCGGCCAATCTATAGATGGTTGACCGCTTAGTGGTATTTTATCTGAGCGTCTCAGTGCTTCGGAGGGCACGTAAAAGTCGGTCCCGGTTGTTGCCTAAGTGACAGCAGTCGTTATGCCATGTCAGAAGCCTACGGGGGCTTGAACAACTCTTGACAACAGGTTGGCCATTAACCACACGAAAAAGAAAAGAAGAACTAAGCTAACGCTGCTGTCTCTATTAGGTATATAATCTTTAACTTTAAATAAGTATTATTTTATGCTGTCAACTCTATTCATCAACTTCAAATATCTTTTTATACTATGTACCTATATTTTTTTAGCAATATATATGAACAAGATCCTTAACTGGGCTTATCTTTTAAGAACTGGATAGGTCACCTCCAAACAGTTTTTATATGAAATAATATTAATATTCTGTTGCTGCAATAGGTACAGAGATTGACAAGAGATTCATCATACTGTCACGAATAATTCAGCGGTTTCCTTTCATTGTTTTAAGATTAGAATAATCGATGTTGGATGGTTTGTTCTTGAAATGTCTTGCGGATTTGGCGTTCTTAGAAATAGATTTGTGGAATGATAAGTTATGACAGAATATTGTCTGTATTATTATAGGTAAGATCTAGGTAAATCCTTGTTCTAACTAGTAGGTAATATAAATGCGAATGTGAGTTTGCTTGTTACGCTTTCACGCCTTAACTACTCGACCGAACATCATGAAATTTCGCTTACACATAGTCAGGGATACGCAATAAAACCTATGGTACCTTTCGTCTAGGAAAAAGCACTGCTCTTGAAAGATTGAATTGATTAACGCGAGGGAAACCGTGGGCAAATCTAGTCATATATATAGAAAATCTTTTCTTCTCCCTAGCCTTTATTATTCCCCAGTCACTTAGGGTCGGCTTTTCTGGTCTAACCGGATTTGACTGGATATCAGTTTTTACAAGGAGCGGCTGCTACCTGACCTCCGCAACCCGAAGGCTAACGATACCCTAAGGCTAGACCAGTGTCAGGATATTATAGGGCACTGACTTCCCAATAACAACTGCCATAGATGTTCATGGCAGCCGGGACCGACAGCTTAACGTGCTCTTTGAGGCACGGAGCATGCGATCATTGTTGGTGCAAAACACGTTAATGGTGTCGGCCTCGATGGCGTAGTGGTTAGTGTAACCGACTGCCACGCCTGAGGTCGCGGGTTCGATTCCCGCACAAGTCAAACATTTGTGTGCATGAATATGGATGTTTGTCTTGGTCTGGGTGTTTCTATGTATAATATGTATGTATTTACAAAAAAAAAAGTATATATGTATGTTTATCCATTGTCTAGTATCCATAGTACAAGCTCTGCTTAGTTTGGGCTAGATGGTGTTGTGTGTATGTGGTAGAATATTATTATTATATTATTATTATTATTGTCAATCAAAACGCACATATAACTTCCGAAAGTCAGAGGTGCGCGACGTGGGTTCGAACCCGAGACCCTCAGCATTGTAGTCTGTTGGCCTTCCCACTGAGCTATCGCTGGTTATCAAATATATAGAAAATAATTTATAAAAAGAGTGTAAGCCCCATTTCTATTTATAAAGTACAAGCTGACCCGCGCAACTTCGTCTGTTTCATATAAGATAAGAGAGTCGTATTGTGATGTTATATAGCCTATTCCTCGATAAATGGGCTATCCAACACTACAAGAATTTTTCAATTCGAACCAGTAATTCCTGAGATTAGCGCGTTCAACCAAACAAACAAACTCTTCAGCTTTATAATATTAGTATAGACTACACATGGCTGTATTATCACTGTAAATGGCAAAAACTTGCAAGTGTTCTAACATTATACAGACAGTTGAAATCTTTACGAGGGTCTCTTTAACATAAGGTACCACGCGTTAGTATACCTATACAAGAATCCAGAATACAAAACGGAATGAAATAACCGCTTAAAATCCACAACGTTTTTAAACAGATTCTCTTGTTTCAGGAAACATGCAAGGCCGTGTTTCGCGGAGCTGCATGCAAAACACATACGTAGCTCATACGGTATGCTGATCGAGTGCCGATGCACCGATACCAACGTTTAATCAATAACATGGCTGGCGACGATCAGCATGATAAAACAATATGCGTTAAAACTCAGTAATCTTACTCGTATGAGTAAACGGATTGTTATTCTGCTGCGGAATAAAAGGCGCGATACGTATGGAATTTTATAGCTATTTAGATCAGCGGTGCCTTATCGTCCCGTGGTCAAGTGTGTGCGTTTTATATTTGCGTGCGAGCATGAGGTCTCGGGATTGATAGCTTAAAGTGGTATTGAGTTTATGTATTAGAAAATTCTTAGTACCAGCACGGAGTTTGGAAACGTGTCTATTAGACGGTAAAAGGATCGTCCTACGCCTTTCGTACCTTTGCCCGCCCTTTCGGGGATACAAACATTTATTATTTTTTTATACAACTAAAGTGGCAAACAGGCTTGCGGCCCACCTGTGCCCACCACCAATGGTAAGTGGTCACCGTAGCCTATGGACGCCTGTTACACCAGAGGCATCACTTGCGCGTTGCCGACCCTGTAAAAACATTTTAACACCCTTTTTGAAGAATGCCATACTGTATGTATATCCGACAATACTTTCGACAATTGTGGATATAAATGCGATTTGGAGTATGTTGACAGATTGTCAATGACTATTTATTAAAAAGCTTGAAAACTATTTACATGTTATGGTATGACGAAATTCATGGGAGAATAAATCATAATATCTAACACAGCCATTTTAGTGCAGTTGTAAGTCTTATATTACATACCATTGTAATGTCAATGAGATTAAACTATCATCTCTTTTTGTACGCGAGAATGAGAAGAAGCTATACACTATGTACCGCACAGTCTTATCCTCGAGTACAGAATAATAATTCAATTAGAGACAATAATATGGCTCCGTGTAAGCGCAGCGTTATATCGCTGAGGTGGGCAGATGTATTAGTGTCATTGCAATCTGTTGGATGCAAGCAAACAACAGTAGTATGCGAAGTATTGAGCGAGAAGAAATAGGGAGGATAAGTAGCTGAACATTACACAAAATTGTAACAGTATTTTATAATTTATAAAAAAGCGAACAGTAATGAATAGTGACTAAAATAACTGTTATTTTTCTGTTAGTGCGGTAAGGAGATGAGAAATTACAACTATTGCGACAGAGTTCTTAAAAATTGACTGTACAAGGCTACTCCCCGGGAGAGCATAGCTTTGGATCTAGAACTATAATCGTAAATGATTCCATACTGCCACTAAAAACTTCCAAGGAGAAACTCCGACAGAAAATTGTGCATATCAATAACACGTGCCTATAGCACTTGCGCTTTATCCATACAAACATTTATTATCCTATATATCAATGCAAGATTAGTCAACGATAGTATTGTACCATTAGAAGCGCAAAAAATAACAGCACAATTTCTGACACATTCATCATGCATACCAGGAAAAGTCATCGCATTCTGCACGACCTTCCTTCTCACTGACAAGCCAACGATTCCGCGAACATGTTCATGTCATCTATGCAGCAGTATCTATGCATATTATTGCTTGTCAGGCTGCAGACACGAGCTTACATTATTTACTGCAGAGTGCGCCCACGCCGGCGCCCGCGCACGACTGTTGCTAACTTGCCTATTGTCACACCATGGCCGTGGATTACTCTTACAACAGATACGACACAACGCTTAAAAGTGGGTACAATACGTCTTCTGAAGTGATTCGCCTTAGATCATGCGGTTTGCGACTGTATGACGTGCGGTGCATGGCAATTTAGTTGGAATCGCGTTGAATTTATCGATTTTGATTTTAAAGTCTGATTTGATATAAAAGATTCTTATCCTATGTTACATTTAATCGTTACAATGAACCTAAAAACTATTTATTTTATTGTCAATAATTGTGTAATTTAAACTGCAGAGATTTATAATAATTATGACAGTACCTATATTTATAATTTCGACTACATTGGGGACTAGGAATAAAACAATTGTGAGACTAGATTAAATAAAGTAAATGATATTGTGACGCTCTTTGTTTAAGAAATTACTAATACCTCTTATATGGCCATCTTCATAATTCTATTTAGTTATTTTAACAACCTATCATAAGGACAAAATACAATGATAGGTCATAATATTTTGTCCTTATGATAAGTTGTTATTATGTGCTGGATGTTTACAATACCTAGAAAGTAAAAATGTGTGATTCTTACCAATGACTTGTCTACGAATATTGATATCTAAATAATCTATGATCGTTAGCAGTTGTAGTCGCCCACTCGGTTGTCACTTCACTACTTAACAAGCTTGCAATGATCGCGTGTGGCCTCGCAATTAACTCTACATATTTGTTGTTATTACCTACACCCTTATCACAAAGCAATAAAGGTCATTATCGATTGGCATTAACTAATTAAGATAAGGTATAATTATATAAATATTAATGGTTATGGTATGCAGTGAAAAAACTTACCTCGTTGATAACTTGTTGGTTGGAGTTTATCTGAAAACAAAATAGTTTTTTAGTATGTTTGTTTATTATTTTAGTTTTATTGTTAAGTTAAAATGGGAATTCTGTTAGAATAAAACGAAGAGGTATAATTTAAAATTATACTTCTTCGTTGGTAAATATGAGTATGGAACTTTAGATGTGATGAAAGTTAGTGTAGTTTATGGATGCTTGCAATACAATTAGTATGAGTAGTGTGTAATACATACTTTACAACAATTTTTTTTTTTTTAAATATGCTTTTCGAATAGCACTGTGGTTTAAGTGGTCGCCTCGCCACTGACTCTGCACCAAGTCTTGTGGCTACGATCTCCACACGGGCATTTATGGATGACACGCAAAGGGATGTCCACATTGTATGGGGTTTTGGCTTGGAATGGACAGTCACTGAGAATAATAATAATATATTAATTTAGAAGCATTAATCAGTAGGAATTACAAAAATAACAAAGTTTTGTGTTCAGGTGTTTTCTAATTCGTTTGTTATGGTGGTTTATGTAAAAGAATTTGAAATAAATAATCATTGCTTTTATGTTATTTTTTTTTATTATTCTGGTTCATATGTTACTAAAATGTTATCTAGAAACTGGGCTGGTGGATTTAAATTGTTTTAATATCTTGCTCAACTCAAAAACCAAATAATTGTCATTATATGGTCGCAGCAACTTACTGTCCGTCGATGACGAATTGTTTTTATGTATGAATTCTCTTCACACTAAGCCAGTAATGGACAGTTCCCTTTGTGTGATCCATAAATTGATGTGCTGAGTCGGTGTGTTTTTGACGGTTTGTAAAGAGCCCCGCGACACAGGAATTATGTATTACTATTTTTAAAAAGAAGCAATGGAAAATGACTCGTAAGGCTGACAGCGCATGGAATCGAGTCCACTATTCTTCTTGCTAGCAGTACGTCTTGACCTTTTATAATAAAATTATTTGTTTGCTGTATGAATGAGTCGGCTGTTCGAGTAATTTCCGTTCTCTTACAAGAAATCGGCGTAGTGACCAGTATCGTTGTTATTGCGTTTTGTGTGGTAATTGAACTGACCCGGAAGATTTTATACTGCCCCACCGTTTTTGTCCTTTCATTCCATCTATAAATTCTTTTGCTTTGGGTTGCCAACTCAGAAATTGATAAAGCTTGTATTGCAAGTCTTCATAGGCTACAGTATCCATTAGGCTGGCCTATATTATATGCTCGTTTGCCTACTACCCTAACTAATATTACGCAGTCGTGGATCTTTGCTGAATGAAACGCCGAGATATATTTTTACACACACAGTATATATTTCAACAGAGTAACGTTCTATCCGACAGTAGTAACGAGAATGAATATATGTTAATCTTCTACTTTATTTATATGGTTTTATCAAAGTATCAAGTTGAGAGTTAAATATCAATTAATTACATTTTAAGGTATAAAATTAGTACAGTAACAAATAACAATGATAATTATTGATTATAGAAATAATCAAATGTAAATATGCGATTATAATATAACAATTAAATATAATACGTCACAACCGTGTGCGACTATTGAGTACTTGATAACACTAATTATAAATGCGAATGTGAGTTTTTTTCGCTTTCATGCACTAACTACTTGACCAATCATCATGAAATTTCACAGACATGTTGTCAGGGATACAGAATAGGACATAGGGTGCCTTTCATCCAGAACAACGTACTGTTACTTACCTAACCTACATATATAATTATAAGCAAAGCCGCGGCCAAAATCTAGTATCGTTTAAAAATGTACCATTAAAAATAAGTCTAAGTACAGAAACGAAAATAATAATATCTCTGATCTCAAAGCAGCCCTGTTTTGATAGCGTTATTTTAGTATTAGCTAGGCTCTAGATCATTTAGTATCGACGGTTGGTCGACAGCCTGCCAACGCTTAAAACAGCTTTTCTAACTTAATTGCCATTTGCAATCGACTATTGTAACAAACACTGCTTTGGTTTTAACATAATAATTAACATTTAATAACTGATATTTCAGATTAGATATTGCATGCAGATTGCACGGATGGCGCAATGGCTTAAGTGGTTGCTCCGCAAATCTGACTGCTCCGAGTGTTGTAGTTCGATTCCCACAAATATTTGTTCGGAGTCCGAGTGTTTTGTAGTTTATACCTAACAGAAAGTGCTACAGAAAATTGCATTTAAATAATCTTGTATTGTGTAACGGTGAGAAGTTTCCTTGAGCTTATGAAGCCACGATACCGTCTATAAGAGTGTTTTTGACCCTTATTGTGGCAACGTCGAGGCGCATTTTTTTTCAGGAATTGTTCTCAGATATATTTAACAGATTTATTTGCAGTTTGTATATCTTAAAGTATTACAACTTTAGAAAATAATTACTAATAAATAATAATTGCATTACTGAGCCTTGGTGTGTCGCTTCAAATAAAATTCTTGTAAAGACACATGTTTTTTTTTAATTATTTATATTCTCACACTAAGAATAGGTCTGTGACGAGCAGCGGGTCAGTTTATATACACGGATGATATAATTGTTTATTATAAGGTATCTATGGCAGACGCTGCAAGAACTTTATTCAAATGTTTTATATATTTAGTTGGTTGTATTACAATGCAACAGCATGTAACCGAAGTTCTATACCGTGAGGCTCAATGTCGGTGGTCTAACGAAATCACGCGTCGTATTTATGACATCCTGCGCACGCGCACGACGAGTCAATTACCGCCTTGTTTACGTTATGTCCACACCAGTTTACACTACAACACGATCATTACATATATTAGTGTTGTGTTGAGTAAATACGGGGTTTGTTGATGTTTCAGTATTGTGGGGTGATGCGGATGTAGGGGTTAGTGAATGGGTTAATAGTAAACCTTGGAGTATATTGTATACGCGGATTAAATTTTATGAATAATATTACTGATATACTTTACTTATGAATATTCTGCTAACGATAGTTAACAGGTGGCGTTGGTACCGACTTGTTAAGTGATTGGCTGGTACTTCTCTCGTCCATTTTGTCCAGCAAATCTTTACACGATTGCTTTGATTAGAAGAATTAGTTTATTAAAAGCACGAAAAGATGAAATATTTAAAATAGGGTTTCACAATTTATGATTATTTCAATCAAATACACTCGCGAGCAAAAAAATCGACTCACTCTATACATTCGCACTAAAAGAGCTCTAGCACTAAAATTAAAACCTAAATTTCATTTTAGGTCTTAAATTCTTTAGTCCTAAGTCTTAGCTTTAAAATGAGTACAAATTGTTCTAACTTACGCTCGTTTATGTAACGAAAATATGCTAATTAACTTTTAGTGTGTTAAAACTTAAAATTACAAAGAAAAAATCAAAAAGAAAAGACAGCTTTTAATAAAATAAAAAAATTTTATTCTTCAAAAAAGTTCTTTTAGTACATAGTGTTACCACCCCTAGACCTTATAACGGCTTCTAAGCGGTTCTTCATTGACTCAATGAGGTGCTTCACTCTCTCTTGCGGTATGTCTTCCCATTCTTCAGATAACGCTACCCGAAGCTCAGCTATTGATGTTGGTGCAGGATATCTAGCCCGGACTTTTCTCTTGAGTTCATCCCACAAGTGTTCAATAGGATTCAAGTCCGGACTACGAGATGGCCAGACCATAACAGGCACGTTAACTTCATTTAAGTACTGGTAAACGACAGCTGCACTGTGTGGACGGGCATTATCTTGCATCAGGATGAAGTTTTCCCCGACAAAACCAACATATGGGATGACGTGGTCTCCTAAGATTTCATTAATATACCGTTCCGCAGTCAATCCTCCGGCATGGCGGCCAGTTTCAATGAAAACCAGTTCGGTTTTTACTTCAATTGAAATGCCTGTCTACACCATGCAAGAACCTCCTCCAAAGGCAACAGTTTCTTCTATGCAGCATTGTGAGTATCGCTCTCTTGGTCTTCTGTAGACTCTTCTCCTTCTATCGCTACCATTCAGACATACTCTGCTTTCATCAGAGAACAGAGCTCCATTGCTCTTCAGTCCAATCAACGTGTTCTCTAGCGAAACGAAGACGAGCTGCTCGATGGGCTGAGGTCAATTTCGGTCCCTTTGCTGGTCTTTTTGGAGTTAGGGTGGCTGCCTTAAGTCGTCTTCTCACTGTCCACGAGCTGACAGCTACTCCACGTGTTTCCCTGAGCTCTTGTTGGACTTGAACCCCGGTGAGGGAGCGATTTCTCAACGAAGCGGTGACAATGAAACGATCGTCCCTCTCCGAAGTGCTTCGTTTTCTACCAGAACCTCTTCGCCGGTTAAAGCCACCAGTCTCCTGGTGTCTTCGGTAAATTCTTGAAACCGCTGACTGGCTCATTTGTAGAGTACGAGCAACTTGACGTTGGCTAAGGCCTTGTTCCAATAGCGCGACTGCTTGAGCCGCTGTTTCTGCTGTAGTGTCCATTTGATAGAAATATTCTTGATTGGAGATTGCGGAGATGTGTACCGGTCGACGTTTTAAGGTCAACTGATAAGGGTGAAAGGGGTAGGTTGCCTTTTATACCTCCTAGAGTCAGGCAACAACCACTGGTGTAAATGAGCACATAATGTTACATTTTTCTGTCCAGAGCTGTTGTCAGTTATTTTTTAGAAAAGAATACGGCCGTTGTTGTTTTTTTTTAAGGTTAGACCTTAAACTTTAAGAATTTAAGACCTAAAATGAAATTTAGGTTTTAATTTTAGTGCTAGAGCTCTTTTAGTGCGAATGTATAGAGTGAGTCGATTTTTTTGCTCGCGAGTGTAGTTAGATCACATTAACAAACTACTAAAAAATGAATAAGGTTTGAAGCACTTGTACGCTTCAAACCGACTTTACTACCGTAGAGTAGGGATAAAATGACAAAAAGGGAGATCTATAAAAACTGTGACGTAACCGCTATTTAAATGCTTCTGTCCGAGGGAGATAGCGAGATGTCCCTACGACACGCACCCTATTTTTTTTCCGAAAATTAAAATATTAATTAAGCCCTTATTTTGCAATCAATATTGATACTGTTTACACAAAAAGAAATATGTTTATTGCTTTTTGCTCTAGTGTGTAAAATAATGAACAAATTCAAACTTAGTCAACAACCCTATTCACAGAACAAGTAATTTGTGAATATTTTTAATATTATTGATCCTATGAGAATTTTGAAAGAAAGTTAATTTGACTTTACAGTTAAAAGTTTACTAGCGTCATATAATCAGTGTCGATTTAATAATCCGGTAAAGCGAGATAAGAATGCAAGAAAAAAATGTAAACCATTTAGAACTAACTAACTTACAATTAGTACCTTTAAGGGCTTGTTCTACAACCTCCAGATAGCATTTATCTATAAGATAAAAGTCTCGCCATCTCTCTTCTTTAACCTAACATGAGTGAGACAACATGCGATTTATCTTTCGGATAACTTTTACCTGTAAATTGTAGGACTGGACGTAAGCCTTTTAAAGCTATTTATCCTTGTCAACGCTTCAAGAAGCCAAAAACTTTGAAATATCTTTCAGGTGGAGTTTCTATACCATAAATATTCCTCAAGCGTAGCAACAGTGTGTCACGACATAACCGATAGTTAACAACATTTTAACTGGTCGCTCACCGCATCCCGCACGACAACCGGACTGGGCGCCAACCGCATATATGTAATAAATGTACGCACACTAAACGTAAAGGTAATAAATGTACCTAGTTTGTACACTACGGCTGCCAAACGATCGGTGTTCTACGGACTTCTGACATTAGCATAATATATGGAACAAACATCCTTACATGGGAACGGTAACTCAGATACATCTAGATATTACTGTGTGTTGGCGTAAACCAAGAATCAAACTCTAGTCGTATATTGTATCACACTATTTATTAATTCACCTTTGGTACACACACTTCAACAGTTAGATAACGAATGCCCGTGCGCTGGCTCGACCGTTATTAAATATGGCGACAACATCAACACTGTCGAGCCGGCAGTTAAATCATTTTATATAAATTTAAATAGAATATTGTCGTAATAAATTGGTGTAATGTTAGATGTTTACAATATTTAAATTAGGTTAATTACCTATTAATATAAAATAAATAATATAAAATAAATATAAAATAAATTAATATAATATAAATGATTACAAATAAATACTTTCAAATACATCGGAATGTCGAATCAGCAACATTCACATAATTATACAATAATAAAGTAATTCTATCTAATACTTCATCTTATTCTTACACATTATATGAAAATATATTATAATTAACCTTATATTATACATAGCCTGATTAATTAATCAATTCGGTTTATAATTGACCTTATACGTGTTATGTAAGTTAGGCTTCATATTGAGCGCCGTAGATATATAGATTATGGGGTTGCATTAAGTAATTTACGGTACAGTTGCAGATGCAAAACTGCTTAATTCCACCCTATAATGCCTGCCCTGCCTAAAATATTTTATAGGCATATACCTTATACATATTATTATGGCAATGAAATATTTTTGATGAAGGAGTCTGCTCATGGTACCTTTAGCAGTGATTGCATTTAATATAGGTTTTTAAGCAGCACGGTACTTACAATAACATACCAGAAAAAAGCTACTGACATAGATTGGACGTTTTTAGTAACTCACTGTGAAACAATTGTAAAATATATTTAATATTTATTCATCATCTCTGATTACTAACTGACTATCTTGAATACTATTCGAATATATTTGCATTATTATATAATGCGAAAGTATTCCAATAATCTTTATTAATATTGGCATTCGAATAATTCGATTTTCTGCGATTTATCGCGCCTCATTAGTCCTTTAGATATATATCTACCATATGGTAATCCTACTTGTAGTAAACACTAGGCGAATAGTTCCGGATACCACAATTTACGAGCAACGAGCCGGCAATAAGCTCGCCAAACTGTGCGACAATGTGTAGTTAAAGAAGGCGGACTATTCTCGGTGAAAGCTGGCTTTGTTTAGACCACTGTTAAGGTCTAACGGAGCTGCTACTTAAACCTCAACAGGTGTATTTAAGGTGAAGATAAATGTTATGGAAGATGCTTTAAGAGCTGTTTTGATATTTTGGGTTATGTGTTATTACTTAAAATATAGAATACTAGATTTTACCCGCGGCTTCGCTCGCGTAAAACGTATGTTAAGTTATGTTGGTAAGAGATCTTTTAAATAAAATAGCTTAGCTTTCTAATGGTAAAATTGATTCAAAATCGGTTGAGTAGTTTTTGAGTTAAACCTTTACAAACAAACAAAAAACATATCTAGTCTTTCCTCTTTATAATAATAGTATAGATGATTCTCTTCCGATTTTATTGGGAACTCTATTTAATAACGGATTTAACGAAAATCTTATTATTCTAACTCATATTATAATTGCGAGAGTGAGTTTGTTTGTTTAGTACGCCTTCACGCCTTAAATACTCGACCAATCGCTATGAAATTTCGTATAAATGTTGTCAGGGGTACAGAAAAGGATATAAGGCATCTTTTATTCACAAAAAGTGCTGGTCTTGAGCGAGCGCAGCCGCGGGCAAACTATTTGTGACCGTGTTTATTCCGCGAGCACTTAACTACAGTCGCTGGCTTCATCCATCCTCTGTCAAATACTGAGTGCATTTGCAAATACTTTTATTCACTACTGGCTAGGACTAGAGGCCGTCATTAGCCATTTTTAATGGCTGCGACTACTGGTCGCGTCTAGTGGCTTGTTTTGACCACCGATCAAAACCACTCCTGTGCGCAGCACCAATAAAGCATTTTATTCAAGACTAACTTTTGCATTTTTTTTTATAGTAGTTCAGGTTTAATTAGCAACAGTATATAAAAAAAAATAGCCTCTGTTACTCCGTGATAATATAGCTTACTAATGGTGAAAGAATTTTTAAAATAGGTTTATTGGTTTTTGAGCTAAATCATTACAAACTAACAAAAAATCTTTCCTCTTTATAGTATAGAAGAAGAGGTTACTAAGAATACTAAATATTTACAACCTAAAATGTTACTAATAATATATTTTAGTTGTTTGTTCGAGTACCTATACCTATATATCATATAAAAAGGGTAGTAAACTAATATTTACAGTTAATTTATTAACTAAGTTTTGCTACAGAGAAGAGTTAAGTTACTAATGTACTTTTCTTGACAAACATACTAATAAAGTAAATGTAAATAAATAATAGTAACGAATTGGTATATGGCGCTAGTATTTTTTATAGCACTTATTTTTGTTATCATATGCGGTATTAAATAGTTTTATTTTTATTTAGAAGTACAACTCTAGCATTTGGAACAATTCCTGTGTCACGGTGGAATTTAAAAACATTAAAAAACAAGTGAGAATCGGCAATGAATTGCCGAAAATCTTAGAGTTCGAAAAATGGTTCTAGTAATATGCAAAGGTCACGTGATACCATGTGAACAGGTCAGAGGTCAAAGGTCATAGTAATTTCGGGGATATATCGACTATGCTGAGTCGAATGGCGTTGACCGCGAGTCTCTAGCTCCTATGGTTTTTGAGTTGAAAGTTGTATAACAGACAGACATACAGACAGACAGACGGACGAACGGACGAACAAAGCTGTTGTATAAGAGTTTTTTCTAACTCCAAAACACCGCTTCCTAACGATGATACTGTCTATGCTTCTACATACAGTATCACGAAGCCTATAGCCCGAAGATATAGGTAAGGATGTATTACACCCACATTGTGTTAAGTATGTTTGTAAGTACGAAAATTGAGATTTGGCAAGGCCCAATTCACTTCTCAGTTCATATTTTATTGTGGAAAATACGGAGATTTACTTTTCCTTCGCATTAGAGACAATTTAAGAGTTAAACTGACCCCTACTTAACCCGTGCAAATTAATTTATGTCAAGGGCCGACATATTTGAGCACATTTTAAACTCATTACGTGTCGCCGTAATTTCGTCAAGCCCTCGACGTTTTTGGGTTAATCACTTTATATCAGAAAATAATAAAGACAGACAGAAATGCAATTAAAACGGGTTTTCTGTCGTAAAAACAAAATTAAAAATGTTGTTTTATTTTCAAAGTAGTCGTAATTTATTTTTGACTTTGGTTTCGCAATTGTTTTACGAAGCTGTTTTGTTTATTGTACAGCAAAACACAATAGGGTTGACAAACGTTTTTGGACTTTCGCTATTTGTGCACAATATTAGACAAAGGGTCTTAATCTCGTTGGTAAGTATTTAACTGTCGCCGTGCCGCAGCGGTAGAGAATGCGACTGCTGTGCATGAAGTCTTGGGCTCGAATCTCAGATCTGGATCAAAAAGTAATTGGGTTTTAGTTCCTAATATTGTAACTACAACAAGGTTGAATGCAATAAGAATTTATTTTGTTCATATATTTGCAAAATATATTGTATTAAACCTACCAACGGGTTGGAAAAAGTTTATTGCACAATCTCGATTGTGTTAGTTTTACTAAGGTCCCTTGTAGCAGCATAGAAGGCTTCGTTCAGCTTGAAGTTTCAGAACCGATATATAACGTAGGATCCATAAATATACATACATAGTTTCATGCTAATTTCCCCAAAGGATAGACAATGAAGAAACAAAATGGATATCGTTAACTCATTCATAAAAATAGAAAATCTTGTGCAATAGAAATAAAATAATTCCTGTATCGCGGGGCTTTTACAGACATTCAAATAATTGATATAAAGATCACTTAGACTCGGCTGCAAATTTTTTTTGTCCCGTCCTATCATCGAACCCTTTGCGCTCGCCGTAGCGGCAGGAGCGCGGCGACCACTTAAACAATCAAAATAACGAATTCTCTAGCAATTTTTACGCTTAAACAACTTCGTTTTCATTTTACGACTACAATATCCGTCTCTCACCTCATCATTGTTAGATTGAAGGGTGTCGAGTAACCTCGAGCTAGTACAAAGAGCTGTAATATTTTCCAACAGATCGCGTCCTCAAATTCGGTAATACGTTGACAATAAAAGATGTTTGAGCCGAGTGACGTTGCGTCATAGGAGTCGTGACGTCATTTGACACGGAAGGGCGACGTTCGAGTCATTCGACACAAATTGTTCCTTTCAGAGTTTCACACTCAATTAAATGCACAAATTCTATAATGTGCGTTGTAGTTAAGCGTCAGGGGTGGCGCGCGTATAAGATATTTTTTTTATATATTTTGAATACACTATATTTTTTATTTTTCTCATTTAGTTGGGTTCAATTCAATAATTAATTACAGTTGCGATTGCTGATATTTGAAAAGAAAGTGCATGTCAGTCCTCACTAAGATAACTACATGAGATAGATTTACATGTCTCGTATAGGAAAATCAAGTTTGGTTTTTGCTGACTTAGGCTTTTCTTTTAAAATGTATTAGCGAATCGTTCGTTACGCCGAACAAGTGTAGACGGACAGTCTATAGATACCTTCGATAATATTATGGAAACTTAGGAAGCTCGTATATATGTATACAACCTATGTATACAACAATAATACTTTGCTCAACCGATTATCAAACCTGGTAGTTCACTTTGGCCCATAAATTGACGCTGGTGAACCAACAAGGTAGTTTTAGCAAAATACTAACTTAGTTAACGATTTATATGACATCTATAGATTTGTTTTTTTTTTTAATCTTTTTTAAAGGGCTTTTTATTTCAATAATAAAATGTCAGCTCCATCGTTCCCTATACTAATCTAACTATCAGAAATAGAAATAATTTGTGCAAAAACATGTTATAAATAGCTACAGCTGGTTTTGATGTAGGTTCAGCTAAAACATTTGATAATGCGCCAATATCTTTTATATTTATTTAAAATAATTGCACAAATGAGCTCCTCAGCCTTTGATAATTCTCACACTCAGCTAGCAAGTGTTGGACATCTTCAATGATTCCACACACCTCACAATTAGGCATATCAACTTTCTTCATGAGATGTCCAAACCTTGCTAGTTGGGTAGTGCCCTGAGCGTAACCTATGTGCTACAACTATTTCCTTTTCTACTAAACGACTTCTATAGTTGTGCACGATACTTACAGTGTCATGTTCTAGCCCGGGGCTTATCCCGGCCGTTTGCCAGCAATAACAACTTTCAAACGACTTCATTTAATCGTTAAACAGTTGAGATAAGCGTTTCGCGCTCAATTTGCCGTCTATTTTATTATCCTGGCGGTCGATCGATCCGTCTTAATCTACTTCAGTGCTAAACTGTTTGAAGTTTCCAACTGATGTTGAAGAATACAAGAATACAGGTAAACAGATAAAAATAACCCTATCTTACAGGACTAGATATTTTGAACGTTTCATCATTCCATACATTATTTTCCTCTTTAATATGTTTTAAATTAATATATGTGTTATTTTTCAAGTTTTCTATGGATTGCCCCATTAGAATTGGTTGTATGCTATTGAGGTGTAATATGCAGCTAATACAAAAGATTACCCGACGATCGGTTACGCTGTGCTGTATCTATATAATTAGTAATATAACACTAATGTTAGTTTTGTTTTCGGTTGGGTATATCATTAATCTAGCACGAGCATTGCTTATTCAATATTTTTAATAAATGCAGTGGCTAATATGAAAGCCATGCCAAAGCGGAACCTAGGCAAACATTCTCCGCAAACGCAAAAGAGATCGTATCAAATGAAAAACCGTAATCTGTGCTAAATTATTTATTTTCAGTGAATTCCAGGAAGGTTCAGACTATATATGTCATATATTGATTAATTCCTTTTTAATTCCTGTCGTTAATATAAATTAATACAATTACACGATTAACTATTACTTTATATATAACTTATAAGCAGTGTCTTTAAAAAAAACATGGTACATTTAAAACAGCAAACGAATGGAAAACCAACATATTTGTGTGATCTCCGCATATGTAGCTGTTCGGTGAAGAACACCCATATTCTTTGTGCTCGTTGTTTAAATGTTTGAAAAATATAATAGTGATACGAGGATTATATTTAGTGCGCGAGACGTCTTAAAAAATAAGAAATATATCTTCATACTTCACATTAAATTAATTAAATTTTTAGTGTTGGTGCAGCCCTGAGCTACGCGCACCGCACAGAGACTCGCGGTACAATGGCACGTCACAACATTATGACGGTGTATCGGCAAACAATTGGCGCATTAAGCCACCATTCACGTGGGTCTCCGAAGCTACTGTGTCGCGTTTCTTTGTAATGCACTGTTCCCATTGTTGGACGGGGGACTACTTAGAATTCTTTTGTCGATTATAGAAATCATTTCATATATTTTTGTAAAAAAAGAAATACGGTATATATATCTTTCATTCTTGTTAAATCTTTTAAGATGTTGCTCATGCCAAAAATATCGATAGGCTTATAAATTTTCTTGTAAAGCTAATTTTCCAGCCACTTCGTAGTTTCTGATCAATTAATTTTCTTTTTTGGAAAATTGGTGTTTTTTTATTATATAAAAATCGTACATTAAATTCATTTTAATTAGTACCAATAGTTATACATGAATTTCTACATTATCAGTGGTTTATTTAATTGCATAATGGATACTATTAATTTATAATAATTATAATAGTATTAGGTTTATCTACAAGAAAATTACTAAACCTATTTTTTACATGAATCTACTCTTTCTTCTGGCATAAGTTGCCGTAGGATGCACTCAGATGAAAGCTAGTCAAGTCGCGGAAAGGAACTAGTTAAGCGTATTCTGTATATTGGAAACGCACCATCACACATCAGATGACAATTTTTTGCGTCATATTAAGCCACATTCACTGCACAATAGACGCTTTACGGCTTATCGTTCCACCCGCACGGATCTGCTTAAGATTTAAATGTCACCTTTGTATAACAATAGAAATGAAGTGATGGGAGTGACTCCCTATATATTGTTAAAGTGGTTGGAGGATCAGATAACTGGGAGCAGATGGCGAGTTTAACAGTTTAAAAGATGTTGTTACTTGATACGTAAGTTTCATAATGTGACAAAAGGACATAGGAGCATAGTGTCATGCTGTACCCGATTTTTTCTAAATCTATGTTAATCTGTACCAGTGATGTTGCGAATACTCGCATCCGCATCCGCAATCGCGGAGCTTACGCATCGATTTAGACATCTGCATCCGCATCCGCATCCGCAATAATCAACGAGGATCTTAATGCGGATTCAGATATAGCGTGGGTTACGATAAGAAAGAAATCAGTTGTTCAGTAGTACGCATTTAATTTATGAACCTTTGCAAAACAGGCTTGAACCTGCGAAGGCGGTGATATTAGATACTTTTTATTAAATAAGATGAACAATTTTCATCAACATCGGCATCCGCAATTGCGGAGCTTCCGCATCGATTTGGACATCCGCATCTCTATCCGCATCCGCGGAAGTGAGATTTCAAATATACGTATCTGCATCCACGGATGTCAAAATATCTGCATCCGCAACATCCCTGATCCATCCAACATAGGCAATCTGTTTGATTTTATATAATATTTTTAACACAAGAAACCTTTTCAGAAAACAATATCAATGTTGGTTGCAAAAAGAGGAAGTAATTAATATTTTAAATTTGGATAAAAGTAATAGTGGGGTAGTGTAGGTTTTAGTATTCACGATGGTCACCCATCCATAGATTTAACGCTATCAACAATCTTAAACACGCGAATCTAATCTCCATCACTAACTTTATTGCAGATTTCAGCTCGCTGAGATACTGAAAGCGATCGTCCAGGAACATATGGTATGTCGATGAGCATTTTCTCGGAATAGCGATGATTAATATAAATGTGTTGCGGTTTATTTACATCGAAGTCATCTCGCTGAATGTGTTACACTGACTTTTAGTGCGCTGAATTAAAACCAAACGACGTGGTATGTGTGATTCATGAAATGACATCCGTATTCTGGAGAACAAAGCGAAATTTGTTGGTAATTATAAATAACTAGCTTTTGCCCGCGGCTTCACTTGTGTAAAAGTCGATTAGGATGGGTTAAATAACAATACTTTTTAATTAAATAAAATAAAGTCTATGTTACTTGTTGATAATATTGCTTTCTAATGATACATTCTTCAAATCGGTTGCGTTGTTTCTGAGTTAAACTCTTACAAGTAAACAAGCATACAAACAAACAAAAATCAAATCTTTCTTCTTTATAATATTTGTGTAGATAACATATTGTTGCTATTAGCTGTGTGAGTTACTTACATATATAGTTTCACTGAAGAGGTTTTGTAAAGATATGTTTGTATGCATAATATGTATAATTTAATTATCTAACATCTACACCCACAATTCGGTTCTGGTTTTATGAAGGCGGTGAGCGCTATTGCGGTCTCTTTGGTATAATTCTACTTCGTACTGCTACTGAGTATTTTTTGACAGAACAATCCAATAACACTTCCCTCAATCTAGGTATGGATCTTGAGACTTAGTGCGCAGCAGTCACATTGATACAAGTAATAATGAATAATGTCCTCCAGACCGATTTCGGTCACAGCGGGCAATCTTAACGGAGACAGCCAATCTGCGCAGGAGATATCATAGTGCACAAGCGTGTGCGCAAATACAAGTGCACTCTCTGTTCCCTAACTCTCATGATCCGATGGGACGGTAATCCGACACGACCGGAGAGAGATTAGGCGCAGGACCAACGGCTTTACGTGCTTTCCGAGGCACGGGGTGTCCAACACCGCCAACTTCCTAACTCGGGGCTGTTATTGAGATTTCTTAACAGAAAACACAATAACTTTTTTGTTGGGCTGACCCGAGATTCGAACCCGAGACCTTATGCACAGCAGTCGCATTTACTACCGCTGCGCCATAGAGGCAGTTAATTAATTAGTTAAGTTAATAAGTTAAGTTGATACAAGTATACTTATATATAAATAAATACGACTGAAAGAGAACAATGTGGTGCTGTGGCTAATAATTTGGTAACGGTGCGAAAGAGTCGATTGGCGTAAGCTAGTATCACTATCTTACAAGAAATCTGCAAAGAGTGGGTGCTGCGTTATGCTCCGTGAGTAAGAGTGCTGAAAGCTCACATCTATACTAATATTATAAAGCTGAAAAGTTTGTTTGTTTAGTTGAACGCGCTAATCTCTGGAACTACTGGTCAGAATTGAAACAATATTTTAATGTTGGATAGCCCATTTTTCGAGGAAGGCTATAGATAACATCACGCTACAACCAATAGGAACGGAGCATCAAAGAAAAATGGTGCAAATTGGGATAAGTTCTCTTATGATGCAGACGAAGTTGCGCGGGTCAGCTAGTACCTAATATCTTCCTTATAAATTTCTTTTGAACTCATCTGTGATCTCTTTCCTCTAGGGTCGGTATAGCGCACTCCATATTGCTATATGGAGTGCGCTTTACCGACCCTAGAGGAAATGCGATACTTGCATGCATTGCATATCATTTTATGCTGATACAGTACAAAGTACTACGATGAATTCTTTAAACTTGTTATTATAAATAAAACTTTTCATTTTATGTTTATGTCGCAATCTTATTACAAAGTTTAGTATCGTAAATTAGCTACAATCTTTACTGTATTTCAATACAATCAGAATAGGGCCGCAGCCTGTTGTTGACACTGCGCTAAACGGCCTCGCTGTAGACATTTTAATAACTTAATCGCCGCCGCGATTATATTTATATAGCGAGTTCGTCTTGCGAGGAAATGCCTGTAGTACGACGCGCCGATTAAACGCTTCACGCCCAGCTCGTGTCGGCCCGAGAGTGGGCCGGTTTTTTTTTTTTACTTGTAAACAGATTTGGATAGAGGTTAGTTTAAAGCTTAGTGATTTCATGAAGAAGAAATTTGTAATTGCTTTTATTTTAAAGTACCTTATTATCTTTCGATTATTATTTTTGGAATAGTTCAAGGCATTATCAATACATATAAAAAGATACGTCCTGACTCACTGAATGACTGAATTATCAACATATAACCAAAGTACTTGGAGCCGTATTTTCAAAAATACCACTGTATAAGTTTGCTATATTATTGTAAGATGTTTAAGTTTATTATTTGACTTTATTGGCTAATGTTAAATTTGGCATGAATTATAATCACCAGTAACTTATTTAAGTGTTTCCTACAAGATAGGTTAAAAGTCACTTAACAACTAAAGTCTATAAGAATGGACTCGTTCAGAATGTTTTCAGCTTAAATATCTGAGAAGAGTGGGCAACAGTATGTAGCATGCCGCAGTAAAAGTAGAGACACAGATATTTCAGGTAATTAATCTGTTTTAGAATTATATTATTAGTGGTTACAGCAACGGTCCAAAATAAATTATTGCAATTAGCATATTTTTACATAGACTCACGGGTAGTGTTGATAATGGTGTAGAACATTATCATTTCGCCAGTTATCGGGGATAGCGGGCGAGCCTGTTGTGGTCTATTAGCTAATTTTCCAGATTACCCGTGCTTTTATTTAGAATGTCCTGTACTGCTGGACACGGGCCTGTTCTGACTATGAGAACTGTTAGGTTATAATCCCCTTCAATGGCTCAGTGAGGGTTCGCAGACCTTATACTTCATCGAGAATATAACGGAGACCTTTTTGACATGCAAATTTTGTCACAATGTTTTCTTTTTAAAAACGAGCGATAATTAACTATTTATTTATTTACATCAAATAGAACGACTTGCGCCAATTACACTATTTAATAATATAACATAAATTTAGCTTTCACGCATTCTGCTCACAGTACCTCATACATTCTAATAATAATACTTTCCATTCATCCGCTAAAATATGAACTTCATTAATTCTTAATAAATAAATAACTCGACAAGTCATACATGCGTAGGATCAACTTGATACCCCAGCTTAGAAATCCATCACTCTCTAATATTGCTAGGAATTTACTAAGTTACGATAACCTTGACGTTTCGGCCAGGTTGCCTTAGTTATGGTCATGAATAGACTGACTGTTAGTGAACATATAAAAATCATGCAATGCATAATTTTAAATCACCTTTGGTCCGATTTCCTGGTAAAGGCAAGTGTTATTGGGTTCAGCAAATACTCAGTAGCAGTTCGGTCTACCTGGGATGTAAACCATCTTCTTTTCTCTCTCTTCAGTTGTTTCTCTCATTGCTGAGGATCGTGAATCCTTCTTACTCTGTCAACTAGCTGTATGAATAATAATTCCTGTATCATGAGGGACTTTACAAGCATTCACCCAACGGACACAAAGACCCATACTCGGAACAACTATTTGTGGATCACACAATTTTTTATCCCGTGTGGGGATCGAACCCACAACATTCGGCGCGGCAGCAGTGGCGAAGCGACAACTTAAGCCACTACGACAGTAATTTATTGTGTGAAAGTCATTGCAGGTGAAATGTAGATAATACATCTCTGCCTTACTCCTTGGAGATATAAGGTCATAAACAAATTTTCCATTAGGCAGATTGTATACCACTGCCACCATTGACGTGTAAAACATACATTGAAATGGACTAATACATTCAAATGATATTAGAATACGATCGAATACGATCCACAGATCGCAGGGTCATGGATTATGGATCTGTCGCTACCTTTGATGTTTAAAAACATTCACCTACTTTACAAATCATGCCCTGTTTGATATTCGTTTCGTATAAATCAATACAAACATTTCCTGTTTACCTGTCGTGACGTCACACATTTACATAGCCTCTATTTGTATCTGAAATAAGTCAGAATGTATTCTGTTATGGCTTCAAAAGGTTGGCCATGTTAAGATACTCGTACATTGCCGCGGTCAAGATTTTGAATGGGATGAAAATTAACAGGGCTGATAAAATTGCTTGCGACTGTTGTACTTGAAGTTTACAGGTTCGATACCCGGTTTGGGCTATATGTGTTTTTATTTTTAGACGCAGCACAATGTCTTAATTTGCACCCGGTAGACGGATATATATAGGTTCGCGTCTTATTACATGTACTACATTTTGCCTACCGCTGTGCGGATATAATCTCACTTATGCCTATATCCGCGAAGCGGCTATAATACCTACATCTATTATGTAGTTTTATGTCTATAGGTATACATGTCTGAATTATACATAGATTTTCATATTCAACCTAACCGTAGCATGCCTTTATTGTGCTGTAATGAGCATCCACGACGTGTAAGCCTTATTGGAATGTTAAGTAACAAGATAAGATTCTAACACATTGCTTTCCTAACAGGGGGCAATAAAACCTGGAAAATAGTTACAATTAACGTCAAACTAACTGGTTCAAATGTCCAGTTTTCTGTCCAGTTTTCTGTAGCGCTCAAGTACCGCTGGTTTACTAAGATGAAAATGTATCATCAGGCCGATCATTGGACTAAAAAATTCGTCATCTGATACCAGACCATCGTTTTCTTTACATCAATATATTCCAATAATTTATAGATTTACATTTATAAATATATAATAGTAAAATGAAAATACATTAAGAGCCTAGTGGAAAACATTGGACTACCATGCAGAGATCTCGAGTACAATTACAAAGGCTTCGCGCTTCGCTTTGACGGTTAATGAAAACCACGTAAGAAAACCAGCATATCTAAGAGTTATTTATAATGCTATCAAAGATTAATGAAGACTGCCATCCGCACTGTGCCAGTGTGGTAGACTATGGCCTAACCCTTCTCACGCTAAGAAGAGGTCCGGGTCTCGCTGTGGGTGATTTATATACAAGGCTGATATTGTTGTTATTATATGAAGACTCATCAGCATCGGGGACAGCGAGTCCAGTCCAAGACTTCTGAGTCAAGTCCAAGCTATTCGTAAATTGGAGGTTCCTTTCTTTGGAGTCTAATCACGGGTGAATAGGGTAGGGACCCTCCTCACGATGCGTGCCGTGTGAACCAATTCTACATGAAAGACTTAATCCCGTCGTCTTATTACTATATAGCATTACTTTATATTAATAAGCTAGATTGCTTGTATTAGGAGTGGGTTCACGTCGATAGTACAATTCGTGGGATTCAAATACGCGACGTTCGCAAGTTTCATTTAAGAGTATAAAGCATTAAATCGAGTTTGCCTTTTTAACGTTAGATATGATACTGCTTTAATATAATAAGCAGTCCTTCCTGACACTGGAATGTCAGGAAGTATCCATCCAAGTGTCTGTCAGAAGCATTACCATCCATCTTTCTTTTACAACGGCGGACAAAGTGAAAGAGACATCGTAATGCAACGAACGAAATGTTGGTGTATAAATTGTAGCACCGATCTGAATTGGCATCCATCACGTCTCGTTAAAGTGCCAGATCGTCGACTGTCGTACATGATCCATCATTTAACACTTGCTCGCTGTCAGATGGAATTGTGCTCGTTTAGCCGCCGGTGTGTACACGTCCTTATTTGTTATAAGATTGGTACTTGCTTGTGATTGTCTTTTAATATTTTTACGTGTGATTTAAAAAGTTGCAGCAAAATATTTACTATTGAGGTTTCGTAGGCCAAATGGTAACTAATATTTAGCATGTAACTACGAATTTAAATATTCAGAAATCTATCCTGCTACGATATCTCTTAACGCTGTGAAGTCTTGCTCCAATCCTTGGTGTAGCAGTACTATTGAGTATGTGTGTCAGGTAATTTTTCGCAGCAGCCTAAATATTTCTGTTTCTTATCTCTATTGGCAGACGAGGAAGCGGCCCTCCTTGTGGTAAGTGCCGCTGTCCATGGACTTTATTAATATTATGAGTCAACACCGGTAATCTGCCGCCTGCTTTTTAAACCTTGTTAGAAAAAGTCCTAGCGCGTGGAAAGCACTGGGGAAGTAGTTTGTTTCAAAGACAGCACATACCGGGGAGAAATATGCGCTGAAAGCTCACTGTACTGGATGGAAACATTTCCAGGTGACAACGATAAACCCTGCTGTGTTGAGTGGTAGGATACTACAAGGGAGGGATATTCTGTCTTTATAATAAATAAACATGAACGGATGTAGTAGTAGTTCAGTGTTGAGTGTTAGAACTAGTTGTTTCGAGTCTGATTGTTATACATGACTGTCGTTTACTTGTTTGTAAAGTCTTCCGCAACACAAGAATGATTTCTAGAGCGGCGTCTTATTTATACAAGTGAGAATCGGCCATTGCCGATTCTCACTTGTTTAAATAAGACGCCGCTAACTCATAAGTTGCCGTAAATCTTAGAGTTCGAAAAAATGGTTCAAGTAATATGCAAAAGTCACGTGATAACACGTGACCTTGAGGTCAGAGGTCAAAGGTCATAGTCATTTCGGGGTATAGACTATGTTGAGTTAAATGGCGTTGACCGCGAGTCTCTAGCTCTTACGGTTCTTTAGTTGAAAGTTGTATAACAGACGGACGGACGGACGGACGGACAAAGCTGTTGTATAAGAGTTTTTTCGAACTCTAAAAAGAAAAAGAAACCCACGTAGCATATTGCTATAAAGCTATGTGAAGAATGTACCACCGAATGAATGTAACAGCTAAATACCAGAACCGGACAGTTATATTAGTTCAATATGCATAATTGATCTCAATTTATGAACTACCGCAAGTAGGTTCAAACCGTACATAATTCTAAACCAGTGTGGCGTATTATCATATTTACGTTACCATTACTCTGACAGCCGAATGCGCTTGCGCATGGACGCGCACACATACACACAAATACATTACTCTACTCTCGTTACAGACTTATTAAACAAACAATATAGTATCTTACTATTGGAATATCAACTTTAACTTACTAGTAATATGATTTAATATGGAATGCAGTAATTAGGTAATAACAGTAAAATTATTTTCCAAATGATATTTAATTAATTCTGTTTTTTTCTTTATCTTAATGGTTTGGTTTCAATTTAGAACACATTACAGGCTATTTTATGCCTAATCATGTGTGTTGTAAAGTTGAAATCTGTTTGTTTAATTTAATGAACGGAAGCCGCGGTTGGGTATATTTAGACTAGTGCGCGTTCAGCGGATGCGCTTGTGCATTGCAAGTATTCGCGTTTCCATTTTATTGCTAAACATCGACGCTGTACGTCTTATTGGATTGTAAATTCTTGTGAAAATATTAAACTGTATTTATATGCTAATTCATACTAGTATTAATATTAAACGCGTAAGTATTTCTGTCTGTTTGTTACAGTTTTAGGGCTTAACTATACCGATACTGATTTTGACCAAATTTAATATGATATGAGATTGATAGTTAAAAAAGACAAGCTAGTATTTGAAGGAATGCGAATAAAGTCACGAGTGCCTGACATTGAAGCAATTGAGGTTATTTTCCAGGGACGCCTAACCTTAACCAGCCAAGGGCTGTCTACATACTGCCCTACAATACAGAATTAAAATCTAACAACCAGAAAACTCTAGGGTGGGCACTGCCCTGCAAGCGTATATTATAAGATACGCAAATCATCACGAGAAACAAATAATTATTTTATACTAGATATGATGTTGTTTTATAGACAATATATAATTTTGTAAATTGAAAATTTAAAATAATATGTAGAGTTAATTTCATTATTTCAAATTATTGTGTTAATTATCACGCAATGTAAAATATGGAGGAGCGGATTTTTCTACTACAAGCATAAATTGCTTAAAAGAAGATTCCGAAAACAACTTTTTGTAACAAATTATTTGACACAATAAAAAATATTATTAAAAATATTATTATTATAGACACATATTCATATTCCTGAAAAAGTGAGTCATACCTACAATGCGGGATCTATGTCTTACATCTACACTCGACTCTTTTGCCATTTACTGACCACTTCTACGGACTTCGAGTTACTATTAGCTTTTGCCCGCGGCTTCGCTTGCTTTTTCTTAGATAAAAGGTATTCTATGTCCTTCTCTATACTCATAACAATGTGTATGTGAAATTTCATGATGATCGGTCGAATAGTTAAGATGTAAAAGCGTACAAAAGCAAACTCATATTCCCATTTATTAGTTAGGATGAAACTTCATTTTGACCGGCTGGTGTATCGTAAAGATTATGTTTATTTATTCCGCGTTGAGTACCGAGAGAATATATTGTGTTTTGAGTGAACATAACGAATGAGCTATAAACAACGTAAACTTCTGTTTAAACTAATACATTGAATATACTAACCGTTTGAGATTGTTGGGATATTTGGAATTACGCGATCTGAAAATCGTAGTATCTGGATGAAATTTAAACAAATGGTGGAATTAATGTAATTTGCTTATACAGTGCAGTTATCCGTAGTCTATGGCTACTTGCAATACCTTGGCTATGACACGCAAGTTGCTTATATTAGAAACAAGGTACGAAAGCTAGAACGAAAGGTAAAATTTAATTTTGAGAAGGAAAGGGAGTTGTCGAATACTGATTTACGAGGCAAACCGCAGTAACCTTGTTGTTCATACGCTGTTTTCCTGTAGGAATAATACACACAGCGACTCATCAACCTAGACTGTTTGGGCTATGAACTATTAGAAGTTGAACGCTGCGAATCGTGCAAGAGAGTACGTTATATTTTTGTTATTTTGTCTCATTCACGCTAAACGGGCCGCGGGCGTCGCCGCACGCGCTTGTGCACCGTGATGGGTCTACTCCACTACGCACTGTCCCTTTACGACAATTCCTTTTTTTGTATGTAGCGTAGTTATGCGTATATAGGGAGTCTAACACGATGTGTAGCCGTGTGTACTAGTCTGGGTAAGTTGGCTGACTCATGCCATCACCAAATAAGAGGCTTGCATATAAAACTGATGTTTAAAAAAATTCTGCTAGGTCCCAAGGTTGATTGCCATGTTGGAGTTTATTGAGTTTGTCTGTGAGGAAATTATCGATAGCACCATCGATAGCACTATGGCTTATTCGACAAATTAAAGCCAATAAGGCTCTCTGCTTAGTCTGTATAAGTGTACTATGCTAAGTCTTGTATATATTTCATTATGTTTTTGTAATCAAATTTATTAAACGCAGCAGCACTTTACCTAACTCGAGAATCGAACACAGAAACATGCAATTTACCCAATCTTGCTACGGAAGGAACGAGAATAGATATAAAACTTCAACATCTGTGACTATAGTCTTTAATTCTCATGGCTTAACAAAACCACACAATATAGAGCAATGAATGGTGAACGGTCGGCACGCAGTCGAAGCCACGTGTAAACACATGTATGCGGTGTGTGCGGGGCAATGGGCGCGGGGGCCGCGGTCCGGTCGCCGCAAATAGATCGCTCCGTATCGGGCATCTATTTCACACGTAGACTACAGAATTCCTAGAGAAACCATGCATTGGTGACTTGCTGTAGTACAAATGTATGTAGCGGGAGCTTTTTTTTCCTAGAGCATAAAACTTACAGTAGATTTAAAACTGTAAAGGCTTGTTTCACAGCCTCCAAACAGCATTCTTCTATAAGATAAAAGTCTCGCATCTATCTCTCTTGTTTAACCTAACAAAAGATAAATTTATTTGTAGTTTAGCTTTTGCATAGCTTTTACTTGATAGTTGTGAAACTGGCCATAAAGATTTTAGAGTTATTAGAAATTGAGAGTTATATATTTACAATAAAAGATACATACATATATACAAACACACATAGTCACATGGTCCCCGAAGGTTCAGGTAGGCAGAGCAGAGACGCATTACACCTCAAAATTAGCCAACTATATGTACGAATATAGTTGGCGAATTTTGGGGTCCTCTACTGGACATATTGCTACAATCTGTGTTGCTACTAAGAATGTATCTTTATGTTTGAAAAAAGATTCACTGTGCCATCAGACAAACAAATATTACCGATCCCCTGATAGTACCAAACCTCAAAAGCTTGACAGCTTTACTCATCGGAAAAATACAACACAAGCCTGCGATCGTCTGTAGGGTGGGCGTAGTTCCTCAGTGCTTAACTATAAGCGAAATTTCAAATTTTAGCAATTACGCGGCGCTGTGCTCTGCTTCCTAGTTGTGATCTTCTAAGAAAATGTCGTTATAATGTAGATTAGACTTTTTAAATGTATTGATATTACATTGCAGCTCAAGGTAAAATGGAACTCACTTTCATTACTTTAGTATTCCTTGGATTTTGAAAAGTTCTTATTGTTCATCTATAAAAATAAATCCTAAAATGATGAACGCTAAGAATGGTGAAAATAATGAGGCAATAATTTGCGTCATAATTTTATTAAAGGTGACACTGATTTTCTTTACTTTTTTAGCCGTGTCTACGCATTGCGCGATCTACACACCACCCTGATCCAGAAGCCAACGTTTTGATTGAGTCCACAGTTTATATACAACATTGGCTTGCTTGTTATTTCCACACCTTCGACTTTATTCATTCATCCGCCAAACGACATAACAACCAAACACAGCCAAACGGAAACACAACACTATTCCTTTGACTTAAAGACGAGTGTTCATTGTTGATGTGTCCGTTGTTTAATCAAGCAACTGGCCAGTTATATTTGACAGGTTTATCGACTCGACTGGTAGAGAATGGACGGCAATGGTATGCGCTGTTGTGTCAGATGCATACGCGTGATCTAACGCTATGATCTATGCTTTGAAGTTAGTCTTTAGTTTGGCTGTTGCTGGTCGCGTAAAGTGACGTTGTTGATAGCTATGATTTTGATATGCAGTTTCTAGTCCTGGGTTTGCAGTGCTAAATTAAGTAAGCTGATACAGGAACGACGCTGTTCGTGCAATGACTCCGAATTATTATATTATGTTATACTCCAGCAGCACTACTAAAGGTATATCTTAATCGTTGTTCCCTTGACTTCGGCAAAGTCAAGGGTATACACAGCCTTGTCTATGTATCTTAACGATAATGGTCTCAGTCCTGTCAAACATTTCTTCCCTGCACTGCCAACTTCAACAATTTGTTAAAGTTGCTCTTTCTTAGAATGGATTACAGCCATTTTTATCAATTATAATCCTAACTTAATATTATAAATGTGAATGTGAGTTTGTTTGTTACGCTTTCAAGCTTTTACTACTCGACCGAACATCATGCAATTTCGTATACACGTTGTCAGAGGCACAAAAGGGACATGGAGTACCTTGCATCCAGAAAAAGTCAGATCCCGAAGGATAAAAATTCACATAACCTACATTTATGCGAGCGTACTAATATTATAAAGAGGAAAGATTTGAGTTTATGATCGTTTGTTCGTAAGTATTTAGATCAAAAACAAACCGACCGATTTTGAAAATTATTTCTCTAGGTATTACAAAGCTATATAATCATCGAGTAATATAAGTTTAGCAAACTAATTTCTGACTGAATTTAGTGAATGTAGTTGCTATTGTCAATAGTCAGAAGGAATGAAAATAATAAGTCAAAGGGAACTGTCCACTTTGTATGGGGGTTTTGGCTTGGAATGGACAGTGACTGAGAATAACAATTATATATTAATTTAAAAGCATTAACCAGTAGGAATTAGAAAAATAACAAAGATTTGTGTCCAGGTGTTTCTAATTCGTTTGTTGTGGTAGTTTATATAAAGGTATTTAAAATTAAAAATCATTGTTTTTATGTTATTTTTCATTATTATTCTGTTTCATTTGTTACTAAAATGTTATCTAGGAACTGGGCTGGTGGATTTAATTTGTTTTGATATCTTGCCCAACTCAAAAACCAAATAATTGTCATTATATGGGCGCAGCAACCTTCTGTCCGTCGACCGTAGGATCGTCGTTAATTGTTTTTATGTATGAATTCTGTTCACGCTAAGCCAATAATAGACAGTTCCCTTTAACACCAGTTATTAACTTATTTATTAATTATAACTTATACGCGTACAGTTATAGACGCGGGGCTATTCTGTGCTCTACGGGCTACGAGTAGCGACTGCTCTTTCTAATCGGAGTAGTTAGCGAAGCGAGTTCAGAATAAGCTCACTCAGCAAATATAACAATGTGTCACCACATAGGCTATAGTTTATATAAAAAGGTACCGTTACTAACATAACCTAACCTACATTTACGTAAGCGGAGCCACGGGTAAAATCTAGTATAGTATATAATAAGTTGGTGTAGTAAGTCATGGTTCGGCTGGTGTTGATGCGACGCATCCGCAGCTCGATCCTCATCCATCATTCGGTGGCGGGCGCTCTGACACCGAGACCGGCGCGGCTCGCGGCGCGCGGCGGCGGCTGTCATTACCAGCTCGCATCATTGGGTAATTGTGGGAGTCACAATGTCATGACACGGTACGAAGTACACTGGGATTATTTGTTTAGTTAGTAGGGTTATGCTGAAGAACATTATGCATACAGGATTTGTATTACAGTGATACAGCAGGAAGAAGTTTCCAATGACATCGGTTGGTGGATCACGTGGGGTACTGCCGTGAAGAAATGTATAGTAATGATATCAACCCCGTATATGAACTTTCCTTCTGCTGGGCATGAGCCTCTTCTCAGTGAGAAAAGCTAGGCTATCAATGAAAATTACCATTGTGCATTTGTTACGTTTTCACGTCCAAACCACTGAATAGACTTTGATGATATTTTCCATGAAGATATTTAGAAATTGTAAATCTTCTAGATTTATGGAGTGATTAGGCGTGTAATACAAGCTTCATATTATTTTAGGTGAAGCGATACTAAAAATTTGGATGGAAGATACTAGTATTATTGTACTTACCCTTGAAAAAAGGGCGTTAAATAGGAGAGGGTTTGTTGACACGAACACCATAACGACAACCCGACTCGGGAATCAAACCTGATAGATCATGCACAGTAGCCGCTTTCATTACCGCTGTGCCACCGTTATCAATATTCACATTATATCGACAATATATTCAAATATAAAATTAGAATGCTTACGTGCTGACGTGTCAAAGTCAAATCTAATGATTTGATTGGCTGTTGCTTATATATCCAGCGAACCACAGCAGTTGACATGCGTTTGACCATCTGTTAACAATTATATTGATCTGCCTTTTAGAAACCTGATATATTAGTTATAGATTGCAGATAAACTAAAAGTACATTTCAAATCCATATTTCATGAGTCATTGTTCATCTTTAATATGATACGTCGTACAAACAAGAGTTGGGAAGTTTTCAAATAGTGTTCAAGTTGCAGCCACAATGTTGTTGAGTCAGCAAACGCGCCGTGTGCCGCGCGCCGTGACCAATTCTTGTGCTCGTCTACTCGCCGAGTTTATTGGACTTCACTTTGAGACTTCACTATTTGTAATAGTGAAGTGTCTGCTAGAGCTGTATTTCTTTTTAACTACCGTTGTGCAATTGCAGCGAAAACATATCGAATATTTGATAATAAATATAATTAAATTATCGATTAATATCAAAGTTTCATGCGATTACTAAAGCGTGTTTAAATATGCTTGAACATACGAATGCGGTTTTAATCGATAAACGCCCATCACAAATTTTACGCGAAACTTAAGTATAAATAGCTTTTATAATTTCAATAACTTAAACAGTAGTAAAGTTTAACAATAATAGTGTAATAGTTTCAAAATTATGCAAAAAAAGTATTTTAAATAATAAACAATGCGATAAAAGCCGTATCAGGTAGTTTAATTTCAATTATAATTACTATGATTAAATGTGCGTTTGCTTACATTCGCGTCAAAAAGAAGCAATGATATAGCCCTAGACTAATTATATGCATTCTCATTAGTCTGATGGCATATCATTGAGCTTATGTATACCTCTAATCGTGAGGAGCCGCCTTCGATTTCCTCGTAAGTCGGGAAAATTATTATCGGTTTATTATAGGACATTTTCATTTAGTTTATGAATGGTAGGAAGCAGAATGCTGGTATAATACATATCTGCTGAACCTTTCGAGGACGTGCAGGCGTGAGTACGTTATGCTAAACTCGGGCAAATCTTAATGACACTGCACTAGAAGGCGGCGCACTGCTTTTAAATCTGGTTGGCGATATACTGAGCGCACGAAACTGCGGGCGCCAGTTTAACGATTAGGGTAATTAGAGCTGTCACCTTTCAGGGTTTTTGTCTGGGACACGAAAATTGGCTTTAAATGTAAATAATGCAGTCTAAGTACAATATTATTTATTCATTTAGGTAATAAAGTAACATAATATTGTCTTACGTTTACGCGAATGTTATTCATCGAAATTAATCTACTTTATACGGGTTTTATCGAGTTATTTATTTAACACTTTTATTACATAATTTTGAAACAGTTACACTACTACTATTAAAATTTACTCCTTATTAAGCTATTTAAATAATTAAAACTATTTATATTTTCAGCAGCCATATTCAGTAGTAATAGTGATTTTCAGTAGTCTCCCCGTGAACATGGTAACAACAAAGTAATTTTAAGGAAAAAAGTAACACTCATGAACGGCAAAGCTTAGCTTAAATAATCTCACGTCTAGGTTATTTACGAGGTACAAGCAAATGATTGACAGTTTGTGAAAAAATATGTCACGGACATTTCGTATTGAGTGACAAGACATAGACGTGTCAGAATTCAATCGCTTAGCGATATTTTGAACCCTTTCGTGACATTGTTTCTTGTGTAGAGCATGTATATACATATGTACCGAAACGATGGACTTGACATAATATTACGTGTCATAAAGTCTTTGATTAGCGTCTACCTTTAATAGCAAATAGTATTTTTTTTACACATCCTAACTAATATTATAAATGCGACTATGAGTTTGTCTGTTACGCTTTCACGCTTTAACTACTTGACCGCTCATTATAAAATTACACACGTTGTCAGGGGAACAGAAAATTACATAGGGTAAATTTTGTCCAGGAAAGAGTACTGATACTTTTTATTTTTTATTTTTACGTGGGGGATAGCTTTGACGCATACCTCTCCGCGTGGCGACGGAGAGGTTATGTCGAGCTGACCAGGGAAAAGATACCCTGGTAATACTGACTAAACCTACTTCGGCGGTACCTCGACATAACCATAGACGGCGAGGCCGCGCGAATCGCTGTCACATGCAATCGCGACCCCGCCGTGGTTTTGGCCCGCCGTGTAAAACGGCAGGTCACTACACAAAAATACTTCCTCCACCGTCCCCCTGGGAGGGACAAAGACACGACACAGAGGCGCACGTGGGAACACGCACGCCGCCTCTCGGACCTGGTGCTGATCGGGTGGTGAGCAGGCCCACGCAGCCCACCATCCCCAGGTCAAACTTCAGAGTGGCTGGAGGTCATCTCGCGTCCTCCACCGCCCGGTTCTGTGGTTGGGAAGAGGGTTTCAGCGCCCCTCTCCCGCTCCGCCGCCTCCTTGATGAAAATTACTCCCTCACAAAAGGAGGCGACGGCGTTCCACGAGCTCTCACTCCGGACTATAGACTGAACCACGGCCGGGCCGTTGCCATGCCCAGGCGGGGCATTCCGCCAAAGTGTGCAGCGCCGTGTCCACAACAACATCGCGGCTGTCGCCGCAGTGATGACATCCGGACGTCTCCTGCCGGCCTATGCGACAAAGACACGACACAGAGGCGCACGTGGGAACACGCACGCCGCACGGCAACTGTTACTAAAATAACCTACATTTATGCGAGCGAAGTTGCTTATATATTCTTAGTTTAACACTAGTAGCTACCTAGTATTGCCTTTTGATACGACTTTTTTACCCATACGGTAAAAAAGAACAATAGACAGTCAAAAAGAGAAACAAACGATCCGTATTACACACATAAACTTACAAAACGCACACACGTATAATACAAATAAACGTTACACGAATGTTTGAACAGAACCTTGGCCCGTCGATGACGTTCAACTGTCTAAGTATGGAGTAGGCAGCCACTCGAGCACGAAGGCTTCGGTGAGAAACAGCGCAACGTTCAAGATCAAGTAAAATATTGATAGACAGAAACCTCTTCAATGTCTAGTGTATCGGTGCGTCTTGTTATTGGGTATAAACTGTGTTACACTTGTATTGAGAGATATTGATTCTATAACTGCTTGAATAAACCATGACTATATATCCCAGAAAGGCTTTCCCTGAAAGCTGGGCACAGATGTATTGCTCCTATATTTTGTCGGCTATATAACATGTTGATTTGCATTCTACTTTGTATTTTATATCGTGTAATTTTTTTTTATAATATACATTTGCGTAAATGGAAACACCAATGGTTAAATTATGTTCGGGTACTTTGAAATAACTACACTGGAACATTGAGACAACTACCACCTTAGTCTCCCCGTGACCATGGCTGCTGACGTAAAAAGCAACCGAAACGTCGGGGAAAGTGCAAAATTAAATTAAATCTAAATAGTTTTAATAATAATTTAATTAGCTTAAAAAATTAGTAAAGTTTAATAGTAGTAGTAGTGTAACAATTTTCATAATTATGTAATAAAGTGTCAAATAAACAACGCGATAAAATCCGTATAAAGTAGTTTAATTTCAATGAATATACATTTGTTTAATAAGTATTTAGAGAGTATATAGAATAACACTGCGCTTACGTGGTACGATGTTCTCCTTGCTATAGCAACTCGTCGACGCTTTAGTCAGAGTGTGTCTAAGAATTTTTGTATGCAAATCGATATTGTGTGAGATGCGCTACAGACGGATTGATATTTTTCATTGATTTGGATTAAACAGAATAAACAGCAGATATATTTTATTTAGGGCCTTACGAGCGAGCCTTTCTGGTTCTACCAACAAGTAGTTCTGCCAAGACTAAGTACTCTAATCCTAACTAACATTATAAATGCGAATGTGAGTTTGTTTGTTTATTTGGTTGTTTGTTACGCTTTCACGCCTTAACTACTGGACTGATCATCATGAAATTTTGTATACGTGTTGTCAGGGTTACAGAATAGGATATAAGGTACCTTTATTCGGAAAAATAATGTTCCCAAAAAGTAGCAATTTATTGACAAAATCTAGACTAATGCGAGTGATGCCGCGGGCAAAAACTAGTATTCTAATAAAGTACGCAATAACTCAAAGTGTCCCTTGATTGATTATCCGGGACTTTATGAGTGGCCTTCACAATTCGCAACTGACTGACCTCCTTGCAGTCAAATTCGATTTCTTTATTATGAAATATGACATTTACTTAATACTGAGACAAGAGGATGAAGATAGAGAAGTATAATTAAGCTGCACCACTGTTATTATTATTGGCCTTATTCTCAACATTCCAACAGTTTCTGTAATTTATGAGTCCGACTCTGAATATATTAAATAAAAATAAATTCTACATATGGCAATAGAATAATAATATTTTAGGCATTGACATCTAAACCTCCAAAAAATATCTTTTGATATTATAAGTACCTAGTCACGTGGGGGCATCGAACTCGTAATGGATTCGATTACATGATCCAAGCAGTTCGAAGCGGCGGTGTGTATAATATTATTGAATTTCATTAATTATTTATCTGCATGTATTTGAGCGACAATAGGTTAAGGAATCAAGGCTCACGATTAAAAGGCCGGGGATTTGAATACTCAGTTCAAATCTCCGGCAATGCAGTATTGACGCCTTAAAAATGTTTAGTATGTAATTATCTCAGAATCGCCAAAACTACGTCATTTTAGCGCAGCTGGATTTTTTTATGTGTAATTAACTAACGTATGCATTTTCGCTAGTTTGAAAGTGCTGCCATATTTTGTTTCGTTTTTCTCTGTATCAGATAGGCCAATCGATCTATCTGCTTAAAAATAGGCTTAAAATAGTCGCGAATCCAATATATATAAAACACAGTCTTACTACTATAACACAGGCCACCCGGGTGAAATCGAACCTGAATCATTTAGCGCTTTAGTTAGTAAGGATTTCACTTAACCCATTGCGACATCTACACATTTAAATTAGAATGTCACCGAACAATAAAACGAACCACAGAGTACAGCGTTTCTCAAAGAATGCGACCGTATAAACGAAAATTCTCTAAACGAATCGATGATCAAGGGATCAATCTAACGAGATCTGAAGCCGATGTCGGCAAAGGGTCAGCGCAAACGAACACCTTCGAACAAACATTTGAATACGAGAAGCAGACAACACGGCATATGTGCCGAACTGTCAGGACTAGGGCTCACTTGCTTTAGGGCTGCCACGTTTATTCAGAGCTGAGGCTGATTCAGACAAAATTGCTGACATTGAAAGGATTAGTGCAGCAGCACTTCCTTTATCCGAAATGCTTAGAAATAATTCTACTACTGGCCACGAACATCCTTTATACTTAAGTATTTAGTGCTAATGAACATTGTAGGGAAATTCTGATATCTGAGGTTTTTCATTCTTATTTTTATTTAGTTTTTTTGACCACCAACTATCGTTTACTGCAATGAGATTACAAAAAAACAAACTTATTATAACTTAGTCTAATGTCACAATTTCTTACAGATAAGCACTACATCTATTGTGTCCTATGTGTGTAAGATAAGTTATAAAATCATATATACTTAATTAGAGGTGTGCAATATGTATATAAAATTACCTAAAATAAATTTTAATTATTTTTTACTAACATAATATTATCTAAAGCGCGACTTCTTTTCTATGGAGCTTTTATTGAATAGTGTCAATATTAAAAAGTGATCTGTCTTATTATTAATTTACTGGTGTAAGTAAGGCTGTCCATTATAAAGTTACAACATGGTCGATTGAAGGCATGTCTGTAGATAAATGTCAACTCAAGGGATTTAAAAGAATTTATTTACAAGCATTTCTTCTTTCATGTTTACAATCAATTTAAGACGTTTTTAAACGTGTTAAAAATCTTGTTTGTGCTTTGTTTCTGAGCTTCTCGAAAGCTTTGATACATGAACTGTTACGAATAAACTAGTATTTTAGTTTAAACTATTTCAAGGACTACATCTTCTTCTCTCTTAGCCTTTACTATTCCCAAGTCAATTGGGGTCGGCTTTTCTGGTCTAACCGGATTTGACTGGATATCAGTTTTTACACGGAGCGGCTGCCACCTGACCTCCACAACCCGAAGGTTAACGATACCCTAAGGCTAGACCAGTGTCAGGATATTAGAGGGTACTGACTTTCCCAATAACGACTGCCATAGATGTTCATGGCAGCCGGGACCGACGGCTTAACGTGCTCTCCGAGGCACGGATCAGGCGATAATTATCAATCAATACGCACATAATTTCGAAAAGTCATATAGCTTCCGAAAGTCAGAGGTGCGCGACGAGAGTTCGAATCCGAGACCCTCTGCATTGCAGTCTGTTGGTCTCCCCACTGAGCTATCGCTGCTCTATGTGAATGATGATTGCATATAATTATTATTTCTTCTAGGCATCAGCCACTTACGGTATTCCATCCACAAAGTTGTGGCAGCGTGCTCACAGGCTGGGCATGCACGCAAAGAAAGATGGCGCCGCTAAATCTTGGAGCGAAGCCGATCTACGAGGAGCTTTACACGCGTTGAGAGCGGGAGCTGCATTTCAAGGACTACATATTTTTGCTATTTTAGTACGGCTCATGAAATTGGTTTCATATAACAGCAGTGACTTAATTATCAATTTACCTCAAATCAAATCTTCTATACAACTTATGTTAGTTTTAGACAGCTTTTATTTTATTTTAATTTTTCGGATGTTTATATTCTTAGAATATAAAAAGCGCAGTACCAGGTGATAAGGCAAACATAATTACATTTGTATCTTACCTACTCATCATCGAACTGTTATGTCGATTTTTATGCGTTGCCAATTATTTATTGGCTAATAGAAAACGCATTGTGTTGTGGACAGCCCTGTTCGATGTCGTGCGCGTTGATTGCTGATTGCTTTAGCGGCTCGGCTCGTTAGCTCGAGCTGCATCGTGCCGCGTCGCATCGTCCCGCACCGCATCGTACCGTGCCGTGCCGCACCGCACACATGTCGAGCCGTAATTAGCCAATGCTGCTGATTGCCGAGCTTTCTAATTGATTGGAAATTCCCGAATGCTTAATGTTGCTAGTTGAAGTTTGAACTACGTGATTAAGAAGTTTTCTGTAAAGTAAAATGCGAATTAATGCGATCGTAACAACTACTGATCCAATATATTGCATGGGTCGCTATTTCGCGCATTCAAAACTAAATGTAAAATATATTTATGTTTCCTACTTCCGAATGACTGCAATGTAAGAAAGAATAATATGTGAAATATACATGTAATGAATACAGCACTGATTTGTATCATATTCATATTCAATTATTTCATATTAATTGAAAAGCAGCGTGTATTCTTTTAAAATAATGTATATTATTAGGTTACAGTTATTAGGTCACACAGAATCTGTGACCCCGTGAGAACGTAATACGTAATAAATAGTTATCGTCGTCAATACACGAGTCACGATAAAAAAGTCGCCTGTTCGCTTGCGTAGCAGTAGTAAATACGATTGCTGGAGACCTCGGTTTCGATTGCCGAGTCGGGCAGAGTATTACTGATTTTTTCTGTTAAGAAACTCTCATAAGCATCATGAAGACTGGACTTATACCCAGTAAAAGCTGGCCGTGATTACGTGAAACTATCATAGTTGGCGAAATGTAGGTGTTATACACTTCTACCTACCCACTCTAGGATAAAGTAGTGAGACTTTGTACGAATATATTTGAAAAATACACTTTTCTAGATTACCATCGGCTGGCGTTAAGTCCTTTGTTATTCCGTCGACACTAACTAAAATATATTATTACAAAAAATATTCTAAGCATAAGACCGATCCTTCATATTGTCACTTCAATATATTCTGAAAGCCGCGACGCAAAAACGTCATCTAATCTATCAGGGTCCTCTTTCAGTTCATAAAAACGCTAGTAAATATCAATTTCTCGAAGATTGACGTGAATAAGTGATGGCGGCTCTTCGCAAACAGTTTTTGTACCACGACAGTGATGTTGACAGTGTTGCGTAAAATTAATCGGCTTCTAAGCGGGCATTATTTTTCTATAACGTGTGGCTGTAATATAATGACTATCGTTGCCACCAATAGCACCAGTGGTGTAAAATACATGCTGTATTTTGCCTAGGGCCCAGCTATATAGATAGAGATCTTTATTTTCTTTTTTTTGACAACTCCTGCACTAAGAATAATTCCTGTGTCGCGGGGCACTTTACAATCAATAAAACAACGGACACAATGACACTCAGACTCGGAACAACTATTTGAGGTTCATACAAATTTTTGTCCCGTATGGGGATCGAACCCACAACACTTGGCGCAGCGGCAAAGGCGAGGCGACAACTTAAACCGCTTCGCCATCCGTGCCGTCAATATGCAGAGAATTATGTTTGCCGTGACCGATGAATTAAAATGTTGTTGAGATGGCCGAATATTGTCGTATTTATTGCAACCACATATTGCAGTAAAATATTGCTCGTTTAGAAGTACATTAATATTGAATGTGCCTCGTTGACACAGTGACTGAAGTTTGCGCTCATGTTTGCGTGCGATCGTGAGATCTTTATTTTAATTATTCCTGGTTTAGGTGAAACATTATTTAGGATTTTCTGCTAGATGTATTCTGAGTAGCAGCACCGTGTTTGGAAATGTGCCCAGTACCTATACCTACAGCAAAAGGCTCGAGAGGTTTTTTGGTCGACAATACGCGAGTTATCTCTGGTCTCTTTCCATCCATAAGTGGCTGTAACAGCTTTTTATCAGCTCAGCGCTAACTTATTCATGTGGCGTTGAAAACATCAGACTATGGTAAGCCTTTTCCATCAGATTGATCGTTTATTTTATATTTATTTACATATTTTATTAGATCTAAGTAGTACAAAAACCACCACTAAGTTAGACTCTTTGGTATTATTAAATATTGCAAACAAAAATCGGCAAAATGCATAATTGAAAACTAGTGTCCTATTTAATCAATTGTCTATCATTCTTGGCCTAAATACCGAAAAGATTGCCACGCTAATGTGAACTTTATTCTTTTACGATAGAGGCTAAGGGCTATAAAAAGTGCAAAAGATACTGTTATGAGGGTCAAGTGTTCTTCCATAAACAATGATCTAAATCACTTTAGTGTCGACGCCTAGAGTCTGGCGCAATAGTTACAATAAGGAGAGTATACAGTAAAACTAGTTTGAAACATGTATTTACAAAATCGTAACTAATATTATAAATGCGAATGTGAATTTGTTTATAACGTTTCCACGCCTTAATTACTCGGCCGATCGTCATAAAATTTCACTTACACGTTTTTAGGGAGGGATACAGAATAAATATGGTACCCTAGTTTAATATAATTTTAACTGTAAACTACGTAAACCTTAGTCTATGCGTCACTTAAGCTTTGCTTAAAATGACACATAAACTAAGAATCATTAGATACTCTCATGCAACTCAGTCGCTTAAATTTTACTTTCTGCGTTACAAGTTTCTGCCCGTAGCTTCGTCCGCTTGAATCGCTCGAGGACGCATACTTGGATATAGAGCATTCTAAGTGGTAATTCAAGAATGAACTATCTATCTTCCAAATTTCTTTCAAATGCGTTCTACATTTTAGCTTGAACAGTATACCTAACGTAAAAGACATGCAAACAGCTTCAAAAATTGTCACATCATAATTAGTAAGAAGTTAGATACTTTATTGTAAAACCCCAGAAAGTAAACCCGTGGGTTAAGCAATTTACGCTTCAAATAAACACGCTCAGCACGGCAAGGTTTTCACATAAAATATGTATAATTATTATGTTAAGCACGTGTTTGCTTAAGACTGCACCGAGCGAAATGTGCCAAATCAGGCGATCACAGTTAAGTTGATAAAATCAACACTATTTGTTTAATACAAATATTGAATATACATTTACCATAACAATGAATGTGTTTACAATTATTCTGTGTAAAAAACTTAAAATAATTAATATTTTCGCCAACAAAATTACGTAAAATTGCACGAAAAATGAAAAAACGTAAGCTTGTGTTACGTGATTTTTAGATTATAACAGTAGAAATCTATTCTATTTTACAGTTTAAACAAAACATAAACAGTTATATTATAATTTGTCCGCCCCAAATATTTAAGTTATTGGTTGAAAATACAGATACATATTTATCAAAAAAGCACTTCAAAACCTCCATACAATTTTACTATGGCGGCCGCAACCGCATCTTACGCTCGGCGCAGTCTTAAAGCGTATGTTTTCTGGCCCTCAAGTTTGTTTTATTTAGTAGCAATATTCTGTCTCACAGACTGCCTAAAAACGCACAAATAATACAGTTGTCACAATTATGATTAAACTTTATATAATATTAATCCTTAGTACGCGGTTCTAGTGTAGTCAAAAGCTAATATAATTATAATAACTATCTACGAGCGCTTTGCATATTCATAAACATTAATGATAACTTCAGCATGTATTATTAAATTCTTGATAACGTCATGATATGCCCAAGTCGCATGGTCGAGTTCGCTTTCAAACTTAAATATTAATTAAATTAATATAAATTTTATACTTAATAAGTAAAGTAGTAAGTAAGTAATCTTAACTAAGCTCTTAAAGCTTAGATAAGAGCCATAAATATCTTGAAATCCATAGATTCGGACAACACTACATACCATTAAACACAATAAATATTTAGATGCCACGTTTTCGTACCATCAAATCCCAAAATATAAACAAGATTGTAACACTTCTACTATAATTCTGTGTCCCATCAACTGTCTGTAATCCTAAACGATCCATTATCTTTATTAAATAACTACTAAAGCTGTCCAATAAGGCTGAGAAACAAACACCATCTAATAATAACATCGCGTATGTCCGTAAATACATGGACAGACAGACAGACGGACGGCTAATTAGTTCCGAGATACGATATCTGAATCTGAGACGGAATTCTCGAATGTGTTTTTTATTATTTTCTGGTGACTGGTCATGTTTAATCTTCTGTTTATTAATTTGTTGTGGCATTTGTGGCGATTCGAGGTGCGAAGTGGTGATTTGCAAGTGAATAATTTAAGTTTTTACGACTTTAGTAAAGATTGGGGCACTCAGTAATGTATTTATGTTAAGTGGGTATTTAAGCTTATGCTGTTTAGGTAGTCACTTCTGTATAAGATCGGTTGTAGGAAGGGTTGGGTGGACAGTTAGAATATATATTGTTATTTTGTTTACATGCCTTTTACATTACTTTGATTTTATCATACTAAATTGCTTGATCTTTTTAGTGCTAATTTACCGAAATACAACACAGTCAATTTTTATTTTGGAGACGTGTAAGAGGATGCTAATATTACATACATACGACATATAGAGACTACGGATTTCCATTTGCTACGATCCTGAAACACTTCTCTGGCTTCATTCACTTTCATCACATTCCTCATACACGCCCGTCGGTTCAAGGTGCTCTTAACCTGGCCTTTATCCAGAACGCCTCCGATCTGATCAAGAAACGTTCGCCTAGGTCTTCCTCTTGCGACTGTTCCATTCACACTAGTCTTATAAACTTTCTTAGTCAGTCTTTCCTCGTTCATTCTTTCTACATGCCCAAACCAGCTTAACATACCCTTTTCTATTCTTGTTACTATATCCACTTTCATGCCGCATCTCTTTCTAATCACACTATGCTAATATTTCATCATATTATTTGTATTAGTGACTAATGTTTTAATATTTGTTACGTATAACTTTGGCTTTTATAATTGTTACGTCGTACCTATTGTTAAGTCACTAAGCAATTGATTTCCCTTGTGAATTTAAAAACCACAGCTAATGTGAGTCTTAGTTGTAAACAATCTAATCAATAGTTAATTCATCTAGCATTTATAGTTTTTGTCCTTGCAAGGTCTTTATAACAAACATAGTCTTACAGCGCTATTGCCGAAGAGGAAGGCAGGGGGACATCAAACTCTTGCTAACTATAACTTTAGGTCTCACGTAGTAAAGAGCAGGCTGCCTACTTGGACCAGTTTCAGACTTAATGAAATTCTCAATAGCAGCACGTGCTACTGAAATTTCTTGACAGGAAACCTAATAACATTTTACCCGACCTAGGAATCGCATTTACTACTGCTGCGCTACAGAAACACCCAAAAGTAAAAACTTTACGTTCGTTAACATAGTTTGCGTTTACGCACTTAAGGCTGATCACAACACGGCGTCTCAATTTCTCACAAGTGACGCAGATATATCACTGGACGCAGATATTTGTCGCCAGTGCATTAATTAATTAGTCGCGGGTCGAGATAACGAAGAATAAAACCGTCCCTTGAGATGTCGCTGGGCCCAGTACCGTATTTATACCGCCATATTATAAATAATGTTCATTGGAAATAAGTGTATGGAATGCCTTAAGTCTTATTTTTGTTTCGATGCAAGTGTGAGACAGGAATCCGTAATGATCGCGAGAAATAATAAAATATTATTGTTTTACATAATGAAGTTTATTTGTTTTTGCATGGAATATTGATATTAGGATAATTTTTTGTTTATTTTATGTTAGTATCGATACCAGTTTAAGAAAAAAGGAAGTGTTTCTTTTAGGTAGCCATTCCATGGTTTGCAGTTGGACTCTGATTACATGAATATGCTAATTAACTATACCTACGTATATAATTTTGAGGTAGACGAATGTACCATGTTTCTTTTATTCTAATCATAGTCACATAGTATTTCAACTCATAATCTTTTACACACACATTTATTCAGGGTAGGTATTATTATTCCGAATAATATTCAAAATACAATTCCGATTTAGTTTCAGTCTCATAAATATCACAAATAACATTATCCTTTATTAAAATAAACGTCAAGTGTCAAATTAAGTTCCAGGTCGCATTTGACTAGATTTTATTAGACTAGATCGAAACTCTATTTGAACAGTTTTCATTATGAGTATTGGTCCTCTAATCTCCAGTCTTTAGAATATTTCAGATGTATTCTTCTCTCAATCATATTCAACGTTTTACAGATAACAAAATATACATTTTCATTTAGATGTTTCCGCTACGAGTGAAGCTCTACCCAGTAACATGACACTGCGCCCAGCGTCGCCCGACATTTGTGTGTTAATTAATTAACAAGAGATAACGACACGTGGGCCTGTCTCAGATACGGTTGCTACAAAAACATTAATTTGTTCACATTAATACACGAACTAATCACAAAATGTTGAAGGTGTTAAACGAGTGTTTATTTAAGTGGGTGTTCGTTATAAATACAGGCAGCTTATCGCACGGAAGTTTCTTTTTTATTTAGTCCGACAAGTATATGTTTCGACATATCTAGCTGGCCGAATTGAATTAATTACAATTTATTTTTTATTTTATCCGCTCGTACGTAACAACTTATACCGTATATAGATTTAAACTAGTAGTCAGGCGGTTATTCAGCCAATTATTTCTAGTATTACCATATTGGCGGGCAGTATTTTGCACGCTTGCAACACCTCTATAGGAATACCATTCGCGCGTTGGCGAGCCATCAAAAAGGATGCTATGCTAATAGCGCTAGTGACAAAAAGAGACTGACAACACAGAACCTCCTTAAGGAGTCTGAAAACGTTTCTCATCGCAAGAACATAACAAGTTTGTTTGGCTGCAGTATTCTATCGGATGGAATTCCAGACGGGCTGCTCCATATTAGTGTAATTCGAATTAAGTTCCCTATCTCTCCGTAATAAATAAAGTAGACTCAAGCCTGTATTTTTCCGAAGGGGTAGGCTGAGATTTAAAACACTTTTCACTAGCGTTTGTTGATTAATTTCCAGACTTCGTATTGCTACAGAAAATTTCATAACAGCAAAACCCAATAATGCTTTGCCCAACCCAAGCATCAGCTCCCAAACAACACGATTACATGCAAACATAGACGAAAACTTGTACCAAGGGACTAATAAGGCAGACTGATAAATAAAAGATGCAACTATTATCTTCAGACTGGCCATCAAGACAATATAGTACTGTTCATAAAAATAATAATAAGTATTCGTGCGGAGTAAGAAGAGTACCGTATTAAAAGTTGGATCATAAACAAAATTTATTTGCCTATTCGTTTAATGTGTAACAAAGTTGAAACTTTAAACCCAAAATTAATAAAAGCAACATCGTTACTACCGAGATTACTTTTAGGGATCGGTTGTGGTTAAAACTAGAATGTTCGCATAGCACGAACACTTCGCGGCTTATTGTTTGCTTTGTGGCAATGAATGGGTGGTTGTGGTGTAGTTACAACCATTGGGGCTGAACTTTTTTGTTATAACTTTGGCAAGCGCAAAACAATCAATCAACCAAATCGAACTGTTGATTCTAATTATTTATTTATTTTGACTTCCTAGGCTCATTCCCTTTTACTCTCAGGCTCAGGCGTGAAAATACCTATGTGAATGAATTAATACAGAAAATTAAACCTCTCAGTGAAACAATCAGATTATATCTACATGTACGAATACTTTTTATTTTTCATTTTGCATTAAAAATATTAATTAATAAAGAAATGTTATAAGCATCCTTATAACAGATTTACTAGCTAAACTTTGTGTTTCCGATTTGGCGTCTTTTTGATTTAAATTACGAAATACTTGTAATTACATAAGTATGGTCAAATCAGACTTGAAACACCTGTCAGTGGATTACACAACCTTTTATTTTCGGTGGGATTTAGGCCTGTAACAATTCGAGGTGTGTCAACTGACCCAATATTGAAACATGCAATAAATGTAATGAGTAATGTCACGCTTTTTTGTTTGTGTAACACCACATATATAAATACTATTACAGTGGCAAAGAAACATCAAGTCCGTCTGATTGTAGGTGGTCACCATCGCCTATGATTGCGTTAGTCGGCATGGTGCGAGTCATATGTCTAGCTATTGCCGGAGTTACGACTCGTACCTTGCCGACCTTTTCAGAAAAATAAATATAAGTAATAATAAAGACTACACTGGTCCCTAGGACTGGTCAGTAGGGGATTGAGGTCAAAGCATCTCACTAAGAAGCCTGGAAATCCTACTCGCAGAAAAACAACCGAATTTTATTTGGGTTCTCAAGCGAAGTAGTCCAGACTGAGCAAAATCCCACCTTCACGGAGAAATACCACCGTGTCCGATACGTTTTAAGTATTAAACACTCGTATATCTATATAAACACTATAATGCGAGGACAAAATAATACAAGTCTGCTTACCCCTGCGGAGACATATCGGCGTGATTGGTTATACGTATGGTTTTCTTACTGATTATTTTTCGTCGTCAAACGACAAGGGCGTCCTATAACAGCATACTGCTTTAAATCGATAGCCTAATAGGAAGCTACCCTTAGGGTCCTATAATGATATTAAAAGTGAGAAAGGTTCCGCAATATCTCGGCTCATGATAAAGTCGTGAGCTCGATTCGACCCACGTGCGGACCACTGGGTACAAATTACGCACTTTTTGCTTTCTTTGATAAAGCGTTGTGAAGTGAGGGTAGATGAAAATGTATGGACGTCTTTTAGACGGCAAGTGCCGCTTCTTCGATTAAGTTATGAGGTCAATTTGCGTAAGGTCTTCTGTGAGTTTTTGAAGTAGCCGTTACAGTTTTCATCTGAAATAACATCGTTTTGATTTTATCTCGTAAAAGTGTTTTCAAAATAAAGTATCTAGACCGTAAAGTGAAAGTAGGTAAATCTCATTTGTAGAATTAAAGTTTGTTACACGTTGTTCAAAGTTTAAGGTACAAAACTACAAACTTTGTCTAAGGAATCTTACTAATATATTATGCTAGAGTATCGTCATTGCATGAGCGAGAAAGAGATAAAGCTATACATTCTGTTACGCACTGTCTCGTTTCAGCGTATGTAATACTTTAAGTGATGGTGGCATGAACGTGTACTCCAGTTATCTTTGATACCTGGTTGACGGACTAAAGCTATTGTTCCGGATACAAGTACGTATTAGGTATATTGAATACACAGTGATTCACTTGGTTTAGTGGTGGTTAGTATAGCACATAGCGCCATAACGTAGCACGCTATATTTACTCAAGGCACAGCGCGTGCTACATCGTTTCAATATCGGCGCTAGTAATAGCGTCGCGCTATATATGCCCAGTCTGTCATGCAAAGTGTACAACAGGATTTAATACTAGGTTTCATCAAAGACGTATGAGGACCGAGTCTCTCGTCTGCGTACAAACGAGTATCGAGTATTTAGAAGTACCAACAAAATCTAGTGCAAAGTCACCAACACAAACAGAAGCACCCGTTTCCGAACTCGTAAGTCGTAATAAAAGATCGCTAAGCCAAAACGCGAACACATACGAGTTCGACGTACACGTGTGTGAGTGAGGTGCTGCAGATGCCAAATGAAAGTCAGCCTAATATTGTGAGATATAAGACACTTTTTGAATTCACTGAACTCCTAATACTCGTAACCTTGCAAGACGCGTTCGACTGACACTTGTGTGAGTGTGTAAAATTAATCGCAATAGACCTTATAACTTAAAAAATCACTCATTAAAAAGCTGTCAGTCCTAAGCCTGTAAAAGTATGAAGGCAAGTTTTCAATAGTTAATACTGCTATTACTTTCATTTAAACATTTTTGATTAAACCTATACACAAATATTCAGGCCTGCTCATGAAAATTCGGTATCCTGTATTTTATAAATTTCGTTTTTGTGACACTCCAACTCGTACTTCTAAATACTCGTGGAGCTAGTCTATGGAACTAGTATTTACACGTACTCGTACTCGTAAGACTTAGTACACGTTTTAACGCTTACAACTCACCTCTAATGAATAGCGCGCTGCGTGATGACACGCCAGCACGAGCGGCGAGCGACGCGACGCGACGTCAAGCGCCGTAGCGCGCTAGATAATAGATACGCTAGTCAGTCGCCGCGTGGCCTACCGCTCGCTGTATGACGCATTATCGTTGTTTACGTTACTGTGCTATTCCGGCTGGCATGCGAGTTACATATTAATTAGCGATAGCTCAGTGGGGAGACCAACAGACTGCAATGCAGAGGGTCTCGGGTTCGAACCCACGTCGCGCACCTCTGACTTTCAGAAGTTATAGTTATTTCGAAATTATGTGCGTATTGATTGACAATTATCGCCTGCTACGGAGCAGGCGATAATTGTCAATCAATACGCATTGCACGGGCCTTGGAGAGCACGTTAAGCCGTCGGTTCCGGCTGCCATGAACATCTATGGCAGTCGTTATTGGGAGAGTGTCGACACAAAAGATCCCACTGGGTCGAAGTGTCGCCGGTCTGCACTGACTGGGCCCCCACATAAGATAAGATAAGATACATATTAATTAGTCAATAAATATTTTTTAGCTTATTGTATTTATTTATCCTATTACTTATTAGATTATATATTTTTACAAAACACGCTTCACGGTTAAAGTAACGCATTTCAAGGTTATATTTATATTCTCCACGGCTCCACGCTACCATATTCTGTACTAGCGTGCCCGCGCGCTATAACATAGCTTATAAAATAGCGCACTAGAAAAATGTAGTTTCTAGTTCGTAGCGTGCTATCTTAATATAGCGGGTTTGAACACTACTAACTTGGTTATAATGACGATTTATTAAATTTTACAAAAAAACATCTGCAAAATATATCGCAGTATTATAAGTCATGCAACTACCGATGCACCGAACAATCAACACGGTCTTCTTTATATGTGTAATCTACAGATACGTATGCCGATTTTGGGTAGGTATAACCGTTGCTTCGAAGTTGGTAAAGCCGGTTATGACGCATTATTCATGTACCATAATATGTTGTTCCTTTTTTAATAATGTACAAGAAACATGGCTTACCTTTCTGTTTGGTTACCTCCAAAATCATAAAGTGAGATAATAAAATGCGCCTTCATATAAAATATTCGCGGTACAGCAGGTTAACGCCGCATGGCGCGTTTACATTCAATAAAGCATTAGGTTCACATTCTACGCGTTTCAATGACTGTACCTGCAAAGCGAGCTTTCATTATTGTACAATATCGAGCGAAATAGATTGTCTTTTACCGTATGTACATAGGAGATCAAATCGGAAAGTGAAAATAACTGTCATTCAGTCCGAATCTTAATTATTAAAGTAAGTCAAATGATGTAAAATTAAGACTTTAAAAGAATAAAAGTGTTTTTAAAGATGTCGTAGTATATTAGATAAACTGGTAGACGAATGAATGTAATGGGAAAAAAGGTAGATGGTATGGTATAAATATAGTATAAAGAAAATATTATAGCAAAAAGTGTACTTACTAAGATGATTCAGCGGCAAAAATGGACGAAAGATTGATCAAGAAAGTGAATAGGTAGGAAGGGAAAGACAGACCTTTTTGACCAGTTCGGCGACACACTATGGCACTAGCGCTAGTTGGTTCTCTAAGCCTAACTTAGATTTAGAGAACCCAGACAGACTAACGCTTTTTAAAAAACAGTAAAGTAAGCTGAATAAAAATACGCTATCGTAGCCAGTGGAAATCCATAGACTTTTTCTAGCCCTCCAAGAAACATGCGTGAATCTAATGTAAGGATGTATAAAAAATGTAGAAGTACATATAAAATTGGCTACCCATTACCTCAAAATTAGTAAATATTTAATTACACCCATTTTCTTGACGTAAACTCCCCGAGAGACACCTTAAATAATGACGTAGTCGACGGCCATCACTCGCATAACGCGGCCATTTCACCTGAGATCCGGATCAACCGGATGGGCGCGTGCAAATGGTTTTATTATCCGGAATACCCGCCATTATCCGCCGAAATGTTTAGGGGCCACCTGTGAGCGTCTCACCTCTCGAATATACTTGATTGGGAATTTTATGCAAAGGATGTTTTCTCAAAATCTTTATGATTAATCTGGATGCTGCCGTATATTAAGATACGCAGCCGTCTGAGGTAGGTTTATTATTTATTCTTGAGTAATATATTAAGATATTTTGCTGATTTGAAGATTATGGCATTCATTGTATTCGTGATAAAACCATGTGACTGCCGCGTATACGCAAGACAAAAGCTGTAGATTTAGATAATATTGTATTTTTTTAAACAAAGAAGGTTTAAATTGGGATTTGTTTTTGGTAAAACGAACGTGTTATATCCTTTTTTGCATAACATAAAACAGATTTTTACTATATTTCTTTACTTTTTGCATAAAACCATGTGCACGAATAACTAGGTCCGCTTTCAGAAAGTTTGGTGCAAAGTTTTCAAGATGAAGTTAACTATCAAAGTGGAGGAAGCTAAGAAGTATGTCGAATTGAGAGCTGTTGCGCATCTACATTTCACCAGGGATTTCTTTTTGGCCAAAACTTTGGTAACTTTATCATTTCTTTGGGAACTTTCACATCTGAAACTTATATGTCGACGAGATATTAAAGTTTTATTTCGGGCATAATAAAACGTTATGTCTGCATATTCTCTTATTATTGAGTTGATGTATATCACATCCACGTTTTGCTTAGTAGGTATAGTATCATACGTAATAGCATGCAAGTGAATCTCCGTTTCTTAGACAATGAGTTTGCAGGCACAGAAATTGTTGACAAAAAAGGACAAAATAATTGTAATACTTTTGGCCAACCTGGTAATTGTCTTGAAACTGTCTGATGATCCATATAGCACAGACGTTTACTTTTACGCTCCTACGTCAACGAGGCAGTAATGTCATCCGGAAACGCTTAATTGCATATATTTTAATATTCATCTTACATAATTTAAATTCTGACAGTTTATTTCAAACAATGAACGACACGTAAAAATTTACAAAATTTCCAAAAAACAGTTTTAATAAAAAACGTTGGAACGTAGTACTAAAAAATGCACAAACACTTGAGTCGAGAGCTTCAAGAGCTATGAAAATTTGAATTGCGAGCGAGAGTCGGTTACAGGTGGCCGGTAAATCCGGCAGCCGGATAATACCAGCATTACCATGCCCCGGACAACCGCCTAACATGCTTTAATGTACTCTTATATTTGTAACACTTTTGTGCACGATTGTATTTGTTTGAGAAACATTTGTTCTGTTGTTTGAGTAAGGGATTTTATAAAGATGTTTATTTCATGCAACATGTTTTGCTGTTTTGTGAAATATCTCTCGTCAGTGTATTAAGCGAGTACGTAATTCCAACAGGTTTGGTGTCGCAGCTGTTAGGTATGTATATAGATTCTCGCCTGGAAATCACTGACAGGTCCGAAATGATACATAGTTCCAAAATTTTCATATTACTAGTTATGTTTATATACGCCTACTTAATAAAAAGCGAGCCTATCGGAACTAATCTTTCCAGGCTACACGTTGATACTATAATTTCATGTAGAAAATCAAGATATAACTTCTGTTAGGACATTTTATTATATTTTATTGAGATTTGTGAAATAAACTTAGATATCCAGTGTCATAGAGCACCACAAAATTATCATAGATCTAGCCATGGTATGAGTTTAAAGTTTAAGTGCATAGTTTAAGTTGCCAGCACACACGTTCATACATAGCCATTTCGCTCTCAGTGAGTATGTTGAAATCTTAAAATATAACAATATCAAAGCAAAACAACATTAGTTTAAAAACATTTATACCTTATTTAAACATACACTAACAGAATTATATTGGCCCGATGCGATTTATACTACAAACAACGTCAGTAACACATTGCTCAACATAAAATACATCCATTAAAACTTTTGTGTGCGATCATACTTGTGTTCGAGAAATCATACTTATTTGTTTGAGTTATATTAATGTCGACGGGCCTTCCTTTCGTTTTATCAAGTATCAAATAAAAATTCTTACGACTGAAGCAGGTATTGTACTTACGTACTGATGGGTACCACTGTGTACACATGTGTACTAAATTGTACCACCAGTACGAGGGTCAAGATTAATTTTATTTTGATTGTACGAGTTGTTGAGTGGACTTCGAATCAACAACAGGACACTAAGTGTTTATTGAACGTTGCACTTTTTGTATGGGCCTTAATGTTAATATGTCTGAAGCAAAATATTGTGTATTCATTTTTATTTTTGAAGAGTAAATTCATGGTCACGACATCGTCAGCGCTATAAAGCACATGAACGTTAAGTTTGGTAAGCATGATGTGTTGTTTCTTTGGCGTAAGGGATTATTTCCTTGGTCATGTGGCATGTTTACGGTTATGTTTGTGGCTGAATGTGAAGCTTCCGGATCGATTCTTAGCTCAAGTAATATAAAAAATATTATGTCATTTTTAGTAGAGCTCCAGATGAGCTCAATAGTCTTTACAGTCAGTGTATCAGTTGTGTCTAATTATATTGGCATATTAACTACGTTTCATTACTTATATATATTTCAATTTTTTTTTTGTTTTTAAAACACTACTGTAACTTGACAACTATTTAATTATTTTGTGCCATGTGGAGATTAAACCCACAACAGTTAACACGCTGGTGAGATTACCACTTAAACCATTGCGCTAAACATGCAATCAGTAAAGAAAATCTCTATATTCAGGACAGCAGAATAATACAAGCTGCTAAGCTGCGATTGCACCACATTAATACTGAAACTTATCAGCATTTCAGTAAGCCGTTCTTACTCGGCTGTCAGTGTCCCCGTGCCCCCGCGGCCCTCGTGCCCCCGTGTCACGGTATCACGTCATCCCTAATCCCGTGACCCACGTCACGTCGACGTCCGCGTCGTCTACGCGGTAACGTTCAGCGTGAAGGGCTTGCTGATTCGTGTCTGAAGGACATAGTTATTTGTGAGCGCCATCGTTTGTTTGGAAAAGGGTTAAATGTAGCCGCCGGTCTATAGAGCGTTAAACTGTATAAACGGTAATGCTATGTCTCTGCTTTGAGCAGGGTTTATTGCAAAACAATATTGAGTCCAGACTTTTACGCTTGTTCTTAGTTTGCTGTTTTAAATTTCGTTTTAGTTTTTATTCTAAACATATTATCTTTAAAATTAAATTACTTCATACGGATTTTATCGCCGTTTATTTGATAGTTTTGATGGCTATTAAGCTACTTAAATGATTAAACTTTCTATTTACATTTTTACCGACACTTTGGTTGCTTTTCTGAAGCCATGGCCACGAGGAAACTTAGATGGTGGTAGTCACATTGTTTTAAAATGTAGTTATTCAAAGTGCTCTAATAGGTTGTTCAATAAGAAGAGACGGCCGGTCGTTATGCTAGAAAAAGGCGTTTTCTCTGTATGAGAAGGATTAGGCTATGAACCACCAAGCTGTCTCAGCAGTTGGCAAATTTCGCATATCATAAAGAAAATTATGTGGAACTGTTAATCGTATAAGTTGCGTCACGTTATTTTCCTATACCATTTAGCGTGAGTTCTGGTTAGATATCTAAAAAGCACTTAATTTCAAAATGTGTTTACCGTGGTTTAGAACTCTAGGCTTCTGTGTGTCTGTTCAAAGGTTCCTCGATTGTTCAGATTTTATTAACCATTGTTCCTTACAATAATTAAATATATTTATGATTTTTATTGGCTTAGGTGTCACAAACCTATAGCGTGATTATTCAAATATTCGTTGATATTTATCTTTATAAAAACATGTCTGCTAATCCGCATATCGGCAGTTTTATCGGTTATCATAACGGTTCACTGAGCTAACGGCTCCAGACCCTCACGCGCCATTGACCAGCTCCTATGATGTAGTGCTTACTCTGAAATTACTACATCTAAGCGTGTAGTTACAAGACTAGGGATATTCTCAGATTGTATGATAAGAATTAATACCAGTGCTGATTTTACTATAAAAAAAAGGTCTATAAAATTGTGTAGCATGAGAAATTGTGTTAGAGATAGACTATTCGCAATACAGACATAGATTTATGGCTATACCAGTTTCGGGCATCTTATCTCACTTTTTAGGACGTTATAACTTCTCAAATTCGCGAATTATATTTTAAGTAATTATAAGACACCTATTACTATCTACCTGACACTATTTCGTATAGAGTTATTTCCAGGTATAGCAATAACATATTGCTCTATCTGAAAATAGTACCAAACCGGCGCACTGACGAGCAGCAAAAGATGTCCACAACGTCAACGGGACCAAAGAGAAAACAACTTAGACACAGTTGAAACAAAATAGGTAGTTCAAATACCAGATAATCCTACAACAAAATATACAAGGTATTAATGGATAACCTTGAAATGTCTTATAGTAGAACTGATGGCGGTTGAGAATAAAAAAAGGTAAAAAAAAAAAGTGCAATAGCTAGTCATACTTTTGACTGACTATCTATTAGCATAATTAGTGTTTAATAATAAAACAACAATAAACCGATAGAATTTATTCATTTATGGTCGTAGTCTACAAGAAAGTTAAATATAGTAATTTAAAAAAATCATATCTTAGGTAGTAGTTAAGATAGATATTTTCATATTTTTTACTGAATGGCCATCAGTGTTACTGTAAGACATTTCAAAGTTATCCATTAATTACCGGACACCCTGTATCTATCCTCGAAGGAGAAGGCAGTGTATTACAGCCACATTTAGCCAGCTATTCTCTTAGGTTCCAAGTAATACCTGTGTGCCTATTGCCGTCTGCCGGTCATAATGCTGCTATTGAGAATGACTCTTTGCTGCTATTGAGAATTTCTTAACAGAATCGATCCCAAGTCCTCGGGCACAGCAGTTTCATTAACTTAAATTACATAAAGACAACGTAGTTGATATAGTAGCATGAACACACCTATTAATTGTAAGTTTCCGGCCGAGTAAACATGCAATGGATTTTAGTTTTCCTGGACATTTACACAGATTAATTACCGACAAACTGTGTAAGATACAGTATCTTACACGATTTGTCGGCATTTAATCTTACACTGGTCAGCCTCAAACGTTGACTTAGATATCTTGGGCAATTATAGTTATTATATAACTTTCGACTGCACGGATGGTAAACTGGTTAAAGTGGGCGCCTCGTCACTGCTACAGCTTTAAGTGTGATGAATTCGATCCCTACACGGGACAAACATTTGTGTGATCCACAAATAATTGTTTCACATTCGGTTTCCTTTGTTATGCTTCCATTTGGGTTGGTGCTTTAAGTTTGCGCTCATGCTTACGACCTATCATGAGGTTTTGTGGTTTTGTTTACATGATTAGCTCGCCATTGCTACTGCACTGAGCGTTGAGGGTACAATCCAAAATGTGTGTTATCCAAAAATTGTTGTTCCAATTTTGGGTGTTCTTTAAGTCTGTTGTTTGAATTTTTGTACAGTCTCCGGCAAAACAGCAATTATTTCGGGAGCGTGGGTGGTCCTCTTAGAAAATAAAATAAATAAAAGGAGGTAATGCTTGTGAGTAGAAATAAAAGGTATGATTCCAGTGAGCGTGTGACGTGTCACTGGATAGTTCTTTCGAGTGAAAGGTCGGAAGTGACCGCGGATATTGTTACAACTGCGACTCAAAGAAAGCCGCACTTAACTGTTCGTTCTCACAATAAAAATCACTCTACTATCTTTGTGTTATTTTTGCTTGTTAGAATTGTGCTGTAACGTTTATAGCTTTTAATGATATGTAAAATGAGTAGATATAACGGCAATTTATTATATCAGGTGTTTAGATTTGATATCTAAACTCATAAATAGTTTAAGCGGTTTATACTTTAAAATTTTAATAAGAGACAGTACTTATCTATTATTGATTTTACTTATCTTTTTATATTCCTATAATGCTCTTTAACGGTTGGATCGATTTTGATGACATTTTGTCTGTTTGGGTAGGTTTTAAGATCGTAAGTGGCGCTGCGATCGGTTCATTCGAGCAGGACAACGTCTGCTAGTTATAATAGAAGCAGATAAAGATATTTTAAATAAATACTTAAACTACCTACAAATAGGGCTGATGGTTGTAAAACGCCAATTTTTATCTTTGGGTCGATTCAGCGGTTGTACAAAGATCTGATTTTGTGGCTCGACGGATCATTAATTCATTATAGATAGCGGTTATTGTTAAATCTTTACTTTTATAGGGTCTGCACTTTTATAATTCATGTATCACAGGTACGATTACAAACATTGAAACAAGAGACAACGATCACTCAAAGTCGGCTCAACTATTTGGAATTTTTTGGTCTGAGTGATGATCAATACTCTGAATGATCCCAAAATGACCTTATAAACCACTGCGTCATCCGCACAGTCAATACCAACATTTATAGTCTACTGCAATATTTAGAAAAACAATCTACTTTTATGTGACTCCTAACCCTTTCGACGCTTAGTCGTGAGGTGTCTTATATGTTCCATCAATTGTCGTTCCACTTGGCATTTGCTTGAAGCTTTCGCCTTAAACTTACGTTTATATTGGTCCCTAAACCCACAGCCAAGTAGTGCGTGCCCAGAGGTCCAGCGTCCGAGGTCTGAACACGTGAGGATTAAGCCTGAAAGATCCGCACGCTTCGGACGTGACCCTCGCCGATCTTGATTTATACCCACGAGAATCGACGCGTGTAGACTGCACAACTACTAGAGGAGTCGGTTAACCAAAGGTTTGTCGCGTGTTTGGTACATTCTCATCACTATAAATTAAGAAACATTGTATAACAGCAAAACTAACGTCGAAATAATACAATGTGTTAGGTTAATGTTTATTTTTACAATATTGTATATAATACCTTCTGCTGCTGCATACAAGCTTTCTATCTTTTCCATTTGCGCTTTTTAAAGAATTCTTGTTTCTTATAAAGCACCACCTGTCCTCCGCGGTTTCACGTATCTGATTAGTGCCTTGCGTCTTAGTGTGATATTAGCCTATGTTACTTGTGAATAAAGAAGCATATTAACGGTGAAAGATTTAATTAAATCGGTCTTGTTAATTTTTGAGAGTATTCAATCAATCAATCAGCCCACTGCAGGCCACTGCTGGACATAGGCCAGAGTAATGATATAATAAATAATATAATAATGATTTGAGAGTATTCAATACAAAATAAATACAAATATTTTCCCTTTGTAATATTAATATTAACAAATACGACTCATAGATTCATCATCTGATCTTGCCCAAAGTGTTGGAGACGGTCATTAGTACGGTTACGAAACGCGGTACGTTAGTGAAGATGTGGCAGCACTATTGCGATGACGTCAACACGCAGCCAACTTCGCTTGCTACGACAGAGCCTACTTAAATGGAGGCGCCCTATATTAGACGGGAATAATTTTACCGTCGGCGAGTGCGGACCTCCTCGCTAGGATCTGTCATTCGTTTCGTGCAAGTCATTCGTGTTAATTTATTGTGAAGACAATAAAAGTGATTTTGTGGATTTATTGTTTCACTTTGCTCCATGACCCTATTGTACGCCCGCATTATGTCTATCGATGGGGTAACTGAGGCACACTATATATCCAACATATGTATCTTTTGCATTCAGGTACTTGCTTAAAGTTGCCTCAATCCTCGACGCATTGGTAAACTATCTTTTAGGTATCGTGTTTCAAGAGACTTTGTGATGATACTAAGTATAATTTCTCAATACATGCTCTCAATTGATAACAAGTGATTGATATATATGTATGCAGCAAATCCTACGAACATTTATGATTTTGTAAAAGCCCAGTCTAAATCATATACAGTCTACGAGTCCAGTCCCTCGGTCGGCACCTGTATTAATGAGCTCTATCTCTTGGCCGCAGGGCAGCCTACCCTTGATATCATCCCCCTTTTACGTAAACTATTGTACGTTGTATATCCCTGACCCTTTTTCTTTAAATGTACATTATAATTGTATTTACTGATTCTTGCCCCAGGCTTCCAACTAATGGAGTTTGATTGGCTTCATCTAAAATTAATTTAGGTTTTATAAAAGTAGATAAGCTTTCACATCACTTGCATCAAATATGAGGAATAATGTTGTCATTGTGCGTTTGAAGCAGACGTCTGCGTGTGTAGACGCGCTTGAGTACGTTAGAGAAATATATCAGCGCCTATGCAACTGACTCACGGTTTTACTGTTTGTGTGTTTCCCCATTCCCTATAAATACGTAACAAATCTTTAAGAAAAAGATACCTTGTTATTCCATATTATGTAATGTTTAAGAAGAAGATCTCGTGTTTAAGAAGAAGAGGTCATGTTTAAGAAGAAGAGTTCATGCTTAAGAAGAAGTTGTTATTGTCATATAATGTTATGTAATTTTTAAAAGGAAGAGTCCATGTTTAAGCAGAAGAGTTAATGTTTAAGAATAAAGCTACCGACTTCAAAACTATATCTACACGTAAAAACTTAACCTAAACGCGCTGCTCAAATGAGACATTGTTAAGAAAATTAAATGGCCTGCTCTCCGAAGAGATCAATTGGAGGAAGGCGAGTTGCTTGCACAACATTCCAAGCGCAAAGAGGATATGGAGATGTCGTACGCAGAATGTTACCGCTCATCTTAAGCTGGGCCGTAACTATCCACAAACTGCAGGGTACAACCCTTGATAAAGCAGTGACCGATTTAGGAAAGAAGAATTTTGCAAAGGGACAGATTTATGTAGCCCTCAGTCGCGTCAAAACCTTAGAAGGCATTGCCTTGTCTGATTTGGATGCAAATAAGCTTTTAAATCGACCCCACCATGAGAAAGCTATAACAGAAATGACACGGTTGCGTAATCTTTCCAACAATTAGGTAGTTTTCTATAAGATTATGTATCAATGTATAATTATTATAACGATTCCTAAACAAAAAATCATACAATTTTCTTTGTTCTTGGTTAATGTTTCTGTGATGACAGTTAAAACAGAGATTGAAAGACCGCATCAAAACTTTTGCTGAAGGGAACCACAAACCAAAACGTCATCCATGTATATTTTTTTTATTTTTGTTGATTTTTCTACAAGCTCTGAATCAATGTTGATAAAATTTATATGGGACCAATTCTGAAATATGACCTACCAAACAAAAAAAAAATCATCCAAATCAAATCGTAATTGGCGGAGTAAGCGCCTAACAACGATACAAAAAAAACATACTGCGGAATTGAGAACCTCCTCCTTTTTAAAGTCGGGTGAAAAGTGTTTATCATCTGTCTAGATTGACAGCTAGAAGACAGACGATTAGGTATTGTAAAAATTTTAATTAGGTATTGTATTATAAGTTGTTTGTTATCAGAGTCTACAAGAACATTCAGATATTATCACAAATCTAAAATGAAGGGCTTAGAAAGTATTCTAGTGAGGTGTAATCCCCTTATCTTAACTAGTGAATGCTTAGGAATTAGTACATGTCAGCACAGTGGATGGATTTTACTAATCCACAACCTGGCGGTCGTAGCTGTTGTTGCCTTATTAATTGTCCTCCTCTCACATTTGCAATATTTTGTGCTGAAATAATATGTTGCGCTGTACTTAGAGCTAACTGCAGACCGATATGCCAACAATTTTATTACGAAAATTGACCTTATGGTCCTAAACTAACGTTCGTGTAAGGTAGCAAGCAAACTTTGACTCAAATGGATCAAAGGAACCAAAGAGAGTTTCACTGCAGCGTGATCATGATTACGCTAAGCTATAAAACGAAACATTCAACATATATATAAATCTTGAGTGCATGTGAATTTTGAATCTAAAAGTTCAAGTCGTTGCACAAACTTTGCCGAGAGTTAGGACCTGGGGACAATGACCTTTAAAAAAATCACCGCATCCCCAGCGTCGCCACCCAACTCCAATTTGTTGCGATCCTGGCGATTTGTCAGATCAAACATCAAAGCCTTTTATACTAGACGATACGATACAAAAATGCCTAGTCTTGTATATACCGAATCTCGTGATCGAAAGACTGTTCACATATTTTATTCTCAAATTACAATCAACGGTAGTACAAAAATGAAATGCTAAAATAAATTAAAATTCAATGTTATTTTAGCGCCATGAAACCATGAAAGCTTTTCAAACACTAATCAAATCGTTGATAATTAATTTGAATAGGGCCTGACTTATTAATGCATAAATAAAAATTCATAGGATTATAAAACTATCTATTATTTAGTAAGTTTATAATTTAGTAAATGTATAATTTACTGAATCGTACTGGTCATCGGGATACTAAGATAAATCGTAACGAAAAGTGCTATTAGCATATGAATCAGAAACGATTTGTATACCACTTGCTTATAATAACAGTCATACGAATGTACATAGTCATACATCGCTTGTCTAGATAAAATCATGTCAATGGTTTTAAAATTCGCTTTTTCTTTTTTTTTTTTTTTTTTGTAGTAATATTCTACTACATACACATAAATCGTATCGTTGTCGTATCGTGCACAGTAATAAAGTCTGCAAATGCACGGAGTGTAACTTTGCGTGAAAAATAACGGCAACCAGCTTGATTTAGGTTCGTAAGGTAAGTTATGTGCGCGAGTTTAGATTCATGTATTGACAGGGAGGGCATATTTATTTTAGCTATTTATTTATAGGGTTTCCTTTTTATTTATATCCTTTACTTCCCTTAGATATGTGTATTTAAAGACCCTCATTATTTGCCGGAGTAGGTATAAATAATCTTTATTTCCGACTGCCACGCCTAAGGTCGCGGGTTCGATTCCCGCACAAGTCAAACATTTGTGTGCATGAACATGGATGTTTGTCTTGGTCTGGGTGTTTCTATGTATAATATGTATGTATTTACAAAAAAAAGTATATATGTATGTTTATCCATTGTCTAGTATCCATAGTACAAGCTCTGCTTAGTTTGGGCTAGATGATGTTGTGTGTATGTGGTAGAATATTATTATTATTATTATTATTATTTCAGTTAGACGTTCAATGTTTACTCAAATCTTTTTCATTTTTATACAAAATTATTTTTACTTAGACTGGCTAATGTCTATTTATGCGCTAAAGTATATGACAACCACAGTTTAAAATGTGCTCTTACATGTCACGTAATAGCATTGGATTATTATCGTCTATCGAACACATATTTTTAATAAACTAGCTTTTGCTCGCGGTTTTGCTCGCGTAATAGCAGGTTAGGTTATGTTTGTAACAGTACATTTAAAACAAGTGAGAAACGGCCATGAATTGCCGTAAATCTTAGAGTTCGAAAAATAGTATCACGGGACCTTGAGGTCACAGGTCAAAGGTCATAATCATTTCGGGGTATGTTGACTATGTTGAGTCGAATGGCGTTAACCGCGAGTCTCTAGCTCTTACGGTTCATGAGTTGAAAGTTGTATAACAGACAGACGGACGGACGGACAAAGCTGTTGTATAAGAGTTTCTTAACTCTAAAATGTGAAATTTAGCCTATGTTACTCGGTGATAATATAGCTTTTTAATGGTGAAAGAATGTTTAAATTCGATTGAGTAGTTTTTGAGTGAAACCCTTACACACAAACAAAAAATCAACTTTTTCTTCTTTATATAACTCCAATAACATTGTGCCCGACGATTAAATCGACATTCTTCACAGTATCAAACATAAGTGCAGACGATGCAGCCAAAACCATTTTATTAAATATTCCATGTTTTTTATTGCATTGCGCAATAGTTCAAGAGACGGCAATGCTAAACCAAGTACTGTGGGATTTGATCTTTAAATTCCCTGCACGGGACAAAAATTGTTGTGTTATTAACAAATAGTTGTTCCCAATCTAGGCGTTCTCTGTGTTCATTATATCGATGCTTGTAAAATCGCCCGCGTTACTAGAACTACACTTAGTGCGGCAATTAATATGTACATAAAATAATGTCAGTATATATAAATAAAGATTATATAAATACCGGACTATCTTAACACGGATAGCTATTTTCCACACAACAAAGAGTTTCAGCGCAAATTCAAACGGAGGCTGTGCAAATAATGCATTAGTTTCGGCTGAAGTGAGAGCTAGTGCACCGGAAGCGGCTTCGCCGGAAGCGTCGGTCCGCCGGATGTACACCTCATTTCCGTTCGCTGTAACATCGCGCAAATCATGTACTATCGTCTTTTCTTAAGGATGTTTGCAGAAGAAATTTATATAGTAATGCATCTAATGACCTGAGGATGTTTAAGGATGTTTAGGGAAGGTCCGTTTTGGTGCAGAATATCTCATATTTTAACTTAAGTAGGGTCGGCGTGGGATCCAAAGGATTGTTATGACATCAACACTTCATTTTCGGAATCATTATCGGAAACTGCTTGCGTGTTATCTGTGGTAAGCGTATTGTATTTATAGTACTAGATTTTGCCCGCGTCTTCGCTTGCGTAATTATAGGTTAGGTTAGTAAATATCCTTTTATCCTAGATGAAAGGGACCCTATGTGCCGTTTTGTTCCTGGACAACGTGTATGCGAAATTTCATAACGATCGATCGAGTAACTAAGGCGTGAAAGCGTAACAAACAAACTCACATTCACAATTATAATATTAAGTTAGGATTTAATGATATTCAACAGTTTGAATAATCGAGCGGAGTGGTACTGTCCAAGATATAAGAAATATCCATTATTTGGCTGGTACCTTCCATCGATGAGCCGGTACATTCTATCACCTGTCAACGATCGTTCGCAGTCGTTTACGAACTGTAGAAATAAACACACACATGTACATACATATATCATTAGCTCGGTTGACGATTGTAATAATATTTTGTTATTTATTTTTGAATTCAGCGTTGATGTCACGATGACATCAATATGGCTGTTTTTGTAATCAATGAGGTATTGTGTAACTACCAAACTAAACAGAATGAAATCATTTGTAATAATAATCCTAATCATTTAGTTGCAAACTACGTGTACATACATTAAGTCGTATATACTAACTCCTAACTAATATTATAAATGCGACAGTGAGTTTGTTTGTTTGTTACACTTTTACGCCGTAACTACTTGATCGATCGACATAAAATTTTGCATACACGGTGTCAGGGCTACAGATATGGACAGAGGATACCTTTAATTAAAAAAAAGTACTATTCCCGAGGGATAGATATTTATTGATAAAATCTACATAAACGCGAGCAAAGCCATGGATAAAATCTAGAATTAAATAAAGGCGACATTTTGAATCGATATACGAGGCAGATAAAGCCGCGCACATAAATTTCTTGTACATTATAATAATAACTTAAGCCGTTGGTCCCGGCTGCCATGAACATCTATGGCAGTCGTTATTGGGAAAGTCAGTACCCTCTAATATCAGGATATTAGAGGGTACTGACTTTCCCAATAACAATAACGATACCCTAAGGCTAGACCAGTGTCAGGACACTGGTCTAGCCTTAGGGTATCGTTAGCCTTCGGGTTGCGGAGGTCAGGAGGCAGCCGCTCCGTGTAAAAACTGATATCCAGTCAAATCCGGTTAGACCAGAAAAGCCAAGTGACTTGGGAATAATAAAGGCTAAGAGAGAAGAAGATTATAATAATAACTAGCGATCACCTAGTGGTCGAAATCCGACCATAATTGATTTAAATTTTATGTTTAACGTTTTATTGTCTAATACCTTATAATCCCATTTCATTTAGATTTCGATCAGAAAGGAAGAAGATACAGGGTAATTTACCGATCTATTTCAAACAAATTATTTTTTACTTAACTCTTTAATTGACGATATTGCTAAACTTACTATTTTGTTTTCTTTTTTTCATATAATTACGTAAATATATTATAATTTAAATAGTATATATCATTCCAATCCGCCTAAAGGTTGCCTGTCAGATATTGCTGATATACGTCATTATATATTGACCACCATTGATTACCATAGTTACGATGCGTAGTACATCAGCCGAACAATGCCGATAGACGAACGCGATTCGACTGCGTGTGTCAAATGCATGGTTGTGTAAGTGTAGTGTTTTTTTGTTTTTAATTTGTTTCTAATACATATTTTATATAAATATTAGGATTCGCCCCTCCCTCTCCATATAAAATTTAACTGTGCCAAATTTCATACTCCACCGTCCGAGCAATTTTAGTAAAAACGGGTACAAAGTTTTTGCTTCACGTATTAATATAAAGATGCCGTAGTTTGTAATAAAACTATTTCCCTGACTCGCATTATACTTTCCCTATCATGTCATGAGGACGGAAATAACTTACGAACTTAAATAACTTAAAATCCACCAAATAAATCTGGTTGAAAGTTTTGCAGGAAGCCCTTTTGTAACTTTTACTGCGTCTCAGAAAAATCGATCAGTAATAAGGATGGGACCCAGTCAAAGTAGAGACAAACATTGTGTTTCAACAACTTAACATCGAATACAGTGCAAATTGTACATTTAATATTTTCTTCTCATCCTAGCATTTATCCCGGTTGTGTCCCAGAATTACGCTTAGGACCCAGGGTCTGCTCACTAGTCTAACCAGATTTGGCTGCATTTCAGTTATTACACAGAGCGACTGTCATCAGACCTCCGTAACCCAAAAGGATAACATAATTCTATGGTTAAACTAGTCATCAGGATATTTGAGGGCACTGACTTCCCAATAACGTTTAATACATACATTAAAAATTACATTTAATATTTTAAAGACAAATACCGAAAATAATTTTACTAATATTATAAATGAAAACCTTTTGCGGATTTTTTTACAACATACATACATGTGTATCTTACTTCTATACCCGGAGGTATACGCGCTCGGTAGACCTCTGCCTACCTCTTCGCATATAGAGGTAAAATCACAGTTAGCACAATGTGGGTGTATCTGCTACTAAGAGAAAAACCCAATCACACTTTGTCTGACCCGGCAATCGCACCCACAGCAGGCGCATCACTGCCACTATGCCACCGAGGCATGGCTCTTAATAATAGAATACTAGAGAGAATACTAGCTGACCCGCGCAACTTCGACTGCTTTACATAAGAGGTTTTGCCCGTTTTTGCAACAATTCTTATTGATGCTCCACTTCTTTAGTCGTAGCGTGATGTTGTATAGCCTGTAGCCTTCCTCGATAAATGGGCTATCCAACACTAAATATTTTTTCAATTCGAACCAGTAATTCCTGAGATAAGCGCGTTCAACCAAACAAATCAACTCTTCAGCTTTATAATATTAGTATAGATATGAGAATGTCACTAAATCACAACCTAAACCGTTGAACGGAGTTGGATGTAACTTGGCACACATATACGGCTTATTTGTGCCAAGTCTTGGATTAACAGATAGGATACTTTTAATCCCGGTATGCGGTCCGTAAGACCGAAGCTAGAATTACGTACATACGATACAGGCAAATTATACCAATCTCTTTGTCTTTTGCTTTGAGGAATTCATAGGAACGGCAATAGACTAGCTTCTATTGCATGGGGGTTTAAACAGCCGCCGAAACTTAGCCTCACACCTCATATTATACCGCTAGGGATATTTGGGCCTGAATGCATGTAGGATCATATAATATTTAGATTAAATAGAAATACTCTTTCAAATAGAAATATGGGATATGGCTTCTACTATTTTCTAGAAACAACTTACTGTTTGCATTGATTGAAATGTTTTATTCTATGAACAATGGAAACAGTTTTGAATACAATTCAAACGTGTATTGTTGGGATTATGTGACGAAGGTATTGCTCTGCAGAAATACAAACATATGTACATATATATCTACTTATATAGTAAGACTATTTAGGTATGCAATAGCAGCGTTATCCTAGTAACAGGCCGAGTCTCGAGTTTGATCCTAAACCCGGCAGTACACGTTGGCCCAACATTACCGAGTGACAGCCAATACCACCGTATAGACGGTGTATTTGCTTTGCCTTGCCAGTGCTTGGTATCACTCGCCTAGCTGGCCGAGTGAAGGTAAACGCCAACGTGTATAGAGCTCAATTGTCGTAGCTTGTAACAACTTGCAGTCGCTCGCGATCACTCGTCTCACTACGGTGTCACTGCGGTGTCGGTTTTTCTGCACAAATCAGAGGCCTGCGCTCGGCCAATAGCGTCCACATGTTGGTCCGGCTGCCATTTCGTGCTAGGCGAACATCGCCGTTATACGTACAAAATTTATTATTTTTACATGTCTACTATGGTATACACTGATATAATAATTATATGTGCTTATTAATCGTCAATAAGCAAAGCAGCGATAGCTCAGTGGGGAGATCAACAGACTGCAATGCAGAGAGTCTCGGGTTTAAACCCACGCCGTGCACCTCTGACTTTCGAAAGTTATATGACTTTTCGAAATTATGTGCGTATTGTTTGACAATTATCGCCTGCTCCGTGCCTCGGAGAGCACGTTAAGCCGCTGGACCCGGCTGTCATGAACATCTATGGCAGTCGTTATTGGGAGAGTGTCGACACAAAAGATCCCACTGGGTCGAAGTGTTGCCGGTCTGCACTGACTGGCCCGAACATAAGATAAGATAAGAATCGTGAATAAGTCGTTGCAGTGCCCTAATTAAATAAATATTAGCAGCTGCAATAACTTTTACAACGTCCATATTGTTTCAATGCTCAATAAAGACTGACAGCGCCCAACGTGTGGACAGCTCCACATAGCTCATCTACATTGGCCGTTTGCATTGGTTTTCTTCAAACTTGACGAACGTGTAGACGGTAGTACTTGCCTTGTATTAGTTTGCTTCCGCTCGCGTTGGCCTACGCTTGGCCAACGTGTATTGCAGGCTTTAGATGCGCGTCACTGAGTTTTCAAAGTTGTATGTGTATTAAATAAGTAGTTAATTATCGCTTGCTTTAACGGTTAAGGAAAACATCATGAGGAAACCTGCATGTCTGAGAGTTCACCACAATGTTCTCGAAGATGTGAAGTCTGCCAATCCGCACTGGACTAGCGTAGTGGACAATGGCCGGACCCATATCTCACTCAGAAGGGATCCGTGCCCAGCAGTGGGACAGTTTAATACAGGGATAATATTATATGTATCTATATTATATGTATGTAGGTATGTATATTTCTTAACAGAAAATTCCAATAACACACAAAAGCAAATGGATATTAGAAAAATAATGTGTATAAATTACTGCCACGTATGAAGAAAATACTTATTGCTAACTTAGTGGAGCAGGTTTTTCTTAATAGAAAAAAGTTGGAGATTTAGGCCGAAGTCAGAGAAAACATTTTATCTTCAAAATGAAGTATTGGAAACCAATTAAACACTTTGCCCAATTCCAAAACGAACTCAAGATCTCATACCTCTGCAGAAATGCACAGCCTTAAATTATAAAAACAACATCTGATATGTATTTTTATTCGACACCCACAGCACACTGTCATAAAACGAGACTCATACTGCCGGTGTCTCGCCCACAAAGGCAAACAACTTAAATATCACATTACAACAATAAATTATTACACCAACGCCGAATAAACACTCAAACTCAATATCCTGCCGTTCATTTCACACCGTCAATACCACCCTACATATGCACCTGGAAATCATCATTTTGATCCTTATGTCTTCAATAATAAGAGCTAATGATGATAAGTGATACTAGTTATGCAGTAACGCGTAGTATTTTATCTTGAAGTTTACGATTGGATATAGTGTTACAGAAAAACGAAGAAAAGTATGCCGTGTTTTATGTGTGGTGCAAGTTTAGAGCGGCGCGGGTTATGTTTCTACCAGTTTACGTTTGTTAATGACAGAGTATTTATTAATTGCTCGAGACATGTTTTCATTTAATAGCGTTATCTCCTTGCTTGCTTTATCAAAGTAAAGCTTAATACCAGGCTAACATGATAAAAAGTACATGAAAAATAATTAAATGGAATTGTAATTTTAATACGACACAATTATTTTTTTGCAAACCTTGCTACCTTTTCGTAACAAGGTGTTCTTCTTCTTCTTAGTCGTTCATTCTTGACAGAATGGTCGTGGTCATAATGTAGTCTAAGTGTTCAGAAGAGTCGACGTCACACGCCTCACGATGTTCTGGCATTTCTTCCGGTTAGCGGCATGTCTTGTCATGTCTTTCGTAACAAGGTGTTAAGTGACTCAATGTAATGTTTAAATTAATTGATGTTATGATGGGAGAGTCAGGTTTGTTATATAGATATAAATTTAACCTATTAAGTCGCAATGGCACATCGTGGCCAGAAACAATATATTTTATGTATGACTGGTATTCTAAGACTTTACAGATTTAGTAGGTGAGAATCGTACCCTATGTACTAAATTCTCGCCCATTAAAGTCGTTAAGTAATCCATTGCTAATATTGTAACAACCAATGCTAAGAATATTTCATACTCGAAGCAATAATTAGTGTAATCATAATTTATTTGTACTTTACATAACAAATTGTCTCGAATGGGCAAGAAACCATCACTCGGTTTTGTTGGACAACCATTCGGTGCGACAAAAGTGTAGACCCATAAAACAATAGTATAGTATGTATATATTGCCATGTCTAGACATATGCTCTTCAACTTTTCAGTAACGATCCCCATTTAGTAAGCGATGTATTATGAGCATAGCATCGCTCTCAGCTTCTAACATAAATGGGCCCTTTTGGTTGTTGTCGCAAATCGCACTGCAGAGCTACGAAATTAAAAATAAACCGCTGAACAGCGGACAATATTAGAAAACTTTATCATCCGTGTTATTGGCTATGTTTAGTTTAGCACTGTTTATTGTATTCACGGCTGGCTTCGGTCCGTTTCGATAATACGAGAAACCATTTTTGAAAGACGCCAGTTGCTTAAATATTTTTTATTGTATGTTGTAAAATAATAATTTTGTTAATTTTATTTCAAAATATGTCGCTTTCTTTAGTTATAACGTGATTAGAAGAATAATAATAGAACATAAGCATTACCCAAATATCTATAGTGTGAGATAAAACAAAATTCGCAAATGCAACCTTAGTAGTCAATTGCGTAATGTTATTTATTTATTCTTCATGTTATATCTATTTTAATTTATACATATTTTTATATATTAATTTATATATATATGTTATATGCTTATCAATTATAATTTATATAAGTAATATATATCTTACGTAGTTTTGTGTTTTGTGTTTGTAAATTATTACAAGAGTAGCTGATGTACCTATGTATGTAAATATCAGGGTTGGTTTGAGGTATCAACCGCAAACCAACAATAAACAATAATATTCTATCACATACACACAACACCATCTAGCCCAAACTAAGCAGAGCTTGTACTATGGGTAATAGACAATGGATAAACATACATATATACTTTTTTTTGTAAATACATACATATTATACATAGAAACACCCAGACCAAGACAAACATCCATGTTCATGCACACAAATGTTTGACTTGTGCGGGAATCGAACCCGCGACCTTAGGCGTGGCAGTCCGTTACACTAACCACTACGCCATCTAGTCGTCAAACCTGAGAGGTAACCTCACTTTTCATGATATATGTACTTTTTTTTTGTTTTGTTTTCTGTGTTTTAATATTTGTACTAGATCGTGTACCTACATACATATATTTTGAAAAATAAATGTTTACTTTACTTTACTTTACTTAATGTTTGAAATATATATGTATATTTTAGACCTCCAAAAATACAGGCAAACTGCAAGTATCTACTGAGATAAGCAGTATTTTAGAGGGTACGTTACAAAGAGTCTATGCTTAAGTCTAGAATAAAGCTAAAATTGAAGAAGTTCAAATTATACTGGAAATGAACCTCAATGCTATAGAAGACCGCAGCCAAATCGTCATTTGATATGATTTGATTTACCGTAACTGTACCAACTTTTTGCTGTGTTCCTGTGATGCAAAGCATTTCGCAGGCTACTTAAGGAAGCGCTGTACTATTAGCAGAAGACCAATAATCTTTGACACTTGTGTGTATGCCCACTGTCAGCACAGCGATTCCTTTTGAGAAGTCGACAAAGCGCGCATTACTCCTTGTCCATGTACAGCACAGAACAGAGGAAGAAGAAACCGGTTACCAGGCAAACATATACATATTTATTTGCCACTTCGTTGAAAAAAGTAGGCAAAATTTAACCTTCTCTTTATCTTGTATTTACGTTGTGTTGTGTATTCTGCTCCTGTAGAACATACAAAATGCCTTGGCAAATAGAATATTCTACAAAAGTAATTGAATGTTTCTTTATAATTCTACAAAAATAGCATAATGCTTGTTTCTTCTCTCTTGAAATTGAACTGAGACCGTAAAAACATGTAGGTACAAACTTAATACAGTTTTATATTGTCTTCTGTTTACGCGAATATTATTCATTGAAATTAAAATACTATATACGGATTACTATATATGTACCACCAGCTTGGGATCCAGTAATACAAATAGTCAAACCCAAGAAGAAGCAAACCACAGCTAGACTTCATGATACTTTGAGCTCATTCTGCGTAAATAGAAACACCAATGATTAAATTATGTTCGGGTACTTTGAAATAACTACACTGGAACATTGAGACAACTACCATCTTAGTCTCCCCGTGACCATGGCTGCTGAAAAGCAACCGAAACGTCAGGGAAAGTGTAAAATTAAATTAAATCTAAATAGCTTTAATAATAATTTAATTATCTTAAAAAATTTGTAAAGTTTAATAGTAGTAGTAGTGTAACAATTTACAAAATTATGTAACAAAGTGTCAAATAAACAACGCGATAAAATCCGTATATAGTAGTTTAATTTCAATTAATACAGTTTATTTTAAAATAGGATTTGTTAAAATAAGCTGTTGCTGTCGTCATTACACTATATACATTAGTCTGCACGGATAGCACAACCGTTTAGGTGGTCATCTCGTCACCACGCGGCGCCAAGTATTCTGAGTTTGACCTCTACACGGAACAAATATTAATGTGATCCATATTTTATATAACCTTCAGACAAATATTTGTCCTGAGTCAGACAGTTCTTCTTGTCCAATGTTCCAACATTTGTAAAGTGAACGTGATATAAAAATAGGTCTAGTACGCCATATGACTTAATTTATATTTATTTATTTATTTATTACATAAATTGCAAATACAGGTAATATGGGGTGTGTATACAATTAGGTAACACTGTACTTAGCCTTGCGGCATGCAATCATTAACATAAAACTAATGTGATTTGTTATGTGTATTACATTTTATCTAGTAAAAAATCTTCAACAGTGTAATAACATTTTTGCAGCAAGATTTGCTTTAAGTTTTCCTTCACAATTTTTACATTTTGTTCTTCAAGAGGTGACTTAGGCAAGTAATTAACAAAACGTAGATCGAGATTTGCCATAATGTACTAGTATACATCATATTCGTGAAGCTCAGGCATGGTACAGCGAACAAGCGGTCGCCTCGCTGCTAACGCCGCTCCGTGGTTTTGTGGTTTTAACTTCAAATCTTACACGGGTCAATCAATCATTTTTGTAGCCTACAAGTAATTTTTTCTTAGTCTGAGCTTACATTGTGTCCATTAATTGTATGTTTTTGAAGTCCAATGCAAAACAGGCGATGACCTAGGAGTCATCGCAGTCATCATCAGCGGTAGTTATCTTGAAAATAAAAACATATTGCCAGCTACTACAAAACCCTAAAACAATTACTTTAAGTTATCTGACCTCTTTTATAGTTAACAAGTTAATAACAACACGGTTCGAAAATGACAAAGTCTTTGTACTAAAACATTTAGTTTATCGTTTAACAACGCAATGAGTCGTCTGCTGGTACGGTAATATTAAGCACAAGACAAGTATGAGAGCGAATAAAGATAGCGACGTATTTTATACCTTCGCCGTGCCGGTATTGCGACCAATTGAGCAGTAATAACCAGAAAGACTTGATACAGAATTTACATTTTGTTATACTAGTTTATGGCGGCGACTTTGTTTACAAGAGTAGAGTTTATTCACCATTTATTAACGTGTAACACTATACATGTCATATCTACTGGTAGAAATATGATGACAATGATTGTTCACTAGAAATAACCTCAGTGACGCGGCGGAGTTTAAAATATTCAAATAACGGACACAAGGAACACCCATACTCAGGACAACTTTATTAGATTACACAATTTTTGTCACGTGTGGGAATCGAACCCATAATACTCGGCGCAATGGCAGTAGCGAGACGACCACTTAAACCGCTGCGCTGTCCGTCTAGTCAGTACGCAGCTTCGGTTTTTAAGATGTATCTTAAGCTAGCAATTTGTGAACATCATATTAGAATTAGTTATTTAGTTATTGCATAATGCTAAAACGAATTATACAAACAAAAATTCTATAAGGCATTGTTATAACTTAAAATTTTATTCTGAGATATTTATTCTATAAGCTATAGTTATAAGTCCTTTTAATCATCGTCGCTGTCTATAATGTCGTAAGTATCTTTTTACATCGATCGCAACGTAACAGTTACGATTTCAGATTAGGCTAAATGGTTTTGGATTTTTCTGTTAATTATTTTTCAGTAGAAGCGCGGAGTCTGGCAATATAATACCTATACCTGGCTTGAAAACTAACGGCATGTGGTTATACATGATATCTTCTTCTCTTTGAGCCTTTATTATTCCCAAGTCACTTGGGGTCGGCTTTTCCGGTCTAACCGGATTTGACTGGATATCAGTTTTTACACGGAGCGGCTGCCACCTGACCTCCGCAACCCGAAGGCTAACGATACCCTAAGGCTTGACCAGTGTCAGGATATTAGAGGGTACTGACTTTCCCAATAACGACTGCCATAGATGTTCATAGCCAGGACCGACGGCTTAACGTGCTCTCCGAGGCACGGACATTATACATGATATAATATATATACCTACTGTAAAAAGACGACGATTCCTGTACAAGGAATTCATGAGAAATCATAGGACTATACAAACATTCAGACAACGGATACAAATTACAAAGTACACCCAGACTAGAAACAACTTTATGTATCACACGAACTTTTAATCCGTGTATCAATCCTATTCTTATTTAGTTTATATTTATTATTTTTATCCCATTTTATGTATGTTTTATTTTCTTGTGTATATACTGCAACAATATCTGACGCGGTTGATCTAATTGGATCTCCATGTACCGCCTTCTGTTCAATTGGATGTATTATTATATCTTTTAAGATAATGTATGTAAATCAAATTTAAAAAAAAACTTTATTTTTTTCTATTCAGAATATTATGTAGGCCTGAAGCTATGTATAAAGCTTTGTTTACTGTAACTTCTTGGTCGTATCCAACTTCATTTTATATGGTTGTACTAAAAACAGGCGTCTATGTTTAAGGTACGGCATACCGATGTTTAGTGCCGTACGGTACGATAACTTCATTTAACGCGTTAGGTATATACCTACATACCTACACCACGCGTATGTTACGAGACTCGGGTTAACCAAACAGAGATCGTTACTAAGACTTACTAAAGTGAATTATTTTGCACAAAGTGTTAGGCATATAATTTTGTTAGAGGATTTGGATTGTAGTTAGATCTAAAGATAGAAATCTGAAATTAAACAATCACATGAAAATAAAAATCCAAGTAGCGCCAAGCGATCACGGGAAAGGCCAAGTCGTAGACATTAAGAAATAGAGTTTAAATTGAATGTTTATGTTAAAATAATAAATATAGTTCTTTATGTATATTATCTCTCGATGTTAAAAACCTGTCATCAACTTTACATACATTATTAATTTTTGTAAACGGTTTTACTAGCGCAACCTTCTGTCGCAATTTTATATACGTTTTAACAATTACTGTTATAACACTGATAACATAAATCTATATTCTATTCTATCTTTTAATATATCTGTTTGGCATAAAACAAAGTACTCTAAAAACTTAAAACTTTAGTAAACTTACTAACCACTAACTAAACTTTGTCGATCATAAATGTTATTTGTGGTTTAAATGATTTCTGACTTTGACTTGACTTGCTGTATATCCCCGGGAGGTAAGATAGTATAGGTGGACGCCGCGTTAAATATAACATCAGTTATATTTCTTAGACGCTGCAGAAAGAAGTGCGAACTTTTGCCATAGGATCGTTATCGTTAAATCCCACCACTCCGGACCTTATGATCTTCCACAACCGTATGACCAAACGCGTAGTCTACTAGACCTGGTCCTCGTTGGTAGCCTGTATAAATAGAGAAAATATTATTCGCAATATATTTTTAGTACGCACAGAGGCACTACACTTTCACAAGTACATCTCGTTTAATCACTTAAGTTCATCCAAAAAAACGGACGCAGACATTTTCAACAGTCGCCGAAAAAATCGTCATCCAAGTAACGTTTCATTCCAATTAAAATATATGTTGGCCCTTGTCAGCGCGCAATGGAGTACAAATTAAATAAATGTGGAGTAGCGACGTTACGGCGGATTGGATGGGACGGCAACTTGACGCGGTCTGAGTGTGAGCGGGGAGCGGCTACGTTGTTACACGATACGGTACTTAATTTTTATAGTACGCGGAGCAATAAAGGAAATTATATATTTTTTGTTCGGTACAATAAGAAACACATTCTACCTTACTTATAATCATTATTGTATAACAGTTTACTGGCTGAATTTCGTTCTATTTTCTTTATTTGAATTTCGTATTACTAGTCAAAGGTTAAAAAAAGCTTCGGTTGAGGTAATTATTTGATATGTGTGGTGATAATATTAGATGAACAAAAATATATTTACGCTTGATATCCTCGAAAGGGCAGTCCTTTAACTAAATGTAAATTTCGCCTGCTGTTTTATTTACCTTGTAGATGAAGGCGAGACATTTGTCATTACGAGCTCATTTTCAGAAAGTGTGCTGCTACTTAGAAATTTTTGTAACAAAAAACCTAAAAACGTTTTGCCCGATCTGGGAATAGGACCCAGGACTATACAATCGACCGAAAACATTAACACAAGCTACGCATGCGAGGCAATCATCAAAATAGAACCAAATTAAATATTAGATTAAATAAACAGTAACACAGAGGTCTCACGGCTATATCCTAAAAGTTTATGCAGATATATGTTACCCCCACATCGCCATTTATGGTCTTAGGTTGTGACCTTAAACCAGGGGTGTGGCTGTTGAATCAGGGTTATCATCTACTGTGCACAGTTTCAAACTTTATGTTTAATTCTACTTCACTACATATTATAAAACAAAGTCCTCCGCCGCGTCTGTCTGTTCGCGATAAACTCAAAAACTACTGAACGGATTTTCAGGCGGTTTTCGCCAATATACAGAGTGAATTATGAGGAAGAATTAGGTATATAAATTGTTAAGGTTTTGTACCCGGGGCGAGTCGCTTGTAATATTATACATGTGAAAATTTGTGAGAATGGATGGATGGATGTTTGTTACTCTTTCACACAAAAACTACTAAACGAATTTTGATGAAACTTTACAGTATTATTGTTTATACATTAGAATATATATACATCAGAATAAAACTGAAATTAAATGAAAGTTTATTCGCATGAGACATGGTTACAGAGGATGTTACAAGGTTAAGGTAAATCATATCTCGCCTTTAGTAGGCGTACGAATGTTGTTACATAGTACAAAAAAATATTTATTAAACATAATATTCATTATTATAAACAAATGTCAATTATCAATAGTAAAAATAATTATAATGCGAAAGGAATAGATAATATCGTAACTGTATAAAAAATATTATAAACAATGTCAATTTCCAGTTTAATAATTACATAATAGATGTCAAGATAAATTAAATTAATTTACAATTTAATACGGTATTTATTATTTATATTGTTAAAAGACACTTCGTTTTAAAGAATGTGTGAAATTACATTGTTTGCAATTAAAATGTTCATTTAATGTATAAAAGCAATTCTCCAGTAGCCATTTTCTTAATTTTGTTTTAAATTGGATGATTGGGAGTTCTCTGATATTTAAAGGGATGTGGTTATATACTTTTATAGTCATAACTAGGCTGTTTTTTTATGAAATCTACTTCTACAAGTTTCAAACTTTAGTTTTGTGGGATCCCTTGACTCGTATTTAATTGTAACTCATCTTAACTTATATCTACATTAACGCGAGCCAAGCCGCGTGCAAAATTCAGTTTGTATTGTAGTATAAAAACATGGTGGTACTGCAAACGGGCAGCGGCTTATGTTACTGTATATAATATTACGAGAATTACATACTATATGAATAATGAATGTTGATTGTAATTTGACCTGTTTGTTTAGGGGTACATTAAGCAAAGTGTCAGTGTCGGGGGTGCAATTTGTTTGAAATTATTATGGGAGATATGAATAAGGTGTCGATTTCTCGTAAGTATACATGTGGGTGAGAATACCCTTCTGATATAATTATGTTTAACGAAGATCCTGTCATTGCCAATTTTATTACTGGTTCACGGTGCCAATGTACCGGAAATACCATCTTTATTAAGAAAGAAATTGACAATTATAATAATTTAAGAAATTTTGGGTATTTCATCTGAGCGTCTCCGTGCTTTGGAGGGCACGTAAAAAGTCGGTCCCGGTTGTTGTCAAATTGACAGCAGTCGTTAAGCCATGTCAGACGCCTACGGGCGGCTTGAACAACTCTTGATAACAGGTTGGCCACTAACCACACGAAAAAAAGAAAAGAAGAAGATTAAGAAAGAACACGTGTAAATAATAGCACATTTACTGCGGTTATTTTTCTGCCATTACTCTTCTTTTATCTGCCGTTTTATCCGTTTTTTGTAATTCCAGCAATGTCTGAGTGACTGTACGATAACTAGTACCACTGTTACTAAAAACGACTGTAGTCTAGAATAGCTGCTTGCTATGAAGCGAACCCTGTCCCTGCTTACGATACTAGTAATCTTACTGAGCCTCAGTTGAGTGACAGTACAGCATTTCCGTTAAATTCTATAGAATTCTTACTTACCGCTGGCAAACGTGTGATTTTAATAACTGGAAGTAATTTTCTAATCTGGCTACCGAAGAATAAATGGCGTATGTTGCAGTATGCTATATTTCGTGGACATGAAGTGAACAGTCGGTCGGCAAAATTGTATTCGATATAAACTTTGTTATCACTGGATATATCCAGCCACACTCTGAATACTATATGGGAATAATTGTCAAGGCTCGCTCAGACTACAATGTAGGGAAAATACATTGAAACATCTTATTGTTTACTGCCATAATAAATAAATAGATTTTAAATGACGAAAGAAATAGAATTTAAGAAAAATAGAATACAAGAACTCATACAAATAAAAAGTAAACATTATAATAATATAATAATATTATATAATATAATAATAATATAATATAATATTCTACCACATACACACAACACCATCTAGCCCAAACTAAGCAGAGCTTGTACTATGGGTGCTAGACAATGGATAAACATACATATATACTTTTTTTTTATAAATACTTCCATATTATACATAGAAACACCCAGACCAAGATAAACATCCATGTTCATGCACACAAATGTTTGACTTGTGCGAGGATCAAACCCGCGACCTCAGGCGTGGCAGTCGGTTAAACTAACCACTACGCCATCGAGGCCGACATTACATTACAGTACACACATTATATTGAAAGTAAATTTGATGTACAACACAAAATCTTTAAAGTAGTTAATATTTAGGTTAACAGATGCGTTCTATTATCACCATTAATTAATACAGCAAAACCCAATAGCACAAGGGCCACGACCGCGACGTCGAAATAAGATCTCAACAATAATCACAAAAGGTTCACGAAACCAATCCTCGCTTAACAGACCAAGAGATATGTAGGTTATAACATTTTCTTGTAGCCAAACACTTCAGAAAGCACGAAGATAGGAATTACATCGTGTAAGTCTAAGTCGCATCGGAGGCAAACCCAATTTCCATGTCGTCACAATACAAAACAGTACAATGCATCACAAATCAGGCTCACAATACCGTGTCGTTGCCAACAATGGACACGCACCCAAATCAAGTGAACACTTAAGGCTTTTGACTGATTGTTCATTCTAAACAGGGTATATTAAGGACAGCGGAAATGAACGAATATTATATAATAAGAACAGCCGTCACGCTGGATTTAACGATAAAGTTCCACAATTGTGATGCGGTTTAATACTGTATCATATAAATCGAATCTCACATCTATATATCCGAACATGTAGGCAGAGATTAAGGGACAGCCGAAATGACTGATTATATTGTATAACAAGAACAGCTGTACGGTGTAATGGCTACATTGAATTAAACGATAAAGTTTCTCGATTGTAATATGGTTGTTTTATACAACCACTAGCTGTCCTGACAGACGCGGTTGTCCTGTTCAAACAAAAAAAAACAAAAAGAAAACAATCTAAACCATTCTCAAATCCACTTGAACACACACAATTTTTTTTTACCGTAATCGGTCCAGCAGTTTAGGAGGAGTATAATTACAAACACACGCACAGAAGATTTATATATATAAAGATACTCTCACATCTATATCTCAAAGAATTAACCAGAACACGTACGTTCGAGGCTTGCCTATTGGTGTTTATCCGGCACATTTTAAGACATCGCGCTTCTATATAGAATTGTTTACCAGGAAAATTCAGTAACACTTTACTTAACCCAGGAATCAAACCCGGGATATCATATACAACAGTATACACTACTGCTTTGCCACCGGGGCAAAGATTATAAATACTATTGTCTTCTATTTACGCGAATATTATTCATTGAAATTAAACTGCTATATACGGATTTTATCGCGTTGTTTATTTGACACTTTATTACAAAATTTTGAAAATTGTTACACTTCTACTACTATTAAACTTTACTAATTTTTAAGCTAATTAAAAGTCTCCCCGTGACCATGGCTGCTGAAAAGCAACCGAAACGTCGGGGAAAGTGTAAATCTAAATAGTTTAATAATAATTTAATTAGCTTAAAAATTAGTAAAGTTTAATAGTAGTAGAAGTGTAACAATTTTAAAAATTTTGTAATAAAGTGTCAAATAAACAACGCGATAAAATCCGTATATAGCAGTTTAATTTCAATTATAAATACTGTTAATAAGAATTTAATATTGTTTTTCTGTCTATTCGGGCGTCATAAATGTAACGGAGTTTGATATTGTTTAGTAGCTTTAAGTATAACCTTAAATCTTAGCCACGTTTCATCTTATCCCGTTTAGATTCATGTATGTATGTATCTTATGTGGGGGCCAGTCAGTGCAGACCGGCGACACTTCGACCCAGTGGGATCTTTTGTGTCGACACTCTCCCAGTAACGACTGCCGTAGATGTTCATGGCAGCCGGGACCGATGGCTTAACGTGCTCTCCGAGGCACGGAGCAGGCGATAATTGTCAGTCAATACGCACATAATTTCGAAAAGTCATATATCTTCCGAAAGTCAGAGGTGCGCGACGTGGGTTCGAACCCGAGACCCTCTGCATTGCAATCCGTTGGTCTCCCCACTGAGCTACCGCTGCTGTAAATCCATGTAAATGTAATCTCAGGCGAAGCCGTTGTTCACGTGGACGATATTCCAGGTCGACGTACTAACGTATAATAAATTTTATTATATCACTATAAAGCGTTGCTTCCCCTATTCCTCGATTGTGCAAGCTATTTAATCAATGTAGTAATTCCGTTTAAATAGGAAGTTATAACTCAGCATTTTTCTATATTATATACCTATCGACTATGTACCAACTTTATGTACCTGAGTTATGCAAATAAATGTTTGATTTGATGATTTATTTTTCTTTCATTATAAATTTCCATAATATTGTCTCATTTATTAATAATATTTTTATTTATAAGACGTCTCCTGCATTAGCGTTCAAGATCTGTATCCCGGCGATTTTATAAACATACAATTAACGGACACAAAGACACAGCCACACACTCAAATTTGGAACAATTATTTGTTCCGTGTGGTATTCGAACCCACGACACTCAGCTCGGCGGGAGAGGACGAGACAAGACCATGACCTACCCGCTTTGTGCGAACCGACAGTGAGCGTTATATTGAAGGTCATTGTTGGCATTCAGCGCGTAATACCATAATGTATTCTACTCATACAAAAGTACCCGCGCCTGTTCCCCCTGAGGGCAAAGGCTATTGATTTCCATATGCTACGATCCTCACACTCTTGCTTTGCTTCATTCACTTGCATGGCATTCCTTCCGAATACTTCTATATTTTTGTGGCATAGTGAATGCGACTGTTATGCATGAGATTTCAGTTTTGATATCTAGGTCGGGTAAATTATTATAGCCTTTTTTTGTTAAGATATTCTTAAGGCTGCGCCGAACGAAATGTGCCAAAACAGGCGGTCACAGTTAAGTGAATAAAATCAACACTTTTTGTTTAATACAATTATAAAATATACATTTACCATAACAATTAATATGTTTACAATTACTCCGTGTCAAAACCTTAAAATAATTAATATTTTCGCCTACAAAATTACGTAAATTACGAAAAATGCAAAAACGTAAGCTCGTGTTACGTGATTTTTAGATTATAACAGTAGAAGTCTATCCTATTTTACAGCTTAAACGAAACATAAATAGTTATAGGTATACAAATTGTCCGTCCTAAATATTTAAGTTATTGGTTGACAATAAAGATACATATTTATCAAAAAAGGACTTCAAATCCTCCATACAATTTTACTATGGCGGCCGCGCGCCGATTTGAATATGCGCCGCACGAGCTCTGTCATTATCTGTCTTACGCTCGGCGCAGTCTTAATCGCTACTAAGAATAACATAACAAAAAAAGCCTATATTAACACGGAGTCTGGTGCAATATCCTATACGACAACGAGCTAATTGCTTTTAAGTGGCATCTATGGATCTTTAGCGATATGTAGGTGTAATCTTCTTCTTCTTTTCGCGTGGTTAGTGGCCAACCTGTTGTCAAGAGTTGTTCAAGCCTTTTAGTAACAGTGGTACTAGTTATCGTACAGTCACTCAGACATTGCTGGCCTTACAAAAAACGGATAAACCGGCAGATAAAAGAAGAGTGATGGCAGAAAAATAACCGCAGTAATTGTGTTTTTATTTACACATGTTCTTTCTTAATCTTCGTCTTTTCTTGTTTTCGTGTGGTTATTGGCCGACCTATTAGCAAGAGTTGTTCAAGACCCCGTAGGCCTTTGACATGGTTTAACGACTGCTGTCAATTTGGCAACAACCGGGATCGACTTTTTACGTGCCCTCCGAAGCACGGAGTCGCTCAGATGAAATACCACTAAGCGGTCACCCATCTATAGACTGGCCGCACCCAACGTTGCTTAACCTCGCTAATCGTTTACTGACCGGTAAGTGCAACTGGCTATGAGCGCCTCAAGGTAGGTGTAATAAACATCTGTCTACCTTCTCTCTGTCTCCTTCGGGATAGAGGCGAAAGAGTGGCGTGTGTACTCTTGAAGGGCTTTTATCCTTTTGTCTCCTAGACTACCAAGACTACCAAAATCGCAGTTATAGTTTTCACTAGGATTTCTTTTATATTATATATATAATATCAGCCCTGTGTTAAACTGTCCCATTGCTAGGCACGTGTCTCTTCTCAATGTAAAAAGGGTTAGGCCATAGTCCACCACGCTGGCCCACTGCGGGTTGGCAGACTTTATATCTTAGAGAACATTATGTAGACCTCTTAGACATGCAGGTTTCCTCACGATGTTTTCCTTCACCGTTAAAGCGAGAGATAATTAACTATTTAATAAGCTCATAATTACGAAAAGTCAGAGATGCGCGCCCTGGGATCGAAGTCGAGACCTCCTGCGTAGCAGTCTAACGGTCTCCCTCTAGGCTATCGCTGCTTATTGCGGCTTTCTTGTGAGAGGTTTTAATTAGATTTTGATTTGCCCGCGTCTTTGCTCGCGTCAGTTTAACAATAGTGTTTTTTAGAGTTTTAAAAACTCTTATATAACAGCTTTGTCCGTCTGTCTGTTAAACAACTTTCAACTCAAGAACCGTAAGAGCTAGAGACTCGCGGTCAACGCCATTCGACTCAGCATAGTCAATATACCTCTAAAATGACTATGACCTTTGACCTCTGACCAACTCAAGGTCACGTGGTATCACGTGACCTTTGCATATTACATGAACCATTTTTTCGAACTCTAAGATTTACGCCAATTCATTGCCGTTTCTGACTTGTTCTGTATCAAAGGTACCCTTTGTTCTTTTATGTTCCTCTGACAACATGTATGCGAAATTTTATGATTATCGGTTGAGGAGTTAAGTCGTGAAAGAGTAAAAAACAAACTGACATTCGCTTTTGTAATATTAGTGAGGATATAAGTTCTGATTCGTGGTAGAGGTATTGAATATCAATGTTTTAAATTTGTAAGTTTTTTTCATAATACAAAGAAAGCAGTGAATCTTGATATACCCAGTATATAAATACACTCGGATGTCGCAAAAATCTGTTTTCCTTATCGTTTTTATTGCTTAACTTTGAACATATTTCGCCGTTGTCTCGTTTTTTGAATGGGCAGACGGAGAGTAAGGGACTACTTGGGACCTTATGCTTTTTTCTTTTTATTTGTTTTTTTTTGCCCTAAAGTGGGTAACTGTTAATAAAAAAACATATATTTTACGCGCGAACGAATTTCAATTGGGGAAACAAGGTCAATAATTATCATGACTGTTTATTAAGTACTAGCTTTTGCCGACGGCTTTGGTCGTGTAAAAGTAGGTTAGGTAAGATTATGTTAGCAACAGTACTTTTTTTAGAAAAAAAAAAAGTAACAGTACTTTCTTTTAATAAAATGTAACCTATGTTCTTCGGTGATTTTCTAATGGTGAAAGAAATTTTAAAATCGATTCTTGTAGTTTTCGAGTTAAATCCTTACAAAACAATAAATTTATACGACAAAATGTTGTTGTATGTTTCTTCAAAGATTTTTCTAAATATAATTTTCATTTATAATTATCACTGAGTTAAAAATGCAACATGCACTTAACAATTATTGGAAAATAAAGAGAGTGACCATGAGTTATTTCTTTTGATGTAAGCAATCTTAATATTCAACTATTTTATTTTATTCTATGTTATTTTGAAAATTTTGACCTGACTGAAACAGTATAACAAATAATAAATAAAAAATTCTGTCAGGTTTTTCATAAAATGGTACTAAACCTATGAAAAACAAAGCAGAATTTTTAATTTTGACGCTGCATGTTTAATATGGTACACTGTACACATACTTAAAAATAATGTCAGATATATATTGCATAACAACTAAACAACTCAATGTAATAAACTAAAAAACAAAATTTAAAAAAATTGGTGCATAAATAATGTAAGTACTTGAGTATTAGTTCTTGAGCATTAAATTTTATTGTGTGTTGTTTTATCAAAGGTAATATATTAGTCAGTTTTCAATTTTATTGTATTAGGTTTTATCATAAGTAATATGAAGAGCCTCCTTTTGTCTCCCATTTTGGTTACCATTACCTTTTCCATGTGCGAAAAACAATAAAGTTGAGCATCATAATAATATAGGTATATGAACGGCTTGCAATACATTAAGATGTTATCATACAGAGTTTATCACCGAAGTTTTGCAATGAAAGGTGGCGCCACACACATTCAAGAAAAATATTTAACAACAGATAACGGTAGGGGACGCTGCGTGTCGTATCAGGACCTGGGCTTATAGATAAGCGAGGTCCTGTAGTTTGCAAGACTTGAAAAGATAATGGCAAGTTTACGTTAAGCAAAATGTTTGTAGCTTATTATTAGCCTGATGAATTATATGTAAGCTTTTTTAGAACACGACTACGATTTGGTAAATTTTTAGAAAATGGATTATAGTATCTCATATTTAAGGCTTGATGAGGTTCTATAATCCATTTACTAAAGGCCATAAACGGTCTCATACAACGGACTGGAGAGCGTGTATGTAGAATATGTAGCGTGTGACATGCCCACACTATACTTCCATTAAGGAATCGAGAGCGAATAAGGAGAAGGAGATATGCCAGGATCGTAGCAGGTAGTAATCATGGTCTCTGCCTACCTCTTCGGGAAACAAGAGTGATAATATGTATTTATATACATACTTAAATACATAATATCATTCTGGTTTGTGTATGTGTGATGTCTACGTACATACAAATATAGATTCATAATAATGCAAGGATCTTCAAGATCTTCTGATCGCGTCAATATACGTATAAATAGTCACGTTGTTAGGATCTTGCACATGTTTCGATCACAAACCGTACTGCCCATTCTTCGTGGTGACCAAGTTGAATATACGGATATGCCTCAATATGCCACAAACTGTTTGCCTAGTTTGTAATGTACCCTAACACAGTATGGTCCCACAGTCTGCAGAGTGATACGGTGCAGATAATATGTTCTTGGAACAACGGATGCAGGTAATATGGAAGCAGAATGAATTCCAAATGAGAGAGTTACTGGCAAGATCATGTTTAGTTATCAGAAGGAATTTGCTAAGAGCTGTTTCTAAGAAGATGCAAAAATATAAGTGCGGCTTATGTTCAAATAAATTAAAGCTGATGACTTGTTGACTTAAAAAAATAAACCTCAAGATCGAGTACTTATATAAATATATATTGAGCTATACGTCTATTACATACGATTCATGGCGTGCGATGGTCTGTAAAACAGTTTTATTCGTAGCTGAACAAACCACTAACAATACAACCTTATAGTGTTTGTTTAAGAGGTAACACAGTTAACGCGATCGTTTTAAGACATTTTCTCTTTTAGACAGTCTTGGATGCGCGTAATAGACCTCTGATTACCTTTTAAGCGTGAGAGTATATATATAATTAGAATTTATCTTACCAATGTAAATAACATAATATTATAGTACATTATTTACACACATTCGACATAAAATATTAAAATTTGTTATTTATAAGCGCTATTTTCATATGTGTCAATTAATTTATTATTTTAGGATTGGGCTTTTAAATTCTATATAGTCGTGGTCACAATCAGACAGACTATGTTTGTTCGGCACTGATCGAACGTAGTTAGAATCGAATTAGATACATTGGATACAATGTATTTAATTTTGATATCGTGTCATTTGGGTGCCATTTGTGCGCATCGCAAATTGCTTTGTATGCTAGATAGAGCCAGCTGTAAATTTTTGAGAACACATTAACTTATTATTACTTATTTGTGTCTCTTTCACGGGTGTTTCCTAATTCGTTAGCAAATACTCGGCTCTTTGGAAGGTTTACATGGGGCTTATTATTATAGTTCAATAAAAACCGACAACATACATTGACATAAAACTGGTTTTAAACAGAAACATAAACAAAAGCAATATTTATAGTTCAACGCAAATGTCCTTCCCGACCACAAAAACTTTAATGTCATCTAGTTGGGTGGCAAAGGTATAAAAAGATCTAAAAGGTAACATTCGAAAACGTAATCTAGATCTATTCCTAATGGCTGTTAGTACGGAAACTCAATTAGCAGGTAGACACAAGGGAGCATTGTGACACACAATGTGTCGTTTGGGACACGTTTCGCATACTGCTATGTCCGGAGATAACGCTTTCTAAGAACTACGGATGTATCAGGTAGTGTAAGGAATGTTGAATACATAGGTATATGGACCCACGCTCGTATAGGTATACAGGCGTAGGCAACAAAACATATTCTGCTTAATTTTAAATAATATAATTAGAAAAAGAAGCAGGTATGTTAATACCGCGCGTGATGTGAAGACTTAGAAACGGTCCAATTGTAATATTTTGTCTTTAGTCCACCACGGTAAGCAAGGTGACGAGCAACACACCAGTGACACAGTCAAATAAAATTGAAAAGCAACGAAAATTACTCCGTAATTATTTATAAAAATGCATCTTATTATCCTAGGGTAATATAAACACAATATCATATCACATATACAAGTACATAGTATACAATATATTTCGAGATATTAATATATTTTTAAAATATCATAACTAAATTATAATCTATGCGTCAGAAAAATATTTGAAGCATTGTTCTTCTCTCTTATGTGTTTTCTCTATCTTTTGTACTACTGTCAATATGCTTGCAGTTTATCGTATGAAGGTATAGCATGCGTGACCAGATTTTAAACATCAGTTACATAATATGTATATTGGGTATAATATCATTAGGCGTGGGTCTTAGTGGCAATATATGTATAATAAAACTCACTTAGATACCAAAGTATCATATTTAACTACACTATTCTCTATGTGCCACAGCCTCGGTGGCGTAGCGACAGTGAATGAGACTGCTGTGATTTCGGGTTCGATTAAAAGCCAATTAAGTTATTGACTTAAAAATTAAATACTATATACGAATTTTATTTTGGTTTATTTGCTTTTATTGCTACGATGTTTTGGTTACTTTTCAGTAGCCATAAACTTCACGCAAACGTAGGACAATATTATGTTATTAGCTTTTTATATCAAAATTATCTAAAGTATCAGCACGAAGTCGAGACTTGTTGCCAGTAGTGAGCAATTGACTCTCCGTTTATTTTCTAATTTGGAGCAATATGGTTGCAATACACCTCTACATATGACTTCGGGGATATAGTCAGACCACGTATATATCCTATCTATTTGCTATGTCAGGTTCTCATGTTTTTCAGTGACAGATAAGCTTAACAATAAATTCCAATTCGATATTAATAAAATCCTCAATAAGCAATAACTTACAAACACTTAGATATGTTTATGCACAGTTATTACTTATTAAAGCTTGTTCGAGTCGTTATGATATCTTCTCTATCTTTATTATTTTACCTTTCTTACTATTTACATATGCTTAGAAGTATCCTTTCGACTAGAGATATAACTTTGCATATATATGACGTTAAAGCGAATGATATACCCCAGTCCCACGCAAACACGCACAAACCAGCTCCATTATCATTCAGCAGGCAAATGAATCAATTGGTACAAATTTTATCTTTAGAGCTAAAAAATAAAAAGCTCGGCGGGACGACATTTGCGCGCCATCGTGACACCGACATGTTGGCGACGTCAAGTGCGTCTGCGCAGGTAGCCGAGTTTTAGTGATGGCCGTACGATCGATAGATATGTTAGTAAGTGCAAGTTTATCGATGTTTGACTAAGTGTATGTTATCTCATTTTATGACATTAGACTGTATTGTGTATATATTTAGTCAATTTATAAGATTAAATGCGCTTCAAAAAAAAGCTCTCATCTTTATTTAGCTTTTATTATGCTTATAGCATAGTCAGCACCGATAAAACTTGTAGTGAGAGTAATATGATTGTCTTATAAAATTACTTTTATACGTAGAGTATAAAATAGTTAAATAAAATAATAAATAAAATTTGTTCGTAAATATAATCTTTATAAATAATATTTTAATTCTAATAAAAGTATCGACACTGTTCTCCTCCCATCCCTACCGTACAGTTTTTACATACCATATATCAAACACTTGAGATGTTTATCTGTTGTTGGAGCACATTACGTGGCCACTTGTCCCAGCTCGGAGCAGGACAAAAAATATTTACCGATACCGCTGATTGACTTAGCGTTTTAACCACAAAAAATACAAAATGTGGCACTTCCGTGCACTTTTGCTCTGTGTCTTTGACAGAATATTTGTCAGACGAGTCACTTGCATATATTATTTATTAAGTTGAAATGAAACAGGTATATTTTATCGCCTTGTTGCGATTAACATGAAACATTGTAACGTTTGGGCTATAAATAAATAAAGATATGGATATGTAATGCTTGTGCGTTATGGCAGAATAATATCTTTGGAAATTTATAAGTTGATTACCAACATGTAGGACTTTAGATGCTTTAATTAAATTTGAATAGCATGTCAATGTATCATTAGACTTGTAATAACTATGTTTTCTGCTTATGTAATTTTATATTAAACACTAGTAGTTTTCCCGGGGTTTCACCCGTGTAAGTCCCGTTCCCGTGTGAATATCGAGTTTCACCCCTTTCACCCCCTTCAGGGTGGAATTTCCAAAAATCTCTCTTAATGCTCTCCTACACTCTCCGAGGAACATACATGCCAAATTTCAGCTTCTTGCATTCAGTAGTTTCCGCTGTGCGTTGTCTGTCAGTCACTCAGTAACGGAAGAGTTTTATATATCGCAGTCTTAATTAAACAGCGACTTAACTCGAAATTTGAAAGTAAGGCAATTTGAACTCTAATTGTATATGTTAAATTCTAATATTATATTTGTGTTAAATCTTTGCAGTAGAGTTTAAATTTGTTTAATCCAAAATACTGAGATAAGTCTCTGTTTTATTAAGGGTGCGATATATAGATTAACAGCCCACCGTTTTGCCACATGGACAAAATTTTGGTATGTAGCTTTATGTATGTGAATCATTTTACGCACCGTATTTTCCGTTCTATAAACTGGATTAGATAGAATGTTGCTTAATTTCCATGTTTATGTCATTCAAGCTACTGTAAAAATAGCATTGAAATAATTTTGCGTAAGATAAAATTTATAAAGATCATTATTTTGAGTTCAGAAACATAAATAAGCCATATGACGAATACATTTTCAAAAATATCTCGAATTTAGGTACAGACACATCTTCGTCGTAATAGGTATTATTTATTGCCCTTTTTAAACATCGTGTATGATACTAATGGTATGATGGTAGTTAAAACCAGTGCTAGAGATATTTTATGGTACTCAGCTTTTAGGTGATATAAATAATCTTTATTTATTAATATATACTTAGTAACCATACAGAACAATGTTACATATTTAAATGATATATTAATTATACACTACCCAGTTAAGTTCCCACTGGTAAATAATACATTAAAGGGTTTATGTTTAAATTTTTATATTTTTAAACCTTTAACATTCGATATGATACTGAAGTTACAAAATCTTTAATCTCAAAACAGAGGAAACCAAGTACACCTACGAAAAGCCTCATATTATGGAAGTTTGCATCACCAGAGATAACACTTGTGCGACGTTTACTGCAGAAGAGGAATCACTGCCCTGCCAGAGTAAAGATCAAATATAATTAGGTCCTCTGCTGTCAGCACAGCGCCTCCTTGGTTTCAGAAACCCTAATTTAGTGGGATTTCTTTATCGGTCTGGCCTAAGTTTAGGACTCCCTTTTCTTCTTCTATCTTCTCATAGGCTTAACCCTTAGACTGAACCTAGCTACTAACGTCAATAAGGCGGAGGTGTTTGTTTAGTGTTTTGTCGTATTATCTGTGCCTACATATTTTCGTAATCAATTATTGTCTCGGTGGTGAAATGGTAGTAAATGCGACTGCTGTATATGAGGTCTCAGATTCGGTTCCGGATTCTCGGATAGAGCAAAGTGTTAAAAAGTTTTATCTGTTAAAATATATTTTTTTTGACAGATACTTTTAAAAGTTTGGAGCTGTGCAAGTAATAGTGTTGCCACTTAGACCTGAAGATATATAGCCTGCGCCTTAAAAGAAAATAGGTGTGATTTATGTATTAATTACTTTAGATACTTATATCTAAATACCCTCTAAGTACAAGTTAGCACAGACACTGCGAGGACATTATATAACAACGGGACGACATCGTACGACTAATAAACTGGTCGGACCACCACTGAACTTGTAAGTTACGTGTAAGCACAGTGGCACCACTGTTTCTCGGTACTAATCCTGTATTATCAGCCACACACTGTACAACATGCAGTATGTTGCTACTAGAACACGCGCGCTCGTGTTTCAATGGGCGCAGTGTGCGGCAGATCGAGTTACGTGCGCGCGCGCAGCGTCCTGGACACTATTCATAGTCTCGTCAGTAGAATGTTTAAAGAAAATCATTTTGATTTTTAAACATTGTAAGTAACATAGCTTGCGGCATGAGAGTGCAATACACGGCTACCTACCTAGGTATATCTATCTAACATACATAGACTCACGCTTCATAGCTCCAAAGGTATAAAGCAGTAGGAAAAGTATGGTTATATGTTAAAATCACCTTCTTTTCTCTTAGACTTTATTATTGCCAAGTCACTTGGGGTCGGCTTTTCTAGTCTAACCAGATTTGACTAGATATCAGTTTTTACTACCTTCCTGGCTACCATCTGACCGCCGCAACCCGAAGGCTAACGATACCCTAAGGCTAAACCAGTGTCAGGATATTAGAGGGTACTGACTTTTCCAATAACGACTGCCATAGATGCTCATGGCAGCCGGGACCGACAGCTTAACGTGCTTTCCGAGGCACGGGGCAGGCGATAATTATCAATCAATACGCACATAAATCCGGAAAGTCATATAACTTCCGAAAGTCAGAGGGGCGCGACGTGGGTTCGAACTCGAGACCCTCTGCATTGCAGTCTGTTGGTCTTCCCACTAAGCTATCGATGAAAAATCACCTAGAAAACATATTTTAATACTGATAGATAATAACAGATTGCCTCGCCGGTGCGGTGAATTAATCTTGCGTTGGCTTGCGACTTTGCCCGATCGGCCTCAGCTCGGGCAAAGTGCAATTGAATTGTAGTATGTGGCACGCACTTCAGAACAGAGAAAGCGAAATGTGGTTGTAATAAACGTCTTTGTATGTACATAAAATAGCCCGACTGTGGACTAATTTTTTTATCTATAACAGTCTCATATATATTTATCTACAAGAGAGTATACAGTGGAGTTCACACCAAGCCTTAAATGTCACTTTTTTAATAGTCCGATTGGCAAAGTTCTATTTCTCTACAGAAGATCGTCTCCAAACGACTTACCTGTGCTATGTTTTTGCAATGCAAAAACCGCGCAGGATTTTTAGGGAAACGCTGTGGACTCCGCAATTATCAGCAATCTTTGTACCTTGTGCACAGATTGCTGACACTCGCGGACAGAACAGTAACGCCATTTAAAAAATTGGCAACTTGTGACTATCTAAACTTCATACACACCTTTCTTCTACTTCACTCTAATTAATCAACTTAAATGAAAATATGACTACGAAGCATAAAAAAGAAAGATGAGAAACATTAAAAGCTCTTGTTACGTAATAATAACATGGATCATTTTTATTATCTACAAGATTTTTTATTTTATTTGCGCATAATTTACGCATCACAAAACTCAGTGTACCTTTAAAAATGTCGTAACTAGCGAATGAAAAGGCAGGATGACCATTATTACGAAGCCTCCTTTATTACTTAAGGAAGTCAAATAGACGGGCGGCAATAAAAAGTCTTTGCCAATTAAATTCATCTCGTTTTTCTGGAATTTTGTCTGATGTGGTGAAGTTATTTTGAATTTATTTTATAACTCATTTGTAAGGATATCTAAATGAATGGATATATACGTAGATTTAAGCCTGTACATTGCGAAAAGGGAGAGGTTTATTATCCTCACATTCGTCTTTGCTAAATTTGCAATTTGGAACCTATCCTAGGTTTTTAGGTCTCATTTTCGTATTTGGGCACATTTCCATAAGAAATATTTAATTTTTATGACAATACTATATTAAAATACTCATACAATGACTATAACTTTTTATTAAGTTAATTGATATCATCAGATAGTATATAGCAAGTATTTTTGATCATGTATGAGTTTAACAAATGCTGGTAAACCAATAAATAAATATACGATATCTACGATAATAAATCCCGGTACTGATTCTGATTATAAGATAGATTTAATAGATAGCCGTAAAAATTTAAAAAATTGCACCTATTTTACAATTTTACGGCGTATATCAATGCTCTAACAAAAAGTGCAGCAGTAGCAATAACTATTTTAAATTGATTTTCACTACAACATTTTAATAACTCCAGGCATAGACTATGAATAAGTTTCAGCACACGTGGTTTCGCTCACGGCTCAGAGCAAGGATGAAGGTATTACGATGATTTAACATTACATCGAGATACCATGCACCTTTAGATTATACTGTACTATGTGAATATGAACTCTATACTAAGCTATACTTATACAAATAATACTTCGTAGCTAAATATTACTCAAGCTATTTTTCAATTGTATTTACCTATTGGAATCCTAGCAACTTTTAACTCATAAGATACAGGTCTGCGTACCTAGTTTAGAAGTTGGATATTTCGTTACTAATTTTCTGATCTAGATATACATTAGACCATAGTCCACTTCGCTGGCCCAGTGAAGGTTGACAGACTTCACATATCTTCGAGAACATTGAGCCCCTAATATTCGTAACCGTGGTGCTTGACTTTTTCTGGTCCTTATAAATATACTTATTTTTGTTTCCCGCGTTGCTAAAGAGAGAAGTGTAATAATATATCCAACTATATATGTATATATTATATGTAACTATATATGTATAACTATGTGTATATTTTACCAAAACCGGCGTGCAGCAGTTAAGCCGTGAAAGCATAACAAACATGCAGAGTTGTATTTAAAATAAAACTATGATAATAATATGAACGTAAGGCGTTATTAATTAGCAAGTTTATAAGTAGTTTAAGATGATCTAATTTAGAAACTATAACGGCAAAATGCTCTAAAAAGTTATAAATTGCACACACGTTACTGTTGTAGCATTACGATATCAATAAAAAACTTCCCTAACTTTTACTAGATTTGGAACAAGAATTAGGCATTATATCTGTATTTAAGCACATGAACTAAATACAGAGAAGTATGTGCTGCCGTATATATCTCTACGACTGATCGTGTGTCAATCTACAAATTCGATTCCCCTATGACATATTTTTATCTGCTCGATTTTAAATAAAGAAACACTGTGTTCGTCTTGTGATGCCTTTGATATACTTAAAAAGCCAAAAGGCTAGGCTGTAACAAACTATTATTTTTATATAGAACGATGTTTATTACTGATCGTGATGGAAGTTCTAACAGTCTCTATGTTGAATTTGGTTTAGAGAATATTAAACAAATATTCAACGAGATAAACAAGCTGACGCTAGGCAGTGACTTATGAATGATGAGTCAAACTACTTCCCAAGAACAATAAAATAAGTAAATATGTTCTTACTTAATTAACAACGCTAACTGTCTATCTCTTAACCATGCATAACAATTAAACGTACCACACTCAATATGACCTTTATTCCAATAAACAAAAGGTACATTTTAAGTTTTATCCTTACCTGTTTATTATAAGAATATAAATTGAAACAATAAATATTTGTGTACCGAGTAATGCAATTAAATTTTACAATATCCAATGGATTATGAGCTTTAATTATAAGAGTATTAAGTCCAATATAATTTTTTGGGGTTGATATGAGAGGGTGTTGAGACAATGTTGCTGAAATTATCGTGGAGGAGTGCGAAGTGGCCACCCAGAGTGCACGGGTGAAGATAATCCAAGATGGCGATCAGTAAATACGTTAAGTGCGTCTGCGCAACAAGTGTTGCAATTGACTGTTATAGTATCTGTGTACGGTGACCATAAGTTGCGTTAAATACATGAGTTGCTTTTATAAAAATAATTTTTATACACAAAGAAGAATAAGTACTATAATTAAAATTAGATATGGATTTTTGTTTACGAGAATCTAATTGAAGAGTGAGAGAATAATTTAATTGAGGTTATCATAGATATGGCTATGCTCATTTGGCACTGCAGACGCAATATCAAGGAAATATTCACGAAGTAATGATTCACAGGGAACACGAATCATGCTAATAGAACGGAATACGAGACAGAAACACCTATTCTATTCTTCAAACGTAACTGTAATCTGCTTGGCAGCTGAAGTCGAAAGAATGATGGTACCGATATGACTGAAGCCAGTATTAATTCGTCCATCGGCGTACGAAAACCGGCATCCAGACGCAATGATTTTATCATTATGACTCTATATAAGTAAGAAAAGAGAGGTAAATTATTAACACAGGACATTGACCCTATATTATCAGTGATAGGAAAGGATATTAAGGAGTGGGACGCCTCTATAGACGTGTATAATGACTAACTCGAGAAGCCGCATGCTTAAGTCACTTACATAATTTACAGGTTGCAATTAAGTTAACCTTCTGATTAAATAACTATTGATAAAAACCGTTAAATTAATGACTTTTCAATGTTTATTGGTATATTTTGTCGCGAACAGTATCTTAATATAATAAATCAAAGCTCATGTCCGCCATGTTCCTCCGAAGCAATGAATCACGCGCATCCTACAACATGCACTACATATTGCGCGCGCGCAGACTCGATGACAGCGAAACGCGCGCGCCGATCGATTTACAGCCGCAAGTTTCCGTTTCCTGTCTGTTTATTTGTCGTGAGCTATGCGCTGTTTTCTGTAGTCTATTAACTTATGAGTTGTTTTCACGAGAATCGGTCATAAATACTTGTGAAGCAGTAAAAAAATAATGCTCTTTTAGGTTAACATTTGATGAAGTTTATTGAACAGATGTGGTAAAAAGCTTCAATATAAATGCTCTTCAGTAATTTAATAAAATAAATAAATTTAATCAACTTTAATAGGTTACTTACCAGTTTGTTTAGTTGACTTAAAACAACTGAAACAAATAAAAAGATTTATGAATTAGTTACAAAAGTTTATTAAACGTATCAAGTGATGTTTAACTTGTTTGACTCGATGATATTGAAATATTCCAATGGATAAACCAAATTAAGTTAAGTAATACCCCTAGATTATCCGGCGGTTAGGCCTTGAGGTGGCCCTGTCCAAGTGTGAGGCCGTTTGTTTTCACGGCCCTCGGAACCAGCCACCTCAAGTGACCCACATCACGGTAGGATAGGTCGGCATCGCTGTCGAGCCAACCCTTAAGTATCTGGGTCTCTTGCTCGACAGCCGATGGGACTTTGCAGCCCCTTTTCGTCGTCTGGCCCCCAGGCTTCTGGACGTCTGCTATCCAACCTAAGGGGGCCAGGCACCTCCTTCTGGAGGCTCTACAAAGGGATCGTGCGTTCTATGGCCCTTTATGGGGCACCAGTTTGGGGTAATAACCTGACGGCCCATAATATTTCGGCGCTCAGTGCGCCATAACGTGAAATGGCCATCAGGTTAATTAGAGGCCATCGCACGATCTCGTTTAAGGCAGCGAGTCTTCTCACCGGATCGATGCCCTGGGACCAGAAAGCGGTGCTTCTGGCGTCGCTCTAGCGTTGGCACCAGGAGATGCTACCTCAGGTTGAAGGATCAGGTTTTCCCACTTTAGAGGTGGCACGGTCTGAACTCCGCCAGGTCCTGGTGGAAGAATGGAGAAATCGACTTGTGTACTCTAGTGCCGGGCACGCCACGATCGTGGCGGTAAGTCCCGCTTTTGAGGAGTGGCTGGGCGGCATGGTAGGCCCTCACCTTCCGGCTGACACAGGTAATGACTGGCTACGGTTTTTTTGGCCAGTTCTTGAGTCGCATAGATCGGCAGGAGACGCCTGGATGTCATTACTGCGGCGACTGCCGCGATGTTGTTGTGGACACGGCGCTGCACACTTTGGCGGATTGCCCCGCTTGGGTATCGCAGCGCCGTGAGTTGATCGCGGCAGTCGGACTGGTTGCCCTCTCACTCCCGGCCGTTGTTCAGTCTGTGGTCCGGAGTGGGAGATCATGAAACGCCGTCGCCTCCTTTTGTGAGGGCTGCGTAGGCCTGCTCGCCACCCAATCAGCACCAGGTCCGAGGCGTAGGCCTGCTCGCCACCCGATCAGCACCAGGTCCGAGAGGCGGCGTGCGTGTTCTCAAGTGCGCCTCTGTGTTGTGTCTTTGTTCCCCCCAGGGGCATGGTGGAGGAAGTATTTTTGTGTAGTGGCCTGCCGTTTAACACGGCGGGCCGAAACCACGGCGAGGTCGCGATTGCATGTGAAAGCGATTCGGGCGGCTTCGCCATCTGTGGTTATGTCGAACACCGTGGTAGGTTTAGTCGGTATTACCGGAGTATCTTTTCCCCGGTGAGCCCAACATAACCTCTCCGTCGCCCCGCGGAGAGGAAAGCGTCAAAGCATTCATTCATTAAAAAAAAAATACCCCCTAGATAGATATTAATACTTTCGAATACCATAGTACTCAAAACATGCTATAGTTATAAGAAATTGATAATAAGTTTAAAAATTAATTATTGTAGTTTTAAGTTATCATCAGACTCTATTTTGAATAATATAATTACTGTTAATATTACATACAAATCTCTGCTTTGCGTTAAGTAATGCTGTATTAGTACTACAGGTATAGTCTTCCTTGACGATGACTATTAATACAAAACTTGACGTGACAAAATTTATGAAAAAGAAATGCATTAGTGTTTACTAATGACGTATTTATTTTTCATAAATTTTGACTGAATTGATTTCAATTCAGTCAGCCTATTGTAGTCCCTTGTTGATCATTCGCCAAGTTGTGTTGATACGTAATTAATGTATTGGAACTATTACTATTGAGTACTTTAAAATCAACTTCGATATAATATCAAATTATTGTTTTGAAGTTCCAAACAGGTAGGATATAGTCCGTACCTGTGAAAATTTGAGTCTATTTTCGTCTGCATCGTACGAGCGTAACGATGAATATTCCAATTCAGTGCCTGACTTAACTGAGCAATACATAACTATCTTGCATATATTTACTTGCATTAACTTATCCACACACGAAAGTCACATCTTGATCTTTCTAATTTGACTGCAAGTTTAGTTAAAGTCAATACCAAACTGAGTTAGAGCGAACTTAAAGCAAATATACATTAGCAGCAAAACTTGCGCAGTAGGCCAACTACTTAAGTTATGCGTTTATGTATATGGACGACGTTTACTATAGAACTAATATTAAAGGCTATGACAGTTAGTGACACGTAGTGGTTTAAGTCTACGCCTCACCACTGTCACTGCGCCGAGTGTTGTGGGTTCGAATCCCGGATGTTCTTAGTGTCCGTTGTGTCCGTCGTCCCCCGCGCCGCGACACAAAAATTACTTCTAGTGCAGGAGTTGTCTTTTTTAAAATAAATATTAGTTTAATAAAACTAAAAAACACGCTTTAAGCAGTAGAAAATAGTTTAATAATTTTAATGTAAAAAAGCGTGGGGTGGGGGTTATCAAAATAATTTAGAAAACACCCCACGCTTTTTTACATTAAAATTATTAAACTATTTTATACTTTTTAAAGCGTGTTTATTAGTTTTTAAAATATTATTTCTTATTTTCTTTTTTTTAATTACTGTTTTGTCATCGGTCCTCGATACGTGTGCAAAGTTTTAAATCAATCCGTCGGTTTGAAAGGGGTGAAAATCACGTTCAAAGATTCCGTTACATAGATTTATAGATACATACCTAGCTAATAAAAGCGTGTTAGAAAAGAAAAGAAAGAATTATAAGGAACAGTGTGGCCTAAGTAGTCGTCATTTAATTTAAGAAGCGGTTGTTGCCGTTATTAGTTTGTATTGTATTGGAGATAGAGAGGTCTTCGGTTTGCCTACTATCCTACTACTACCCGGGCAAGCAAGCTCCTGTCACAAAGAACTTAGCTTAACTAGAAGGCACCCTCTAGCTAAGCTGAGTACTTTGTGGCTGTATTTTGTATATTCATGCAAAGTACCACTAATTGTAATCCAAATCGCTAACATTATGAAAAAATAATGTACTGTTTGGATTCTCATAAAAAAAAGGATATGTGTTGTGTGGATAGATTTTCCGTATGTAAATGTCTGCTACTGTGTTGTTTTAATGCTGGTATTATGTCTTTTTAAAGAGGTTTAAAGTTTTAGGGCGTTATTTAAGTGTTATTGTATCAATATATTCGAGACAAGGCAAGGTCGTATGCGTGAAATACAATTTGCTATCTTAATTATCTTCTATTAGTAGGATTGTAGCGTTTTTCGGCATATGCATTGTTTAAACAATTAGCTCAAGTAAAATGATGATTCTACTTAATGCAATATTATATAATAACCTTTGGCATAGCAACCAAAAAAATGTACCTTTTTAATTAAAACGTATATGGTATTACTCTGACGTACGGTACTTTGACGACCCACGATGGCGTAAACCATGTAACCTATAATTAGGGACACAAAAAGTTTGGAGTATTTCATATCGATTTTTGTTTTATTATAGTAGGTTGAATCATTATAAGCAAATGCGATGCTAATACTAGTCTTCCGTTTCATAGGGTAATATAGCGTTGATTTAAGCAACCGGCGTCCTCGATGGCGTAGTGGTTAGTGTAACCGACTGCCACGCCTGAGGTCGCGAGTTCGATTCCCGCACAAGTCAAACATTTGTGTGTATGAACATGAATTTTGTCTTGCTCTGGGTGTTTCTATGTATAATATGTACGTATTTACAAAAAAAAAGTATTTATGTATGTTAATCCATTGTCTAGTACCCATAGTACAAGCTCTGCTTAGTTTGGGCTAGGTGGTGTTGTGTGTATGTGATAGAATATTATTATTATTATTATTACTCTTAACCTGTAATTTCGTATAAGATATTCCTTTACACCGCAAAAAATATACCGACAAAAGCATTTTCAGTCGAATTCCACCCGTGGTCTTCGCTACTAATTAGTTTCTAGTGTAATTACAAGGCTGACTTCACTACCCATCATCAGTAGGTAGCACGGGTAGTACCCGCGGCTAACTGTTAACGCATAATTACCCCGCAGTCGGTATTAGCGCGGGTAATTGTACGAGATGACTCGATTATGTTAATGATGTGGGTTAAAAGACACCATTGTATAGTTTATTTAGTTAGGTTGGTATTACAAAATCTGCTACTGATACGCGAGGAATTTTAAATTGCAGTAGTATTTGAGCACCTAATCAAGTTAGGTAAGAAAAATAAAAAAGAAAAATTATCTATGAATTTTGTTTGATATTTGAATCGTAGCACAAATTAAGTACATATATATGATTTCTCAAAGATTTATTATCAAAAAGACATGGATCCGTTGTAGGTACAGCGTGTAACAGAAAGTTGTGGTCATATTTATGTGACAGCCCCTGTAAAATGGAAAATAAATCAGTAAACATTATTTTCAGTAAAATAACGCATTTTCTTTGTTATCCTCGTATAAGTATCTTACATTCTAGTTGAAACTTACACAACACTAAGGGCCTATCCTACCACCTTCAAATAGCATTTATCTATAAGATAAAAGTCTCGCCATTTCTCTTATTAACCTAACAAAAGTGGGACAGCATGCGATTTATCTTTCGGATATCTTTTAATCGATAGGTGTGAAACTGGCCATAATAGTTAACACGGGTGATCTTTCGGAACCCGAAAATGATTCGACGCAATTTTGATAGTGATTAAATGTCTTTGTTTTGATGTTCAAATAATAATTAAATAAAATGTTTGAAGTTGTCATAAAATTTATATTAATATTTTTTATGCGACAGGTTATTTATCAGGTATATATACATTACAGCCCAAAATATGAGCACACCTTCCTGTTTCAAGCTGTATATTAGTACTAACGACTTTGCCATTGTAAATCTGTGTGTTTGTTTTAATTACACGTTTAAATCGCCGATCAGATCTTATGAAATTTGGCATGCAAATAGCTTAAAACTTGAGTAAGAACAAAGGCTTCCTTTACTACACTTTTAACGAAGTTTTACCAATTAAAGAGCGACACACATATAAACCTAAAATAAGAAAAAGGCCTTCAATATAATGTGATCCGTGATAACTGTACTAAAACTAATTTTATATCACATTGTTCTGTATGTACTAAATTTTTTTGCTTACTGATTATAGAATACCTATTCAAAGCACAGCAGGAACTTCGAATAATTATTTACTCAACCATTGACATTTAAAATAAAGAAAATCAGATTAATGTGTGACAAAATTTTTAGAAGCATGGTGTCTGGATTGTTTCCGATAGGCGGAAAAAGCTGTCTTATATTTAGACATCACATCGACAGCCTTTAGTAATTGATTCAACAACTACTAGCTACTAGCTTTTGCTCCCGGCTTCGCTCGGGAACACAATTTTTTCTGGATGAAATGTACCATATGTCCCTTTTGCTCTTCTGACAACGTGTATGCGAAATTTAATGGTGATCCTTAAAAATGTAACAAACAAACGAACAAACTAACATTCGCATTTATAATATTAGTTAGAAATGAAACCCCTGTATGACCTCCAGACATTATTAAAGAGTAGACAATCAGTCGGTTGGACATGTATCTCTGTATCCTGGTTGGCCGGGTGCTGTGCAAGCTAGATAAAAATGATTTATTTCAGCAAACAAAGTAACAAAACACATTACCGCGGAGTTTATAAGATGTTTGCACTTTGGATGGAAGTCTTGAGTAGTATACACATCAAACAAATGTTAAGACTAGTATTAAGGAAGGTATTAATAATAATAATAATAATAATAATAATATTCTATCACATACACACAACACCATCTAGCCCAAACTAAGCAGAGCTTGTACTATGGATACTAGACAATGGATAAACATACATATATACTTTTTTTTTTGTAAATACATACATATTATACATAGAAACACCTAGACCAAGACAAACATCCATGTTCATGCACACAAATGTTTGACTTGTGCGGGAATCGAACCCGCGACCTCAGGCGTGGCAGTCGGTTACACTAACCACTACGTCACCGAGGATATTTTCTTTTGTTAATTTGGACGTCGCAGTGGTGCGGTGGTAGTGAATGCGAGTGCTGTGCCTACGGTCTCGGGTATAATTCTCGAATCAGGTAATATTATTGTTAAAAAATGTTCAGTTGATATACGGTGTCTGAAATAGTGTCTGGTAGACGATTATAGAATCGCCCCCTATTATAGGGATCTAAAATCATAGCTGGCAAATTGTGACTGTAATGTTTGACAGACACATTTTGCCAGGTACGATTATGGTAGGCAGGGATGTAACTCTGCCTTTCCCTGCGTAGATATATGTATATAGGCGTTAGTGTTATGATATACATTTGTGTACACTGTAATACAATGCCTATCAATATTGACGAAGTTTGTGACCGAAAACAAACATCATTGATTGGCCCGAAATAGAAAACAGACAGACATAATGCCTGAATGTTTCATAAAATCACGTTCAGCGTATTGTTATGCTAAATAGAGTGAGTAAATAGTTAGAGGGCAAACTTCTATAGGTACTTCTATAATAGTATAATGATGTTTTGTTTGTACACTAGAGTTATTTTGTGGCACACTAATTAGAATTGATAATTTAGAGGGCTCAGATCTCCGAGACAATTATTTCACGACTGTATTTTAGTTTAACGCAAATATGTTTTTTATGATATTTACTATTTGATTTTGGATTTTTTAGTAAAAAGATTTATTGCAATTCAATAGTTTTAATAAATAAATAGCATCAATAGTCGGCCTCGATGGCGTAGTGGTTATTGTAACCGACTGCCACGCCTGAGGTCGCGGGTTCGATTCCCGCACAAGTCGAACATTTGTGTGTATGAACATGGATGTTTGTCTTGGTCTGGATGTTTCTATGTATAATGTGATGAATTTACAAAAAAAAAGTATATATATATGTTTATCCATTGTCTAGTACCATAGTACAAGCTCTGCTTACTTTGGGCTAGATGGTGTTGTATGTATGTGATAAAATAGTATCTTCAATGGTATCTTTATTTCTATCCAAAAGAATCAACAATATTGTGCTAGGTAGGTATCCAGTGGTATCTACATATACATATATTATAGTAATATTCTCGCAAATGAGGTCCCAAAATTTATATAGCTGTATGCGATGTATGGCGATATTTGCAAGTTTAGCGACTAAATCCTAGCCTACAGACACAGTCAAGTACGAGCATTCATACTGACCGATTGATATTTTGCAATACCATAAATACTCTTCTCGCATAGTTCATCTTCTATCATCTAGTCAAGTACTAGAGTTCTTGAGAGGCTTCAATCACAATCAACGTCACAAAAAAGTTAGTTAAATTAAACTACGGACTACAATCATGCCTATCTTGATTATTTATGTACATGTAAGTAGATGCTCCTATTTACCACACTGCTGCTTTAGAGGCTACCATCAAATTTCATTAAATGCTTGAGTATGTTTAGTAGTTCACGGAGAAATGGTTGCAGCACCTTACAGCTGTTATGATTTGTAAACGGAAAACTTGGCGATTAAAAAGAGTGGCTATGAGTTTCTTGCCCGTTCTTCTCATGAGCCCTACACCCTTGCTTTGCTGAACGTGGCAGTAAATGTAAATTCACAGAAAAAAAAATTGTGTTTTTGACATTTATAAGTGTTACCTTGTAACCTAACTTGAATAAATTTATTTTGAATTTCTACACCACAACTGTTACGTATACTCATCCCGGTTCATCTCGAAGAGGTATAAGATGTGTTATATAGCGACAGCATTCGTACTAGCAATAACCAGAACAAAATTACAACCCCTACAAACCTCTTTTTTGCGACAAGGATAGAAAGTTATCATAAGCGAGAATTAAATATTGTCAGCACCTCGCGTATTTCCCTATCCTAAACTGATGACCCTGATATGATATTAAACTCATATTTCGTTAATTATGTTTTTAGATCCCAGATGAAACTATTGCCATCTACCAACTACTTAAAGTTTTCTAACAGATTAATGCTTAAACTAACGTTTGTAAACACGTAAGCTTAAACTTATAGGACGCGTCCAATGAGGCAGTCTACCAACCAACCAACCAACTGTTATATGTTATAAACTACCGGTACCGAGCGCTCTGAAGCATTCAGGCTTCACTTTACATCCCAGTAGGCTGGTCATGCATTCATGAACTGACCACTCGAGTGACATTAATTACAAGCACGATTCAGCTTTGCAAAATTATGATATGCAACGATAGATTGTGAGAATTTGAACTTATATATTTAGTTGCCTCGGTAGCACAGAGATTTTGAATCCGACTGCTGTGATTAAAGTCTCGGATTTGATGATCTGGTCGTGCAAGGTATGAGTGGTCTTTTTTTCAAGCAGCACGGAATCTCGATCTGTGGTAGTAAACGGAATAAGCTGGCTCCCTATTCGTGAGAACTAAAGACATAAACCATAGCAAAATGTGTTTGTTGCACACCTCTCCTTACACCTTTGTAGATTTACGTATTGGATTTAAGATACGCTGACGATACAGTTTTTCTTACATATATAAAAGAAGCTTTTAAAGAATTGTACACAATGTCTAAAAGTGCAGTAAAAGCGCAGGATTTAACATGAATGCTTGCAAAGCAAAGTATCTGATAATAGCAAATGGCAAGATAGACTGATCTCAGACTTGGAGCATGGAACACTGGCTTACTAGCCTTAGACAGAGTCAATACGTCTGTAAAGATGGCGTACCTACTGGGCGAGCGGTCGCCTCGCCGCTATCGCCGTTCTTATTGTTATGGGTTCGAATTCAATAAAAGACAATTATTTGTGTGATCCACAAATAATAATTAATACTAGTGGTCGAAATTCGACCGTAACTGATTTAAATTTTAAGTTTGATTGTTATTAAGGTGTCTATAACTTTACCCTTACAATAACATTTAATTTAGATTTCGCCAAGGCTATAAAGGTTAATTTACCTATCTTTTTCAAAGAAATTATTATTTACTTAACTATTCTCTTTCTTTGACGATATTCCTAAGCTTGCTACTACGTTTTCTTTTTTCTTTATTACATATAAATAAGGTATGTAACCATAGTTACAAAGAATTATGACTACGAACGCGATTCTACTGTGTGTGTCAAACGCATGGTTGTGTGCTTGTAGTGTATTTTCATTAATTTAATGTATTTCTAATGCATATTTTATAAAAATATTAGGATTCGCCACTCCTTCTCCATATAAACTTTTTCTACCTACTATTAACTGTGCCAAATTTCATACGCCTCCGTCCGCGCAATTTTCGTAAAAACGGGTACAAAGTTTTCGCTTCACGTTTTAATATAGAGATAAGTCTAGGTGTGTACTTTGTGTTTGTTAATTATATATTTGTAAAGTCTCCAGCGACACAGAGCGAAACACATAAAGAGAGAGTAAACAAAAACCATCATGTCTAATCCTTATATATGTAAGTTTACGCAAAGATGAATTAAGCGTTTCCGTACCGCCGCGCGCCGTAGCCGTCAATTGTCATAGTCAGACTCTGAAAAAGACTCAAATACTAAGAATAAAAATTTACATAAAATATAAGCCTTAATAGCATCGTCGTATATATCGGGTGTACAAGACAGCATGATAAAACTGAAACAATAGATTCAGATGCAGATATTCTAAATAAAAAAATTGGCATTTTCTTTAGTAAAAGCGCCGCATATTATAACAATGCGTAAGCAGTTGTTTTTAAAGTTCGAAAAAACTCTTATACAACAGCTTTGTCCGTCCGTCTGTTATACAACTTTCAACTCAAGAACTGTAAGAGCTAGAGACTCGCGGTCAACGCTATTCGACTCCGCGTAGTCGATATATATATATAATGACTATGATCTTTGACCTCTGGCCTCAAGGTCACATAGTATCACACGACCTTTAAATTTTTTCGAACTCTAAGATTGACGGCAGTTCATTGCCGTTTCTCACTTGTTTATAATAAATTCAAATTTGCATCGAGATAGATACATATAAAAAGAATAGTTGTAGTACATTTTTCGGTATAACAAATAGATATATGTATATACCTGCATATTATTATGTGAGTATTGAAGATATGGTATTTTATTTGAATTCCAGATCACGCTAAAACAATTTACTGTTGTCCCTAAAATGAAGCGTTCCCCTAACGATCTGTGTACAATCGTTGTAAAATTGTCCGCCATTGACGTTGTTCCGTGACTCGAATCATTAACTAACACATCGTGTATACCTACTGCACTGCCATACCTCTCTATTATATATTTACAATGCCGTGCTGCCAGCCCTAAAGGTAATGCATGGTTTAATATTAAAGAAATGCGAGTGATTATTTGTATGATTCCATTTATATTTTATTACAATAGACCCTTGGTCCTCACCCCTTTGTTGGAAGCTAAGGTAGAAGCCATGTAACCTATAATTAGGGACATAAAAAAGTTTGGAGTATTTCTTATCGATTTTTGTTTTATTATAGTAGGTTGAATCATTCTAAGCAAATGCGATATGCTAATACTAGTCTTCCGTTTCATAGGGTAATATAGCGTTGATTTAAGCAACCGGCGTAGTGGTTGGTGTAACCGACTGCCACGCCTGAGTTCGCGTGTTCGATTCCCGCACAAGTCAAACATTTGTGTGCATGAACATGGATGTTTGTCTTGGTCTGGGTGTTTCTATGTATAATAAGTATGTATTTACAAAAAAAATGCATGTATACATGTATGTTTATCGATTGTCTAGTACCCATAGTACAAGCTCTGTTTAGTTTGGGCTAGATGGTGTTGTGTGTATGTGATAGAATATTATATTATTATATATTATATAATTATGTATTTATACAAAAAAGGTATATATGTATGTTTATCCATTGTCTAGTACCCATAGTACAAGCTCTGCTTAGTTTGGGCTAGATGGTGTTGTGTGTATGCGGTAGAATGCGGTGAATATTAAACAACATTTTTAATTTAATCTAAATCTAATTGGCTTAACCCAATTTTTTTTTATCAGAATTGTTGTTATTATAGTCCACTTCAATCCATTAGGATGGAAATGTATATAAACCAAATTGATGTTAAATTTGTTAAATATATCACATAATTACTTACTAAATGGTATAAGTAACACATTTATCCATATTTTCAACGTTTTCACATGATATCTTAGTGTATTTTAAAGCAATTGGCGTTTGATTAATAAATAAACATTTGATTTGAAAAATCTTAGACGAAATGTGAGTTTATTTGTCAGATGAAAAAATATCTATAATTCATGATTGCATAAGGCTGTATGACAATAAAAATCGTTTATTTCGTTAGTTAATCGAAATTTGTTCAACAAAATGACAGCTAAAATTAATTTGCAATGAAAAACACGGTATTAAGAATTTAAAATTTATATTAATCTAAAATTGTCTTCTATTTACGCGAATGAGTAGTAGTAGTAGTAGTAGTGTAACAATTTTCAAAATTTTATAATAAAGTGTCAAATAAAACAACGCGATAAAATCCGTATATAGCAGTTTAATTTCAATTTATATTAATCTGTTATTTACTGGCATTAAAGACCTACTAACTAATGGTACACAAGATCTAAACATAGTGTAGGTGTTAAAAAAAATGGTATGCGGCTGGCCACTGCAACTCATGGCGTTAGCCACAAAAACAATACAAAAATAGAAATAGAAATATATTTTAAACATTCTAAAAAATATTATCCTGACCGTCAAGACCAAGTGCGCAACAAAACTGCTATTTTGTTGCGGACATCGAATGATGGGCACAATTATAGCGCAGTAAGATATTATTTTAGCAGTGTTTATGTCATTTCTAAGACTTTCACTGCATCAAATCAAATGATTCGATTAGGTAAATAATTAGTTTACAATTGACGCTACAATTGGACATCACTAAAATGGCTATGGTCATGTCAATGAACCGTTTGCGTACCTTTTGGTTTTGTTGTATTGAAATTGACTATAGTTTACATACAGACACTCACACTTGTTTACTCCGTGTTAAAAGGCAGGTATATAACACTTAAATTTCCAATACTTTGTTTAATCTACCTTACGACCTCACGGAAATATAAGCACAACTTTATACCACGGTATCAATTAGGCATTTAGAAGTCTAGATCATGAAAAATTGTGTATCTGCTTAGCATAACTTACATTAAATTAATTGTCAACATACGCGGAGTATGCCGTCACAATCAATATGATGTCAACAATGAAGCATATGCCAAAACATATAATTTTTTATTTATTAATATATTTTTAATTTACAAAACCCTAAAATATAGTTTTATTTTAAGTAATCCTAAAACAAGGCATCCGCTGTACTAGAAATCAATCGACATGTTTCGGGTTATGTATGTATCTTATGTGGGGGCCAGTCAGTGCAGACCGGCGACACTTCGACCCAGTGGGATCTTTTGTGTCGACACTCTCCCAATAACGACTGCCATAATGTTCATAGCAGCCGGGACCGACGGCTTAACGTGCTCTCCGAGGCACGGAGCAGGCGATAATTGTCAATCAGTACGCACATAATTTCGAAAAGTCATATAATTTCCTAAAGTCAGAGGTGCGCGACGTGGGTTCAAACCCGAGACCCTCTGCATTGAAGTCTGTTGGTCTCCCCACTGAGCTATCGCTGTTTCGGGTTAACAGAAGTAAAATAAACATAGACTTAAAACAATCATGGGTGGATCCCACAAATAACTATCCCTAGATTCAAATCCACACCACTCACAGAGCAGACCGTTTGCCGATTGTGCCCTCTGTAATGTTAATGTATAAAATAGTGAAAGAAAACGTGGATTATTATAGTCGACCTGTAGTTATAAAACAAATATATTAACAGTTCGATAACATTGTATAGTAGTAACTATACATACACATCACTAACATCCCACTGCCTTCCCCATTTTCTTTTAATCCAGCACTAACATAGAACTCAGGTACTACTCACTTCATAAGATTTAGAATTCAAATCACAACTGTAGGGGCCCATACACATTTCTAAAAGCAACAAGAACAGTTAAATAAAAGCATGAATCGCTAATTTCTAATGCGATTGTGCCGAGAACTCACGAAGGGACCATATGGAGTAGTGATGTGACACGCTGCTGTATTGATGTCGATACAAGAAAAATGCCAGTGAAAGCAGAAATCGGAACGCTAATGTTTAATACGATTGTACCCTGTTCTCGGGTCCAAGGTTCATGTGTTCGGTGCTAGTGATGTAAATTTTATCGATATGTTATTGTTTGTTTGTTTTGTTTACCTATATTTTTATACCGATATAATAGATATGTGATTAATAAGATTATGTAATCAATTTCGTTTGTTAAATGACGTCTATAATACAATTTAGTAGTTACATATGCGAATTCAGTCTTCCTTAAGGCCTGAAACTAGCAATCAACCCAAAAGAACTTTTAGAACATTTAGTAAGCTTAGTAATCACTATACTTTAACGTGTATAAATCTACTTTTTGACCTAAATGAGTAAAATATTTCAGGCTTCGAATTTGCCTAGGTTTCCAGTTACCTATTTATCAAATTCTATTAAAATTAGTTCTGTGGTTTATATATGAAAATGTAACAAATATTTATAATATTACCAATCTAGTATTAACAATCAAATATACGGCAAATATATAGCAAAGAAAGCCAGAGACCAGACCAATTTCATTAAAAAAAAAGAAAACAATACCAGGGAATTCCATCGTAATACTACACTTACAAACAATCAGATGTTATCAAACCAATTTCCACAAGCGAGTTTATCGATAACGAGTATCGATAACAGGCGGGTCTAGCGCCCCTTCGGTGCTTGTCATTAAGGGTGATCCATCAACGTCCGCCACGATTTGGGGTGTTCGACGCCTGCGCGGAGCCCTTAGGGTGATGAGGGAGAGAGGGGTAACAAACAAAATTAGATATTCGTGCGGTGTCCCCGCAAAGCGGTGCGAGTGCACCCTGATTGATTGCTTTGGTTAACATATACATATATTTTTCGTACTTTACATGAATGTTAGAGGTTTTTGTTCCATCCTTAGTTCAATGTACTTTGAAAATTTGTTATTTTTTTATATTTATGAAATGTGTTAAATGTACCTATACATTGGTTATGTTTTATACCATTCACTTCGCATTAAATGAAAAAGAATTAGTTCAATACGAATGTTGAATCCACAACCTCTTTCGAGAGACTACAGCAAATCCCAGTTAAGAAGGATATTAGTATCGCTCCGCAAGCCTTACAAATTCTACAGTGAGAAGAAACAGCTTTTTATATTAAAAAAATAATACTTCGTCTGAAATTGGATTCGCTTTTCAATAGAACACAGCAAATAAAATGAACACTGAAAAGTTTTGCGAAGAAATCTTATCAACGAACGTTTTATATGAAAACAAAGAATTCTCAACGCCGTTTGTTTTTCAAACTTTGAAATAGTTGGCCACAGACTGATACTTATAACATTAATTTATACAAAACTCAACCAACTTAGTGCTCAAAGTAAAAACAAACAACACGAAAAGCAGCAAATGCTCGGAGGAGAGCAATCGAGAGCGAGTCTCACAACTGGCTTCGTTTGTAAGCGAAACAAAGGGAAACGAACTACTTAAGCATTGAAATATTGAGGTGCAACGCGAATTTACAATTTTCAATAACAATGGCGCGATGACTTTAATACCGTCTCGACGGAAAAAGACTAATAAGGCGAGGTACCAATAAACGTACTCGTACCGTCAGCTAGGCAGTATTTGATCAATTTTATTTCCTCAATTTAGACATTCATTAAGGCTCTTGAAATTACTTTTTGCAGCGTCGGTCGTTACTTAGTTTCTGACTACATTAATTCTGCTGAAAAGAATTCATTTCAGTGGAATCTTTCTTAAGTCAGATGGAAATGTAAATAACAAGATAAATGAAGGCTCATTATACAGTGTAATATATTTTAATATAAGAGATAAAAATTGAGTTAACTTCTTTTACCTATTTCTTCAAGATATTATAAAATATAAGCAATGTGTACGTATCGCAGTGCCCTATGTTCGCGCCCTGCGGCACTCCTCCGTCTGTGCGCGTTCATATCGCTGTACACTTGTCTAATGAAGGCTTTGACGCTTTCCCTAAGGAACGAAAGCCGCGCTATATAATCTCCATCGATACCTATTTTATACTTTACCTCCAAGGTTATAAGAGACATTTTAGATTGAGCCCGACTTTATGTTATGCGTACGTACTACAGCTCTGATACTCTGTAATCATGGGAAGCTATCCCTGTTATTTGTTATGGAATTAAATTGTTCAGAACAATTATGCTCGTATTGTATTGATGGAACTTAATTGACTGAATTCAGTACGGCGACAGTTATAGATATTGCTATAATTATATAGAACAACATTCAGAATTTTGTTTGGAGGGTGAAACAGCTGCGCTTTATTACAATATTTTTTATTTAGATTTCTTCTGAATAAAAATATAATGCTGATACTAGATTAACTATAATTCTTTATGTGCTTAATTCATTCGCCGTGGTTTATTTGCGATTTCTCTAATATTTATTTTGATCAGAATGACTACGAAAGGGAATGAACAGAGCAGTAAACATATCTAATTTATTTAACAAAAATGTTAATGTGGCTATCAGAGCAAATTGGACCCGTCCTTTGTGAAATAAGTTTGGGCGGGGACAAGTTGAAAAAATGGAATTGTTCCCTCATTTCAATGAGTGTGCTCTAATTTTTTTGTTTTGTCCCATCGATCTGCGAGTCCGGTCATGCTCGAGTTTCACTGGCGACGGTCCAATGGAGCCTCCGTGAGGCTTCTGCAGGCTTTCAATACAGGCACCACGTCGATAGACTTTATCGTAACGTCCAGTTTAAAATCTATTTGAGTTATTTTTTATGATTACTAGCTTCGATGGTACTGTTGTATTGCATATGACTTCTGTGCATGACGTTTCAAGTTCGATTGTCGGGTCGGGGAATTTGTTATTACTTTGTTTACAGAGCCTGGAACTGTACCTGGTATCCGGCAATACGCTTGTCTCTTATTATGTGCAACCTAAACCAATAGTTGGCGAAATGTAGATAGAAAAACAGCTTAGTCTATCCTTTCGAAGAAATAGACGTGGGACTGTGTATCATAATTTAAAAATGTTCGTACAGAACATAAATAACTAGCACAAGTTATTCGGTATCTATATGCGCGAGTTTATCAAATGGGTTACTTTGGGGGAGGGGAGGGGGGCGTCGGTCATTTAAACGGTCTATACAACGAGTATCATTACTCCAGCTTGCACATGTGGCATGTGTATTCAAAAGCAACGATACATGATGATGATGTTCTTGGAGAGCAAAATAAATATTATGATTTCAGGTTTTGGTATGGGTACTAGAAGTGGGTATTGCTTCTACCATCTTAGCTGTCTTTATTGTATACATAAGAAATGATAGATGTGATGTCAGTGCCAGTCTTAACCTTTCTATTGTTGGAAAAAGGTCGCTCTCGAATTTACTGGATGAAGATATTGTGTGAAACCAGTCGGCGTGAATGGTGTTAGTTAAACTTTTGCGTGTATAGCGAATGAAAATACTGAATGTACTATTCAAATAAAACATACATACTCTTATGTTTTATACTCAAAGAGGTATGTAGATATCTACTACACTTAATTTACCCCAGTTATAATTTCAGGTCTTACGTAATTAGAGAAAGAATATTCATGTCTACCTGGCAGAGTTTCAGACTCGGTGCTGTTACAGCAAATTCCTTGATAACACTTTGTCAGACCCTGGAATCTAGCCAGAGACCTTATGCGCAACAGTTCAAATTGAATAGGTAATATTGACTATTTTTACATACATACATCGCCTCACACCTATATCCCAGAATATATACATATATTACACTCACATTTAGCCAGCCAAGTTTTTATTTTTAGCAGCGATAGCTTAGTGGGAGACAGTTTGACGCAGAGGTCTCGAGTTCGATTCCAAGGCACGCATCTCTGACTTTACGAAGTTAAGTGCGTATTAAATAGTTAATAATTGCTCGCTCATCGTAAACATCGTAAAGAAACCTGCAAGTTTGAGTGATCGCGATAATGTCCTCAAAGATATGTGAAGTCCGCCAACCCGCACTGGGCCAGCGTGGTGGACTATGGCCTAACCCTTCTCACGCTGAGTACAGGCCCGTGCCCAGTGGGAAAGTTTAATATAGGGCTGATATTATTATTATTTTACTTATTGGCATACAAAACAGAATACAATCAAACAGGCACATAAACAATTTACTTTATAGTTTTGGATACATTATGACTATTAAATAATTAAGACACAACAAAAACATACACCTCCTTAAATAGGGCAATACTGCAAATGTCAATGCCTTTAAGTTTACCATAAATTTAAAAGCATTCCATTTTCAAAATCTATATCTTTTTATATCTAAAATTTAAATTCGCAAACAGATACTAACAGCTCATCTTAACTGTTTACTGATGTTAAGCACAATTTCCGCTCTTGAACGAATCCTTTCGATCGATTAATTTGGACCCCGAATGGGGTTGAGCGTTTGTTTTTCTGTTATAAACATTTCCTTTACGGTCGATAAATTACTACGGGATTATCACCCTAACTTATTATTCCTGTTATTTATGTTATACACACAGCAAAGATTTTCAAGAAACATAGATGTCTACTATAACTTTCAATGGACAGAATTCCAATTCCATTCGTATCGCGATACAAAAATTACAAATAGTTGCGCAAAATCTGGTAAATGTACGTCATAAATTTTAAGTGTCCCAGGATGTTCTAAACATATGTTACCCTAGCTTTCACGTGCTGTGGCTACGCCGTTCTACGCCACGCTCTACGAGTCCATTGTGCTACGACGTAGCGCTACGATATATTGCTACGGCGGTAAATCGGACGAAAATATTTCTGTTTGCCGCGTATTGTCCGACTCGGACTTAAATTTTACGGTTTCTGTATAACATAACTGGTTTTATTTAGGCTCTAAGATATAAAAATCACAAATAGCTGCACAAATTACTTTAATAGTCGTATCCTTTACATTTGTAACGTATATACATACACTTACACCTATATCACCAAAGAAGTAGGTAGAGGTATATCAGACTCGATTTTTCGGTTCTGTATCGAGACTATTTTACTAGGCTTAGTCCCAAACCCTGTACTGCTGAGATATTTTAGACAGAAAAACACATTACCTAACCCGTGTAACAAATCCGAGACCTCATGTACAGCAGTCGCATTTATTACCGCACAAGTCAAACATTTGTGTGCATGAACATGGATGTTTGTCTTGGTCTGGGTGTTTCTATGTATAATATGTATGTTTATCCATTCTCTAGTACCCATAGTACAAGCTCTGCTTAGTTTGGGCTAGTCTTAGATGGTGTTGTATGTGATAGAATATTATTATTATTATTATTACCCATACAATATACAAAAGTACAGTGATATAAAGATTGTTGAAAAAATTAAATCTCTATCGAGAACGTTTTCGTTTGGATACGCGATAATTTAAATTATAATTTTACCTAAAATGTAGTGAAGTATTTTATAATATATAATAATTATTATATGTACTTTATTATTAATAGGTACTTACCAGTTTCTTAAGCAACTGTCGCCGAATGTCGTATATTGGGTACCTGTAAAGACATTACATTTCATAAATGTGTTTGTCGATTATCTAAATCTAAATAAACCAAAGTAAATTCATTAAATTTAATTATTAACATCATCTATATCTATCTATATATATAAAAATCAATTGTTGTTCGTTTGTCTCGCAAAAACTCGAGAACGGCTGGGTCGATTTAGCTGATTTTGGTTTTGAAATGTTTGTCGTAGTCCAGATAAGGTTTAAACGGTGAGAAAATATAGACAAATTCGTTAGGATAGATGATACAAAGTACACCGGGTCATCTAGTATCATATAAAGATATCTTCAAAGTAATAAAACTTATTTCAGAAACATCTCGATTTTAGGACTTTGTGTGATGCTACTTAAAACGATTCATGTTTAAACAGTAAACTAAAACAACAAACAGAAACCTGACGAATGTCAGTAATGTTTCCCTTCAGTGCTTAGCAGTATGGAACCTTTGCAGCGCAAATTCGATGCCCGCTTAGCCTTTAGTTACGTAGTTATCATATACACATTACAACTTTTAAATCCAACACCTCACAGCTACCCTCCTTACATAAAACACCGCAATCTAATAAATTAAAAACAAAATCCCAAACCTTCAATTACATTCCACGAATAAATCTAACTCCTATACCGTTTCACCGCAAAAAATATCTCCGTAGAGACGTGAAAAAGGCAAAGCCGATTCTTCCACCTATCGCGTTAGCACAAAGCCTTCCCTACACCTGCTCGACGTACAGAGTTACCGCATCGCACGGGAATCGATCGGGGGACCAGACGCTCGTATTTATTGCCGCTGTCTAGCTGACTGGGATGGACGTCGTGGTGATGCGATTGATCACGTGGTGGCGTGAAGCTCTGGGCAGTACTAGTTGGCCTCATATATAATCCTGACCTTACTAACATTTAAAATGCGTAAGTGTTTGCTGATTTGTCTCTCTTTTACGCAGCAACGGAGTAAAGATACGATTTACATCTTGCATGGAGGTAGTTTATAGCCCGAAAATAGACATAGGCTACCTATGAATTAAGAAAAGTAAAATGTGTCTATAGCTTAGATGTTTAGAAGATTTAGATTGCAGATAAATGTTCTGGGCAGTAATGCTAAAAGTTATTATGTTTTTTTATTTGGTGGTTTCACCTATTTTCGTTATACTTTGTAATTGAACTGTGACTTTAAAATAACATGGTTTAAAAAGCATTGCATTTCAAATTTGTACGTCGGCATAAGTTCGCGCTCATAATTTTATGCGATCATTTGCAGTTATGGAAACCGCGACACTTTGACGCATTAGTTACTTCCATTTGTTAACACTAGATTTGTACAACCTTTTGGTCAGTTTGTGTGTGTTCATGTTTACAACATGTTCGTCAGAAATTGTGATATTAGAAATAAAACTATAGCGTAGCTAAATACGTTATAAACAAAGGGTTAAAAACACTAAGTAACGACTCTACAGAGGAGGTTCTAAAGATTAAATTTAAATGTATTTATTTTATTTCATTGTTACTAAGCTCATTATTAAAATTATTCTCATGAGATTGAAGGTTTCCTCGATACAAGCTTGCCTAGTGGGGAGATAATTTCATAATCCTTTGGTTAAGGAGACTAAGGTTATGAAATTAAGCTGTCTGCAATATGTATGCAGTAACATAGGGTACATTTAGGTACTGATGTTTAATATAGTATTAATATGTATTCTGTGGCAGAAGCACTATTATAAATATTTCGCAATCTTAATAAAACAGAGACTTATCTCAGTATTTTGGATTAAACAAATTTGAACTCTATTGCAATGATTTAACACTCATATATTATTAGAATTTAACATTTACAATTAGAGTCCAAATTGCCTTATTTTCAAATTTCGGGTTAAGTCACTGTTTTATTAAGAGTGCAATTTATGTTTTCCTTTTATAATGTTCTACCTCTGTATTTTTTTGCAGTAATATAAACCATTTTTGACTTTTACATTCCTTAATTTGCCGAGCCTTCCGAGCAGTCGATACTGTTAAGCCTTCAATGACAGAGGTCTTAACTATGGGCAGGTTGGTTTCACGCGGTGTTATAAAGTTCGCTCCCTCGCTCAATAGATGTGGGAGACGGGTCTACGGATTAGATTACCTGACCTTTCGCCTGTGGTCACAGCCCTGGCTGTTAGGGTAATAGAAGCGCTTTATTTAAGAATTACTTTCGCATTTAACCTTTCTAGGGACGTGTACCCAAAAAGGGTCTAAGAGGAACCTTATTGATCCCGTCTTGTTGTAGTTTCTAGATATAGACTAAGAAATCAAAACTATAACAAAATAAACTCTTAACAAGAATTAGAAAGCTTAGTTTACCTCATATACATAGGTAGATATTAAGCTTCGTTAAAAAAAAATATTTTTCGAACTTATATGGTTATATGTTCCAATCCCTTATTTTAGGTAAAATATGGCTTATACTTTATTATCCTGCTATTTTAATAAATTCGTTTCTAATTGCAGTTTCACCCGCGTAAAGTCCACGGGAGTACACGCCGGGATAAAAACTCCCATGTAACCTCCTAAGACATATTTCAAAATTCGGTCTATATACATATATGTATATGCCAAGTTTCATCCAAACCTGAGTATGTGACTTTCGGAAGTTATATGACTTTTCGAAATTATGTGCGTATTGATAGACAATTATCGCCTGCTCCGTGCCTCGGAGAGCACGTTAAGCCGTCGGTCCCGGCTGCCATGGACACAAAAGATCCCACTGGGTCGAAGTGTCGCTGGTCTGCACTAACTGGCCCCCACATAAGATACATACATACATGAGTAACAAACATTCAAACATTATTTCACATTTAGTATATTAGAACTAGGATGATATTAGACTAGTTCCCTTATTTTATACCCACATCGCCATTTTTATAGCATGTGATATAGATTTATACACATGTATTCATGTCATACTTCAACTATATACGAGATCTGCTTACCCAATAAGATAAAACGCGTGACAGAACATATATTCCGTCTCGAACATAAATACAAGAAGCCTGTTTACGACTCCGTCGATGCCTTCACTATAAAATAAAATCCCAAAAGAAATATATGATGGATTCCTCTCAATACCAATGTGAATATACGAATAACCAATATTATCTATATCCCACTCATCAAAAGGCTTTCGGTCAGGTTGTCTGCTTGTTTGTGAACGTTAGTGTCCAGAACGGTTGATATAATTTGAATGTCGTTTCAATAATGTATACTTGTATATGCAATATGAAAACATTTGCTGTTTCATTTAAATCGGTTGACAATACAATAATTTTGCACATTGCGTGGCAGACAACTATTGCCAGGCATATTGTTAAAGTTGGAGTAAAAGTCATTTATTCATTTATGTCATGAAGTAACACTTATGAACGTCATAGATGTCGAATTCCATATTGTTACTGAAATATTTTAACAGGAAATCCCAATAATGCAGCGGACATCGAACTAGGACCAACAAGGCAGTCTTCTACAAAATATTTTAGCCTAACTCTTTCCTCATCCAAATGATACGGCATTTTAAACAACGTTGCAATCTCTCAAACGAAACAAATTTATTGCGTCTATATAATAATAAAGTATATGTGTGTGTGCGTGCATGTCTTGAACAAGACTACACTACAAACTACAATCACAACAATTAACGATACGCAGCAATTACTTCATACACACACACACAAACGTATGAAACACTACTCTATGCTCCCCAAAATAGAGTACATTATGCACTTTTGGCTGTTAAATAATGCAGGTAAAAACGCCGAGGTTGTAAATCACTAACCGGGAATAATTTTCCTGGGTAGCGTCGCAGTAAATCAAGGAGTCGCGCCCCGCGCCCCGCGGGAGTGTGCTGGAGGGGTAGCGGGGGGTGGAGGCGTCGCACTGTACGCCCTTCTAATTAATGCTTTGTTTCACTTATGCCGAGTTTCTTTATTCACTCGTTATACAATATCGTGTTAGAACTTGTCTAATTCGGTTATTTGGAGCCGGCTGCCGCTGTGCTCCTTTACAACGACTTTCTTGATGTCTTTCGAGTTGTTGTCAACCGCGGCAATTATGTGTTAATCTAGTTGTAATGGATTTTGATGTGCTTAAAATACATACGCTTGTATATACGCTAATAGGTAGGTAGACGTGTATTACGCATACATTTCTCCAGCCATATATGAAGTTCAACGTTGATACCAGGCACATTCCTGCTTCTGAGAAATTAGAGGCAGAGAAACCCAGTTACGTTGTACGATCCGGGTCTTGAACTAAAGTCATCGCAATTGATTGCCAAAATGAGTGCAAATATATTTCTACGTTTTATGTGTTACAAATCGCATTAATAAAAAATCACACAAGGCTTGCTGCCTTGTTGAGGCACTTAGACTAGCCTGACTTGGGAAAGCACCTCAGGCAGAAAAAAGACAGTGGTCCTGTAGTAGGTTCTACATGCGATGAGTAGTATTCTCGGAGCTAGTTACACAGCGTCGTATTGGCAGCAACACATTTCATTTGCAGTTTCAACGACGACGGACTTTATGCCATTGGTGGCGTTTATAACAATTTAAGTCAAAGAAAAGCATGGCTGTATGTGTCTTATACCCAAATTTTACTTTCTACGGTTTAGGTCCCACATTGAATAGGACCTATTTTCGTCTAGGGAAACCGTCTACCTAGCACAAGCCAAGCCTCTAAACTACAATAGGTATCAATTTTTTATAATACTTCTATACCCGGTATCTGATCCGGGAACATCGCGATCGTCAGTAAATTTATACCACGAAAACAAGAAGGCAGTCAATATAATAATAGCTGAATAAACATTATAAAAGCCTTTAATAATTTAGAAAATTTTCAACATCGTAACTCTAAACCGAAGAATGCAAAGCGGCAATACCGGTCATTGACCTCGCTCACGCATGACAAATGGCTATCACTGAAGTGACCCTTCGTGGGTGTTTTAGGATACATTCTATTTATTCTCATAATATTTTGGTACTTTAAGCACATTTATTGTGAGACTAGCTCTGGCAGCCATATTAAGACATCCATGTATGTGTATTCTTTTGCCAGCAATTAGATTGCTAATATTCTTGTGACTAATATTTTTGTTAACCTCTCCGGCTAAGCTAAGTGCTTGTATTAGGAGTGGATTTTTATCGCTAGTGCAATGAGCGAAAATCGTACCGACTACATTGCGATCGCAAGTTTAGTGTCTTATAAATTGGGGTTTTGGGCCTTTCATTTTCATGTGTACGTTTGTTTTTGCTGGTTTCAAAGCTAATAGACATCGGTCAGGTGTTTTAAAATTTCATGTGCGATTGTATATCAGATTAATGACCTAAACAAGTTTTTAGCGGTTATGCTAGCTAACCTATGCTATGCAGATAAGCCAGATTCTTCTCTTATGATAGTGTTGAATGAGCGATGTCAACAGATGTGACTGCACTGAAGGCGTAGCGGTCAGTCACCTCACCGCTGCTGCCGCGATGAGTGTTATAAGTTTGAATCCTACACGAAACAATTGTTTAGGTGATCCACAAATTATTACTTTAAATTTACGTGAATGTTTTTTGTGTGTATGTGACCCCGCGACACAGAACTTCATCCATAGTACACGACTTGCCTTTTTAAAACCTAGTAACCTAAAACCTAGAAGACAGCATAACTCTGTTTCAACCTCATTAAAGAAGGGGATGTCATAACACTCGGGAGGCCTCGTTAGTCTACAGACGTAAATTTGTTCTTACTCGTGCCTAGTTGGCCCCGTGTTCAATTTCCAGGTTGGAAAGTGTACAGTGTGATTATATAACAAGAAGAAGAAAAGTCTAGCCTACATCATTCTTTGAACTATAAACTATTTTATGTATAATATCAAGTAAGGCTGCTTCGGTAACGTGAATGCGAGTGATGGGTGTTCCGGGTTCGATCAATGTTTCAAGTAAAGTAATAGAAGGAGAATTCTCAAATGCAGCACAGGGTCTGAGAGAGTAGCCGTGAAGCGACAATAGGCTTATTAAGTAGGACTTACAAAGTAGTTAACGAAATATGTGTATACTACACTCCTGCTTACCCTTCAGATTTCACTGTTCGATCACTATATGGGTCAAAAACAAATTCAATCCAAAGACTTTGACTTTGACTGCACGTTTGGCGTTGTGGTTTAAGTGGTCTGCCCACCACTGCTGCCGCACCGAGTGTTGTGGGTTCGATCCCACACGGCACACAAATTTGAGTGATCCACAAATCGTTGTGCCGAGTCTGTGTTCTTTGTGTCCGTTGTTTGAATGTTTGTTAAGTCCCCCGTGACACAGGAATTATTCCTAGTGCAAGAGTTGTTTTTTTTTAAGTCCTAGTTTGAGTTTTTTCTGTCCGTCATTTCATTTTATGAAATTCATCGCAACACAGTGTTACGTTTTTAATTCATCAATTAGCTGGAAACCAGACATTATTAAAAATGCAATGCGTCTTAACATCGGCCAAGAGGCCAAGAGATTAAACCAAAAAGAATAAAAAAATATTTTGATAAATATCTGAACCGTTTTTCAAAACCATTTGAATATAACTTTCCCATTCTTTAGATAAATATACTTCAGCTGTTATCACTAAACATGGTAGACGGGTATTTATCGCGACCACCGAAACGGAAAGTGACGTCGGTTCATTTTTTAAACCGAAAGCCTACTTAAATTATTCACACGCCTTACTCAACCGGCGAGTGGGTAAAAAAAGTGAAAACATGGCATATTTCAGCCCCTACTACGCTTTTAAGGTGATTGCACACATTTCTATATCGAACCGGACGTGTAAGCGATTGTACTGTTACCAGTATTAAAATACGCAAAGTGGTATTGGAATCTACTGTTTGGAATCTCAGTTGAACTATGGAGTCTAACTAGACTCCAGGCGTGAATCTATGAGTAACTACTCATAGATTCACGTCTGTATAGACTCGGAAGGGTAGGCAAAGGTCCATTTCTACAACATTTAACTATATTTTTAGTTCCACGTAATACAAGCGATCCTGATCCTATACATCGAGCACATTGCTGGACATTGTACTACTACTAAGATTTTTCGAACATAAAAATCCAGTAACACTTTGCCCGACCCAGGAACCAGGTCCGAGACCTCATACACTATGGTCTATTACAATCCACGTACGATACGACGAACATGTTGCGTTCTACTGGGCACATTCTAAAAAGAGGAATGAGATATTATACCTGAAATCTCACGATCGGCATATAAACGTAAATTTATGCCATGAGACCAAATAGGAGGCAGGCAGTTTATAAATGTAGTAATTGGCAATAGACCCCTACTAAGTGGGACCCTTACATAGGTGGCAGAATGTGGGTGCAAGATATATCTGCCTGTCAGAGGCTAGTATGTACGCTTATAATATAAGCTTAGTAAGAATGTAAATTACAGAACATAACTACTGTCAAAGTTGTCCTTTTCTGCTTTTATAATTCAAGATAAAAATCAATAACTTATTGTGCAAACAATTTAAACGAATGCTTCCCGGTATTCTCTAGCGATTTTGTAATTTAAAAGTTAAATACAAATCTAAAAAATATATTTAATTCAGGATAAAAATCAATAACTTATTGTGCAAACAATTTAAACTAATGCTTCCCGGTATTCTCTAGCGATTTAGTAATTTAAAAGTTAAATACAAACCTAAAAAATATATTATTTGACACGGCTTGTCCCACCACCTCCAAATAGCATTTATTTATAAGATAAAGTCTCGCCATCTCTCTTCTTTAACCTAACAAGAGTGAGACAGCATGCGATTTATCTTTCGGATAACTTCTATTTGTTAGTTGTAGGACTGGCCATAAGCATCGTTTATATTGCACGAGTTAATCATACGGATTACTTGTGTGGTTGGTACAATCGTTTACACGACGCGTACAGCCCGCGCTAGTACTTTCAATTGCGTTTCCCGCATCGTTTACAACAGCCATTAAGCTCAAATTTCGTATAGATAATGTGAAATGATACAAAAATTGACAGGTTAGTATAATTCGTATTAACCTGTCAATTGTTGGAATACCTGGCATAATCGCAAACCTATAGTGATTGGTTGCCCGTGTGCCGCTCCAACTCGATTGGTTAACGCAATCGTGCATATTGTTTACATTTTTTATGCTTGTAGTTTTGATCAGGTTACACTGGCCGTGGTCACTAGCTTCTCTGATTGGCAATTAAACAACGCGAAAATTTAAAAGTATCATGTACATGCATATTTTTAACAGACATTTGTATTTTTTTAATAATTTGACGAAAATAAGTATATATTATAATAATATCAGCCCTGTATTAAACTGTCCTAATGCTGGGCACAGGCCTCTTCTCAGTGTGAGAAGGGTTCGGCCATAGTCCACCACACTGGCCCAGTGCGAGTTGGCAGTCTTCACATATCTTTGAGAACATAATTGAGAACTCTTAGACATGCAGGTTTCCTCACGATGTTTTCCTTCACCGTTAAAGCATGCGATAATTAACTATTGAATACGCACATAACTTCGAAAAGTCAGAGATGCGCGCCTTGGGATCGAACTCTATACCACTGATTGATTACATTTGCAATATCAGCAGTATATACTAACGCTGTGTTATACCCAAGTAAGGCATAATAAATAATGAAGTAAGGCATATTACTAGAGATCTCCGTTATTGCTGAACGCATATAAATATTTATTTGTATCGTTTGAAATTAATGTTTATCATGCATAATTCACTAGGTACGCGTGTACAAAGTAACTGACAAAAAAGAACTGCCTCTGTTGCACAGCGGTAGTGAATGCGGTTTTTGTTGGCCCGACCTGGGATTCGAACCCGAGACCTCATGCAAAGCAGCCGCACCATTCACCGAGACAGCCATAATAATGTTTGTATATATGAAACATCAACATAGTTTTATTTATGGCACCAACCGCGGCCCGAAACAAACCGGCTCGGATCGGAGGCTGTATGTTTGGCCCCTAACTGGCTCCCTTCGGGATGACAAACGACTTGACCTAACCCGCCACGCTATACGGATTATTTTTACGAAGGATTATAAAAGGCAGTATATTTCATAATTTTTGTGGGGGACATTACTGCAGTTCTGAAATATTTTCCCTTAGAGGGTTAATGCAGAAGCAACGGCGATAACCTCGTCAGCCTTAAGCGTTTACAAGTTACGAGATGATAAACTTTCTTCTTTAAGGTTTTTAAAATATTAAGTAAAATGCAGAGATAACATTTTTACTCTTCAAATATTAAAGCGTTCTTTTTTTCGTCGTCACATTTTTTATACATGGTGTAGCTTCCCGTCTATGCATGTATATATCGTAAGAGGATTATTACTACCCCATGTCATTACGTCTGTTTTTATAGAAGGTAAACTAGCGATTTTATTATAAAAGAGAAAATGATTTACTAATATCAAGCTGACGCACTGGAGTGTCAATTTATGCGTTGTAATTGTAAATTATTATTCCAGTAGTTAACGATCGAATATTGCTGAGTTTGTCAGCAAATGCGCAATTGTCGGTTGTATAATCTTGTTTTCTAAGTTGAGCAATGTTATTAAGCTTGACTTTAGAGGATATCCTCAGTAGCTGTATGTAAGGTTAGCAGCATAAATCGTTGAACATTAAACAAAATTCTAAAATATTGATATTTATTTCCACAGACCAGAAAGAGGTCAAATTTTTAACTATTACCACTACTGCATGTGCAGCGGCGGTAGCCCAATGAGAGACTGTTACTACCATGTAGACATTTTAAGTTCGATCCTTAACATACCTCTTACCTTACAAAGTTATATGTGTATTAAATATGGAATGATCACTAGCTTTAATGATGAAGGAAAACATTGTGAGGAAAACTATATGTCTACGAGTTCATTATAATGATCTCGAAGATATGCGTAAGTCTGTCAACCTGCACTGAGCTAGCGTAGTGGACTGTGGTCTAACCATTCTCATACTAAGAAGAAGCTCGTTATATAAGCTATTACAATGAGAAATATAATTACTCTTTGTAATAAAACAATTCAAAACTTCGTAAATGTTTATCGATTTACGTCGGTCACTGTTCTTTCGAACTGTATCCGATAATGAGGCAAAGATTCGCTTTCTATTACCATAAATCGAGGCTTAACTATCGAAGTTGTGTCTGGTGCTGCCAAAGCCTTCAGCAATATATATTGCGTTTAATAGTTATATAATAAGTTGTATTAAAAGTTCAATACACCGTTATACGCTATTTCTATTTACACAGAATAAGCTCACAATTTTTATTCATCATGGCCGACTCAAGACCAGAGCAATGACAATCTTATAAATATTCACGTGTATGTGTCCTTTCATCCGTTCCACTCACCATTTCAAAGCATTTGCCACAAAACCTCACTCATAGAAAATCCACGATTCATTCCCAAAATGCACGTAATGCCGGCAAACGTATTCAGACATACAGCCTTACGAACAACCTTTTAGTTATTAATGGTTGCTAAGTGAAAAGCGAAGGGCTGGGGATCCCACCTTGGGAATCCAGTAAGCATGACGTGGAAGATTTTGATATAGGCCTGAGTGCGCGTTTTCCCACGAACATTTTCTTTAAAGGATGTTTTTCCTTTTGTAGGGTGATTTTATTATAGTAATATTGAGGTTAATGTGTGTGATATGGTATCATTATTTGAACCAAACTTGAATGAAGCAAGTAGTTATATTTAAATGTATTGACAACATTATACCTATATGAGCGCGGGTGTATTTGTTTTTGACCATTTAAAGTAGGCATTGTAATATTCAGGAATATGTTCGACACGTGCGTAACTAGTAATAAGTTTACTTTACTAGACTGCTTGTAATATATCAGATAGCATTATTTCATGTACTTAACACTTATACATGCTTGAAATATAGTCAGTGACATAATATGTAAGTCGATAAACAATCGTTCGTAATTCGTAAATTTCATACAGAATATCTCAGCCGTTATATCGAAAATTTAATATTTAGTTTTAAAACGACATATTTGCTCAATTTTTTTGTTAATATTTGGACAACTTAATTAAAATTTTAATCAATACTATGTTTTCCCTATATAATCTAGTTTACTTGTATATTTTTTTAAGGTAAGTGTTTAAAAAAATTCTTCTACAAACTTCTTTAAGCCGAGCGAGTTTTTAAGGTTTGAGCGATGCAATTCCCTTAAGTCTTCCTATCGATTTAATTTGGAAGCACATAGTGACGTCTATATATAGTATATAGCAAGCATTTAGTCCTTCAGACTAAAAGCGGTAACAACGCGACCAAAAGGCCAGCAGCGTTAGAAATGTCGTTCACGCATACAAATAATAGTAGATGTATAATAATAATAATAATAATAATAATTCATTTATTTGCTGGTCAAGGGTATATACAGTGGTGTTAACATTACATTCAATATTGCTCTCCTTGATCTACCTTACTGGCATGCAAATTTTACAATTTTTTAAATTCGGAAGCAAAGTGCTTAATAGATTTAAATAGGTACAACATAAAATCAATAATCAACATAAACATAGCAGCATTAGAATAGTTATAAGTCATATTATCAGTACAATTTTATACTACAAACAAACAATCAAATATTTTAGACTATAAGTAAAATAATTAAATTCATTTCATCAGAGCCATGTCAATACAGAAATTAAAATGTCACTTAAACTATTAAAAATTATGTCAAATCTAATACATTTCATCAGGGCCATGTCAATACAAAAAAAGAAAAAAATTAAAATATTATTAAATCAAAGTTGTATTTTCTAGTCACATTATTTACCTTCGAGAAAATCGCTAATTTTATAATAGGTTTTGCTGACTAGAAAGTCATGTAAACGTTTTTTGAAAGGATTACCATTCAAGCTTCTTAATTCATCTGGTAGCCTATTATAAATTTTTGGTGCCATGCCGTATATACTCTTATGCAGTAGTGCCGTATTAGCTTGCTGTAATCGCAATATATTTTGTGTGTTCCTCCTCCTACTACGAGTGACTGTATCTGCCAGAGTCTCAAAAAGTTCAGGGTTTGATTTTATAAAGGTCGCGGTTTCAAAAATGTATAGACAAGGTAACGTCAGGATTTTATATTGTCTAAAGTATGGTTCACAGCTATCTTGAATTTTAAGATTAAACATCGCTCGTATACACCTTTTCTGGGCTCTGAATACAAGTTCTTTATTTGTCGAATTGCCCCAAAATATTATACCATATCTAAGGTATGAAGAAGTTGCTCCATGATATGCTATGCGTAAGGCATCAGTATTAAGCACGGGTGCAAGTTTAAATAGCGCATATGCTGTACTGCAGATTTTTTTACATAGTTCCTCTGTGTGTGCTTTCCAATTTATATTGTCGTCGATAGTTAGTCCTAAAAATTTAGTTTTGGTAACCTCGCTAATTTCAATATCATTATAGTCAATTCCCAAATCTTTAAATTTTGGCATTCTTTGAGTAAATTGCATTAGTTTCGTTTTATTTATATTTATCTTCAAATTATTATTATCTAGCCAGTTTATAATATTCAATAACGTAGTGTTTATGTCAGCTTCGTATTCATTTTTATTTTTACATTTTATAGCAACTGTACTATCATCCGCAAACAATGTCATATGATGAGTGGTTACTTGAGGCAAGTCATTTATATATAAAATAAATAACGAGGGGCCTAAGACAGTACCCTGTCCAACCCCATATTTTACTGTTCGCATGTGAGAAGTATATGTTTCTTCTCTATTATTAGCTTCATTTATGCGTTTTATCTCTACGAATTGTTTGCGATCGGTCAAATATGATTCTATAAGACTAAGAACATTACCCCGTATACCATAATAATCGAGTTTTGCAAGTAAGATTTTATGATCCACATAGTATATATACTATAATATTTTTAGCATATCTTCTCCGCAAGGAGCGTTTAACGCTTTTCTGAACGCAAACACAGAACACAAGATATCTCTAAGTTGTAAAAAACAACGTACATGTTGTAATCATATAATAAATAATACGATAAAAGCTTTATCTAATACTCCGGATAAATTTAATAAGACGTTGGATGAAAGCTTTCTTTTTCTAGACACGTTTAAGGTCTTATCAGCCGGCGTCGGTAACCTAAATATGAAGAGCGTTTTTACCGAAAACGTGAGACACATACAATATCAATATAATTTGGTTGGAAGCCCCTGGCGGTCCTTCTAATCTTCTAATACCTTCTTAACAGATTCGAGAGAGGAAAAAGTGAAGGAATAATCGAACAGGGGGAGTCCGGAAATTACACAACGTCTCGACACGGACCACGGAGGGGGAAGGCCAGGGACGAAGAGGGGGTTCACAAATGAAGCAATTCTCGCAAGTATGGAGTTGGTGCTTCATCGGCACAGCCTTATTAGAGTAATCTGTAGTAGTGCGTTTAATAAAAATACGCACGGTATTAGTATGGGTGGTTGACCTTAACGTTAATTGTTGGTATTGTCTGGTAATATAAATGGACTGCTTCGTTTACTCGTGTTTTTGGTACTGTGCCTATGATTGATCGTGAAACGCCAGATTTGATGTACGAATCGGGTAAATTCCAAGTAATGTTGCGCTGAGGTAGAGAGTGTGATGGTTTCAGGATCGTTGGTTCGGTTGGGTCGGACAGAATAGTATTATTGGATCTTTCTATTAACAAAATCTTAGTAGCAGTACAGAGTCGGGGACTGTGTCTGTTTGGCAATAGGCTAGGTTCTTATTAAGCGGGATCTAAAACCATAACTGGCGCACTAATGTCCTCCAGACCAAATTTCGGCCACGGCGGCCAGTCTTAACGGAGACAGTCTTAACCTAACTCTCATGACCCGATGGTACGGTAATCTGACACGACCGGAGAGAGATCAGGCGCAAGACCAACGGCTGTACGTGCTTTCCGAGGCACAGGGGTGTCTTACACGGCCAACTTCCTAACTCCTGGCTGTTATTGAGATTTCTTAACTGAAAAACCCAATAACTTTTTGTTGGCCCGACCCGGGATTCGAACCCGAGACCTCATGCACAGCAGTCGCATTCACTACCGCTGCGCCACGGAGGCAGTTAAACTGGCGCACTATGGGTGTAATGTATACCTATATTTCACCAATTATGGTTAAGGGGTGTACGACTGCCTTTTCAGAAATATGGGTATGAAACTATAAATGAAAAATTCCGTAACAATATTTTCAGAAGTAACACTGTGTCATTTATTTTTACATGAGGCCTAAAAAAGCTCCTAAGATATGGGTATAACCGAATTTTACCTATCCTACCAGGAATGTAGGTATACTCGTGACTTTCATTAATACTGTATATGCTATCCTATATATTAGAAAACGAGTCCAATAAAATTAATCTTAACAAACTCAAACATTAATATTATTAGTAGGATTAAGTTACAACAACATAATAAAAAGTTCTAACATCTCAAATATTGAGCATTTTACTTACTTGTATTACTGACAGTACGAGGCTTCAGAAAAAAAGATCGGATTTCCTTAACATTTTTCCTCTCCCGTTAAAACACAGCCTACAGAATAAACCACAGATAAATGAGGCAATATATAAAGCGAAGTTCAAACCGCACGTATTCAAATCAAACGAATGAGTCCCATCGCTCGTCCAGATCATGGTAAGCATTCGTCTTATCTATACCGAATAAATAATTCGGTTAAGCGAGGTGATCGCAGGCTGTGTTCATGGAATTTTTAACTGGCGTAGAGTAACTGGAATATTTTAATGTATGGTTGTTTAATATTGACTTGATAGAAAATTATACATACATAGTCCCACGCTATGTCCTTGAATGTGTAGGTTAAGGATGTTACAATTAGTTTTAATTTGGCCAGCGATAGTATTAGGACACCCTTAGTAGAACGGTAAGCCTATTGCCGTCTACCGAGCAAAGCTACAGCCTCTTTGCTGCATCTAAGAATTTCTTGTCACAAAATTTCTATAATGCTTTTCTCGGTGCAGAAATCGAAGCTTTATTCACAGCGCTTCAGTCACGTCCGCCATCCCTGCGCCACCGAGGCATGCAAATGGAATTGAAGACTATGAAGTGTTGCCCAACCAAAATGCCAATCAAATCACCACACTGCAACTAAAATAATCTTGATTTTACCTAGTTTGGTTTTCATATCCTTTTTTATCATCCACAACCTAACTAAGGCATAGGTCTTGTTTGAGCCAATGTACTTTTGTGTGCCTATTTGATATTACGGACTGGAAAGAAATCGTGTTTACTGAGATGCTCAATTGTTCATAATAATTGGTAGCAGATGTCTAGCGCAAGGTAGTGCCATTCCTGGACATCAGCTTAAAAGAAGTATCACTTTCACTGCGTTTTGCCTTATGGGTATGAGTGCCACAGGCTTATATACCTTAAATGTATGATAAATAATTAGTCTTCATTCCATATCTATTACTTTTTCTTAAGCTACATGTATTGATAGCCTTGGATTGCAAGCTATCATAGGCTAACCTGCATGCTTATCATAAGGCGGATCCTACTCTTGTATGCCCCATTGTGATATATTTCATCCATACTAAAATAGGAGAAAAGATATGTTTGTACGTATCATGTCTTCAAGTACAAAATTTCCCTAGACGTTCAGTAGTAATGCACAATATTTCTTGCTAAATGCTGCAAAAGTAAGTTGCAGACGCAAACAAGATGTAATAAATAACGACAGGAGAACGCTGAAGCCATGAATATCACTTAGAGAGAGAACTGCAGAATTATTTATACTTATTTCTGAATAATGGGATCCAGATGCTTTGTTTTATTTATCGCGAAGAATCTACAAGAGTTGGACCGTACATCCTCGTCTATTTAAGAGGCCCTTTGATTTAGGTTAGTCGAAAAAATAACACGCAAAGGATTGCTGATCTTTCAATTCTAGCAAAGGATGAAAATCTTTTAACCGATATCCGGCCATTCTTGATTTCAAACTCAAAGTCAAAAACTTGGGTCAAAAACTAACACTTATGAAAGTCAATAATTATTGGTTATTGAGTTCAGGTTAGTTGCTAGATTCAGGCAAAGGGAGAAGATACCTGCAAAAACTTACGGCCACTTTTTTTAATCACCAATAAAATATAATTTCAATATTTTACCACTACTACCAATAAGTTGTGTAGCCATTACTACCAACCCTACCATATATTTCAGACTACATAAATGTAAAAAGAATAACAATCATTACTTAATAATATTAAGGAGATCAAATAATACAGGACTAATCCTGAATTATTCCAGGATTAGTAATTACTAAGGATTACTAATAGTATTATATCTTTATATATATAATTCTACTGTACGTGTGTATATACATATATGTCACTGAACTCCTCCTAAACTGCTGGACCGATTTTGATATAGATTTTTGTGTGTGTTCATGTGGATTCGAGGATGGTTTAGATTTGGGTATTTTTTTATTCGTTTTTACTGGATAACGTCTGTCGGGACAGCTATTATACAATATAATACTATTAGTAGTATTATATACTATTAGTAGTATATAATACTACTAATAGTATTATTTAATACAAGATTTTACCCGCAGCTACGCCGCATTAATCTAGATTTTGTCAAATTTCTATCCCTCAGGAACAGATTTTTTTTTAATAATAAGTAACGGATATAGGAACCCGGTGACCTTTTCAGTACCCATGACAATGTGTATGCAAAATTTAGTGATGATCGGTTGGGTAGTAGCATACCAAACAAACTCATATTTTCATTTATAGTATTAGCTAAGATTAGGATTAATCTATAATAGGCAGTACACTTTGTGACAATGCAAAGGCAGTCCGGCATACCATTTACCTGCACTAAAACAGAATTTGATGTACTAGCCAGGTATGTGTATTATTTCGCATCGAGATTTTTATTAATAATGATAAAAGCATTGTGTCTAGACACTGGCGTCCGAAAAAAGGTTGATGAATTAGATAAAATATAAAGATGAGATTAAAAACTTCCTCGTCTTGAGGCAGAAGATTGCGATTACGTTCGCTTCTAATCGTGAAGTTCCTAGTTCGAGCTAAGTATCGTTAAGTGTTGTTGTTTGGAAAGAAAATTTGCTTAGTGGATGACAATTGTCTTACTCCCTATTTATAACGTGGTGCCTAAAAACAGCCATATAATGAGGGTATAATACAGTCTTGGACATAGGCCTCCCCTAAAGTTTTCCATATACATCCGTCTTGGGCTGCCCCTTACCTAGTTGTCGGTTTACCTTATGGAGAGCCTACCCTTGCTGCGTCTGCCGGTATGTAGCCGCCATTCCAGAAACTTTTTACCCCAACGGCCATCGGTTCTGCGAGCTATGTGCCCTGCCCACTGCCACTTTAGCTTAGTTATTCGGAGAACTATGTCTGCATCTTTAGTTTTCCTGTGGATCTCCTTATTTCTGATTCGATTCCGCAGCAGCAAAGCTCTCTTCCTCGTCCTCTGAGTTACCTTGAGTCTTCTAATAAGGACCATGGTGGGCGACTACGTCTATGATCCGTATGTCATTACATAAATCCATGGTATAAAGGCGGTATAGCATCAATTTATTTTAAAAGCGACAGTTTTTTATGTCCAAACTTATTCAAACACTTAAAATAATGTGCCAATTGATTTTATTTATCTTAAAGACAATTCAAATGCTTTTTGTTGAAATAAAATATAAAACATCTTTCGCCTTACTTCAGTTAAACGGTAATTGTGTCCGTGTTCAGTTTACAAGTGTTTATTAACATTTCTTTTATTCTTTCCCATTTTCGTTTCCAATAATACAGTAATTATCTCGGACAATCTGTTTTGTCTCATGTTGAGAGGGAATAATAACGTACGCGACTGTACTCATTATTCGTGTCACATAATTGGATCGATTATATTTTCTTTTGGTGCTTATATTCTTACATTCAAGCCGGTATACCCTGAAGCGCAAGGCAGAGAAATTTCAATGATAAAAATTATGTATTAGGAGATCTATTATTCTCTACTGTTACGGACAATTTCCTTTAGCAAAACCTAACACGACTTTGGACATCTTTGCCTGACCCAAGTTTTGTCCGGTCTTGAGCCCAGGAGCTCATGATTTACGGTATACTTATGGCACGAGACTAGGCAGAAAATGTTTATGTTAATTTTTTGCATAAAAGGAGTATAAAAAACAAATTTCAATAGACTTAAATTTGTGCTCAGTTATGGGTATGTATAAAAGTACTGACTGCTAAAATGGTGAAAAGAAGATTTTGTGTTTACTTCGATGGTAAGAATGCGTGGAGTGTTAGGAATTCATATTCTACACGGTAAAACATTTAAGAAATCCGTAGATACTTATTTCTAATATTTTGCTTTTTATTATTGACCTCAAGACAAATTAGAATTTCTTAAATAATTTTTAATAGCTTTGTCCCGTTTCTACAGGCCTATATTAACAATCTAAGGACAATGAGATATCACACCCGGCCCACACTCGACAACACAATGCAGTTGTGTGATAGACCCGACGTCTGCCGAAAATGGCCGAACAAAAACCGGATTATACCGGTTATCGGCGGCTGCTAATAATAATAGTGTCCTCGTAATCCGCTGTGATGGATGGATGGCGTTGTGCCCACCCCTTTTAATTGCCGGCGTGAATGCACGTCATCCCGTCACACCGAATTTCCCATTTATATTATAATAAGTTCGGATCTGTTTTGAAGCGGTTGCCTAACCCCCCTATCCCTCCATCTGTACTTTAATAAAGGTTTTGTCCCCACTGTCGTGTTTGGCTTGTTTATAAGGGAGCCTATGGAAATGCACGAACTTATTTCTGGGGAAATGCAATTGTTTTTTGGGAAGGCAGCTAGTTTTATATGTCTTATGCTGTCAATCATTCTGATCCGGTATTGCTTGTATGTGATATTAAAAAATAGTTTCCAAGGGTCTTTCTTCAGGTTTGAACTGACGTTATGGGTACACACAAGATTAGTTAGGGGTTCGAGGTAATATGAGATACTTTCTCACGAAGGTTTGACACGATGACACATCACTGTAAATAGTCAATGCTTGAAACTTTAATAGAAGATAAGTTAACCGCATCGCTTAAGTTGAATTAAGGCACGGCAGTCAATGAAAACTTCAGCAATAACGCTTAGTAACGACTCTTCTCTCTTAGCCTTTATTATTCCCAAGTCACTTGGGGTCGGCTTTTCTGGTCTAACCGGATTTGACTGGATATCAGTTTTTACACGGAGCGGCTGCCACCTGACCTCCGTAACCCGAAGGCTAACGATACCCTAAGGCTAGACCAGTGTCAGAATATTAGAGGGTACTGACTTTCCCAATAACGACTGCCATAGATTATCATGGCAGCCGGGACCAACGGCTTAACGTGCTCTCCGAGGCACGGAGCAAGCGATAATTGTCAATTAATACGCACATAATTTCGTAAGGTCATATAACTTCCGAAAGTCAGAAGTGCGCGACGTGGGTTCGAACCCGAGACCCTCTGCATTGCAGTCTGTTGGTGTCCCCACTGAGCTATCGCTGCTTAACGACTATATTAGAAAAAATATTTATCGATTATTATAACGTATTTCGGCTGAGACGATGATGATGATGATTATCGATTATGAGTAACAAGTCCCCACTGTTATAGTTGTTAAACATTACATTAATTGAAAGTAAACTAGTATCAACGGCTGTTATTACAGCATATTTGTTAACGAATTATTATATTTATCTAAATTTACACATTCACCGATATTTCGGTTACTATTCTACTACTATGATCACGGGGCGATCATAATTTGAAAAAAAAAAGAACCGCAATAATGACCAAAAGATTATAGGTACTATGCAGTAGATTTTATTAGTAACTAATATGTGTATTTCAGTTACTACAAAATATTATGTTTAAAATCAGCTTACGACCTAAGTGTTAAACGTCTCCAATAAATGAAAAAATAAAAACATAACACCAACTTCCATTCATTTTCACGTTTTCCTGTATGTTAAGTACATCTTCAAACTTTTTCTCTCACATAACTGTTTTATTTTGCAAAATGTAAAAGTCACGACGAAGTGGCTAAGCCCGACCGGCCAAGTGACGTCACGGCTCAACAAGAGTTTTTCAGTTTTTACTATTTAAGTATTTGCTGGTTGTTGACTCGAAAAACTTAAGAACTGCTTTGAGTAGGCAACACAAGTAAGTACTTGGGGAATAATGAGCCATTTTGTAGAAACTTTCATTTCATTTTTCTACGAGTTAAATACCTCGTTGGTCTTATAAAGACTCGAAATTATTCAGCGCGCTTTGTTAGTGCTATGATTGGCGTATCTTTAAGTGATACGATCTGTGACGAGAAAATCTTGAGAAGAACCAGAAGAAAATTATGTAGCGCTAAGCAAGATTAAAGGGTACATAACAGTGATATATATGTATATTATAAATACGTTTTGCTGTTTAAACATTTAGTAGTCATAAGAGTAGCAATGATTCCTAGCAACTACCAACTATTGGACAGAAAAATGATGTTTTTAGAAATTATCACGTTTACTAATAACAGATTTATGACATTTCTAAGAGACTAAGTGACAAATGGATGGATTTTAAATATAAAACGTGTTAAAAAAATTGAACTTTATCCCGAATCTAAATTCAGCAAACATTATTTTAATATTATTAAGTAGTAAATATAAATTATTCCTTCGCGGCTTCAGAGTAAAGAGATAACGCCTTACTTATACATGTACATATAGGTCCACTCCCTTTAAATACAAAACATGTATGTATGTGTATGTTTGTGTAGTAATATTATTCAGTCAAACAAAAAAAACGTTAGCAAAATAAGTATCGAATGAAGCTCGCTTGAGTAACGAACCCTACAGATCAAGCGGACCGTCCGTCGCCATGAATTCCTATTAAAAACGAAAATATCTTCGACATACGAGATCTTAATATATGTTGATCTTTCATGCAATTTTCTGCTTGTCTTGCTCACCCTTTTCTGATATTTACCCATTAAACATTTTGGATACGTGAAATTGTGTTCGAAAAGCGTGGTCTTGCGTGTGAATCACCAACATGTCAAAATGCATGTATCTAGCAAGGGCATTCAACCGATGTATGTATATAAGAATATGACAAGATTGACTTATTTAATAACTAAGTTTTGCCCGCGGCTTTTTTCGGATGAACAGTACTTTTTCGGATGAAAGATACCCTATATCCTTTTCTGTACAACGACAACGTGTATGCAAAAGGTGTAACAAACTAATATTCGTATTCTATAAGTATTAATTAAAATACGTACCTATTGTAGTTAAAGAATTATCTGCCTTCCGTCGCCATAAGTTGACCTTTTGTTAGTGGTTAATAGTTTTAATATGCTTTGTCTTATTATGCAAGGTATATTGCGTCACCGTGTTCCATTATAAATATGGAAATTGACGAATGTAAGAAAATGTTTCAGTTCTGATACATTGTACAATGTACCAAGTGCATAGAATGCACCCGTACCTCAACGCATCGGTATTGACGAGGTAAACATTTAACAACCCTGGAGATGTATTCACAATAATACGACGGGTATTACTTAAATTGCTTCATATATGTTAAAGCAGATAGGTTTGTAAGGGACAGATACTAATATTATCGCTTACTCAATTTCTCTAGGTACTTGGTACAGGGGTAGATAGCCGGCTGATTCTCATTCTGCCAATATTTCACAAGCATCAGTCAACAGTATCAACCCTGTGTATCGTCGCGTGATACATTTAGCCATCGCGTCATTACGACCTATCAATCATCACTGATACCGCACGATCGACGAACGCTTGCGAACATCTGCGCACACTACCAGCTAATTCATCATTTTGCATCTGACTGTACCGCGAACACCGCCACATAAATTTCAACCTTATTTCCTGTATACTAAGATTGATTTCCAATTGACAAGAGTCGACTAATTCATCATTTTCGATTGACAGATCAATTTACGCTCACCTAGAACCCTGGGCACTCGACATAAGAGCTATTTTTGATTGACAGTGTTAAGGATTAGTTTGCACAGAATCGGTAGCGCACAGATGTGTCGACAACATCGATTGTGTGAAATGTTATTATATTAGAGTAAATATTGTAAATACAAAAGTTGTATTGATTTGTTGCACATATGGTGTTTGTACACAGTTGTTCATTTTATAGTAACACTAGCTAACATTCACAGGTTCACTTATTTTGTATAATCGGGGAACGGACTCTCGCCAAACCATTTGAAGATATTATGTAAGCAAATTATCGTAACCAAGAAGACAAGCAACACTATTTTGTTTTTTTACTTAGTATCTCCATATATTCTGATAATATGTGTTCAAGAAATACTTTACCTAACTTCTTCTTCCTTAGCCTTTATTATTCCCAAGTCACTTGGGGTCGGCTTTTCTAGTCTAACCGGATTTGACTGGATATCAGTTTTTAAACGGAGCGGCTGCCACCTGACCTCCGCAACCCGAAGGCTAACGATACCCTAAAGCTAGACCAGTGTCAGGATATTAGAGGGAACTGACTTTCCCAATAACGACTGCCATAGATGTTCATGGCAGCCGGGACCGACGGCTTAACGTGCTCTCCGAGGCACGGAGCAGGCGATAATTGTCAATCAATACGCACATAATTTCGAAAAGTCATATAACTTTCGAAAGTCAGAGGTGCGCGACGTGGGTTCGAACCCGAGACCCTCAGCATTGCAGTCTGTTGGTCTCCCCACTGAGCTATCGCTGCTTTACTACTTTTTAATATACTTTTTAATACTTTACCTAACTATTTTAGTTTAATAGATATTTTGTTTAGGTGTCTATTATTGGTTATTCATAAAAATAAATAATTTAATGCCATCATTGCCATAATAATCTAATAACAATGATGTTTTAAAACAAGTGTTTTGGTGTAAAAATATTACGATGGCAGTGTTTGTGAAAAATAAATACATTGGTATTTGCATGAACTGTTGAGAATATGAATAACAGTTATTTAACTATCTTATAAGTATGCAATTAGTGTAGGAAAAAATGTATATTTAATAGCGTAAAGAAATACCGTTATTTTAACACATACCGGTTTCATTAATATTTATTCACTTGGAACTTTATTCGACGTACAAACATACATTTTGTCACACTCGTTCTCTAACATAGAAAAATAACCCGCGGTTTCATACCGTATAATTTCGGTCAACCCTACAGCCCATAGTGCGAGCGCGTACCAAATGTTATTATGCGTACAAATCCTATTTGGTTTTGGGATTTGTCAGGATCCTAACATTAAAAAGACTGTTAAAATCTGTTGGTCTGTTTAGATCGCACTTACCATTTTGTTTTCTTACTTTTAACATATATTATGTAAGTATACTTTATTTAAATGGATATGGTGGGGTGACTTGGACGCCTTTGAATTAGATGAGCATGTGAACGCTTGCAATGCAGAAATTTGGAATTTTATTAATATTTTTGGAAACGTTGGCTAATTGATAAGGAAATATCTCTATTAGGATTTCATTAGCAGTGATTTTGGTATTTTCTGATATTTTATGATCATTTATTCAGTAATCAACCCAAGCGGATAGGTGTTATTAGTTGTGGTCATTATTGACGCATCGATACTCTTTGAAATACTTAGATAATTAAACAAATTTCATCAATTGTAACTTTAAAATAATTTGCACATAGCCTACAATGTGTATTTATTTTACTCTTTCTGTATAGGTTAACGTGATCTTACCCGTTGAACAATATATAAAAACTTAACTTCTTAAGAGTGCTGAGAAAATACCTATATTTTTATATTATAAATGGCTAAACTATTATTATCAATGGAATTTAATCAAAATTAATCAGGATTATTAAATAGTTTATATTTATAGCAATCGTTCAAGATGACAACAAATATGAGTCGTACATTACGTGAGAAGACATGTCTACATTCTACAGTATTGTTTGCCAGCGATAACGATCTCCAGGTCACATTAAGTATTAATTATACATTTCAATAATTTCGGGTCACATTTCGAAAATCGAGTACATATCCAATTCTCTCTAGCAAAATGGCATAATTATGACACACTAAAAACAACAAAATACATTTTTTGTAATAATAATAAACTCAAGTAAGAAAATATGAATTATATTAATTATGAATAGATTGCACTATCAAAAACGTCTTTGGGAAATAAGTACAATATCCAGTAGTATCCATCAATACTAAACTGGTCACTAAGTACATGTTAGTAATTTTTTTTAAAGTAAATACTATGTTATTTTTATTTTTATTTTGCATATTAGTTCTCTAACTAATACGCCAACACTAAATTCATCCCTATATCTATATCTATTTGTAAATAAAATTTGCTAAAGATCATAAAACTTTCTGACGATTAAAAAGTATAAAGCCGAGTTTCTTGATAACATTCTAATCATAAAAGTTCTACCCTTTACTTTGCGAATCTGGCAAATGTCACTTAGTAGATATAACTTGGACATTTAAGTTGTTTTGTAACTTTGTGCACTCAAATGTTTGAAAACAAAGATTTAGACAAAAAATTGTAGGTATAAAAGTATTATAGATGAGATGTGTATTATTCTACTTAAATTTTATTTTTAACAGGGTACCTATCCGATGTATCACATATGAACATAAAAATTGCTTTTTCTAATGTGTCTCTCACTTTACAGGGAAAGGTTATAGTTTTTTGTGAGTTAACTCAGTCACCATTTTCACGTAAGTAAGACAACATATGAAAATTAAAATTGCATACTTCTAAACTGAAATCGAAATCTTTCCCATTTTAAGCTGTCCTTATTCAACAGCTTTTAACCTTACATGTGAAATCATCAGTTACATTGCCTATCTTCCAAGTCAATAAACACATATGTACAAATATGTGGCGTTACGCATTCAGCTGACGTACGGTACCCGCGGGTAATTTAATTGCGCCGGCCACCGCGGACAATGCAGCGTGATTGGGAACGCTGCCGACGGAATCCCAAATTTCGGTCCATCTTCAACGAGTATGGCTCGAATGAAGAGGGTGCTAAATAAATCATATTTTGTATTGAATTGATGCCGTTGGACGTGTAGTTTCTTTACAATACGGCCCCTTCAATCTATTTTTGTGGGTTCTATGGTATAATGTAACAGTTGCACCCCCAAGGGTCATGCTGAAGTGTATATTTATATAAACTTCCATAGTCATATGGGTAGGTCAATTTCAATGTTTGTAAATAACCAGTCTGTACCATTTTTTCTTTAGCAAAGAAAACTATACAAAATTTGTTAAGCAAATTATTTTCTTTTATTCATTTATTATATAATAATGCAATTATTCTGTTTTTCTATTATGAGTGTAATTAGTCTACATTTAAACATATTTAAATATAGATTACTCAATCATACTTCTATACTTGGTCGTATCGGGAATTTGAATATGAATGTTTTCAGCGCGTAAAGTAAAATTGTTCATTCCGTTTAATATGTACATGTACATAATAATATGTGAAAATGACATGTATATGAATGTGTAACATATGTACGGTCAAGTGCAAAAGTCGAGTAACAATTTTTAAAAAGCGATAGAATCGCAACAACTTTTTCTTACGACCTTTTTTTAAGAGCAGCGATAGCTCAGTGGGGAGACCAACAGACTGCAATGCAGAGGGTCTCGGGTTCGAACTCACGTCGCGCACCTTCGACTTTCGGAAGTTATATGACTTTTCGAAATTATGTGCATATTGATTGGCAATTATCGCCTGCCCCATGCCTCGGAGAGCACGTTAAGCCGTCGGTCCCGGCTGCCATGAACATCTATGGCAGTCATTATTGGGAGAGTGTCGACACAAAAGATCCCACTGGGTCGAAGTGTCGCCGGTCTGCACTGACTGGCCTCCACATAAGATACATACTTACGACTATTTTCAATAAAATCATTGCACACATATACATAAACCCACCTCACTTATACTTTCGCCTGTTCTAATTATGATTGGGAGTATTAATTTCAAATACACAAGTAAGTGATGTTGTTGCTACGTTGGTGATAGTGCGATCTAAAATGTAACGCTTGTAAGTTTGATCCCTAGAAAGCGATAATCTTTCTGTATTTTTTTCTTAAATTAGAAACGTCGATAACTTGTTACTTTACTATAAGACTTATTTAAACCACAGTTACTCAAAAGATGAGGGTGGATTTAAAAAATATAATAATTTCTCACTTGAATAGAATTATGTGATGTTGTTGGTTGGTGATCTTTGTTACGAGCGGTTATGTCATTATTATTGCAATCATTTTTAAATATTATGATTGAAAGTTTACATTTAAAATGCAAACTATTATAAATATTGAATCCAGGATTAATATATGGCATAATTATGTCCTTAATATATCTTAAATTGCCGACGAAACTGAGCTAAACTCTAAGAGTAAGTTATTTTTTAAATATTATATTGTTATGGTATTGCGATTTACGATTTCGCTGTTAAGGAATCGCTATCTACGATTATGTCATAAGATTTTTTAATTTTATTTCAAGTAATTACTGTAAGTCGTTGGGTGGAACGATTTGAAGAAGAAGGAAGCTTAAAGTCGGGCGGGAAGTGGAAAACCGCTTCTTATTAACCAAACTCAGCGAAAATGAATGGTGAATGCTTATGAATCAAAGGGTATCATACCGACGAGACCGTTGCGAACTATGTGTGCTAATATTGTGACCTCCATGCATAGACGTCTCTTGAGCTGTATTAAGATATACAAAATCCTCATTTCCTTGTAAAAAAGAATAATTAAGCTATAACCTCAATTAATTGTCATTATAATTGTAAGTAAAATGAATCTAAATAAAAGACTAAACATGTTTTTTTATTATAAGTATTGAAACATTTACGGAAAACTTAATAAAAGTTAATTTCCGGTAATCATATTTTGACATTGTTTTTTATAATAAAATATTATTGTTGTAAATTGAATAAAAGTTTGTTTTCCTTAATTATAATTTGCATTATTTATTTTTTAGTAATTAAACTAATTCTGATATAATAATTATTATAAATAAAATAGTTTAATTCTTAGTTAAATTCCTAAAAAAACACTTTTTGTGTTTTATTATCACTCTAGCGTAATAAGTAGACAAAAATAACGTATATGTTTATTATTTGAAAAACTCAATAATAAAAAAACAAAAAGTGGATAGTAGAGGATCCCAGGATTTGAACCACCGTCATCCTATTTTTTTAGAGATAAAGTGAGAAGACTCGTTGACCGCTCCGCTATCGCAACCTGCGATACATTAGTCAAATTTAAGCATTAATTGTAAACGTGGATGCGGATGAAGTATGTAATAAGTAGATAACTGATTTCTCTTCGATACCTATATTAATGTCTAGGTTCTGTCCAGGGCTATGTTACTCGAGGATACTGCAGGCTTCCATAATTCTACATATAAACTGACCTGTTTAATTATATTATTATAAACATGATAGTTCGTACAGATGTTTGTTACTCAGTAACGTGTAAACCGTTGAACAAAATTAGATGAAATCGGCTCAGCGATAGACCATGTCCTGGACTCATACTTTTACCACCGACATACGTTTTCGTGGAGCTCACGCAGGTGAATCAGCGAGTAGAAGTTAATAGTATCATGTCTATAGCGTATTAAATTTTTTTTGTTTATTTTATACATACATACATACATAGATTCACGCCTGTTTCCCAGAGGGGTAGGCAGAGACTACGGATTTCCATTTGCTACGATCCTGACACACTTCTCTGGCTGCATTCACTTTCATCACATTCCTCGTACACGCCCGTCGGTTCAAGGTGCTCTTAACCTGGCCTTTGTCCAGAACGCCTCCGATCTGATCAAGAAACGTTCGCCTAGGTCTTCCTCTTGCGATTGTTCCATTCACACTAGCCTTATAAACTTTCTTAGTCAGTCTTTCCTCGTCCATATATTTTACGTGGCAAACAAATATACGGCCCACCTGATGGTAAGTGTTCACCGTAGCCTATGGACGCCTGCAACAACAGAGGCATCACTTGCGCGTTGCTGACCCTTTAAGAAAGGAAGAAGAGAAAAAGGGAGCGGGATGGGAAAAAGAGGGTGATTGGGCCGCCGGCACTCACACACCGAATGAAACACAACAGTAGGAATACTGCTATTTCACGTCAATATTCTGTGAAAGGGTAGTCCTTCCCCGGTTCAGCCGGTCTATTCATACTGAAATCAACGAGGCTCTACTACTCTAAAACAAACATATCTTACATACACGCATGAGACTATCGTGCGTAGGCAGAGTTATATTGCACCCACATTTCGCCAGCCATGGTATTCTTCTTTTGTCGGCCTCGATGGCGTAGTGGTAAGTGTAACCGACTGCCACGCCTGAGGTCGCGGGTTCGATTCCCGCACAAGTCAAACATTAGTGTGCATGAACATGGATGTTTGTCTTGGTCTGGGTGTTTCTATGTATAATAAGTATGTATTTACAAAAAAAAAAAAAAAAGTATATATGTATGTTTATCCATTGTCTAGTACCCATAGTACAAGCTCTGCTTAGTTTGGACTAGATGGTGTTGTGTATGTGGTAGAATATTATTATTATTATTATTATTATTATCTTTTCGTGTGGTTAGTGGCCAACATGTTGACAAGAGTTGTTCAAGCCGCCCGTAGGCTCCTGACATAGCTTAACGACTGCTGTCAATTTGGCAACAACCGGGACCAACTTTTTACGAGCCCTCCGAAGCACGGAGACGCCCCGATGAAATACCACTAAGCGGTCACCCATGTATAGACTGACCGCACCCAACGTTGCTTAACCTTGCTAATCGTTTACCGATCAGTGAGTGCAACTGGCTATGAGCGCCTCCAGCCATGGTATTACATCCAACGTAACCGGAGGCGAGCTAACTATTCTTTATCGTGTTTAATTCTAGACTCCGTGCAGCTACTGTGAATTTCTTGACAGGAAATCATAATTTAATTTTGCCCCACCGGGGCCAAACCTGGGATTTCATCACCCAGCAGTCGCATTCACAACCGCTACGCCACCGAAGCAGCGTATTAGAATCAATATAAAGACATAAACGTCGAATTTAGTTACCAGTTGTCTGTAATTACTGAAGTATAAAGACAGAAAATTGTAGATGTCTGCCATACTGTATATATTGTCAATAGTTTAGTAAACAGTTGCTCAGATAATTTGTTTATCTCAGCGCCAGGATTCATGAATATTTCATAGCTTAAACATTTTAGCAGCTGTTTATTTAAGTGATTCCAAAGCGATATCTCCTGAAAATAATATTGTAATTGGAAAATATTTACCAAACCTCAATTGGTATGTAGTTTAAAATTAAATCACCTTTACAAAGTGTCTTAATTAACGACAATCTTAACTAATATTATGAACTCGAATGTGAGTTTGTTGGTTTGTTACGCTTTGACGCTTTAACCAATTAACCGATCACCACGTAACTTCGCATACACGTTATGAGGGGTACACAAAAGGACATAAAGTACCTTTCATCTAATATTGTCTTCTATTTACGCGAATGTTATTAATTTAAATTAAACTACTATATACGGATTTTAGCCCGTTGTTTATTTGACACTTTTTCACATAATTTAGAAACTACTACTATTAAACTTTACTAATCACGATAGTTTGAGCTCATTCTGCGTAAATAGAAACACCAATGAATAAATTATGTTCGAGTACTTTGAAATAACTACACTGGAATATTGAGATAACTACCATCTTAGTCTCCCCGTGACCATGGCTACTGAAAAGCAACCGAAACGTCGGGGAAAGTGTAAACTTAAATATAAATAGTTATAATAGTTTTAATAATTTATTTAGATTAAAAGTTGGTAAAGTTTAATAGTAGTAGTTTCTAAATTATGTAAAAAAGTGTCTACAGTAATTTAATTTCAATACCTTTCATCTACTATTTCTCACGTACTATTCCCCAACAAGCGAAGCCACAGGCAAAAGCTAATTGGAAAATATTTACCAAATTACGCCCTAATTTGTAAATAGTTTAAGATTAAATTACGTGTACGGAGTTTCTTAACGACAGTTTTGTATAAAGCCGCATATATCGTTTAATTAGATAAGACCGTATGAATCCTAACTAATACTATAGATGCGAATGTGAGTTTATTTATTTGTTAAGTTTTTGCGCCTTAACTACTCGACCGATCATCATGAAATTTCGCATACCCTTAACTACTCGACCGATCATCATGAAATTTCGCATACCCTTTTCCTGAGGTATATGAAAGGGCATAGGTTACCTTTTATCCAGAAAAGTATTGTTCCCGAGGGATACAAATTTATTGGGAAACTATCGATCAGAGGTTCCGAGACGTATTTTCTCATACACCACTTTCAAAATTTAGCAGGATTCGGTGGACCCCCTGCAGCTACATTTGTACCATATTCCTTGGCATTCGTATTTATATTTTTATATTGGTGAAAAATACGAGTTGACCTTTTTTTAAATTCTCAGGACTGATCTGCCATGGTAGGAGAGCTTTTTATCTGCGCCTACATTGATAGGTGAAGTCAAGCCAACATTTAAGTTCTTCACTATCGAAAGCAAATTAATTTTCGTGGACCCCCATTTTTGTCACGGCAAAGTAGACTTTCGTCGAGTCTCCCGTGGACCCCTGGGGGTCCACCTGGACCACTTTGGGAACTAATGGTCTAGATTAATGCAAGCGAAACCGCGAGCAAAATCTAGTCTTCTATACTAATATAGTAAAGTCAGAGGGTTTGTTTGTTTTTTAATGCGCTAATTTCTAGTTCTACCAGTCGGAGTTAAATAATAATTATTAGACTAGATTTTGCCCGCAACATCACTCGCGTAAATGTAGGTTAGGTTAACAATACTTTTATCTGGATGAAAAGTACCCTATGTCCTTTTCTGTTCCCCTGACAACGTTTATGCGAAATTTCATATTGATCGGTCGAGTAGTTAAGGCGTGAAAGCGTAACAAACAAACTCACATTCGCATTTATAATATTAAGTTTGGATTTAATTGGGCAGTTTTTGAAGAGGGTTATAGGTTATATAACATCACGCGTGGATATAGACAGTGGAGAAAACCGCGGGAGAGTTTTACGTGCGACCACCTAACTCGTTTAATTTCTTCGTGTAGTTTCTTAAGGAGTAATGGTTATTCCTAGATATAATAGAAACCCACGCAGGATTATTTTAGTATCCACCTGTTTCTTTGTTTGTTCAGATTATCTGTCTTAGGTACAATCAGCAACATACATACATACATACATAGATTCACCCCTGTTTCCCAGAGGGGTAGGCAGAGACTACGGATTTCCATTTGCTACGATCCTGACACACTTCTCTGGCATCATTCACTTTCATCACATTCCTCATACACGCCCGTCGGTTCAAGGTGCTCTTAACCTGGCCTTTATCCAGAACGCCTTATCAGCAACATAAATACTAAAATACTGATAAAATAAAATTAGTTTCATAGTTAATTGTGGCTAAGTTCACTATTCTTTGACTAAATACAATCGGCAACAGAGGCTGAAACATAAAGTCGAGATTTTCTATATTTCAATATTATAATAATTATTAGTTTTATAACGGTTATTCTTAAACGACAGTTAATTTAATCACCATTTGAAAATACAGATTTTTTATTAAAATTCTTTATAAAATTTGTTCGATGTTAAGCTATTTATGTTGCTAACTGTACTACTGTCCTAAGAAATTAAGCATTATCACTAATTTGTCTCATTAAATAATTTAAATAACGCAAATGTTTATCAACTTATGTTGTTGACTATACGAGTAAACAAAGCACGCGGAATATACTTTGATATACTAGCTTCTATTTATGGCTTTGCCTGTGTGAATCCTAACGAGCCCGCGTACCAGGATGAAAAGTACCCTATTTGTTAAAAAGTATCCAAGACATGTTCTCTTTCTATGTGGAAAGTTTCATTCCAATCCGTTTAATTATTCGTGATTAAAGAATAAACATCTAAACAAGTTCTCTGAATAAATATACTACAATTTATTTTAATATAATATAAGTCCAACGGCATAAGTTCAGTAAAAATTAAAATCTTTACCTATATATCTATTCTTCTTTCTTTCTTTTCGTGTGGTTGGTGGCCAACCTGTTGTCAAGAGTTGTTCAAGTCGCCCGTAGGCCCCTGACATGGCTTAACGACTGCTGTCAATTTGGCAACAACCGGGACCAACTTTTTACGTGCCCTCCGAAGCACGAAGACGCTCAGATGAAATACCACTAAGCGGCCACCCATCTATAGACTGACCGCACCCAACGTTGCTTAACCTCGCTAATCATTTATCGATCAGTGAGTGCAACTGGCTATGAGCGTCTGCGATGCGTATATATCTATATATTTTACCTAATAAAATGTTACCTCCAATCTAATAATCTAATAAAACCTGTTCAAAATGGCGTTCCATTTTAGACACAGTTAATCCAACTTATCACTAGTTATAAATATCCTTATGATATTCTTCTACTTTCAAATAAACGTCAAATGTGAACATGAGCTTATTTTCGATATAACGAAAAATTCCCTTCTGTATGCAAGCTAAAGTCACACCACTACACCAGTATTATTGAGTGTCTAAGAGATTGAGTGTCTCTATCTAATTCTTTGAATAAAAAGGCAATTTGCTGCTCCAGGCCGTACCTAAACATGAAAGTATGCGTGTGTACAGTATGATGTCCCGAGTTCATTCGCACGCTAACCATTTCTAAGGTTTTCTAATAAACAATTCCCAGAAACATCACGATTTCATGGCACTATATTTATATTATTTGTTCCCATCTAAACTAACATTAACTTTATTGACGACGAAATGCAATCAGCCATAAACCAATATAATATTGTTGATTAAGTTTTAAAAGTACAATAAATTGCACGGCAAAGGACAACAAGCAATATATTTTATTGCACAACAATAAACTTACCTTCACAACGCGACGATTCACCGTCCGCCTAACAGTAGCCTATAGTAAATATTTACCACTAGTAACACCTTCCAAATATAATGTGCTATACACGAAACTACACTCTAATTCTTACTGCATAAAGTTCTTTTTGGAATGTGGAGTTGTAAGTCGTAAGTCCATCGACACACTGAATGTTTGCGTTGCCCAAACAACTGGTAAGAGTACCTGAGTATTGTTTAATTTGATAGTTATTTTTATCGTTCGACAGTGAGTATTAAAGTTATTTTTATGATTATTATTATAGACGGTTTCTAAGCTTCGTCTTAAATTAGTTACGAATAATAATAAAAGTGCACTACTGACTATTTTATAAACTACACTACTATATTATTCGAATATATTGACACTAAATACTAAAACACATGTTACACGGAAATACAGTTAATTTTTTGTTCGTCGCGTGTTAGGCGCTTGGGCGGGCGCGATAGGGCGGGCGGTCGCCTTCGTTGTTGGGCGGCGAGTGAGCGCCTGCCGTGCGCGTCGAGCCTTAAATCCTATGCCACTACTTATGTATAATATTCGCGGAACTTTTATGTCCTGTAGTGATAATACTCGCAGCCTTCTTTTTGTGTGGTCATGTGTCTAGTTTGGTTTTAGGGGGGTTTATTGGTGTAATAGAGCCTACATACGGATGTTTGTGATCAAGTAAATATTAAAATAGGATAAAAATATGAATTGAAATATAAATTATTAAAAAAATATACTAAAAGAGTCGTTTTAATTACTCGCAACATAGTTTCTGGGATGTTTGTGTGTTTTCGTATTTTTGATAATAATTGATGTGCTAATTAGTATATAACGAGTAACATTCAAAGGGGGTATATATAAGATAACTTATGAAGAGAGTCAAGATATAATAACACTATATTCTTGTGTATAACACAAACTTTTTTTCTCCTCATTGGTAACATAGGCAATAAATTTTTTATGGGTAAGTGCCTGAGCTGAATTATTTGTAAATGTTAACCTCGAAGAAATTTGAGTTTGTAGAGTTCATAGTCTTACAACTATTTTCAAGGACTACAATTATTATCAATGGTAATGATCGTGGGCTCAAAAAAGAAATCTCATGGTAATAACCAGTGTTCATACCATGGGTTTCCCCTTTTGTAATTTTTCAAAACAAATACAATAATAGAGGCTAAAAGAATGTTTGCTTCATAATTAAAAAAACACAAGGCATTACAAAATGAACAATACTGGTAGTGCGTCTAACAATCTGGCAGACGAACTAGGTACAGCCTGTATCTCAGGCACCAGATAAAATAAAATTAAAAATTAAAAAGAAATCTCAACAATTTTTAATTTATTAAGGTGACACAAACACTATTCAAAACAGTGTAACCTAGAACAACTTAACTTTACTTTTCTTCATCTTGTAAAGAGCATGCAAAACTTAAGAATGTGATCTATTTGCTTCGGGATGGATGGATGTGAGTCGTAGTTGTTTAAGATTTTGTGAGATGGTAGATATTTAGTTAGTTACTAAGTTACGAATCTTTTATTGTACTCATGTAAGCAGATAAATTATATAAACCTTATATATTATGTCGGGTAATATAAATGTATATAATATTAGATATAAGTTTTAACTTGTACAACGATTTGGTGTATACTGTTATGTTGTCCATTTGTTTATACTAATAAATAAATAAATAAATAAAATAAATAAGAAACCAAGCATTCTCGCTATAGACCGATGATAGAACAAAAAGGAAAGGAATATCTTTCATTATGTTCCACCAGTATTGGAGGTGAAACAACATCATGCCTGTTTTAGTTTTGATGTTATGGTTCGAAATGTAGGCACAGATATTTTAAGTTTTAACACTGAATCTATCTAACTCCTTGGGGTTTTAAAGGCGTAAAGTTCGCGATATAGCTGTTTATATGTCAAATTTAGTAACAATATTATGTATAGTAACTTAAGAGGATTTTCCCATGTGGTCTGACCCAAATGACAACGTCGCAAATGAGTATCATATTTTTTTATTTACATTTATAAACCTCAAAATATGACACTTATTTGCGACATTGCTAGTCCTATCAGGCCACGAGGCAAAGAAGCACTTAAAAGCAAAGTTATAGAAACCTTATTGTACCTATATGAGTAAACTCTGCTGTGAGTATAACGGTGTGCGAAAATAGCAGTAACTCATACACACCTATATTCACGCCTGTATATAATATATTCAATGAGCAGAGTTACATATATGATATATAATCTTATTTTCCAGCTGTTTTAGATCCCAATCGGAGGAGACCTACCCAACACCGATAAATCCAATAAAACTTAGATCGATCAACAGTCCTCAAGATTACAAAACACAAGCGCAAGCCTATGCCACGGGGCCAACAACTCACACAATTTTTTAACAAAATAATTGCAATCCCTACATGTAATATATTATACAAAACAGAACACAAAACAAGTGCCATAATACGAATAAAAACCGCCACATCAAAAATGAAACAGAAAAATATATCTACTCTCAAGTTGACTGCAATTGCATTGAATTCAATATGTAATTTTATATTTTGCATTATGAGACGAGCTTTTCAGTGTCGCCACTGTTGCGCCACTCGACGGCGACCTTTTCAATGCGCCGTTAAATTTTTAAGTAGAGTTAGAATAAAAAGTGCACGGCGTTGATGGCGGCCGCACAATGCACAGAACTCACTCATTTCGTAATGTTTTTCTCTTTTTACCTACAAAAAGGTATGTGGAGGGTGACGATTCGTTATTTTTTCGCGCGCATTATGTCCGCCGCGCTGTGTTACGGTTGTTATGAGCATTTTATCATCAGGCTTTATATGTTTTATTTCATGAATAGTTATTACTAGCTATATCTGCGATTTATATCATAGAACTATTTAAATAGACTGCTGCAGTGGCGTAGCTGCAGTGAATGCGACTGCTGTGCAAGTGATGTCCAGTTCGATTCCCGAGTAGTACAAACTGGTATTAGGTATTTCTGAAAAAAAATGTTTTGTACCAGCACGAAGTCTGTGCTGTGTGATGCTCTTGCACATTTACCCTATGAGGAGACTATCACAGAACATATCTTAACGCCCTTCAAGCGCTATATATGGCTTAGAACATCATAATAGCGGGGCGTTGTTCAACCCTGATTATATTGCCGTCTACCGGGCAAGTACTAAATTCCATGCTGTTATCGAGAATATCTTGTCTCTTTCCCCGTCCCTGATATAGAACCGAGGCCTCAAGCACAGCATTCACTACAAAAGCAGTCAATATAAAAGTCACTAAAAAATATGCAATTAAATTGCAGTTGAAATTGAACACCATGTTTACTGAGGGGTGACTTATCACTAACAACATAATTATTTACTCATAAAACTGTAATAAAATGCGAAAAACAACCCCTAACTACAGCCCTTACAACTACTGTTTAATAGGTATTGTAATCCATTGAATAAGGTCATAAAATTTTTATTTGTCGTAAAGTTAAGTACTGGGTTAAGGGTGCGGGCGGTCGGGTGTATGATTGCGGACAATAAAACTAAATAGAGGACAAATTGATTTACTACTTGTTAATAGGGGTCGACAGGTGTGTGACTAGTAAGATATACTGGTATATTAATTACTTCAATAGTTTAGTCGAATATTACTTATTAAGTGCTTAATTTGATACGTAGCATTGTGGAGAATGGGGAATCCTAATTTATATTATAAATACGAATGTGATTTTGTTTGTTACGCTTTCACACCTTATCTAGTCAACCGTTCAACATGAAATTTCGAATACACTTTGTCAGGGTTACGGAATAAGACATAGGGTATCTTTTATCCAGAAAAAGTACTGTTACTAACATAACATACATTTACGCGAGCGAAACCGTGCGCATAATCTTGCTTAAACTTTTTTAATTCTTAATTTTGTGTTCATAGGTTTTACAAGGTGTTATATTATAAAAATATAGCAACAATCTATGTCCCGCCGAAAGGCATACAACATATTAATTGCAACAAATATTACAATAATAAATCAATGGTAAATATTATAAAATTACACATTAAAATTAAAATACAATACAAACATTAAATTTAAAAAAAGAGAATCATTCAAATACATAGTAAAATTAATAAAAAATACAATTATTATTATGAGAATATCAGATTAAAATAGTCAATATGTTAGTAACATTATAATAATAAATTAGAGCTTATCGTTAATAAACTCATTTACTGAGTAAAGTTTTGTAAGAGTTCAACGTTTTCAATAAATTGGTGATGATACGAATGAGTCCGCTCACACGGGGAAGTACAGGAAACCGGCGTAAAGCAACAATGGTTACTGCGTTTCGCCCGGTAAATAAGAATTGTATGTATTTATAATATAATATCAGCCCTGTATTAAACTGTCCCACTGCTGGACACGGGCCTCTTCTCGATGTGAGAAGGGTTAGGCATTAGTCCACCACGCTGGCCCAGTCCGGGTTGGCAGACTTCACATATCTTAGAGAACATTATGTAGAATTCTAAGACATACAGGTTTCCTCGCGATGTTTTCCATCATTGATAAAGCGAGCGATAATTAACTATTATCGCTCGCATCTTCGGCCTCGATGGTGTAGTGGTTAGTGTAACGAACTGCCACGCCTGAGGTCGCGGGTTCGATTCCCGCACAAGTCAAACATTTTTGTGCATGAACATGGACGTTTGTCTTGGTCTGGGTGTTTCTATGTATAATATGTACGAATTTACAAAAAGATAGTATATATGTATGTTTATCCATTGTCTAGTACCATAGTACAAGCTCTGCTTAGTTTGGGCTAGATGGTGTTGTGTGTATGTGGTAGAATATTATTATTATTTAATACGCACATAACTTCGAAAAGTCAGCGATGCACGCCCTGGGATCGAACTCGAGACCTCTGCGTAACACTCCAATGGTCTTCCACTAGGCTAACGCAACTTTTGTATGCTTGTGTATAGTTTGTGTCTTTATACAAAAGATGAAGACACCCGGATTCAAACCCTATGTAGCAGGGCACTTTACAAACCTATAAATAAAGATACCGGACACAATTACAGATTTCGTGCTGCTATTGAGATCTTCTTGACATTAAAATCTAATAATACTTAAAAGTTAACTCTAACTGCCCTACCGAATTCTAAAATTGAATTTTACCGTTTACTTTAATTCCGACATTTTGGTAGTTTTCTGACAGCCATGGTCATAGCAAACCTAATACTTCATATCGTATATTGTCGAAAGATCAGGTAGCAAGATGGCTAGATACCACCAAGTAGTTAATCTAGCAGGTATATATTATCTTACATGATCTCCATTTCGCATGTCTTTTGTCTTTCGCTTACGTCAGTCAGACGCATCCCAAAACAAAACGAAAGAGGTAACATAACCCTCCAACAAAACTGTCAAAATCAATCGCGTAAAGGCGCCCTTCGGAGATGCTAATGAGAAGATATTGCAATCAATAAATATAATTTCCCTCCCACGACGATGCGAGGGCAAAACATTACAGTAGATAATAATGTTTGTGTATTCAATATGTTGTTTACCTACCCTTGTGTGGCATTATGCTTTTGTTGCGTAACCTACATGTGCGTATATAAAAGTAATGTTACGAATCCAGGTCACGTCTTTCAGAAATTGGAATTACTTTAGATACCTTCTGTATCTATTAATTTCGTTTCAAAGTAAAGTGTCTATCAATTTCATTGTATACAATCAGAAAGTTAAATTAAGGCTATAATAAGAATCGAATATATTCATTTCTAGGAGTATTGTAAATTCTCTTAAGATCTTATAAGCTATATTGAGATATATTGAGTTTACAAATTGATAGATATATTGAAATGAATTTGAATGTAACAGGCTGCTTAATTAATAGAAATATAATTTATTTCAACCGTCGTCATTCAATTTGTTTTAATATATTATTTAGATATATTTTACATTACCTCATAGGCGAAAGAATGCCTCGGCAGGCAGCACAGCTGTAGAGATTAAGACTGTTGTGCATGAGGTCCCAGGTTCGAATCCTGAGTAAAGTGTTATTGTGTTTTTCTGTCAAGATCCAACCGGCCCATTGGACTTGCCGCTTATTACTTGGTTCTTAATAAACATTTCAGACAAAATGTTGGAGAGTTATATTTTTTATCCGTATATTAAATACATGTATATATGTCATATATCAATAGATTGCATTGTAAATAGTAAAATAAAATTGATAGAAATATTAAAACAATAATATTTTCTTGTGGCGCAAATTGCGGGAGACCTATGTTGGATAGACTGCGACAAGTTTGTTGCAGTCTACCGAACATAGGTCTCTCGCAATTTTCTGATTGTCTGATAGAAACTGCTTTTTTCAAGGGTTACTTTATGTAATTTATTTGGGAAACAAACAGATACAATTCGAAAATAATTAATGTTCAAATTAACTACACTTAATCCAAAGCAGTTGCCACATATATGTATTTATATGTGGCATATAAACAGAAACCACTGCTTATTATCGGTGCCGTTTTGAATTCATGTCACAAGCCTGAAAGTAATAGTATATTTTTATTGTCTAGTCAGACAGTGTATTAGATTTAATCGATCATAATTTTCTTAATGCACCGCGCTTCGTTTTGTTCGACTAAACGTAAATAGTATTCGGGAAATGTGGGAGCCATTTTTGGGGAATATTCAGACGGATGCTTTCCCCTCTTTCGTATATGGCGTTGTGAACCAAAACAATAACGTTGATGCACTATACGTTGCCAAAACTCGAATAAAGAGGCATGCGGGCTAGAAATAAGTGGCGGTTTATGATAACTTCAGTACCAGGCGTCGTATAGAGTAATGGAAACTTATGATAGTATTATAGTTGTACATATATTTTATACGTCATCTAATATTAGTGGCGTCATCTATTTAATTGGCGATGTTAAAGAGTGGTCATGAAAAAAAAGTAATTCATAATTAACCCTTGGCTTGAACCTGGCAACTAACCTAAATGTATTAGCGGTAACTTAATAAAATTACTAACCAATAGCTTTTGACGTTCATAAGTGTTACTTTGTGTATGACTGAATGACTGGTGAAATAGAGAAAATAAGTCATAAAATAAATCGTCCGGACGGAATCGATCAGCTAAATTTATATGATGCTGGTAATAATAGTCTCAGTATACCTATTAGGAACACATTACAAGCTAGATATTGAAGGTCTTTTTAGATATGCTATGAATTCGATATTGGAACAAAAATGACTTAAAACTTTTGAAGGTAGGAAGTAAGGTGTATTGTAGATCATTATACTTTAGTAAGATTACAAATAAATTGTAATTTTTATACGGGGATGATACACAACCGTATTATGACACAATCCTTCGATTTCGGCCCTTCGGTCGCCAATCCAATTCATTACGAAACACTCTTCGTTACCATAGCAAACTAAGAGGAAAAATATAGGTTCTTCTTACTAAATCAAAGTTGATCAAAATCGCTCCAATTGTTTAGTTCCGAGAGCCCATAAGCCTCCACACACAAGGATAGTATAACTATATATGATGTAGTGTTTCTCCAAACTACCTCGTACTACGTGTGTGGGTGAGGACCCACACACGTTAACAGCCAATAACAAGCTTAACAGCGTCTAGCACCGCCGTAAGATCCGTCAGATCCGCGAGATTCGCAAGATCCGTAATCCGCGCACAAAGGATCCGCGTGCTGATTGATTACAGCCTGCGGGCGGATCTGGGTGTATCGACAGGAGAAAAAGGAATTTACTGCTACGCGTTGAGATGGTGCTATTCATAGATTTCTTTCGCTTTGAGGGAAACGAAATTTTATGCATTAAAGCAGATGCTACATTTGTGATTAAATCCTTAGTCTACTGACAAGAAATTGGAACCAATTTACTTGGAGTTCATTTCGTTCAGTATATTTGTAAGAATTTAATTCACTTTCTTTCCCTGCTTCTTTATGAAAAAGATGATTACTGGTAATTTGGATAAGAAATTACAAGGATTACGTAAGTAATTACTAGGACTCCCATTAAACTTCCATCTAAGCTAGAATGATTTTGTTAGGATTGGTTTCACGTCGGTAGTGCAAAGGATTGCGTACATACGACCTTTCGATCGCAAGTCGATCGCTTATACATTAGGCTAGTGATGTTTAAACCGTTGTATTGGGCACTAAGTTGTTCGGGGTTTATTAATTAAAGTCTCTTTGAGCTAGCTGAGTTATGACAAACCTGAAATGTGGTCCTATATGTTTTAGAATTTATTTATTTGCCAAAAATTAGTTACTACATGTCCACGAACACTTGCCGTCAATTTCCGTAAATTTTATATAATCTGAAATTGTGTGATTAGTAATTTTTATTAATTATAATATTAGGAGCCAATTTAATATTATTGATCATGATTACATAAATTAAAAAAAGTAAAAGTTATTTTCTATTAATCAAGACTTAAGATCTTGGTTAATAAAAAATAACTTTCTTTTTCCTCTCCTACAAATTTATTTATTTGTAAACCTTTTAAATTATCTGTTATAGCGTTATATATTTTCCCACACATAACATAACAACTCTTGTTATACTAGGTTGTCTTATAACTGTTAAAACAATTCTATCAACCCACCTAGTATTCCTAGGCAACATTTCTTGAGCTCAAATGAATAGCTTAGGATTTTCTATAACAAATTTATCACATTCAAAAACATATATACACGGTAAAGATAAAATCTTAAACTTTTTAAACATCGGTCTACAGGATTCCCAAGGACATAGCCCAGCAATATTCCGGACTAACATTGATCTTAAAACGCAAAGTTCATCCCTCTTTTTAATATAGTCGATATACTACAACAGCCTATCTTTTTAAAGATATGCTGTTGTGGGTGCCAGACTGGACTTCAGTTACTCCTCAAAGAAGCGAGGGCAGAGAGTGGTTAATCCCAGCGATTCGTCTGAAAAGCGGATTGAGAGGACGCGCCCTCCAGTAACCTTTGGACGTACGGCTGCATTTTTATTTATTTTTCTTTGTGTGCCTCCTGTATTGAAAATATTTTCCTATACATGTCTATTCATCATACATTTTCTATCAGCTCAATAAACTTTCGGCCAACATAAATGATCGTTGTTTGTAAAAAAGTACACAGTTATTGTAAAGCTTTATTATTATTAAGAATACATAATTAAGATTAATATTTCATTTAAAGTCTATTTTGTTGCGTAAACAAAAATTCAAAACGATAAATATTTTTTCTTTCTTAAAGAATATCTAACTACATATTTGTTTTATGAATTACTAATATTAATAAACTTTTGGGCTAAACTAGCTTGCTTGTGTTAGAAGTGAGTTCATGTCGATAGTGTAATGGGTGAGATTCGAACCCATGATCTCTCCATCGTGAGTCCAATACCTTATCCAATAGACTACCGCCGCTTAAATAATAAATGTAGACAACATTTTAATCAACTTTATTATTTTAAACTTTTTAAACGACTAGGTGTTATATAAGGGAAGGTACCTCCTCTAAATACAAATGTATATTAAAATATTATCTAGTATCATCATCTTCTACTATTTTCATTATTAACAATACAGGGTGGATTCCCCCATGAAGTTTCACATGTACAATAACAAAGAGGAGTGTTAATTTATTATGGTGTTCCACGCTATACGACGCCTGTAAACCATGGCGTTGGGAACTGTAACACTGTCTTTTGTATGCTTTATGGCGTTATGAGGGGAAGTTTATGGTGTGTCGTAATGATCGGTGGAAAAATGCACCGGGAATTACGATACTCTAGCAAAGTGTGGCGGAATTACTTGAAGGATCATGTTGTAAAATAATTTTGTCGGTTCATTAGCTTCCGTTGTTCGTACGTAAATAGGGAAAGTATTATTAGTTGGCGTGGAAATTGGTCATGGTTGTAATTTTGTGTGAATTTGAAGAATGACGAAGAAAACCTATAATGAAATATTAGGTTTCTGGTTCCTTTAAAATATTGAAATATAGCTTAGATAATTGGCGACCTATATGCCATTAGGTAATGTAGCGTAGGAACTTATGCTACAGGATAAAGAAAGAAAATACGTAAATCTAGTCAGCTATTATGAAGTGACAAGCTTAGTACGTAATCCTTAACACGTGCTAATAACGCTGGTCCGAATATTTTACAATTTAATTATTATGAACATATCGATTGCAAGGATGGCGTAGTGGTTAAGTGGTCGCCTAACTGCTGCCGTCGCGCCGAGTGTTGCGGGTTCGATACCCACATGGAACAAAAATTTGAGTGATTTAAAAATGGTTGTTCTGAGTCTGGGTGTTCTATGTGTCTGTTGTTTGAATGTTTGTAAAATACCCCGCGACTCAGAAATTATGCCAAGGAAGGGAGATCTCTTTTTCAAAAATAAATAAATATCATTGAAATTAAACTTTTTATCGCGTTGTTTATTTAACACTATAATATATAGATCCGATACATTAGATATAAAATCCGTATAAAGTAGTTTAACTTCAATGAATAATATTCGCATAAACAGAAGACAATATTATATAAATAAATATTATAAATGCGAATATCAGTTTGTTTGTTTATTTGTTACGCTTTCACGCCGTAACTACTAGACTGATCATAATGAAATTTCACATACACATTGTCAGGGTTATAGAGGAGAACATAGGGTACCTTTCATCCAGAAAAAGAGCTATTGCGACCCTTTAATACGAGCGAAGCCGCGATCAAAATCTAGTTAACAATAGAAGTAAGAAATCTCAACCCTGACCCGCAGTATGAGCAATTAATTTCACATCGCTTTACTTAATCCCCGACAGGGATTACCGGCGCACGCGTCCCGGCGTCCCGGGCTAATCCCGTGGGGCCCCGGAGCCCTGGCTCTCGGGCCGCGGGTACTGCCGCCTGTCTGTTTACACTGTATATTGAGCGGTGGGAACTGAGCACATGATGTTTGCACTGTCACGTACAATGATTAAGTTTTAAGTGTATGTGAATGCGAGTTTTTAAAGGTCATGGAACACACTTAAAGGATAAGTGCATGTGTACTTTGAAACAAAAAGAATATTCGTAGTGATAGTTTTTATTACTAATGGCTTTTTCTTAAGCACTTGTATGGAGCTCGTAACCACTGACGGGCGAGTGTTATGTTTTTTTTGTTTGCGATTTCTCTAATAGATTTAATTCGGTGCGTCCACGACAGTTTACTTTCTTGGTACATCACAAGAATCAAAACTAATTTTTGTTTAGGTACCACTGCTAAAAAGCCTACATATGTGCTACAAAGATTGTAGTAAGTAGTTAAATTGTCGAGTGAAAAGTAACCGAATGATAGACCTTGGTTTGTAAATGAGTGAGTGAATTGAGGGTATTATCTATAAAAATTACTTGGAAAAAATGCATTCGTAGAAAGGGAATATTCTGGATACCAAAAAATGCCATAGTCACTTTGAGTGTCTAAAGAATTAGAACACGAACGCTAGAGACAGACGCGTATGTGTGAGCGAGTCATTTGCCTAACAATAGGACAGCTAAGAAAAACACAATGAATCAATCACCAATTCTAATAATACAGTAACTTCTTATTTAAATGCCACTCTATTTTAAGAACAGCTCATGCATATAAAGTCCGGTCCCAATGCACGCACCTCTAACGTTTTGAATTTATATGCGTATTAAATAGTTAATAATCACTGTTTTCAACGGTGAAGGAAAACGTCGTGAGGAAATCTGCATGTCTAACAGTTGTTCATAATGTTCTTGCAGATGTACGAAGTCTGCCATTGCGCACCGGGCCAGTGTAGAAGACTATTACCTAACCCGATTCTAAAACTGAGAAGAGGCCGTGCTCAGCATTGAAATAGTTTATTTACAAGATTATATACCTATAAAAAAGAACTTAGTAATATAAATAACTACTTAGCAATCGTAACTTAATAATATTATAAATTCGAAAGTAACTCTGTCTGTCTGTCACCTTTTCACGGCTAAACTACTCAACCGATATGAATGAAATTTGGAACAGAGATACTTTAAAACTTAGGGAAGGACATAGGCAACTTTTTATTGACGTAGGTAGCACACGAGCGGAGCCACACGCAAAAAGCAATTAGAAATAGTTTATTTTTTGATGTCCACTTCAGATACATCGTCGAGATTTATTATTTATGTCAAATCCACGACAGATATTGGCTACGAGCCCGTACGCCCCTTGACTTTCGCCTTTTTCATTAAGTCGACGGAGCCCCGCATCGCGGGGCTCCCATTTTTGGGTGGATTTAAGAAGAAACTTAACAAATACCTAAGGGGCGAACCTTGAGCCTCGGCTTCTTTTTGGCTAAATTCCAACTCTATAGAAACTTTCGACTAATGATTGATAAATCATTAGTCAAAAGTTTGCATCAACTCTCAATTTTCACGTAATTTAAATAATTAATATGTCCTACTATATGATCTTTAAATACGACCACACCTTATTGCTAGACAATGTACAGAACATCTTTACTTATTATACAAGCATGGGATACGCATTTCCCGGTACAGCTGTACCACAGAAGACTTACTTGACAGGGAGATTACTTGGTATGCAGAATTCCCTACGGAGGGAGCCACCTGATACAGCGCTTACTCACTTATGACACTCTGGGGAAATTATGAGATGCCTTATTCATTATCATTACAACATCGAACTAATAGGGACCTAGATAACGAACGGTAAAACATGCTAAAGGTATTTTCTTCGTTTATATGGTTTACCTTTATTATTAACTAGCAAAGTCAAAGTCAAAAATCATTTATTCACTTAGGTCACAAAGTAACACTTATGAACGTCAAAGGGGTTCGTGAGTTTATTACATTTACTGAATTTACATTTAAGTTAGTTGCAAGGTTCAGGCAAAAGGTTGAGCCTATGAGAAGATACCTGCAAGAAACTCAAGGCCACTCTTTTAAATCACCATCACTTATAATTTCAGTATTCTACAACTCATTTATGTACCAAGTGTTGCAATCTTTACGCCATATGTCACTGCCCGTATAAAACTAAATTCTAAAAATAAAGAAAAAGTTCATAATATTATGTAAGAAGCGTTTGAGGTTTGAAATAATCTTTATCAGTAGGTAGCCATTTGTAATAGACAGTAGTATGACATGAGGACGCATACACTTACACTTTGTGACATGAAAAGGTAGTTCGTGACTAAATGTAGTTAAAACAAAATTTACGCTAATACTTATAACGTTTGTTTAAAGAAAAGAAAGATACTTTAACATCACAAAATAAACACGAAGTACCTTCACATAACTAAATTGACTTATATAATACATACATTGTTTGAATCCTGTATGAAACAAGCAACTAGTTCCATGAGTTTTATCATTTAAGTAATCATTGATTGAATAAAAGCCCTGCAGGATAAGCTGACTTTTGACAGTACTTTTAAAATTAGCTGTTCTCTGTCCGTTTATAATAACCTACCGTTTCGCTGCCGTGGCTCGTAGCGTGATATTATTTAGCCCAGGGTACTTCTGAATGATGATTAATGATTAAATTCGGTTTTGTAGTTCCAAAACGAAATCAACTACAAACAAACAAATATTGTCTTTATAATAGTATAGATTAAGATTAACCTAACGTTGTGCGGCTGTAATGATGATGAAGGTTAACATTAACATTGAAAAAGTATTTAGTCAGGTTCTATATAAGAAATCTATAAAATTACTTTTTACATTAACTATCAGACGAACGAAAAATCACCCGACGCACATCAAATTTTTAAATTATTTATATTGTAGGATAAAGTAGGTATAACATACATATACTAATAAAAAAAAAGTTATATGAAATACATTGTATCTATCAGCATAGCAAGTTTTTATCAACAATTGTTACATATACTATATGTTATGTCGTGAAAATCTTAGTAAACAAACGGACTTTCCATGCCCGAAAATCTATAAGTATTTATAGAAATCTTTAAATCTTTTGTTTCAATGGAAAAGTATCTCAATATGATATTCTTATATTTTTGTCCCGATAACCTTTATACTCCCAAGCAACGACCTGAGTGACAGCTACTAAACAAAATCGTATATATACATTCAAATCTTCAAAAGAGTAGACAGATGTGTATTAAATCTACATTTTCTAAGAAATTTTAGACCACACTGCCCACAGAGGATTAGACTCTTTGTTGCTATTAAAAATTTCCTGACATTAAAACCCAATAATGTTTTGTCTGATCTGGGCATCGCTCCACGGATGCACAGCATCACTCGTTGCATTCACTATCCATGTGTCATCCACGACATATTATATCTATAGATCCAAACAAATTTCAACTTACCAAACCGTTACTAAATAAATAGAAAATAGGTTGGGAGTTAAATTAGTCCTTAGCTGTTCACGTAAAGTTAAAAAAGAGACCGCAACTGCTAACGACTACAAAATAGTTGTAAAAGAACTATCAATTATTCCGCTTGCTCGAGTCCGCCTCCTATTCTAATATAATATACTAGCTGACCCGCGCAACTTCATCTGCTTCACATAAGAGAATTGGCCCGGTTTTTGCAACATTTTTCATTGATGCTCCGCTGCTATTGTTCGTAGCGTGATGTAATATACCTAGCCTATAGCCTTCCTCAATAAATAGGCTATCCAACACCAAAAGAATTTTCAATTCAAACCAGTAGTTCCTGAGATTAGCGCGTTCAACCAAACAAACAATATATTATATATAATACTAGATGTGCCCGCGGTTTCACTCGCGTTTATGGTTACTGCGCCGTTCCCGTGGGTCGTAGCGTGATGTTATATAGCCTATAGGCTATAGCTTTCCTCGATAAATAGTCTATCCAACACTAAAATGATTTTTCAATTCGAACCAGTATTTCCTGAGATTAGCGCGTTCAACCAAACAAACTCTTCAGCTTTATAATATTAGTATAGATAATGATATCATACGTCATACATTTTGACTGTACGGATGGCACAGCAAGCCAACGATTGCCTGGACCTCCGTGCTGTTGTAATTTCGAGTCACACCACAGTCTCACATTAGACAATTATTTGTGTGACGCTGAATTAATTGTGACGTCTGGGTGTCTTTTGTGCCCGTTAATTGTATGTTTGTAAAGTGCCCACAACACGGAATAATTCCTAGTTGTCATTTAAATTAAGACAAACATTTTACTGCCAACAACATCATACTGGCATCATGCTCGACAGTTGCAAATACCTAAATGTCTTGCTTATCCACAACACAATTGAAGCGTGAAGATAAGCTACTAATACAGTAGGTACGCGATACAGTTAAGTGACAACTAACTCAGGGACTCAATGTCTCTGTTTGTTCACATGCGTTATCTACGCAGACGCGTCGCCGCGTCGCCGCGCGGCGTAGCTTCCGCCCGCTTATCGCGCCGATATCCGACTTGCTGGCTTGGATAGACTAGTTTATATTAATATTATGTGTACAGTATTATTACGTACATATTTAGATACGCTGAAATAATAATAATAATATAATAATATTCTACCACATACACACAACACCATCTGGCCCAAACTAAGCAGAGCTTGTACTATGGGTTCTAGACAATGAATAAACATACATATGTATATACTTTTTTTTGTAAATAGATACATATTATACATAGAAACACTCAGACCAAGGCAAACATCCATGTTCATGCACACAAATGTTTGACTTGTGCGAGAATCGAACCCGCGAATCTCAGAAATGTGTTTAGGCTACCTAGGATGGGTTTTAGTATATACAATTATATAAAGCAATATAAATATATTAATTGATACCTCGTTCTTATATAAAATTAATTAAATATATGTATATAAACATGAGTTGTTTTAGCTAAGGACAGATATTTTGACATATTGTTCACTGAACATGAGTCAAAAATTAACTTTCCGTAGGTATATTTAACTTTTTTTTTTTTGAATATTTAAAATGATCACTAAGGAATAAGTTAACCTACAGATGTCTTTATATATTTTATATTATTCTTCTGTAAGTGTGTATGTCACTGAACTTCTAAACAGCTGTGAGTCCCTGGATGGGCACAATTGGACTTAGTTGGTGACGCTGCGGTCGAGTTCTAGCATTTTATTTTTAACTAGTAGTTGTCCCGCGGTTTCACCCGCGTAAGTCCCGTTCCCGTGTGAATATCGGGTTTTACTCCTTTAACCCCCTTCAGGATGGAATTTCCAAAAATCCTCTCTTAATGGTCTCCTACACTCTCTAAGGAACATACATGCCAAATTTCAGCTTCTTGCGTGCAGTAGTTTCGGCTGTGCGTTGTCTGTCAGTCACTCAGTAACGGAAGAGTTTTATATGTATATATAGATGTACGACATTTGAGCTCGCTATTTTTTATAATTGACTTTAACCGGCTAATCTGTTTGAGTTCAGCGCGGTGGTGTCCAAACAAAGTAGATTTTCAATTATGTGCAGCCATCCCAACCATTGACAAGTTTAGACAGTTAAATTAAATGAAGAACAATAAAAAATAAAACTTGAAATGAACATTCATACATTTGTCTCACAGCGCTATTCTTTATATTAATACTAAATTGTGCCCACGGCCTCTCTCCCATAAAGTGGTAAGCAGCCTACTTTATTCTCCGCTTGATAAATTATGTTTATACAAAAAAAAAATATATCGAGCGGTTGCTTTCTCGCCTTTCTTTATATGAAAGAAGGACAAATTAAAACACAATTTCCATTATTTACATTAATAATAAGGAAGCAACAATAAGGATTAATACCTTACCACATTTGCTAATATTGTTCTTGCAGTACGGTCAAATATGTTTGATTTTATTTAAACAAATATTTCATAAAACAAACTGTGCTATTATTATAGTTCTCCAATACGAGAATGTATAAAATATTCAATATCACATCATCTGTTATACTGTTCTACAGGTCATTGAACTGGTCTCGTAATAAAAGTGTAGTAATGCGAAATAGCATATGTTTGACGTCATTTTATTATCGTGTTCATGGCCGTCTAGATTTGACGTAACCAACGATACCCATTCGCTAATACTAAAAATAGTATGTTTGTGTATTTAAACTACCTAGTATGAGCATCGGTGGTTCAGTGGTAGAATGCTCGCCTGCCACGCGGGCGGCCCGGGTTCGATTCCCGGCCGATGCAGTAATCTTTTTGTGATAATTTATCATTTTAAATATATATTTTTTATTATTAATGCAATATTATAACAATAATTATTTTTATGCAATATTACAAAATACCATGTTTTGTATTTTAATTGTTCGTCGTATTTAATAAGAGTTGACATTTACAACAAAAACCTACTAAAATTCAATCATATTTTTTTATGTTAATTCATAGCGCATTACCGTAAAAATAATAATTTAAAGCCCATAAATTATTTTAAGTAATGCCTACGCTTTTAAACTAGCATGTTGCTATTTAAAAAACGTAGGCGTTAAATCTTACCAGTATTCTGTTAAAACCAAGTACATTGCATACTTAAAAAGGCGAGATGGGCTGTTTGGTGGAAAAGTGAACGATTAGTAGATATAATACCAATCATAAGATCTCGGGTTCAATACCCAGACTGGGCAAATGACAACTCCGATCATGCATATAGCCTCACCACTTGAAACGTAGGTTGTAAGCATGGCAGAACTTTTCACATGATGATACGACCTGCCTTTACTGTACGTCATTCAAAATGCACGCTCAATGTATTTAGGCAGATAGAAAAATGCATCTAAAATTGGTGATAAGGCCTTAGTGTCTATTTACCATAACAAGCCTCTAGAAATAACATACTCGACCTCTTGTTACAATATTATTATATGTATACATGTATCTGATGATAATGTGCCTGCTAAGTAAATATTCTATCCAATGAGCTAAATGTCTTAATCCTGATCCTTGATTCTAAAGAATTGGCTAATAAGGTACAGAGTAAACTATTCCAGGCTCCTAAAGAAAGTGCTGTGGTGTCAGCAACGGACCAGCAGTATGGTCATTGTCATAGCGAGAACGACGGCTTTTTATCAAAGGTAAGTATCGCGCAGATAATATCTACCACGGCTGTACAAGTATCTTTATATCACAATAACGCCTTACCATCAGGCTGTCATACCTTCATACACATCTTCATACCCGTCAAAGATAAACAGGCGAGATACTATATTGATTTAAGCTTTATATTTCACACTGCTTATGAACAGCGAAAACGCATCCAAAAAGCACGATTGGCCGTTCATAAGAAAGTATTGGCGCCACCATTTATGTGTGTTAGTAAAAGTTTGGCATGCTGAAGAGACATGAAAGTAGGTATAAATACATTGGAAATCAGAACAATGAAAAATAGTGCGCAGTTTCCTCGTAAGTGTTGAATATAATCTATAGGGACAAGAATTGAAAAGTGTGCTGAGATGAAATCAAAAAATCTAAAATATGTTTATTCATGTAAGTCAAAAAGTAACATTTATGAACATCAAAGTTACACTTAGTAATGTGAATTTTCATTTACCTGTTGCCATGTTCAGCAAAGCAAGGGCATTAGTTTCACATGTACATAGAATGGGAAAAAATTACCATATACATGGTAAATGTAAAAGGGACAACCGAAGTGGAAAACTTCGGTGAATGTTCTCTGATAACATCGGAGATATTCTAGAAAAACGTCAGATTAATAGTGCACAAATTCGACAGACGTGCTTTGAGAATATACATGAATAAAGCCAAAGACGTGTGCCAGGATGTGGCAACCCGTTGTCTCTGGCTACCACTTCGGGAAATAGGCGTGAATGTATGTATGTATGCATAAAGGTGCATCCACATTATGATAAATGACACCACACAATACCAATCTGTGGCCCGACGCGTGGTGACATAAGTGGCGTTTAATTAAAAATATGTCAACGGGTGCGATGGGGTGTATGCGACGCGACGCTGACGAGGGGTGCAAGCGGGCGCACTTTGTGGACGTCTTATTGTTATTTAGGGATATCGTCGTTCAGTGCTGTGATATACGATGTGATGACAAAAGTTTGGATGAAATAGTGGTGATTCTGGCTCTTCTTTATTCTTTTTAGCGTTTCGACTGCAAACATTGCTACTAATTATTATTGCTGTGATTCAGAACGACGCAACATTGACTTTATTATTGTAGGCAGCCTTCAAGTCATCTTGCATGCAGATGTGCGCGCATGCAAGGCACAATAAAGTAGTAATCAAATGATGTAAATTATTCGCTTAAAATATTTTCACTAAATTGACATTAGGGAAATTGGGGCAGTAGAGATCACAGGTTTACAAACTGGTTCCATCAGCAACATAGAGTCAATTTGATTATGAAAATATTTTTAGACTGCGCCGAGTGTAAGACAGATAATGACAGAGCTCGTGCGGCGCATATTCAAATCGGCGCGCGGCCGCCATAGTAAAATTGTATAGAGGATTTGAAGTGCTTTTTTGATAAATATGTATCTTTATTGTCAACCAATAACTTAAATATTTAGGACGGACAAATTGTTATATAACTATTTATGCTTCGTTAAGTTGTAAAATAGGATAGATTTCTACTGTTATAATCTAAAAATCACGTAACACGAGGCTACGTTTTTGCATTTTTCGTGCAAATTTACGTAATTTTGTAGGCCAAAATATTAATTATTTTAAGTTTTTTACACGGAGTAATTGTAAACACATTTATTGTTATGGTAAATGTATATTTTATATTAAAAGAATGTAAAATTTTAGCCAAGTCTGTTGCTTTTATTTTGCTTTTGTAGGAGCTTTTGCTTCATTTGTATTGGAAGACACTATTTGCAAAACAAATGAACCAAAAGCTTCTAAGGTAAGGTAGCTAGCCTTTATTACTTTGATGGTGAATAATGATTGACTAGAATACAATACCTGGATTCTGTTAATACTATAACTCTTCTTGTGTGAATGTGAAACACGTTTCAAAACATGTTTGTCGTGAGTGCATAACAGCCTCGAAAGTCAAATGGTATAGGGTTCTGCTTATGTAATCGTACAGACTGCTCTTTATTTTTTTCTGTATGGAGTATTAATATGTGTCGGATAAATATAAATAAATATATATAAACAGGTTTGCCCTCTTTTATGCGGACCTTAAAATATTCAGTGAATGGTGTGTGTATGGTATTTTGTTTTGAAAAACATATGATATAACGAAATAATCTCTGAAAAAACCTTCATTATGTAATCGTTGGTAACAGTTAGAGCAGCTCAGGGCAACACACAGCAGCGCAGCAGATCAGTGAAGACGACTGCCTAAAATGTTTCTAAGCTAAATATCAAAATGGGTTCAGACATCCGAATGTCTCGACCGATCGTGAAAATACCACAAATATTTGTCTAACTTTGACACTACAGCACATAATTATCCAGACACGACGACCTACGTTTATACATCGTCCTATAAACGGGTATCTGTCACAAGCTTCAAATTAATAACATTCCCAGAACAGAAATCGATAATAAATCACTTCCCGTTAAGTTAGCTAAGTGTATGTAACTGACACAGCCGCGTTTAAACAATAACACTAAGTTATGTAGGAGAGTAGTCAGCCCGGCGTATCTATTATCTAGTTAGTACTGGACGCGGAAGTCCTGCGGGAACAACTCGCCGAGACGGATATAACACGAGAGTCCGATAAATAGATGAGCTTTGTCTGCATATGGAGTGAAATAGAGTTTCTGTCAACCAGCATCCAGCAACCAGATAAAAAGAAGGTACTGCCGTTGTCGCTAATTTCCTCTGTTATTTTTTTGTGGGAAAACAGCTCCCATGTGACGAATAATGCCTGTATTATTTGCGACTTTACAAACAGCGGGTACTAGACAACGTACTCAAAGTACCAGACTTGAAACAATCATATGGGTTACATCTTTTTTTTTTACCGTTTAGTATTCGACTCCAATCCAATAGCAGCGATAGTTCAGTGGGGAGACCAGACAGACTGCAATGCAGAGGGTCTCAGGTTCGAAACCACGTCGTGCACCTCAGACTTTCGGAAGTTATATGACTTTTCGAAATTATGTGCGTATTGATTGACAATTGGTGTTGTTTGTATGTGGTAGAATATTATTATTAATTATTGCCTGTTTCGTGCCTCGGAGAGCACGTTAAGCCGTCGGTCCCGGGTGCCATGACCATCTATGGCAGTCGTTATTGAGAAGTCAGTGCCCTATAAGATCCTGACTCTGGTCTAGCTTTAGGTTATCGTTAGCCTTCGGGTTGCGGAGGTCAGGTGGAAGCCGCTCCGTGTAAAAACTGATATCCAGTCAAATCCGGTTAGAACAGAAAAGCCGACCCAACAGTCTGACACGACAGACAGTGATTGACTCCACAATGCCAAGCCCCGCCTCATAGCACAGCACCTCGTTAAGAACTTTGGAAAGTCTATGTTTACTTAGTTGTGATATTGAATGGTTAGCTAGATGTCTTCAGGTTTAAGAGAAGATTTCGCTTTCGCCCTATTGATTGACATAAGTTTAAAAATCGATCGTATTTTTGTTATAATATAACCGACATGGCCTCAGCTATTTTTAACTTTGATTAAATGCTATTGGCTCATGGAGTCGAATCGATATATAATAGAGACATATTTACATAATTATGATGGCAATAGTGGCAACATAATAGACAATGTGTAAGAGTACTTCCTAAAAAAAGCAAGAGCCTCAAAATCTCTATAAGAATAACTGGTCTTTTTTAAGTATTTTTCACATCTAGAAGCTATAGGTCATCGGAGACAATATAAGCTGTCAAGTGCTGAACATTGCAAAGGTTTCACTACAAAGAGACATTAGTTTGTCCCGCGGCGATGCTTGCTCACATTTATTTTGTTACTGTACGTAAAACTTTGGCGTTTTATACTTTTAACGGTTATTCCGAGTCGCGAGTGTCGAAAGCGAACATAACTGTTTAAAGGTTTAAATATTTTAATGCCGTACTGAGTGCAGTTTCTTTAAAATTTATATTAATTAATACAGCCTCTAGGTACACCATTAATTATAGGGTGAAAATCCATATAAAATAAAAAATACTATAAATTATAAGTGTATTTTTTAAATTGCCATTTTTCACGTATGGTTTCTGGATATCATTATCCAGAATCATAAATAAATTTGTAGTAAACATATTTGGAATCAATATAATATATCGCAGTTTTATTTTGCGATACTGCTATAACAATAACATGCTACTGTATAACTGCTGTAGACAGCATTATATTCTAAAATATTTCTGATTTAGCAATCAATACAAATCCATATCGTTTATGATAGAATTAAAGTTACATCAATAACGTGTGCCTATACAAAAGCTATATTCAATAACTGACTTTCAGCATAGAATTCACAACATCCAAAATATATAAGTACCCACCGTATTTACAGGTTCTAAGTTATTTACATACATACGTAGGTACAAAGTGAGTCCCAAGTCAACACACCCTCGATATGGTATCACGACAAAGCTCAGAGGTATGTACACAGTACACGGGCCTGACACAAAAGTACATAGCCATTGAAAAAGCACTTCGTATGGGACACTTCAATTCTAACTGCAATCACACCGTGTAGTGTGTAAATAGTAAACCAATCGCGGACACCACACGCAGGGCTGCCACTATCACGATACCGCTTTATTTGTTTTCTTGCTTCGTCGACACAGCGGTAGTGAATGCAATTGCTGACGTAACGTCTTGGTTTTGATTACCGAGTGGGGTGAAGTGTTATTGGATATTTCTGGTAAGAACCTGAAGCAGTACAGAGCCTGAAACGCCGTCAGAAATACGGCATTAATGTCGCCCCCTATTAAACTGGCACCTAAAATATGGTTGATGAAACGTGGGTGTAATATGCCTTTACCATTTTGACGACCTGGGCGTGAGACTATGTATATATTATTGATTTTAAATGGGTTTTGTAATATTGCTTTGGTCCCCTGGCATATCCTTGTCGCCGATTGTGACGTGGCATGTTCGCTTTCTGGATAGGGAAATGTATTTTTTGTTTTCAGTTAAGGTAATTCATAGTAGCAGAACGGCGTTCAAAAGCGTACACATGATGCAGTACCTGAACTTCATGTTACAAACATTATTAGAATGGATAAGTTTTTTGCGGATAACAATAAAAGTCTGGTGCTTTTAGGACATAGTTGTGTTATCAAACCGTTCCTAAATCGTCATAGACAACTGGTAAGCATAATATTACCCTTTTAAATTAGCTGTTCGATAATTATATATTTCACACAATATAAGTGTATAAGTGTATGTAAGTGTAACATAGATGAAGTCAGGTCAACAATAGCTACTTTACAAATTACTGACAACCTATTGAGTCGCAGCGGCACACCGGCTGGCTGACACAATAGCTTTTAATTATCTGGCATCTGGCATTCCAAACCTGACAGGTTAAAGTCATTTTAACAGATAGAAATATGAAAATGTTCACTAACAACTTATATTTCAAGTTGCTACTGATATTGGGTACAACACTTTATATATGGTCGTAAACACTTTATAATATTTAAAATATACAGTCAGCCCTATCGTTGCTTGGAAGGGAGACACCTCCTTCATGACGACGTGTGGCTACCGTCCACACCGCGTGCTCTAACACGATTACGATTTCAAATTTGTTTCTCGCCAACGAATTAGCATATAGCGCAGTTTCCATTTTATACGGCTTTGAATTACTTAGATCGCCTATCTGAACTGTCTAAGTTTATTCACAAAGAAAATCTTTAAATATAACTTCTTTCGAGGATTGCTTTCAATAGCGCTTGTGTACAAACTTATAAATACATAAGTATATAATACATATTTTTCAGCGTAACTACCGAATTGTTTTAGCTATAGGCATGATTTGATTTAATTCAATCGGAATGAGCAAAGATCGTTGCTTTTGACAGAAACCTTACACGATAGTAATCATAATGTATAATACATGCTAAAAATACTACTTTCTACTATTGATCTATCTAAATAGAACACAAATCTTAAGCTAAAAATAATACAATATTATTTTTAGTCGCAGATTGTTTATAAATGTCTGTAAAAAAATAATAAAGTCAGGATGTCATTTATTATTTTAAATCTTTTTTAGATTATTGTTACATACATATTTTCTGTTTTCGTAATTTAAGGATTAACAAACATACATAAGTCATACAAGCGAGAGTAACTAGACGTTTATTGCAAGATTGACTTCAATTTTATACGTGTGCTAACCCTAGCGCAAGTTGTGTAGCGGCACGGACAGGACGCGCTGTAATTCCATCAGGAGAGATTCAGCTCGGCGAACCACTATTACATGCCAACATTGAGCATCGAGTGCGAGTTGACAACTAAATAAGTTTCTCGCCTCGTCTGACGACGCTTCACTAGATATTTAAACGAGCAAACCGCTACATCATCGTACAGACGGCAACATAAGTCGATTAACATTTATTAATGTTGAATAGAGTAACTAAGTATGCAACTTTTCTTAAGACTGCGCCGAGCGTAAGACAGATAATGACAGAGCTCGTGTGGCGCATATTCAAATCGGCGCGCGGCCGCCATAGTAAAATTGTATAGAGGATTTGAAGTGCTTTTTTGATAAATATGTATCATATTGTCAACCAATAACTTAAATATTTGGGACGGAAAAATTGTAATATAACTATTTATGTTTCGTTTAAGCTATAAAATAGGATAGATTTCTACTGTTATAATCTAAAAATCACGTAACCCGAGCTTTACTTTTTGCATTTTTTGCAAATTTACTTAATTTTGTAGGCAAATATATTAAATATTTTATGTTTTTTACACGGAGTAATTGTAAACACATTTATTGTTATGGTAAATGTATATTTTATATTTGTATTAAACAAAAAGTGTTGATTTTATTCACTTAACTGCGACCGTCTGTTTTGGCACATTTCGTTTGGCGCAGTCTTAAATGTTAATGGATGTTTTTTTTATTTTTAAGCGCTAAACTATAACTGCCTAAAAATTTACAATGATAATTGTTTTTGTCTTTATATCTATATAGGATAGTTTATTTAATTTACAACTACAGTATAATAATTACAACATTTTTATATTTTTAAGTGGTTTTAGAATATTTTTTGTTTAGCTACTTATTTGCACATGTTTTAATATATTTACTTCATTTTATGTAACTTCATTAGCACGATTTTTTTAAATATAGCGCTTGATGCCGTTGCATTTTGGCAATCACGTAATAATAATAATTATAATGTGAACAGCAGCATTGGATAGGACGGAATGGAAGATGGGCAATCCTTGCACTGCCAAACTGAGATCACAATTAGATTTCTCGGTACATATTTCTGTATTCAATCAATTATTGTCTTGCTATATCGGCAAAGTAAAATATCAGAGATTTGCATATCTGCGAGTTCAACAAAGTATTTTCAAAGACGTGAAGGACCATAAATGGACCAGCGCAGTGAGCCCACCTCATACTGTAAAGAAAGCCTCGATGAGAATAGACCTCTTTTTAGTAGAACAGTTACAAAGAGAGTTTATATCATTATAAATTTTATAACAATATAACACGCGGTACTAGAAGCCGCGCCTTTTACTATCTACCGACCAAATTTCAAATTTCGTTCTCTTGTTGGCAGTTGCTTAATCGGCAAACGCAATAACGCATTGCCCAACCTTCGGAAAACAAACGAAACAACTGAAATAAAAGAAGATAATTTAATAAAGACGTTTTATTACTCGCTGTGTAACAGAGTCGCTCTATGTGTGGTTGTTAGGGTGGGGTGAATTACCCATTACCTCCATAACGGATGCGGATGCGGCTTGTTGCATTACGTAATACTCACCTCAGAACATGTGCAATTTCAGAGTAATGGGCTATTAGGAGTACTTCCAAAATTGTTGTTTTGATTGCAGTTTCTACTTATTAATATTGTATATACTTACTTATCAGTAATATTGCGTATTATAGCGTAGTGGTGGTGAATAGTTTTTCCGGGATAGTATCTCAGGCAAAGTGTTATTCGATAACTGTCAAGAAACTTTGAATAGCAACAGACGGGCACTGTGCCCGGTAGACGGCAACAGCTACTATGACGTAGTTACGAGACCTAAATGTATTGTTAATGAAATGTGGGTGCAACACCACAGCTTTGACAATAAAATACAATATATTCTTTTTTTTTGTAATAACTTACATATTATACTTAGAAACACCCAGACTAAGACAAACATCCATGTTCATGCACACAAATGTTTGACTTGTACGGGAATCGAACCCGCGACCCCAGGCGTGACAATAAGTTTCTCCTATTAAGTATGATTTTATAAAACGAAACTTTCGAAACAAATAAACGTTAACACTACTAAAAAGTTATTTCTTTCTTTTAAATTTTAACATTTCATTTCTGCCTACCCTCAGAGACCTACAAGCATGACACATGACATCAAAGCTACAATGTAATCAATATTAAATAACTAACATACAACGATTGCTCAAACCCAGCGCGCTTTTATGACAACTTAGATTATATTTTTCATACCAATCTGTTTCATTGTTTTCAAAACTACAGTTAGCCGTCAGTATAACCGTGATTGGTTTTCTGTGTGAGCTATCCATTACGTTATCGAATCTACGAGCGGAGTGTTTGCCGGGAGGCGCCGCTCTATTCGCCTGAGAATCGTTTCCAGGTACGATGTACTATGTACCGATCAGATTTGTTTGTTCTAGTTGCTGGAAAAGCGACGGTGATTGCTCTTAGGTGATTTTGTTTAGTTTGTGTTATAGGATATGTCGAATTTGTTGTGTATTAGTAATAGTATTTTAATGCTAAAAATAGATGTAATGTTATATTTATTGTTTGTGTTGAACATGCAATCAGTCAATGTGTTAAACAGTAGAACGTAAAGTTTATAAAAAATAAAGATTTACGAATTTAATTAGAATGGCTTATAACGATTACCCATTAATATTCAAAAAATAGTTTAGTGCCTATTACGAGATAAATAAATAGGCAAATGTATTCTAAAAAAATTGTTGCGTAGCATATCGCGATTAAAAGTATTATTTGTATTAATTTAGGTTGTTACTTTATCAAACTGAAACGTTAACCCTTTTAATCTTTAACATTTACAATCTTAAGCGGTATACAGTGACAGTTGACTCGTTTCACCTACAAGTTTTTAGCATTGTAAAATTGAACAAAAAGTACGCTTCAATACCTATCCGTGAACAAAATAATATCCTTGCGAATGCGAAAAACCAATTATCATTAAACCAATGCGCCATCAGTGTTATAATAAAAATTACAACGAAATCCATTATGTTCCTCATAAAGTTATTCAAGTATTGAAATCCCACAACGACACTGAAATACCATTCCGCACAAGTAATAAAGTCAGAGAGCGAACTGCATGGAAATTCCTAACTACGTCCAAAGTCTACGGCGTAGAGCGTCTACGAACTAAAGTCTACGGCGTTATGAACTAAAGTCGGCGGATTGAAAAGAGATCTTGGAACATAGCTCGAAGTTGTTGGAACACAATCGGGAACTTGGAACTTGTGCCGGTGCCACACAGTAAGGAAGTTCTTCATGAAATTTGATTACCACCGGGATATCGGAACGGAAAAAATTAATAAGTTGTATTGGAAAGTTAGAGGTAAATTTGATACGGGGTGTTAGCTATTCAATTGAGGAACTCAAAGTATTAGAGTCGATCGTGTTTGGGAAGTTACTTATTTACGGCGTGTTACTAGAAATATAGTTCAATTTATTTAATCGCACGTGGATTTTTAAACAAGATGTAATTATATTGACGTTTTTATGTTTCGAAGCAATATCGGTACTGAAATTATCTCCTGAGAAATATAACAAAAAACGTTAAGGATTTAGTAATCATTCACGTTTTTATTTTATTTACTAGTATAAATCTCAGTAAAACTATGTTTACAATAATAAAGGACAAAAATATTAGAAATCTTTAGTGCGAAATGCTACACAACTCTCTAGAGATATGTCTCAATGAAGGGAACAGATTCGGGATGCTTGACTCGTCGCGGAGTGCACCAACTTTTACATAGCATTCTTCTGCTTCGTATACAATGCTCGATACATTTATAAAGTTCTTGAAGATATGTAATGTCTGCTAACCTGCACTAGGCCAGTGTGGTTGACTATGGCCTAAGCCTTCCCACATTGAGGAGAAGCCCATGCCCAGCAGTGGAACAATTTACATACAGGTCTGATATTATCATTATTATATGCAACAGCAATCCAAAAATAAATTCAATGTAAGCACGTCACATTCGGCCCTATGTAAGCATTACGTACAATACACACACAGGCCTGTTTCACAAGCCATGTTTACTTTACAACGACTCTTTCATATCATTGAAAATCTGTCTATCGTCACAAATAGGATATCGTTGAAGCGAAATATCGAAAAAGCTCACAATTGTGAAAATATTTTAGCGGCAAAATAGTGTAAAATCGTTATCGGATCAAATCGGTACGATCGGCAACGATTCCCGTCGATATTCGCTTTCATGGCGCCTTTTATTTCGTTCAGACGATTCACACTTTTCGATCGAGTGGGCACCGATAATGAATACAAGTTGGATCGTCGCAGTACACAAGCGGCTACTCAACGCTGTGCCGTGCTGCTACCTGCTGGCTTCACGTTTCAATTTCTGTTTTGTTGTTTAATTCCGCCATTTTTGAGTCGGTTACTTTTGTAGCAGATTTTATTGTTGGAACTGAAATAGTAAAGAAGCACTTTAGTGCTTCTCTTTTAAACATCCATCTTTTAGGGGCAGTAAAATAAATACTAAGGGGAGTAAAATAGTAACCGCTATATTATGTACAAGTAAAATTAAAATACAAACATATATAGCCTCATGCCTTTATCTACGAAGGGCTAGGCAGAGATGTCTTACACCCACCTATGATTTTAGGTACCCTTTTTTTTACGCTTACCCCTCCGCGGGTGAAGGTACTATGTCGAACACACCAGACGAAAGATGTCAACATACCAGTCATACTGGTTAAACCTACCACGATGTTCCTCAACATAACCAGTGTTGGCAAGGCCGCGCGAATCATTTTCACATGCAATCGCGACATGATTTTAGCTACCATGGCATAATGGCCGAAGTTATTGCAGGTTACCGGACAAAGCTCTAGATTTATGCATAGCAGTAACATTTATTGTCGCTGCGCTATTAAAAAGGTCGATTGAAATAGGAAAAATAATAATTCAAACCACATAGTAAGTATATACATAAAACCATTTCATACAATTTTTTACTTAATATTCAATAATCAGGTGCCATTTGGTTTTTAGTCTCTCTGTCTTATACTGTTGCTGATGAAAACGAATGTTAAGCGCCTGATACAATAACCGTTGACAATAAACGATTAATATTCATGCTTGTCAAATGAGACAAAAAAAAAAATAACACTTTTTAGTATTACAATCTTTTGTGCTGCAAGACGTGTTTAAATATGTTCGACCAAATTTTTTGTGTAAGTATACACTGAATAACAAAAAAAGCCTCGACGAAATACTTCGATCATATTTCGTACTTCGTGTTCACAAATGGACAACTGTACTCTCTTTAAGCCATGCTTTTTGATGACCTTCACGTGCTCTATTTAATATTTCTCATAATGCAACCCCTTATTTAATCCTAAAACAGACCTTATCCAAACGTCTCTATCCCGTAAAATTAATCCTACTAGCTATCCATACAGAACTATTAAATTTTCCGACTTTTACCGAACTCACTTATTTCCAATTCACTTACAATTAACGGGGGCAATGCATTAAGTGCATGTCCCCTCCGCAGACGTCGGAGGGGGTGGTGCGCGGGGGTAGAGGGGTGAGGCTGCGGGGGTAACTCGCTTATGCACCCAGAACGTACCGGTGATTCAATTTGAACCGTTTTATTGAGCGAAAATTGCTTTAGAGTGTAGGGGCAGTGTCTTTGCTGGCTGTACGGCTGTGCAAAGTGTCGTACAAAGGTAACCCAGCTGGCATTCGTTATGTAAATTAGTTTTAATTTATTCCTTCGTGCGCGAGTGTATCGGTTTCGTTTGATTGCGATTGTAATGAATTAAGTTCGGAATTTTGAAGGTCTGGGTGTTTAACGTTCGTTCGTGTTTTAATATGAGTTTCTTTTGATTTGCCGGTAATGAAAATGTTATGTCGGAATACGTCACATGATAGAGCACTTCGAAATTAGAAGGGTATATAAAATATTCTGAATTTACGTAGCTTGGGCGAATAATTTCAATTATACAATCACATTATACTTTTATATTTTTGTTAATACAACTCCCGCACTAGGAATAATTCCTGCGTCCTGGGGAACTATACATACATTTAAACAACGGACAACACCCACTCTCGATACAACTACTCGTGGATCGCACAGAGATTGGTCTCGTGTAGAGATTCATCCCACAACACTCGGTGCAGTGTCAGTGGCGAGGCAACCACTTAAACCGCTATACCTTAACTATAACTATAACTTGTCGGCCTCGATGGCGTAGTGGTTAGTGTAACCGACTGCCACGCCCGAGGTCGCGGGTTCGATTCCCGCACAAGTCAAACATTTGTGTGCATGAACATGGATGTTTGTCTTGGTCTGGGTGTTTCTATGTATAATATGTATGTATTTACAAAAAAAAAAAGTATATATGTATGTTTATCCATTGTCTAGAACCCATAGTACAAGCTCTGCTTAGTTTGGGCTAGATGGTGTTGTGTGTATGTGGTAGAATATTATTATTATTATTATTATTATTATTATTATATATTTCTTCAGGATTAAAGTATAAACCTGGTAAGGGCGGGGTAGCCTAAGACCGATCTGCGTGGAAAACTTTGGGAAAGGCCTCTGTCCGACAGTGGACGTCTTTCGACTACGACGATGAAAGTGTCAGTAAAACCGGTATAACTGTAGAAACATAAGAAATATTTTCATATTCAATTTACAAAGGTCGACGGTAATAAATTACCGCGGACAATATATTTTCTATTGTGTCTGCTACATGGCATTTAATGTGTTAACCTTTCAATGTCAGTACTAAACTAATCATCCTTAAACGCCTTTTTTCTCATTCCCAATCTGTCAGAACATACATTTTACAATGGAATATATACACATACATACGTTCATGACCCCCGCCTATATATCGCCAAAAGGACAGGTAGAGCTGCATTACAACCACATTTCACCGACTACATTTTTATAACCTACATCATAAAGAACAAGACTGCCTGTAAGCCACAATACTGGTAATGCGATGTTTTTAAACAAATACGCAGCAAATCTGTGTTCGGGTAAGCGTAGCCGAGATTACAAGCGGATATAAATATAAACACTCCACAGGAGACAGAGCTGTCCAACTATATTCAGTAATTATAAAACTGTCAACTCAGCACGCTACCTATCGAATCTCACACGACTGAACAGCAATTATTCTTCAGACGATCTCAACTTAATGAGTGGCGTGTCGTTCGATAGATGGAGCTAATATCGACATCGGCTAATGACACCGGACGTATGTAAGGGTCATCACTTGGATTTCGTGACCGCTATGTTTTATGAGCGGTCTCGGTGACAGCGGTAGTGATACGACTGTTGCGCGTGAGGTCTCGGGTACAATGCCCGGGTCGGACAATGTTTTTTATTTTTGTCCTATAAGGGCATTCTCAGTAGCATCATGGATTTTAGAACTATGGTTGGTAGAACGCAATAGGCTCGCCCGCTGTTAGGTAGAACTTAATACTAGCTGACGAGAAAAAGGTGTAACACATCTACACCTACGGTTTTGAAGATATATGCGTGAGAATGTATGTGTTATACATACATGTTATGTATGTATATGTCGGCGCGTCATCGCCGTTGTTGTCACGATCACATAATGAGCACCAAAATTCACGCACAAATACTTTTCAGAGGATAGTAGTGATTTAAAAAAAGAACTTACTCCAACTTTAGGTATTTATTCACTGGTGAACCAACAAGGAAATGAATCTACAAGTCACATTACAGCTCTATTTATACTAATTACTCGTAACGGTCCAACATAACAAGAAGCGGAAGTAAGAACAGAACTATTAAAATACAATAAACCAATCACAAATACAGTTGTAGTCAAAATAAAGACCGTCCAATATTAAACGGAAACACGAAAATATATTAAATTAAATCACAAACTAAAGTTCAATACAAAAACTAATACAGAGGATGTGACGTAATATTACCGACATTTTACATCAATAAAATAAATACGGTGGATATGACGTAATCTTAAATCGACCGGAAGATCAAAAACAAATACAGGATGTGAAAACTAAATTAAACAAAGAAATCAAAACAAATACTAATATGAAAATGGAAATAAAATTAATGCTAGTACTTTAAATCAAATCAAACACTTTAATCGGAAGTTGATACAACATAATTACAGTTTCAATTAATATATTTGTTTCGCGCCCATATATACTATGTGGAATAACAAATAAATCTATGAATTCGAAGGAAACAAGTAAAACACGCTAAATACGAATCACGATAGCGTATCAATGGATCAAAATAAAGTTGTAAGAAATATTTATTTATCGAATTGGGACAATCAACAAGGTATACACTGTTATACGTTCTTATGGCTAGTAATTATAACTAGTGTTTAGTGCTACCTTACTTAAAGGTTGCCACGACATGCATATTATACTTAAATATAGCGAAACAATAATACTAAACAAAATATATATAGATATTATAATAATAGGTAAATATCTGAAATATGTATTTTATTTAAGGCACCAGCTCCTACAATATTAAATCGTTGTGTTCTTAGTATAAGTGGCAAGTCACATTAGTCCTATAGATACTAAAACCACAGTATCTCTTGTAATAGTCTAGAAACCCTACACAACGCAGGAAGTTTTAATATCGGGTTGTTTGGAAGCCATCTTCAGTTATTGTTTATCAATAAACCAATATAACCTTAAAATCACTTAAATTGTGTAATTTATAATAATAATATTCTATCACATACACACAACACCATCTAGGCCAAACTAAGCATAGCTTGTACTATGGTACTAGACAATGGATAAACATACATATATATACTATCTTTTTTGTAAATTCGTACATATTATACATAGAAACCACCCAGACCAAGACAAACATCCATGTCTATGCACACAAATGTTTGACTTGTGCGGGAATCGATCCCGCGACCTCAGGCATGGCAGTCGGTTACACTAAGCACGATGCCATCGCGGCCGCCTTTTAATTAGATTCAAATGAAGAAACAGTACCACAATCCCAATATTTGATTGATGTATGAGTGATAACAACAATAAGCACGTGTACGAGCATGACTTGTAATATAATGAACATTAATAGATTAATTCTACTCTTACAATATCAAAAATATAATTTACAAACAATAAACCACGGGAACTGTAATCATATTACGGTCGGACCTATTACAGCTATACTTCATCCTCAAAAAAGTCAGCATTATGATTTCTATCTCATTCTTACCCTTACATATAATAGCTGCATCTCTTTCCCTGCTATTTTGGGAAGTGACTTAATTATAAACGCGCTGACCCAAGCCCCATGTAATGTTAAATTAACAAAGTACTTTACCCTTTTTAAATCCTCGGTATAAAGTATAATTCTGACCAGTAAATTGTGCTTGAAAATTTAAAGCTGGTGCTTTTCATTTCCTTTGAAATATTGAGAATACAACACGTATTGTTTAGATGTAAAGATGAATATGGTGAAAGGCTGTGGCACAAAGGCTTTAACGCGCAAGTTAAGCAATATAATTGCCCGTCGAGTGTTAGTAAAAAATCCATGACCAATAGTGGCTAATTTCTTATGCAAACCCGTGTGTGTGAATTATGCACTTAAACTCCATAATACATAATAATTAATTTTACTTATTGTGCATGTATTGTCGCCTTGACGGGCATGGCACTCGCGGAATGTCCCGAAAGCAAGCACGATTGGTTCCATGCTTTGAGCCGTGACGTTTATTTAAGTCCATGCTAAATGGTGCTACTAAAGAATAATCTATTAAATTCAAATAGTATATTGCAAATATAGGTTAATACAGTTGGTGTTTACATAGTTTTATTAGTTATAGAACAAATATATAGTGCAGTTATATTCAGCTATTTGGCATTCAATATTCATTAGATTGTATTACACATTTATATACTTGCTCTTGTTATAATTGAAATTCACACGATATACAATCAATATTAAATAATTTAATGCAATCCCTGTCATTGTTTTAATTATACAAGTAAATTTAGGTAATATTATATATATGTCAAATCAATTTAGTTATGAGTCATGTAACAGCTAATTATTATTGGATTTCATATTTGTCTTCGAGATATTCTTATATATGCCCTATATGTATGCTATATTAACAAGAAACTGCTTCTAAAGCGTTTTAAGCTTATCTATGTTGGCGCATCTCAATATGTATGTTTAAAGGAGAATGGGAAAGGGAAAGGAGAAAAAAAATAAGAGAAATGGTTGCAGCACCTTACAGCTCTTATGATTTGTAAACAAAACTTGACGATTAAAAAGAGTGACCATGAGTTTCTTGCCCGTTCTTTTCATGAGCCCTACACCCTTGCTTTGCTGAACGTGGCAGTAAATGTAAATTCGCAGAAAAAAATTGTATAAATTTGACATTCATAAGTGTTACCTTGTAACCTAATCTGAATAAATTTATTTTGATTTTGATTTTTAAAGTTGTTGTGGGTTTTCTAGCTGTCATAAATAAAATAATTTCGCAGTGTTCGAGTAATTATTTCGGAGATATAGAGTACTAGCCAAATGATTTCCTTGCATAAGGGATTCAATAACTAGACGTTTTGTTATATGTTTTTGATACAATTTTACCATAACCTTTTATATTCACAATCTTTAGGTTATGATTATGATTTCTGTTATAAGAGAAAATTCTGTTCATTTGCTATTTAAAACTCATATCGCTTGTGCGGGATTGTTTGATTATCTTGATGTGTAAAATGAGTGTCTTCATAATGTATAATCTCTCTCTAAATACAATTTCTTAAAAGAAAGTAAACAGCTAAAATTATAAAAGTATTGTATCCAATGCAACGTGAGAGATAACTGGACTCGCAGTTGAACCCGCTTTTCTCTCAGAGATAGCAATGTCATAACGTTTAATATAGAGAATACCTACTCTCTGTTTCTTGTTTTCGATTTGCTCGTGTTGTTTCGACAAATGCAATGATCATTACAGACGTCCAAAGTATTGGTAGAGCTACAACGTCGCAAAATTTTTTTTATCTTCCTGCGCTTTCTGTAGTATAGAGGTAAATCAGTTAGAATCAAAGATAGTTTATAGCAGACTATTGGTCACCAATTATCTGCTACTGCATCATCTGCCTGTTTTAAAAGGCCTATCAACATATCAAATCTTTTATACTCTTTATTTACCGCTGTAAAGGTGTAAATGTTATGCAACTTTTACATTTTCATATTTAAAGAACAAAAATATGAACGAGATGCAAAATTTTGTCGACGTCAACGCTTCTTTCAGATGCCATATTTTACTCAAAGCTTTTCTTCATATACCATGTAGTTATGGCGCGCAAGAAGCGAGAGAAACATATTCCAAAATACATTAGTTCTTGGCAAACTGCATTCTCCCGTATTTGCCAGACCACAAAATGTATTAAAGGCGTGTTGCTCAAATATTGACACGACCGGTGGCGACGCCGTGACGCGTGATATTGCAGGGGTGCACCCTTATTTCTTACTAGCGAATTTGATCGACCACCCTCTTTACTTGAGAATTTGATCTACTATATATAGAATAAGTTAGTAGTTTTCGATATATAAGGCGGAAAGACAGGGTGCGAAAGAGCTCTGCAAGGTTAACTATGCTATTTGTTTTAGAAGCTATCAAGTTTACCAACTGGGACTTGGATTATTAGCAATAATTGTTTTAAAGGTAAAGGATTGTGTGTTGCACTGTTGTTGCAATGTTCTCGAATATATAATAATATGAAGTCAGTCAACTAGCAATGAGCCAGCGTGACGCATTATGGCATAAACCCTTTTACGCTACGAAGAAGCCTGTGCCCTGCATAATCTGAAGCTAAAAGCTGGGGAAATATACAATAATATTAAATTTGTCCGTTTTAAGGCAATTGGTCCAACAAACATTTGTACGAGACCTTGCGAGCTCTAGTTCAGTCGCCCGAATTGTAAGCTCCTTAATGAATCTTCAAAGTGACAAGAGCAGATTTTATACCAAGAAATTATTAAAGATATTGTAAAGATATTAATTATAATATTTCATTTAATTATGTTATACATTTAGGTTTCAAGGTGACTTAAAATACATATGATATACTATTAAAAGATTAGACTAGATTAATTATACTGGAAAAATAAATATTGCATTTGCAATTATTTTTACTTTTAGACCTAAAATTGTCGTCATTAATGGTGAGTTAAACTTCCATAAGTAAACAATATTGAGTGGCCTGCAGAAGATCGTTTCAGGTCTAGGTATATTTTGTGTAGGTTGTTCAATATTCGTAAGTCCTGCACATAGTGAAACGTCTCCTTTTTTCGAAATATCCATTATTTTCATGTCTTTCCACCCCTGTGTACGGATGTATGTGCGGTTATTGAATGTCCAGTGTAATTGGCATTTTTAGATAGAAGACGGGAGGGTGGTATAATTATATTTTCGAACATGATTTGATGTTATTATGATTGAGAGGGAAACTTTGTTGATATTGATTATGGAACTGGATGTCGTAAGTAGACCGAAATGAAAGCCTACCAATAAAAATTTGCTACCGTACAAATTTATTCTACTGCCTAATATAGACTTCTTTCTGAATAAGAAGAATATATTAGCTAAGTATTCTTTGGGAGACTTTAGTGTATTGAGTTCGGCTCTATTTTATTATACTCCATAAAATACTACTCGCTCCACAGTAAAAATCAGAAAGCACACAATTCAGTACAGAATTTTCAGATGCTATATTTCAGTATATTTGAATACAAATCCGTTTAAAATTGTATGCTAAAACTTATTCCGCTGTAAACACTCAAACCTTTATTTAAAAATCTATTTAAGCATAACAACCGATTCACGCTATTCATTTTACAAATCCCCCTGTCCAGACTCTTGTAAAGTTCCATCCACACAAATGCCCTTTACAAAAGTTTGTCTCTCCATAGCGTCGAGCGGTGGAATTCAAAGAAATCAGCGCATTTCAAGGGAGAGTGGTCGGACGGTACCGGAGACCGGGTAGAGAGGTGAATAGAGTCGCCGACACCGCGACACCGCGACACCGCTGTGCCCGCGAGCCGCTGGTATTTGCAACACTTCCTAAAGTTGCTGGTACACTTGGGGTTTTTTAAATTTGACAGCAACTGGGGCACTGGAAATCTAGTATGCCTTTGCTTTACGTGCAGTAATGGCATCTACCCTGCATGAACAAAATGTAATCTTAAGATTATTTAAAATCTAGTGATAGTGTTTTAAATAGGTACTTGTGTTTCGTGGAATTTAAGTTAACTACCCCATGTGGTCTGCACTGTCATCGAAATACGATTCACTGCTAGTTATTTTATTGCACTTTTCATGTATCTACCTATCCGAACAATACTGCCTACCAATAAATGTAGTCATATTTCCGAATATTTATTTTTGCCTGACCGCATAAAAGAAATCGTTATGCTTCGATTAAGTCTTCTCATCTATACTATCTATACTAATATAATAAAGCTGAAGAGTTTTTTTGTTTGGTAGAACGCGTTAATCTCAGAAACTACTGGTTCGAATTGAATAAATTCTTTTAGTGTTGGATAGCCTATTTATCCAGGCAGGCTCTAGGCTATATAACATTACGCTACGATCATTAGTAGTGGTGCAGACAAAACCTACACTAACGCGAGCAAAGCCGCGGACAAAATCTAGTCACCTTATAAAACTTGTTTACCTGTACTGGCCGTATTTTATATGTTTGTAGCTTTTAAAATCTAAAATACTTTTAGAGCTTAGACTGCAGAGACAAGAATTTGTTTGTTCTGAGTCTGGGATTCCTTTTTTGAATGTTGTTTAATTCGTAAAGGCTCTGCGTATAATTAAGGTATCTTAGTACAGTACAACCTGTGTCACAGTGTAGGTACAACCTTCTTAAGCTCAAAGTCACGGAAATCAAGTCTGGTGTAGTATATTGGTATGGAAAAACTTGCGCGCCGTTGTCGGGAGACCGTTTCCTATTAAGTTCTCGACTACGAGGTAAATAAAAATATGGCTCCTACAGAATTGCTTTAAGTTTTGTACACCTCAATGCGATAGTTTAGATCTCTTACCTGCGAAGTATTCTTTGTGTTTTGGAGGATTTCGCTTTCCTGTGTCTACCTGTTAGATTTTTCATAGCTCTAGTCATTGATCTGGATATTGATACCTATGTAGCCTTTATAGATCTAGAGAAGACATTCGATAAAGTGAAGTGGAAAAGAATGATGGAGCTATTGAAACAGGCTGATATTGATTTTAAAGATAGGAGATTAATATATGAATCATACAGAAATTAAGAAATAGTTATAGAAATAAATGATCACAAAGAATTTTGTTTTAAGTATTCTAATATTTATTATTACAATCTTGAAGCATTTTTTTTTATATCTCTATTTGTTTATTAAAATCAAAAAGACTGCTGCTCTAGGATTGATTCCTGTGTCGCTGTGGCACCATTGCTAGAACGGTTGTAAAGTTCCTCACTTTGCAAACATTCGAAAAATGGACACAAAGAACTTGAAACAACAAGGTATTTGTGGATCACACAAACCTTTGTGCTGTGTAGGGATCGAACCCTCATACTTAGCGCGGCGACCGCGGTCAGACGGCCACTCATACCTCACTCAGTACAATCGGTCAGTACAATGAAACTTGGTACACATATATCCTGGATTATGGGATAATTTTTATCTCGGCACACGTTCCCGTTGGATTCGCGCGGCTAGATCTTCTGCCGTACTGGTTATATCATAAACTTTGTTAACAACAATACAACGGTGAAACTAATGCAAATAAACGGTTTCTGCATCATTAATTACTCGCGTAATACCATTGTATTAGTTGACTATGCAGTAAATACCGGCTAATGTGTCACGAGCCAATGGATATGTTTACGGATTAAACCAACACTAATCGTGATAATTTGGCATATCTAACATTTTAATCTGTACTGTAGCCCGTGCTCTTATCAAAGACGTATGTCAAATGTTAGCATTTATTTTACTAGTTTAATTTTGCTAGATTAATGCTCTCCATACTTCAAAATATATTGTAGTACGTAGGTACTATAATATATTTTGGAGTTTCGTCAGGACTTGAACCTGCGACCCCGACAAACCATGTCATTGCTTTGCCAACTAAGCGCAAATGTGTACGCAAACACAAGTGCTCCCTCTATTACTTTACTCTCATTAACCGATGGGACAGCAAACCAAAACAGCTGGAGAGGGATCAGACGCAGAACCCGCTTTTTAACAGCTTTGGATTGGATTGGATTTGGAGGAATAGAGATGAAATATCACTATCTGCCTACTTTCGGACAGTTACTGAGAATTTCTTACAAATGTAATTGTTTGCACGATGTGGGATTTTAACTTAGGACGTCATAATCCGCAGAGACTAGAACAAGGTTGTAGATATTATAAAATAAAAGAATCATTATAAAATAAAAGAACAAGACAGCTTTTGCTAGAGTTATTAAACTAAACTTGAGCTAACATGGTTGTGTTTGGAACTGGTAGGGTAAAACTGCGCGACCGCATGCGAAAGTGATTCGCGCGGCCCCGTCGATAGTGGTTTTGTCGAGGAACACCGTGGTAGGTTTAGTCGGTATTCCGGGAGGTACATTTTCTTCTTAACATCTTTCTTTTACCCCGGCGAGTCCGACATAACCCCTCCGCCCGCCCCCGCGGAGGGGTATGCATCAAGCATTCCCCCACGATAAAAAAAAAAAGGGTAAAACTGAATAATATGCATACATATATGAAACAAATTCAATCGTCCTGTTTGCCTCACTAAAACTTATTATATGCAATCAAGCAAGCAACATACATTATTCTTCGATTTCACTTGTAAACTTTAAAGTAGGTCCTATATGGATTCTCCCTCATTTATCGTTAAATACATATATCGCTTACGTTACTCTGAGACGCTACTGCGTTAAAATTATTCCATTACCTCACACATACATTTCTGTGATATTAAAAAAATAACGTTAGATATATTTGATATGGACGAGAGGACACAATTGATGCGGCGGCCCCGGGCGCGCACACCGCATATATGAGTTTCGTGTTTGCTCGCGCAGTATAAGACCGCGACAATACACACTATTGCTAGTTTCTGCTCCCCTGGTACCACTGACTTTTATTTACCTTGAAAACTACTAGTTCCATGTGAAAGTCATCGTTTTACTGCAATATTCAATAACTTTAGGAGGGAGTATGAATGGAAGGGAGGTCGTCTGCACTTTATCGACTGTATTGCGTATAGAAAAGCAATATCGGAAATGAGTATATAATTCATGTGTATAATGTAATTCATTTCAATAGTTATATATACTAAATAATGCCAGCGATTTGAGCTTGGAGTAGCTCGCCTGCAGTGACATCTACGTGGATCTCACTATGCATGTTTTATTTTTATTTATTATTTTATCTATGGCTTAATTAACGTGGCCTATCGGCACCAAATGCCGTCGTTGGTTTTTGCATGAAGGTAGAATAAACAAACCGACAGATGACTATAAAAAAACATAGCTTCTGATTCAGAAAACCTTATATCTAATCATATAATCAAAAAAACACTTACGAATGTCGTGTTTAGTGGTAAGAAACTTTATATGTATTTACATTTACATAGATTAGTTGATATGTTTAGTATAGGGTTGAGCTTATTAGAAGACATCTGTAAGGAAAACACCAGAAATTCTATCAATGTGTTAATTAACTAATTTCTGATAAACATATAGACATTTTAAAATGGTTTTTAGATTTTTTATCACGGATTACTAATGGTTTTCTTAAATATAGTAGCTGTATTTGTAACGGTTTGCTTTTTTTTACTTATGGCTGAATATGTAACATATGTTTAACAGCCTCCACTTTCCAATATATCTTCTCTCTAACCATTATTATTCCCAAGTCACTTGGGGTCGGCTTTTCTGGTCTAACCGGCTTTGACTGGATATCAGTTTTTACACGAAGCGGCTGCCACCTGACCTCCGCAACCCGAAGGCTAACGATACCCTAAGGCTAGACCAGTGTCAGGATATTAGAGGGTACTGACTTTCCCAATAACGACTGCCATAGATGTTCATGGCAGCCGGGAACGACGGCTTAACGTGCTCTCCGAGGCACGGAGCAGGCGATAATTGTCAATCAATACGCACATAATTTCGAAAAGTCCTATAACTTCCGAAAGTCAGAGGTGCGCGACGTGGGTTCGAACCCGAGACCCTCTGCTTTGCAGTCTGTTGGTCTCCCCACTGAGCTATCGCTGCTCTCCACTTTCCAATATATATTGGAGTTTATATCTTATTACAATAGCTACAGCCTAATAAGATGAACATGTTTGACACCCGTGTTAAGAGACAATTTAGCTAAAGTGCCTGTTAACTAAAATAGGGATATTTACTTTATTTACGACCGCTTGCATAATCGAAGATTTATAATGGCAGATTTACAGATAGATGAAAGAAATATAGTCCACATTTAAACACAGTAGATAAATTAAATAAAGAATAATAGAAGTGTATGTAATAGAAGATATATTGCAGTATCCGTCCTATGTAGTTGTATCTTATGTGAGGGCCAGTCAGTGCAGACTGGCGACACGTCAACCCAGTGGGATCTTTTGTGTCGACACTCTCCCAATAACGACTACCATAGATGTTCATGGCAGCCGAGACCGACGGCTTAACGTGCTCTCCGAGGCACGGAGCAGGCGATAATTGTCAATCAATACGCACATAATTTCGAAAAGTCATATAACTTCCAAAAGTCAGAGGTGCGCGACGTGGGTTCGAACCCGAGACCCTCTGCATCGCAGTCTGTTGGTCTCCCCACTGAGCTATCGCTGCTTGTCGTATGTAGTTATAATATAATATAATAATTTATTACTTTGAAAATGGTACGCACTTTTTCAGAGAAATGAATGCAATAATACATGTGGTGCAAAACAAAAGCTAAAATTCACAGCCTTTGTAAAAGCTGGAGTCTGTAGTAAGTTCAAGACAAATCTCCAGGCCCTCTCATATTGCATTGACATTGGTGACAAATGCTATCCAAATGTTTGTTGGCATACTTCACCGCTTTACATACTATCTATACGGTGACATTTTATAAGTACAAAAATAAAATACTGACATCCATGTACCGTAGAAGAGACAGTGGAATTTCAGAATCATGGTTAGCATAAGAAAATATTAAGATAGTCAGATGCAAAGATATTTAACCCCTCCAACTCAGCTAGATTGCTTATGTTAGAGTGAGTTCACGTCGATAGTGTAACATGAGGGTTTCAAACCCACGAGCTCTCCATCATAACTCAAATTAATGATTGGGCTATCGCGCTAAACCATTTTTAATATTATAAAAGAAAGTTTACTTAACTTAAGACTAATAAATCTTACGATTTTGTCTTTTGTCGAAGGTAGCTTAAGCAAAAGATCTACACCCAGTAGATAAGTACGACACAAGTAAAAGAATTTTATTTATATTTTATGTACGATAGGAATAACACCTGAATAATTTTAGCCTGCAACGGTACAAACATATCACAGCTCTATGTAGGCTGTATACACACTATGTACAAGATCCGCATTGTATCCACACTGTCGCCGTCAGGCCGTAAATAAGACCGTGGGTGCACGAGCGACGGACCGGACGGGCCCCGAGCCCCAGGGCACCGTGCAAACACCGGTATCGACTTCTCAAGCGAATATGTTGCAGTGTCAATATTTTATTTTATAAGATTATATTTTAGTCCTATTCAAAGAAAAAAATCTAATGTATGCTACAATATACTGGCTTTTTTAAGAGAGAATATAAGCAGCGATAGCCGATCAGAGACCGTTAGATTACGACGCAGATGTCTCTAGTTCGGTCCCTAGGTTTGATTCAAAGTTATTGGCGTAATTATCGTTCGTTTTAACGGTAAAGAAAACATAATTTCACATGTCTGACTCCATGTCTCTGCACACCAAAAATGCTTCGACACGTTCATGACATATCATCTCATCGTCGGCGTTCTTAGGAAAGTTGAGCAACGCTTGACCTTTATTTAGGAGTGCTTAAAGTCATCCTATATGTCTTATGATTATCTAGAATAATAATAAAAATAATTTTGTTGCAAGAAAATGTGATACATTTATGGTTGTTAAATATAATATTCGATCGCACATTTCACAAATGTTGGCATGCAATTTTTTTTTAATCTGTGTTATAGATCGGTAGTGTATGTTTACGCTTAGTACCAATTATAAAATCTTAAAATCGATACTCGGATTGGACCAAAATGTTATTGAAAACTTTCTTAAGAAATTATGTTAGTAGTAAAATGTACCTGTGACGTAATCTACGTATAGTGTACGTCTATCTAACCCTTTAAATATACAGACGTAATGTTATATTAAAATAAACTTAAATACATGATATTATTTCATAAGAAATTTAAAGAACACAATCACATGTCATTCATTTATTTTTAAATGGTTACTTAGAATAGTTCCTTTGTTATATGGAACATAGCTGACCCGCGCAACTTCGTCTGCTTCACATAAGAGAATTTTCCCTGTTTTTGCAACATTTTCCATTGATGCTCCGCTCTTTTTGGTCGTAGCGTGATGTTATGTAGCCTATAGCTGTCCTCGATAAATGCGCTATCCAACACTAAAAGGATTTTCAATTCTCACCAGTAGTTCCTGAGATTAGCGCGTTCAACCAAACAAACAAACTCTTCAGCTTTATAATATTAGTATAGATTACAATATTTCAATCAGCGACCCCTAAGAATACTAAGACTTGGAGCAAATATTTGTGGACTATTTTTTGTACTGTGTGGGGAAATTACCTGATACACAGTACAGAGGTGACTACTTAAACACTGTGCCACTACACATACTGTCTCATCCCAAAAGTATTTAAATAACTGCTACCAACAATTACCATGCATAAATCAATTCAAATAAAATTAAACTATTTAGCAATTAGTAAAAAACGAATTGCTGAATAGTCCAGATTGCAGTCGCAACTTAGTCGCAGGTTAATTACTAAGAAACGTAACTCGGAGTGGAGAGAAACGCCGGCACAATCGGGTTATCGTAGCGAACAAATTCAGGCACCTGTACACTGATTCGATTAGGCTCTCCTCGATCCTCCTCCCTACTCCTTCACACTCCTTTTCCTTCGTGTAAGTCCTTTCTGTACGTATGCTTGGATTTTTTGCCCTCAACGGAACCTTATTAATGTGGGTTTTATTTATCCTTTGTTGTGGAAAGAAAAGATTTTGTTGAGGCTCTCGTGCGATTCACTGGTTTATTGAGTTAGCTGGCTGGCTACTTTGGCGCACTTTAGAGGGCGAAGCAAAAAGTGTAAGTTTTATTGTTTCGGCTATTACTTGTAACGAAAAGGTACAGCCATTTTCATTTGAGAATAATGTGTATGAATAATGTAAGCTTAAAATTGACATTGACTTTAAGTTTTACATTTTCAGTATTTTACATAATTATCAAAAATAAATTAAAAGGTTTTTATATATTATTTTACGTGACATTAAATATTCTTTTATTTAGTCTTTATTTCATAAAGCTTGGTCAGGTACTTTTAAAGATATTGAAGATTTTCTAACCGATCCTTTTTCTTTACGGTCCAGTGTACTTCTTTCTGTCAATTATTGCAATATATCATAACCTGGTACAACGTCATAGTGGTCGACGTTAAACTCTTACTGCGCTGCGTTCACCGTTGACCGTGTCAAAATGTTTGTCTAGTGAGCGGTGAAACCGAATATTCGTGCGGTTTATTTATCTACAAGCTGGTTTTGTAGTAGACTTTCTAAGTTAAAATGTGAATCATGTTTGATAGGAAAGCTATCATTACAGTTTAAAAATATAATTATTACAGTTTTAACACTTCTGAAGTAACAAAACTAAGTAAATCCGAAGTTTAATTATAATTATGTCGTGTGTGTAGTGTCAGTAATACAATTTTATTGTATTTATTATGTTATTATGTCTGTGTACAAGTATTATACTGTGGTGAAAATAAACATTATTATTATATTATTATTATTCAAATCATTCAAATAATAACTTCACATCATGGATTGTATACATGATCAACTAATAATGATGATGATTACACGTCTGAAACTAAATATTGTGTATCGTGACTATACAAGTAATAATAAAACTTTCTTATAATAATAATATTAGCTGTGTATATTAACTGTCACACTGTTGGGTATGAGCCCTTTCTTACTGTAAGAAAGGCCAAATCCAGAAATCCATGGCAAATAGTAACTTTATTATAATCATGAAGGTACTCAGATCAGTATTTATTAATATTTATTTTATAAATGATTATTAATATTAGGTTTCTAAATAAGTGTGTTAACCTTTTCAGCATAATGCTTAAAAAGGGTTCACGTTATTTGTGCAATGATTAGCGAATAGCCATCGAACCTTCGGGCACGCCACGATCGTGGCGGTATGTCCCGTGTTTGAGGAGTGACTGGAGAGGCGGCATGGCGCCCTCACCTTCCGGCTGACACAGGTATGACTGGCCACGGATGTTTTGGCCAGTTCCTGTGTCTTATAGGCCGGCAAGAGACGCCCGGTTGTCACCACTGCGGTGACTGCCACGGTATTGTTGAGGACACGGCGCTGCACACTTTGGCGGATTGCCCCGCCTCACTGTGGGCTGAAAATCGACCTCCATACACATAGAAATGAAAGTTGCTAGATGTTCGTTTTGTTGACAGATATGGCTTCTATTAGCTATTATACACATAACAATGTCGTCTGAGCTAACTCCGCACAGAAATGAATTTATAATAAGGTTTTTTCGAAAAAAATGTATGGAGCTAGCATGAAAAATCTGAATATCTCTGAACTTGCAAGGAAAACCGTAATATCCTCAGAGATGGTTATAGTACTAATTATTTGTGATTTTTTGACATACTTCATATAACGGTACCTGCTGCAGAATTTTTTTTTTAAATCATCTAATTTTTAATTAATTTTTTTTAACATTAAACGATTTGTTTTATTGTAAAAGTAAAGAAACAACACGTTATATGCATATAATACTAAATCTTCGCAATTATTTGTTAAAATATCAAGAAAATTATTTTTGCCTTACATAGTATATATGTTTTAAAACAGGTAATTGGATACCATTACTAAACTTTGCATACAGGTAAACTACTGAATAATAAATTAGCCTTCTAATGAGTTCTGAATAAGAGATTAAGTGATTTGCAATATCGCACAATGGTAACTACGGATTACACTAATTAAATTCTTACAGGTAAGTACATAAGTAAACTAATTAGTTAATTAGACATGTTACGAGTTCTAAGAAATATTTTCGACAACTGTCTAATTATTTTATTATTATGTCTAAATGAAGGTATTTTTTAAATCATTAAATTCTACTAATGTCAAAGTAAAGATCAATCGATAAGTTAGTTATTTTATTAACGCTAATAATAGGCATTAAATAAAAAGAAAAATAAATTAAAAAGGTATTTTTTAATAGTTGATAAAATTTATATAAAACAAAACATAGGTACAAAAGTATGCAAAAATATAAATAGGTACAAGAATAGTAATATAAAATATTTAAAAATAAATCAATTGCAAAACATAGTTACGTACCAAAGCTAAATAACGAAAGATCATGAAAAAATTACATTGAATAGAATTATAATTAAAAGCACAAAAAGTTTCTAGTTTTCCTTATCACTCTCGTCGATTTCTGAATCAGAATCTAGATTGCCTACAAACTCAGTCAGTTTCTTGAAACTGAATTAAATTGAGGGTTTCAGGAAATAAATCCTCCTTTTTCTTGGCATCTAACTTGGGCCTTTGTACATTTATAAAAGGATCCGAAGAAACAACTAACATATTAAGGATATCATGATTCGAATCTTGCCTGCTCTTTTTCTGCGAATGATGTTCCCGAAACCTCCTAAAATCTTTATTGCGAGACTCGGATGCTTCTTCCGAGAGACTTCCTATGGGTACAACATCATTCTTCTCGATTATGTCTGCCCCGTGTATAAGTAATTTGTGGACGGTTGATGACATATAGTACCAGTCATATAATTCCACGTACCTCTCTGCTGTTTTGAAGGCATAATCTTTAAATTTAATTATATCTACTTTTTCCCCGGAAGTTATTGCCTGTAAAATCACAGCAAATCTTCTTATTAGTTCTTCGTCCAACCCAGTAATGGCTGCAGTTTTATGGGGAAATTTGAAAAACTTTCTTGCAGTGTTGCCGTCATTAGTAGTTCCGGAACCTTGTTTAACAATGTCAATCAATAGATTTAATTCGTCTTTAAATTTGTCTTGAATAATCTTTTTCTCTTACTTAGCATTTCTTTGTGCTCGTTACCTCTCGCAGCCCACTCTTTAAAATCTAGTCAATACGAAATATGTAGTAAACATTCCATACAATTTATACGGGCGTGTAGAGATGACAATCCAAACTCGTATATGTCAGAAGATACGGTCTTTGCTGTTACTACACCCAAACGGTTCATTTCTGTCGGTTTTGCCAAACACAAATAGCATGATGAACTAGATCTGGCTTGAGACAAATACGTGCAGACTTTACCATCGATCATTGTCATCATTAGGTGATGATTCACCCTGTTTCTATTATTGCACTCTATAGGAATGAGAGCCTTAATTTCTTCATCCATTTGTCGTTTGTATTCGATGACTACTGCTTCGCTTTCCTTCACAAAAGTAAATTGAACTGGACGACTATACATTGCTGAGCATGGTTTTGGGTTCATCCACAAAGTATTGTCTCCATCAGTCAGTTTTAGTGGCACCAAGGAAGTCATGAAAATACTTGAATCGTCTTGATCGCTATCCATTTTCTGCTTGTATCGGCTTTGGTTTGACGCACCATCGAAACCCCATTTAGATATCAATTTTAAATCCTTATTTTGCACATCATCGTTAGGAAAACTTTGGAGGATTCTTTTGACCGTAATGTCGAGTAAAGCTTGAAGGGTCGGTCACTAACACTGATTGCTTCGGAGGATAGCATGCCAGCTTGGTTTGTTGCACTTTATAGTAGGATGGATAAATATCCTTTCTACCTTCCCGAATAGCTGACTCTCGTAAAGTGATGTATTGCCACTTTGATAATTTTAATGAAAGGAGTAATCCAAGTGCTTTTGCTGGTGTAAATAAGATAGTTTTCACTTTGGTTGCTTAAGCGTTTCCTTAATTTTAGAGGCTGCTTCAGGATGTTTCAGCATATATTCGATTACAGATGCGATATCCTCACAACCTTCTTCCTTAAAACGCGCTGCTGCTGTATGTGCCAATTCACTGGGATTGTCAGTTTTATGCTCATCAGATCTTCTCTTCTTCCGTTTGCTTCCCAGATCTTCGAATGGTTTTCGTGACCTCTTTGTCATTGTACCAATAGAGTATGATGTTGAGGGTTCTGGAGAGATTGATCTTGATCCCTCAGCAACAGTTGGTTCTTGAGCGACTAAATTTATACAACTTGGCCAATCGATAGTTGCTTGCAGCCAAATTTCGTATTGTTTTCTAAAAGTATCAAGAATTCGGTGAGATTTTTGCCACCTTTGTGATGTAGCTCGTACAAATCTCCGACAAAATTCTTTTAGAGTCACTTGATCTTCAACGGAAAGACAAACGTCTAGGCGGGATATAACTTCACTAAACAATACCTCATGATCAAATGAAGTACTCTTACATTTTAGAAGAACGAATAGGTCTAAATTGGTATTTAAACTTTCCATTATAAAATTTCACAGTGATATGTTAGGGGTAACAAAGCTTAGAATAAACTAAATTATGATGCAAAATGTTAACCCTTTTATATTTCAGTCCAGCATTAGTTAACGACCTCATTAGACAGTTGTCGAAAATATTTCTTTATTACTTATACACCAAAACAAATCGTTTAATGTTAAAAAAAATTAATAAAAAATTCGATGATTTTTAAAAAAAATTCTGCAGCAGGTACCGTTATATGAAGTATGTCAAAAAATCACAAATAATTAGTCCTATAACCATCTCTGAGGATATTACGGTTTTCCTTGCAAGTTCAGAGATATTCAGATTTTTCATGCTAGCTCCATACATTTTTTTCGAAAAAACCTTATAATAAATTCATTTTTGTGCGGAGTTAGCTCAGACGACATTGTTATGTGTATAATAGCTAATAGAAGCCATATCCGTCAACAAAACGAACATCTAGCAACTTTCATTTCTATGTCTATGGAGGTCGATTTTCAGCCCACAGTGCGCCTGGGCATTGCAGCGCCGTGAGTTGATCGTGGTAGTCAGATTGGTTGCCCTCTCGCTCCGTAGTTCAGTGAATGGTCCGGAGTAAGAGGTCGTGGACCGCCGTCGCCTCCTTCTGTGAGGAAGTAACTTCCATCAAGGAGGCGGCGGAGCGGGCGAGGGAGCGCTTAAACCCTCTCCCCAACCGCAGAGCCAGGCGCTGGAGGGCGCGAGACGAACTCCAGCCACCCTGAGGTTTGATCTTGGGGTGGCGGGCTTCGTGGGCCTGCCCGCCATCCGATAAGCACCAGAGGCAGCATGCGTGTTCCCACGCGCGCCTCTGTGTTGAGTCCGTCTCCCCTCTAGGGGTACAGTAGGGTTTTGTGAGTGCCTATAGGGTAGGTCTCCGGTCTTAGGTCTCCGAAACCTCGACGGGGTCGCGACCGCATGTGCTAGTGATTCGCGTGGCCCCGTCGATAGCGGTTTTGTCGAGGAACACCGTGGTAGGTTTAGTCGGTATTCCGACAGGTCCTTTTTCATTGTTTCAACATCTTTCTTTTACCCCGGTGAGTCCGACATAACCGGGGTAGGCGTCAATGCGTTCGCCAATATAAGAAAAAGAAAAAAAAATGCGATCGAATCTACTACTTCTATTGTAATTCCGATATCTCACTCATTGGGCTATCGCCACTTATATTACTTTAGATTAGTCGTTTCAAAACTCAAAATTAATTAAAATATTGATAACCACGATATAAAATAAAATTGTTGCAGCCAGCGACATAGCAGGATAACTTGCTTATGTTACAAAAAATTGTATTGCTTTTTAGAAAACATATATATTTTTGGGAAAATACTGAGGCCATTAAAAGAATATGTTAAGAGAATTGTAGCTGCCCAAAATATGCAAATGTTTCAGACGACAATAAAGAGCGCATTGGAGCCAGGATTAACTGGAGGCAGCACCTAACACAGGCTTTATGTGTGGAGTGGTCGCAGCTGACAGGCATTACCATAATTTTGCCAAATTTAATACTACATAGACGAATGCTGCCGCCTATCTCAAACATAATCCTTTATGAAACGGAATATTCTAGACTATATAGCAGACTCAAAATATATGTAACCTCAGTTTACGTGGCGAGGATTTCCAACCGAAAATTAATGAGCCCTCATTTTACCTCAATCCACTAAAAATAAAGAGAAATACCACACGGGGCGTCCGCATAATAAGCCGCATTATATCCTGATCAAAATTTCAACCAACTCTGACCGGAAGTCGGCACCCGGATACGAAAGCGGCCGGCAGATGGCGCCGTTTCCTCTTATTGCTGACCGCGGGACAAAGCCTGTCGCTTTATATCCTTCACCATGACTTCACCACGCGCAGTCAAATGAATATCAACCTTATTCATTAAGCAATAAGAGTCAATAGCATGGCAAAGTTAATTTGGCACGCATTTTGAAATATGCAACTAGTTTACCAGGCCACTTTAGCATTACAGTTGAGATACGTTAAAATGAGCTTTATTACCTTGTGTTAAATATTAATATGTATGTAAACATAATTGGTATCGGAGTAAAATATGCAGTAGTTGAGCCTCGGCGAGTAATTTGAATTTGTTGTTGATTTAATGGCGTCCTGACGGCACATTACTGAATCTTCGGCTAAGTTTGCCTTCTGTGCGTTTTGTTAAACGATCTAAGTGCGATAGTCTGTCTAAATTAACCTTGTTTTTCTCCTTCGTGAGTTTGACATAAAGGAGCGTATTGAGTAATAACGCACAAAACTAATTTTTACTAAAAGCATATTACTCGATGTAAGCTAAACCGAATACATATTGGCTTATTGACAACAAAACTAACTTTGTGGGTTATGACCTAACGAAACCACATAACATTAACGACTAATATAAAAACACAATAAATTCTATTAACAACAAAGGCTGCTTAACATCTTGAAGATAAACATCTAAACTCAGCCAGTACATATTTACAAAAGGTCGAAGGTCTGCCGAGCACAATGAGGGAAAAATTTCGCTAATAAATTATCCAACTTGTGTAAATAATGTGAGCCGTTTTGTATCTGTTAGGGACGACATAATTGTCCGCAAGTTTTATACGCGGCCATTACTCAACGTACATGCTCACATAAATAGATAAATAAATAGCTCTATAATACACGGTTAGATAAATAAGTCAGCTACAATACACGCGTAGATAAATTATCCAGTTTTATTCAGCGTAGCTTTCAGCGCGTAGCCGATGATTTAAGTCGTAGACGAGTGCTACGAGTGTAGCTAGCTACGAGATTTCAGTTAATGGTCTTAATGGACTAATAGTAATTAATTATTGTTGCTGTCTGAATGCTTAGTCTTTATTGGTCTCATTTGTATTCTATACGTTAATTTCTATATGAAGTACTGTGTAATTTTAACATTGTTACGAGGTTCTTTGTAGCTTGAAACAAAAATAAGTACCACACAGAATCTATTCATAAAATATAGTGTAGCATTACTTAATATCATAGAACTTAACACAGAGCGACACTCAAAGATTTAGAGATAAGGCACGCCCGCCCTAGACCGACGCTATTAAATGGAGGCTGTGCGTTAAATAGCTTAGTTTTAATACGAGAACTTGGACAGGGATAATGAGATGGCAGCCGGGTGTGGAAGTTACTGTTTCGTAACTTGAGTGGATGAAGAGATTATAACAGACGGATAGTCTGTAAAATAGATAGGTAATAGGCACAAAACCACGCAACTGGAATCAATAAGTTTAAGCTGTTTTCTTTTAAATATTAAATGGCCTGGATTAGTAATATTTCATTATAAAATATTTAATATTCTGTATGTTGATAAGGGTCAAATGATACGTGCAAAATAACAAAATTTTAACTTGTAAAGATTGGGCACTTTACTAATGCCACCGCGCCGAGATTTGGGGCTTTGATCCCCACACATATTAATTTATGTTAATTGTATATTCTGATTCAGTATTTGTAAAATCACCAGTCTCTAAGAGATAATCCATGGTGGACTACGTCAGTGACATAAAAATAATTCAAAATTGCCATTATTTAAGTATAATATCTAACTCATGAGCATCTAGTACAAGTTTTATAGTTTTTATTAAAGTTTCGGTTTCTCTTCATACGTTTACCTTTACATCTATACCCCAGTATTACCTCAAGTGGTAACTACGGAAAACTATATGTAAAGAAACCTATCAAAAACTATTTAAACCCGTACGTACGTTCTCGAAATAGAACTCTATTTACCCTAAAAAACGTATTGTTTCCAATAATTGCACAACTCTACTATAGCATTAATATGTTAATAAATGGTTTACTTTACTTATGATTAGCACGCAAATTTTAACTACGAGTCCAACGAAGCAGTTAAATTAAGAAATCATGAGAACTCGAGTTTGATTTCCAGATCGGGCATAATATTTTACCGTCTTTCTATAGGAATAATCAGAATATCAGTAGGAAAATGTGCTCTAAAATCCATTCTTTCTTGTGTAAAATTCGGACCAGATGGCCGTCCAATTGAGTTCATTATGGGATAAACTAAATCTATGGTCAGCTAAGTTACTCTTGTAAAGTAGGGACTAAATTCGTTACTAGAACAAAGACCTTGTGTCTTTTCAACTTGTTATCTTAAAGTGCCGATTAGGCCTACCATTTTGGTTTTTATCAAAGGAATCGGTATAAAACCTTATAGGTAGGCAGTTTTTGGGACTTGAATTTTCTGTTTTACTTTCGATCTGATTTCACTTTACCGCGTTACTGTCGTATTAAAATCTAAGTACGTACTTTCGTGAGCAAAATTAGGCTATATAGAAATAAAAGCCTAGATTTTCGTTGTTATGGCTAATATTGCCTCGTTGGCTTTAGGTTAGCGTTTATATTGATCCCGAAACTATTGTTACTTTTGTTAAAAAAATCTGATTACCAGATTTTAGTCTATAGATTGGTGGACTATAGACTCGCCCTCTATTATGTGGGACTGCAACAATAGCCTATGTAATGTGGGTGTCTGAAAAAAAAGCTTAAAATACTAGACTCTGTGCTGTGACCAAGATTTTTCTAACAAAACTCTGAGTAAATCTTTTAACCGCTCCAGGAATTCAACTCACATAATATAGCGATGCGCATAATTGTAGTTCAATGATATTTCAATACATTTGTGCACAGCGCTCTTTGCATGAATAAAGACGCAGTAGACATACATATGTAAGTATAGTGTAATGTATGTTTGCTGTGTATTTAATGTATTACACATTCGAATGAAATTGCACATATGCAACTATATAAACATAAACACAAACGTATGCCAGTCAATCGATATATACGACACATAACGTTTAAGGTACTTTGGATATCAAATATACGTTATACTGTTCTTTAATCACATTTGGTACACATTCACATCCAAAATTGTCATGAATAAATATGACGATTAAAATTCATATCTTTGCTAATTGAACGTTGAAAGTTGAAACACTTTCCATACTTGTAAATGTTTGCATCGGCAATGAGCCGGCATTAGGAACATTTTGCAAGAACATTATAATAATTGGCCCTTAAATATGAAGAGAAGATTTATTGTCTAGAGATTTTATTTATTGTGCAAAGCTTCTGTTGTTGTAAGAAAATTAGCTGAAGTAGAATATATGATGTTTCTAAGGGCTATATTATAAGTACAGATACACAACGGTCGATATACAAACACGAATAAAACAAAGTCACATGTTGTCGCGTTGTTTTTAAATAGTAAGTATATTATCGGTCAAATGATTATTATTAAATTTGTCTTTAAATAATCTTAACGTTAAAAGTAATATATAAAACAACAAAGGATACGCTAATAACCAATTTCGGGCAAATTATAGGGTGTAATTAGCACACTGAGCAAAACTTTGCTATGTATCTGTTTTACAGTATGGCCGTGACAAAATTCAGGCGAAACGTTCACGTCCAACATCTAAAGATTTTGTGTTGATCTGCATAGGCATAGGCCTAAACCGGTTGTAAGAGTAGTATTGACACATTGGGAACAAGTGCATTCGAGCTAATCTTTATATGAATTTTTATTTATTACATATTTTTCCTCGAAAGCAAAGACAATCTAACAGAAGTTTACAGTGCAAAGAAAGTTCTCAAACGAAATGTACTTCGTTTCTATATGATATTTGCTCGCTTTACGAACCTAAATAAATAATACGAACTACATAATACATAATAATATGCCGCAATATATCTGATACGGAGGATACGCCATAAAAATGTTATGTAGTAACCGGCTGTATAGTTTGTAATGCGCCGTTCTACTTGCCGAAACCATGGTATAATCTCATTAGCTTACCGGCTAGAAGAAATAAAAACAGTCTATGTTTCCTGACAGTTCGCACATTTGTTTCTTAATTTTTTAAATAAATATCTCTCTCGTTTGCTTATGTGATAAGTTTGCAGTCAATTATGAAATCCTTATTTCGATTCCCTGATATTGACTCATGTCAATAAAAATCCACTTTATCGTATCCAGGTATCATTACCTGGATCCGATAAAGTGAATTTTTATTGCTATCGTTGGTAGCCAGAGAGAATTTTAACGTGTCCGAATCTTTTTTACATACATACATATATAGTCTGACGCCTATGTGCCTGATGGGTTACGCATAATTGTATTACACCCAAATCTTTGTGATGTGATGGCGGAGGGGCGAGTCTATTGCCATGTACCGAGCACAGGTTTAGGCTAATAAATTAGTTGAATTATCATAGAAAGCGATAATTACTGCCCAAAAATGCAATAATAGTACGTAATAATATAAGTAGGTAATACATAGGCAAGGCAGACAACCTTAAAAAAATGGAAATCACAACGGCTTGTACAGCAATTTAAACGTATTTCTGCTTGATAATTGAGTTAGCAAGGCGAACGTACCTAACCACTACAAAGTAAAAAGTTTAATTGAACACAGAATATGTAATAAGTGAGAGGAGATGTATAGGATGAGGCAAAGCATACGATATAAAGGGTTCAAGAAGTTAAGGCCACTAAGAATGTATCCGAACTATAATCAGGGTAATGACTGACACATGACTACAAGACTTCACGAATGGTACAGTGGGCAACCGGACTTTTCACCGCGCCGAGTGCTATAAGTTTAAATCCGACAAGGAACTATTATTTGTGTGAACCACAAATTATTGTTCTGAATCTGGGTGTACTTTATGTTTGTTAACTGCATGTTAGTCCACACGGGACTGAACTTTTAGTGTAGGAATTGCCTTTTATAATAAAAAAAAGAAAGATAACACTCTAACTGAATACATAGTTGAGTATAATAACAAGCAGATATACTTTTTAATAACTGCGCAGAAAACTTAAGCACTCAATTTTAAAATATTATAGCATCTAAACGAGTTAGGCATTCGTATAATGGTTCAACTTTAAACATTGAAGTACTCAGAGCGGATAACAATGAGAGGCTTTTAGCTAAATGGTCACCCCGCAAACGATTATCATCTGGCGTGGAGGCCCTATTTAGCTAATCACTGTTTACTTACATAGTGAAATCCTTTCGTGCCCTTAAGATGGCGGTACACTTGGGTCGCGTTTATGGTACTGTGACACGCTTATAATGCATGTTCCTCTACTTTTACTTGAGTACGTAAAAATAAAAGAATGTAAGTATTTATACATAGAGAGATACATAGACTGGCTTAAATATCTTAGAAGGGAAAGGCCGAAGTATATATGTATATATAATATAAGGATTATATGTAAGTGGAGTCATTATATAATATTTTACTGCCAACAACATGCGACATCTTTTATTATACCACGTAAGATCCAACATTGCATGGAAGAATCCTTATATTATAAATTAAAGAAGGCACGCCACATACTTCAATACCATAGAATTGTATGTTGTTTGTTCCGCTAAATGTGTTTTAGGTTGCTCAGGTGGCGTAGCGGTTAAGGTGATCGCTTAGCCACTGGCACTATACCAAGTTTGGATTGTAAATTAAAATTCTACGTTACAGAATTCCAGTCCCATACGTAGCATTCATTTCTGTGATCCATTCATCCAATGCTTGTTCCGACTCTGGGTGTTTCTTGTGTCTATCGTTTGAATGTTCATAAGGTCCCACGCGATACTGGAATTATTTTTAGTGCGGAAATCTTGATTTTAAAGAAAAATGGTCAGTCCACAACCGGTTTCGTTTCTAGATTCCATGCTACTTATGCGAATTTCCGCTTAGAATAACTAACATAGATACGCTTTATCTGAACCAGGTGTCGACCCTACTCGGACACACAATTGGTTACAAATATAGGCAAATTGCTAATTTGTTAATCAGGCTACGCGTAATTAAATAAAAGGATATCCTTTAAACAATTTTTTTTTACTACTGTACTATCTTTATATATATAATTCTACTGTACGTGTGTATGTCAATGAACTACTCTTAAACGGCTGGACCGATTTTGATAAAAATGTTGTGTGTGTTCATGTGGATTTCGGGATAGCTAGTATATTTATATTTTTGTATTATTTATATGAATAAAAGCAACAACCATAATTTGCAACTTAACTAATATTAACAAAGTTAACAACTTATAAGTAAAACAAAATGAAAAGGCACAAAATATAGAACAGTAGAATTAAAAAACAAAAGTGATATAGTAAAAAAAGTTGTGGTTTAGGCAGGCGTCGTATTCCTCAGTAATTCCTCAGCATCGCTATCGACCGGATGCCCAGAAGAGTGGCATCATTGCCACGTTGAATGGCAAAGCTGATTATTTGAGCCAAGAAAAGTACAGCCTTCTGGTCACGAGAAGCGTTGATTAGGCGCTTAAAATAAACAAAATTAGATGAAACTAGATACATAGATATAATACTTACTTTCACGTGTTTATCACGCGAGCAAAGCCGCAGGCAAAAACAGGTAGATAATATATAGAAGCACTTACACTAAGACTGCTCATGTTATTCAACATCGAACAGAAATAACGACGTGTAGGTTAATACGTAAAATATACGGCTGTTATACCCCATACATTATGCATGGTGCTTACTATAACCGATCGAGCCGAACCGACTAGGTCGTAATAGGCATTATAGCGCTTTTGATATATACCCCTGTTTGTAAATGCTTACTAACATAGTATATGTGTGTTTCTTTGTTCGTTCTTGAAAACGAAATGTATCGGCAATATTGTGTTCACAGATAATTGTTTTGGTATAAACGTTCTTTATATCCAATGTTTGTAAAACCCTACACAAAGTATATTCAAATACATGTAATTATATATAATATCAATTTGTTTAATTCTGTTCCATTGTTAGGCATGGCATGCTCAGTATAAGAGTTAAGTGACTGTCTACTTTGCTGACCCAGTGCGCTTAAAAGACATCGAAAACCTTCAAAACACACTATGAAGTACTCTCGCTATATTCAATTCAAATTCAAAACATTTATTTGCTCGAAACATGGTACATTATAGTCGTTACACATTATAGAAGGATCACATGTTCTGCTCCTTAGAGCGTGCAAATACAAATACATTAAAATGTTGTGATTAATATACATCACTTTTACTTAAATATTCATTGCTTTCACTTACTTATGTTCTAGGTATTCTTTTGTACTATAATAACATTTTTCCTAGTGTAAATTATTAAATTTTACAGTCCCATATTTTGCTACTCTTTATTTTGTTCTATTTATAAGTGGTTAGTTTTGTTAATATTAATTAAACAATTGATTTTTAAATTGATGTAATGACAACTGTTATAATACTGCTTTTCAATAACTGGTATAATGGTTTGGGGAAACTTATTAAATATTCTTATAGCCATAAAACACGCATTTCTTTTAAATATTTCTAAACGTACCTATTTGTGTGTGTGTTAATTTTAATTTATTTTGGTGCCTAGACATGTTATTGAAACTTTAAAAAAACAGTGGATACTTTCTGACAAAAGTAAAAAAAAAAATTTCGTGTATGTATAAACAGGGCAAGGGACTTCCCTTGCCCTGTTTATACACACACGAAATTTTTAAAAGTACTTACTTTATGTTTAACCGGTCGTATACCGCTGGCTCGCATACCAGCCGGCAGATTTGTACCCGTCGTAGGCCGGTGGCTCGCATGCGAGCCACCAAATTGGTTTTACGTTAGCTTAAGCTAAAGCGAAGGCGGCGCGCGGCGTTTTGGCGCCAATTTGGTGGCTCGCATGCGAGCCACCGGCCTACGACGGGTACAAATCTGCCGGCTGGTATGCGAGCCGGCGGTATACGACCGGTTAATAAATAGTGCCTTATAACTGTCCAGGAAGCAAGCCCTACATATTGCTCTAATGCACTTCTTCTGTGCTACGAAAACTCTGTCTACGTCTACTGAAGTTCCCCACACAATTATACCATACCTAGCCTAGCTATAGCCTACCTATTATAGACGAGACATAATTATGCATGGTAGGTAATTAACGCAGTAGGTATGTATATTTACTGTTAGCCAAATTTTTTTTAATACTTATGCCAAACGCTCTACCGCACAGGTTAGTTTTTCGATATGTGGTTTCCAACTGCAATATTTGTCTATACCTAAGAATACACAATCGTTTACAGTATTCAATTGTTCTCTATTTTTATGCACATTAAGAGGATCAATACTTGCTTTGTATGTCTGAAACTGTATTACGTTCGTTTTTAATATATTTATATGTTTATTTTTAAGTTATTTAGATTTAGCCAGTTGATAGCATTGTCAAGAGCTAGAATCTATCTAGCTCTGTTGTCTTGATCTGTTTGCTTGTAATTGAATATTGTTATTATTTTTTATTATTAGTATAGTGTCATCTGCGAATAGGATAGAGTCATGGTATATAGCATCTGGAAGGTCATTTATAATAATAATAAAAGTGGAGATAATTTGCCCCCTTGTGGAGTACCATATTTATTATGTTTCAATAAGGATCTGTAGTTGTTGTATCCTTTTTCGGTAAATACAGCTATAATTAACAAATTGATATAAGTTCGTAAAGTTAGAAATGCGTAGTTAGCGCAATCGGATCGAACTAAAGATCTCTTTGTGTTAGCAGTTTAATAACCTCCCAGCTAGGCTCTCGATAATCAAAGAGCAATAGTGATATTTGAAAAGAAAACTGAGCTGACATAAATACTGACTTAAAGATTATTCTCTTAGAAAATTACGCATATTTTAGAACACGTTTTGTACGACGCGGGACAATTCTTATCTAACAGCTTGTATCCATATAAAGACATGAAAAATTGGTACAATTGCACACAAAGTGTAACATTACATTATATTGTATTACGAACATTACAACACGAATGATTACCACATATGGTGACGCGGTTTGTCCCGTGGGCGGGCGCCCGCCGGGCGGAGGCGTCGCGGCGCTAAGTGCACGCACTCAATCCATCACAACAACAATAGATGTGTACCTAGCTGCTCGCACCCCGGAGCTCTCAGAGTATCATATGCTCCGACACCTAAACTTAAAGTAAGAGCTTGCCTACATTCTTTGTACATTCGCTTACAATGGTGCTACCATTTCTGGATGGCGGTGAAAATTTTCTTGTCGTACGTTGTCTTTACAATATTACGATCTACGCCGCAGGTAATAATATTTTAACTTACTAGATCGTTAAACCCAAGGCATGGCATGGCATGGCATTATAAGGCATGTGACATTTATACGCTGTCACTTATGTCTGTGATAGGGTTACGATTTAGTAGGTGCAAATAGAGTTAAATTTAAAATCCTTATTTTTAATAACTATTGCAAAGAAAAACACTAACATTAGAAACCTATTAAAAATGTTATGCTTAATTTGCTACTAAACTAATCTAACACACAGACAAAACTGCCGTCTAAGATATTGGCACTTTATGTTTTTTCGTAAATAGTATTAACTATGATGAAGTTACATCAATAGGTTCCAAATGCTCCCTGTGAATGATAACTAACAGAAAGCATTTGGAACCTACTGATATAACTTCAAGATATATGCTACAAGGTATATAAATTTCTAAGCACCATATGCTACATTTTCGCCAGAAAACATTGCCCTTAAAGAAAGAATGCTAAAAATCAAATGTACATTTATTTATTTTGATTGTTTTTTACTAATATCGTCTTATTCGACTGACAGACAGAGAAAGTCTCCAAATCAATCACAAAGCATTTAACAATACACATTAGACAATATAAGTATCTTACGCTTAGGATTGAACGCGAACTTAAACATAGTGAGTAAACCTGCTCGTGTAAAAGTTCTCCATAATATTGTCGAAGATCTATAAAGTCTACAACCAACACTGCCCAGCGTGAATTATTATTGTATAATCCTTCTCTTATACAAAGAACGACCCTGTACCTAGAAGTCCTCAAAAAGGACTTATAAACATATAATTAACATACATACATACATAGATTCACGCCTGTTTCCCAGAGGGGTAGGCATAGACTACGGATTTCCATTTGCTACGATCCTGACACACTTCTCTGGCTTCATTCACTTTCATCACATTCCTCATACACGCCCGTCGGTTCAAGGTGCTCTTAACCTGGCCTTTGTCCAGAACGCCTCCGATCTGATCAAGAAACGTTCGCCTAGGTCTTCCTCTTGCAACTGTTCCATTCACACTAGCCTTATAAACTTTCTTAGTCAGTCTTTCCTCGTCCATTCTTTCTACATGCCCAAACCAGCTTAACATACCCTTTTCTATTCTTGTCACTATATCCATTATATAATTAACATACACAAAGAATCGTAGATGGATCACACAAATAATATAGTCTCCAGTAAGATTCATGAATAAGAACACAACTAGTGGCGCAGCACTGACAGATATTACGTATATATTATTATTATATATCCAGTCATACCACTGTGTCCACCAATGCGAAAGACAGTTCTAGGCGGCAACTCCCCCTTTTCAAGGTTTTATAAGATTTTGAACAGCTGCAGCGATGTTATTGACTGACACTCCGACTCAATTTCAAAACAAAAATCTTCTTTAAGCAGTTTACTGGAACATGATTAACTCCTAATATAATTATTTTTGAGAAAATATATCTCTGCACAATATAACTATAGAAAATATAGTATACACATGTTTCCTACTTATGTATTAGCTTAAACATCTCGTAATAAATATTATTATGCGGTGTTTACCTTTAAGTAATTGTTACACTGTCACCCAATTATAACAAATGTATAACTCATAAGATCTAATGTAAAGAACTGTTGGTGAACTTAAATAAATAATATTGTCTTCTGTTTACGCGTATGTTATTCATTGAAATTAAACTACCTATATACGGATTTTATCGCGTTCACGGGGAGACTCTCTGTGACCATGGCTGCTGAAAAACAACCGAAACGTCGGAGAAAGTGTAAATTTAAATACAAATAGTTTTAATAATTTAATTATTTAAAAAAATTGTAAAGTTTAATACTAATGTGTCAAATAAACAACGCGATAAAATCCGTATATAGTAGTTTAATTTCAATATATTAATAAATAAAAAAATAAAAAAAAAATATAGGTATATTATATTGCAATACGTCTGATTGCTCAATACGCTATCCATATTGTCAAATGATTATTAGTAAGTTAAAAACTAAACAGTTTGTGATAATAAAAAACATAACATTTTCTTTTGTAACTTTACCAATGCAGGTCGTATTCACACCATGTTTTTTTTGCTGCACCGAGGGTTGTTTTAGTCATACATATATTGAAGGAGTGTGTACGCGATAGTACGCGTAACAAGTATTCCATCACCGATATTGGCGCGTACCTGCGCGCGACACCTGAGCACCGACCACCGAGCGCCACTACACTCACCGATATAACCGCAAACACACACACAGACAAACACACACACGCACACAAAAGAATTTTACAATATACATTTAATTTATAAAATAAAATCTGACATGGAGTCGCATTGTATTTTGACGAGCAATGTTATCTCATGATCACATCCTTGTTTGGTAGACTGTATATTTGTAACTGTCTATCATACAGTACCAGTAAAATTTTTTTTGGATAATAGGCAGTCTGTGGAGAATAGTACCTATTACTCAGATTTACTCCGACTCTCTCCGGAAATGATAACAACCCCTAAACATGTGGTGTTGGTATACGGTACTAGGCCAGCCTCCAAAATCGCTAGAATTGAATGAACCTGGAACGGTAATATCTACTTATGTTATGGTGTATGTTTGATAGGGTACTTAGATATTATAATCTGTGAAGTACCCTGCCGTATCTACTACACTTTGTTCTTTAAAACTAGGCTTAGTAGTTTATGTGGCGAATAATAGTTATCCTAACTTAATATTATAAATGCGAATGTAAGTTTTTTTGTTACGCTTTCACGCCTTAACTACTCGACCAAACATCATGAAATTTCGCATACACTTTGTCATGGGAACAGAACAGGACATAGGGTACCTTTTATTTAAACAAAAGTACTAACCTAACCTACATTTACGCAAGGCAAGCCGCGGGCAAAAAACAGTTTCATAATAAGATATCTCTAGTGTGGAATACATTGCCACATCCAAATTCTGTAGTTTAGCGTTCGTAGCACATTTACACGAAAACCTAAGCCGTAGCAGCGTAGCGGGGTTACGTTTCCCCTGAGAACACGATCTCGCCACATATTGAATACCCACGTACAGCTGTGCTAAACACATGTGTAGAAGATTTGCAAATGGTTAAACATAATATGTCTGAATTTAGCAAAAATTATCGATTTAAGGCTTTTTGTATAGATAGCTGTATAGCTATCTATACAAAAAGTCTTAAATCGATATATATCGATAAGTAGTACTGCTATTTAAGACTGCGCCGAGCGTAAGACAGATAATGACAGAGCTCGTGCGGCGCATATTCAAATCGGCGCGCGGCCGCCATAGTAAAATTGTATGGAGAATTTATAATGCTTTTTTGATAAATATGTATCTTTATTGTCAACCAATAACTTAAATATTTGAGACGGACAAATTGTAATATAACTATTTATGTTTCGTTTAAGCTGTAAAATAGGATAGATTTCTACTGTTATAATCTAAAAATCACGTAACACGAGCTTACCTTACAAATTTACGTAATTTTGTAGGCGAAAATATTAATTATTTTATGTTTTTTACAAGGAGTAATTGTAAACACATTCATTGTTATGGTAAATGTATATTTTATATTTGTATTAAACAAAAAGTGTTGATTTTATTCAATTAACTGTGACCGCCTGTTTTGGCACATTTCGCTCGGCGCAGTCTTAAGCAATTTTGCAATTTACACTTACAATGCCCGCTCTAAAAAGGACACTTTATATTAATTTGAGACCTATTACTTTTAAGCAGTTTGTGATTTACGCCTAAGTTTAAAATATTAACTTTACTTATTGTGTAAACTGACTGCACGAATGGTGTAGTAGTTTAAGTGGTCGCATTGCCACTGGCACTACGCCGTGTGTTGTTGGTTCAAATCCCACACGGAACAAAAATTTGTGTGATCCACTTGCAAATGATTGGTCTAGGAGTACTTTGTGTCCTTTATTTGAATGTTTGGATAGACCCCCGCGACACAGAAATTATTCCTAGTGCGAGTGTTGTCTTTTTTTAATTAAATTAAATTATAGTTCGGTTCCCAGTCTAAATAAGAAAATCTACGTTTACCCACTGCTGAACTTAAGCCTTTACGGTGTTAAGACAAGACTACCACGTCATAATATGATCAAATTGTAGTTAATGACTAGTTAGCGTCGACCTGTCAACTGCTGACGTCACATCGTCAGCCTGCAGTACCATTATGTTAATAGCTTGAGGGCCAACACTTAACTATGCGGACTATATATGATGTCCGTTATGGATACCGCCGGTGTTGTTTTGGATGAAATATTAATATGATGAGCTAGCTGATTTATTAATTCTCAGGAACGTATATGTACGTCAGTGTACAAATACGTAAGTACAAATATTTTCTGTAGTGTTCAGAAGAAATATGAGCATTTTACTAAGTACCATATAATATATCCTACCATATACATATACATACATAGATTCACGCCTGTTTCCCAGAGGAGTAGGCAGAGACTACGGATTTCCATTTGCTACGATCCTGACACACGTCTCTGGCTTCATTCACTTTCATCACATTCCTCATACACGCCCGTCGGTTCAAGGTGCTCTTAACCTGGCCTTTGTCCAGAACGCCTCCGATCTGATCAAGAAACGTTCGCCTAGGTCTTCCTCTTGCGACTGTTCCATTCACACTAGCCTTATAAACTTTCTTAGTCAGTCTTTCCTCATCCATTCTTTCTACATGCCCAAACCTGCTTAACATACCCTTTTCTATTCTTGTCACTATGTCCACTACTTTACTTTACTTTACTTCTTTTGCCATACCCAACTTTCACTTCCATACATAAGTGTGGGCACTGATAGTCCTCTATGAACAGCCAAACGTGCCTTTTCGGAAACATTTCGTCTGTTCATAAAAGCGCGTAGAGCTCCATTCATTTTGTTGCCCGCAATCGTTCTCCTTTCAACCAATTACTAAGTACCAATAATATGCATAGGCAATTCTTAACCTGTCAATTGTTGGTATGCCCGACAAAATTTAAAAACTTTGGTGTCTGGCTGCCGGTGTGTCGTTACGACACAACAGGTTATGTAAGAGAATTAAAATACGTTTGCTACAAAGGCTAACAATCAGACTCTGAAAGTGCACCTGTTGTAACCCTTTCGTCACCAAGTTTATTTCAACAAAACGACTTGATTTTCAGACGCTTTCGAGAATTAAACTAAGCTGTTGAAAGCTCAACGCACTAAAAAGACACGAAGCGCCACAAAGAAATGTAACTCGTCACAGAACCTCAAGGAATAAAGCATAAAGATGCAAAAATTATGTAAATTGCCCGCGCTCCGGCAAAGTTGTGAAAACAGGCGCGGACTTAGAATACCTCTCCACGACTTTACTTTCACAAAATATTGATGAACGATGTTATGTATATAAGGCAAGTGGGTTGAATAGTCGGATAAGATAAAAAGCGAATGCGTTAATACTTTGTGAAGATATACTGAGACAAAAAATAACTTAAAATGACTACAAAACGCGAGCGTTAATTGAGAATATGAAGAGAGCGAACGAAACAAAAGAATGATCGTAGCAATAGTCATACATAGAGACCAACAAGGTCTCTTTATTTCATGTGTGAAGTCGTTAAAAATATATTATTTGCAGTAGCGTAGTTGTTTTAGTAAATGTACATTTACATCACTAGTTAAACTTTAAACATTTCTAATGACAGTGTCTTATGAATTGAGTCATTATAATTATTGAATCGCTATTAAACGAGCTTTTAACTAAACTATTATTTAACTATAACAGCCGCAAAATAAAGAAAATTATTATTATTTTCTTTAATAATAAAGCAATTCAAAATCTCACTTATGTAGCTCACTGAACTGGACACTGCCGTAAACATTACAATTATTCAAATGAGCAACGATAATCTAGATCACAAAAAAAAGTTTTAGTTACAACATCACATGTTTTAAGAATCCACCATAGATGTAGTATTCACGTACTAGTCAACAACAAAAGCAATAATCTCACAGCCTATAGCTATTTACCCTACACATCCTCATAAAACGCAGAACGTCTTCTATATTCAATTACGGGCTATTGAAATTCTAGTGACCGATCGCTCTCGTATTCCTATCCAAACATGGCCGCGGGGCATATCCTAAATCCAGCCCTGTACATATTTTTTATATGGAATTCATAAGAAGCATGGCCGTGGCCGCGGGGCGATACCGTGATGCGATGCTACCCGACCGTATTGCCAGCACTTTTTGTTTTGTAATTTTAACTGGATATATTTGCCACTCGAGTACACAGCGCTTTGGAGTTATTGCCCTTTTTGTGCCAAAATGAGTTCTTCAGTTCGTCGACACGATATTTGCGAGAGGTTTTTGCTCCCTACTGCAGATGAAAATGGTGGAGATATTTTATTAACTGTATACTTATGTTTTACTTCTGCTAGTTTATCTTAAAGAATTGTTTAGTAAGGCATAGATATTCATGCTTCGTAGGTCTAGTGATATATGTTAGCTGTTATGTTTGAGGGCAGTGGTAATAAAGTTAAGGTTCAAAGCCCAGGTCAGGTAACCTGTCATCGGTTTCTTTTGGGAATTTTCTGCAGCGCTACGGTAACTGGATATGTAAGCAATAAAAGACAAACCGCTTGCCCTCTATGCTTCAGTGTTATTACCTAAATGTGTAAATACGAAATATAGGTGTAATAACACTACCTAAACGTTAATTCACATATTATGTAAAACTAAGTACGTCTTCTCCCTTAGCCTTTATTATTCCCAAGTCACTTGGAGTCGGCTTTTCTAGTCTAACCGGATTTGATTGGATATCAGTTTTTACACGGAGCGGCTGCCACCTGACCTCCGCAACCCAAAGGCTAACGATACCCTAAGGCTAGACCAGTGTCAGGATATTAGAGGGTACTGACTTTCCCAATAACGACTGCCATGGATGTTCATGGCAGCCGGGACCAACGGCTTAACGTGCTCTCCGAGCAATCTCTCTCTCAATCAATACGCACATAATTTCGAAAAGACATATTATAACTTCCGAAAGTTAGAGGTACGCGATGTGGGTTCGAACCCGAGACCCTCTGCATTGCAGTCTGTTGGTCTTCCCACTGAGCTATCGCTGCTTGCTTGAAACTAAGTACGTATTTTCTAAAAAACAATAAAAATAAGTACCAACTGTTTCCCGCAGCTTTACTCGGTCAGGACCGGTTTCTTTTCTTAAGTAAAGGTACACTATGTCCTTTTCAGTAACTCTGGTAAAGTGTATACAAAATTTCATGATGGCCGGTCGAGTAGTTAAGACGTGAAAGCGTAACAAAGAAACAAATTCACATGCGCATTTATAATATTAGTTGGGATTAGTTAAAACTTTAGATGGTTAAAAGATCTAAAGCATATGACATTAATATGTGAATAACATAGAATAAGCATTGAGGTTTTAAAATAAATGAAGCAAATATCTCGTAAATTACACTAGTTCAGTATTATAAGATCATCATTAACGTTCATGTGGGTTCAAATGCAAATCGGCTGCACATTGCGGCACGCGCGGCTGAGCGGTCGATGATTGCTATTTGATGTCATTATTGGACTCATGACATTATATCGGCATCGACTAAATTCAATTGCCAACTATCTGCGTATTTTGATGTCCAGTCAGCCTTTTTAACGGCTTCGGTACAGCTTATTTGGTATATGAAGTTTCGTTGTTAAATAGTAATTAGTTGACTACCTAGGTAGGAAATGCTGCTGTGCGCGGTCTTAGTTTCGATTCCCGGATTAGGCAAAGTATTATTAGGTTTGCTATCAAGATATTTTATGACTAGTGAAATTTAAATTTCGAGTTCGGAACAACCATTTGAGGATTACACAAAGTTTGGTCCTATGTCGATTCGTCCCCACACAGGACAAAACTTTGTGTGATCCACAAATGGTTGTTCAGAATCTGGTTGTTCTTTGTGTCCGTTGTTTGAATGTTTGTAAAGTCCCCCGCGACAAGAAAATTACTTCTAGAGTCTTTAAAAAAAGAGAAACAAAATAGAAAGAAGAAAGGCTGCCGTATTTGGTCTATGCAGTTAAGTTGTTAAATAGTAATTAGTTGAGTGCCTCTGGTGTAGAACGCGACTGCTAAACCCTCTCCCCAACCGCAGAACCGGGCGCCGGAGGGCGAGAGATGACCTCCAGCCACCCTGAGGATTGACCTGGGGGTGGTGGGCTTTGTGGGCCTGCCCGCCATCCGTTCAGCACCAGGTCCGAGAGGCAGCGTGCGTGTTCCCACGCGCGCCTCTGTGTCGAGTCCGTCTCCCCTCTAGGGGGGACAGTAGGGATTATTTTTGCGAAGTGCCTATAGGGTAGGTCTTATCGGGTAGTGGCCTGCCGTTTCATACGGCGGGCCGGAACCTCGGCGGGGTCGCGACTGCATGCGCAAGTGTTTCGCGCGGCCCCGTCGATAGTTGTTTTGTCGAGGAACACCGTGGTAGGTTTAGTCGGTATTCCGGAAGGTACATTATTCTTATTCCATCTTTCTTTTACCCCGGCGAGTCCGACATAACCCCTCCGCCCGCCCCCGCGGAGGGGTATGCGTCATGCATTCCAACACGATAAAAAAAAAAAAGAACGCGACTGCTGTACTTGGTCTTAGGTTCAATTTCCGGATCAGACAAAGTGTTATAAGGTTTGCTACACAGATAATGTATATGGCTAGTGAAATTCGGATGTAATATACTTCTGGCTACTTCTTGGGGATACGACTGTATAAGCTTGAGTCTATGTATATAGGTAATAGTGAAATCTAAAGCAGGAAAATCTTTGCAATAATGTTTTGTTACTTATATAAAGTCCGGTAGACGGCATCAGGGTTCGATTCCCGAGTGGATGAAGATGATGATGAGTGAAGATGATTCACAGTACGTGATATTTTGATATATCAAAGATCATATTTGATCTTGTCAGATACTCTTAAAAGCACGGGAATGAAACCACGCGTAAAACTTAGTTAATAACAACTTGACGAATTTTTGCCAAAAATATAAATAAGACGTAATGAAGTTAAGTCAATCACGACTCATCAAAGCAGTTGGGCGGGTTGGATCACAATTTTATTTTTAATTACGATGGTAAAACTTTGTGAAGTCGCCCAATTAAATTGATCAGAGCTTGAGGAAATAAAAAGATTCCACAAACAACGACACTCCACTAATTACATATCTGAAGGCTTTTCATTAACAAACTTTTGAAATATCGAAGTAATAATATCTACGTTCATAAACGGAAAGCTGTATTTTGATTATCTAGTTGTTGACATTAGGGTTTCTCTAATAAACATACGTACATAGAGCCATGTCTGTATATTCCAGAAAAAGTGGTTAGAAATGTCGTACATACAATCACATTTAGACCACTATGTTTAGGTCGTATAGAAAAGGAAGCATGCCCTTTGTTATCCACTGTGTTCATTTTCAGTCTCCCGGCAGTTACCGAGAGTTTCCTAACAGAAAGCCTAATACGACTTCGTCCACGCGAGTATCGAACTCTAATACCATCTACCGGACTTTAGTGCAGATTCTGTGTTGCCAGTAAAACTGGCTGCAACTATTTTTAGTACAACACCCATAACACACAAAATATATTTAATATGTTTTGTCTTGTTAGTCCGTTGGCATACATTTATATTAGATAAGATTTTTATGAACTTTTATATATATTATTTTAGTACTTTATTCTGAATAGGCATAATTACAACTTTATACTGTTTGTAAAGCACGCACTTGATTAATTCTAGTTAACTTGCTTATGTACCATAGCCCGTTATTATAATTTCTTATTTTTTCTCTTTGGATATGTTACTTTTTTTTTACGTGGGGGAATGCTTTGACGCATACCTCTCCGCGGGGCGACGGAGAGGTTATGTCGAGCTCACCGGGGAAAAGATACCCCGGTAATACCGACTAAACCTACCACGGTGTTCCTCGACATAACCATAGACGACGAGGCCGCGCGAATCGCTTTCACATGCGATCGCGACCCCCCCGTGGTTTCGGCCCGCCGTGTGAAACGGCAGGCCACTGCGCAAAGAATATTTCCTCCACCATCCCCCTCAGCGGGGGGGACAAAGACACGATACAGAGGCGCAATTGGGAACACGCACCCCGCCTCTCGAACCTGGTGCTGATCGGGTGGCGAGCAGGCCCACGCAGCCCACCACCCCCAGGTCTACTACTAAGTTAACCTTTGCTACTATTGGTTAACTCGAGATGACAGCTATTGTCTGCTTACAGTTTTAAATTTAAGTATTACAAGTAATCTGTGGAAAATGTAGTGGGTAGTATATTTGTTAAGTTTAGTGTTAAGTACTCAATGTATCCTCCTAATATACCACTGTTTGTTTTCCCATGTTCAACAAATAAAAAATAAAAATATACAAAAATAAAATAAATAAATAAATAATTAAATAAATAAATATATCGGCGTGGCTTATACTTGTTCATGCGATACCCAAGACAAGCAGTGTTATTGCATTTATCGTAACTTTTCGGGCACGCCACGATCGTGGCGGTAAGTCCCGTGTTTGAGGAGTGGCTGGAGAGGCGCCATGGCGCCCTCACCTTCCGGCTGACACAGGTAATGACTGGCCACGGTTGTTTTGGCCAGTTCCTGTGTCGTATACGCCGGCAAGAGACGCCCGGTTGTCACCACTGCGGCGACTGCCGCGACGTTGTTGAGGACACGGCGCTGCACACTTTGGCGGTTTGCCCCGCCTGGGCATCGCAGCGCCGTGAGTTGATCGCGGCAGTCGGATTGGTTGCCCTCTCGCTCCCGGCCGTAGTTCAGTCTATGGTCCGGAGTGAGAGGTCGTGGAACGCCGTCGCCTCCTTTTGTGAGAAAGTCATTTCCATCAAGGAGGCGGCGGAGCGGGAGAGGGAGCGTTTGAACCCTCTCCCCAACCGCAGAGCCGGGCGCCGGAGGGCGCGAGACGACCTCCAGCCACCCTGAGGATTGACCTGGGGGTGGCGGGCTTTGTGGGCCTGCCCGCCATCCGTTCAGCACCAGGTCCGAGAGGCGGCGTGCGTGTTCCCACGCGCGCCTCTGTGTCGAGTCCGTCTCCCCTCTAGGGGGGACAGTAGGGAGTTTTTAGATGTGCCTATAGGGTAGGTCTTTCGTGTAGTGGCCTGCCGTTTCATACGGCGGGCCGTAACCTCGGCGGGGTCGCGACCGCATGCGAAAGTGATTCGCGCGGCCCCGTCGATAGTGGTTTTGTTGAGGAACACCGTGGTAGGTTTAGTCGGTATTCCGGGAGGTACTTTAACATCTTTACCATCTTTCTTTTACCCCGGCGAGCCCGACATAACCCCTCCGCCCGCCCCCGCGGAGGGGTATGCGTCATGCATTCCCCCACGTAAAAAAAAAAAAAAAAAAAAAAAATTATCGTATCTTTTAGACTGTCGCATGAACACACTCGGGTATAACACGCTCTTCTCTTGGTCATGGATATTTAGCCAACACGCAACAAGTTAAAAACATTATCTACCTGTGTGTAATGTTTTACTTTGGTGAGTGTACTTAATGGCTATCAGCACCTTATAATTCACCAATATTAATTTCATCACATCCTCAACACTTCAGAGTCTCCACAATATCGATAAATTAATATTAACCAAAGCGGCGTTATCTAAGACAATCTACATTCACAATTAATTTGCCAACTGGGTGAACAGCACTATTAGTCTAACTTCACAAACGTTTAATCTAATTTCCGTTGTACCAACAACGATTAGAACTTTCTCTTTACTAACTAACATTAATATGTTCAGCGCTTTTGTTAACAATGCTTTTGTAAATGGTCGTTTTGTAGTAACTTAGAGTTCGACTGACTTATTGGACCTATGGCGTAGCTTTGTGGTCACGAGAAGTTCACTTACGGGATTGGGCATAATGTATTTGTCAGATTTGTTTAAAAGCAGCTGCTGTATAATACGTTTATCTTTATCCCTATACTTACTGTTGCCCATATTATGTCTAAAACCTATGACATCTTTAGTCAATTCGAATAGATCCGATACTTCTAAATAAATTCCAGCTTTAGTATTACCATGCTGTATCGCTTGCCATTTTTTGTATAATATACCTTCCTACTATAGACTGCGGTCCACACTAGCTTCCTACTAGACATGCCTAGCTTGTTTTACTCTATAGAATCCAAACGTTTAAGTGACAACTACGCAGACGATCCAAATATGACAATTATATTGTTGAAACACATTCAATTGCAACCAACTTGCAACAGATCAAGAATAAAAAAGAATGCAACCGATTAAGAAAATAAAATAAATATGACATAAGAGTAGATAGGTAATGTTAGTCGTTTATTATAAGGCATGTCGTAACATTATTTGCTTCCTAGGTGCAAGAATAGAGACGTAAAAAAATTGTTATTTTGTAGGCCTGAGTTAATATGTATTATCCTTAGTACATGCTCTTTTAATTTACTTATTCGGAGCCATGCGATTACTGCAATATTACGTTTGAGTGCGAAAATAATTATACAATACTCATGAAGTCAAAAAAATTTTACAATCAAAAGTATCTTTGCCATTGATCTCAGTAAAAGTTCAGTCGTTGTAGTAAGCATATAACTCAGAGTAAATGCACATACATAAATACAGGTCCATTCGAATTTATTAAAGATTTCATAGGTGTTGGGCTTAATATGGGCAACAGTAAGTATAGGGACAAGGAAAAATTAATTATACAGCATACATGCACTCTAATGCGTGTTACTAAAATCTAGTTGACTTGTCTTTCGTAGTACGTAGGACATTAACTAAATGTTTTGTTGTACAATTATTCATCATGAAATCTCAACACACTGATGAAATCGTAAAATTCTCAAGTTTTAACCGTACGCAATGAAACCAACTTCACAGAATTTCATAAATAAAATCCTGAAGCTCAACTCTAAATCCTTGAGAATCCTTAAATCCTTCATTGCGGGTAATCCTAAACATTTTTATATATTACCCGGCCAAATGAGAATGGACCGCGGCCACGGCTGGGGTGATATTTCACGGGGTGGACGCAATTTGTCGTCATTATTTCAACGCCCTTTTGACATGGTCACAGAATAATGCACTTTGGAGATGTATGGACGTCAAATGTGGTCATTGGTGCGTAAAACAGTGTTGATGAAAATATATACCTAGTATAAAGTTTACCATCATTTTTCGTACTAATTTTAGTGAAGGTATATAAAATACGATTTTTGAGATTTTACATTAATTTTACTTTTTACATTTGAAATCAATGCAGTGTAAATCTAAACAGCTCGTCTAAGATCAAAAAGTATTATTGGTTGAGGATTATGTCATTATTTGGGCTGTTACATACAGTTCAGTGCATTATTGTAATACTAACTGATACCTGCAATTGACTTCGTTACCACCATTTGAAATTTCTTAAAAAATTGTCAAAAGAACGGCAGCAAAGACAGTACAAAATCCACCGAATTTGCAAATTAACTTTCTAACGCGAATGTTAGTTCAGTCGGACCGACTGCAACCAACCACCTTAATAAACACTAAAATCTCGTTTTACTTTCCCCTTCAGATATTAAGTACGCAGTGCGTTTCTGCGTGCCCTGAATGACACGGGTGTGATGAACAGGGTCCCTGGAGGCAACCCTCGGTGGAAATCAACTGCGGTGCTGTCACATCGCATGAATGATCACTGATGAGTGACATCACAAATTGGGATTCGCAATTAAAGTTTAGATGGATTGCTATCGAAAACTAATCAAAGTGTTTTGATTTGTATCGATCGTAGGTGTATTTTGAGGGGAACGTGATCCTCATAAATAAATATGCGTACATAAAAATAGGGACATTTGATCATCAGATGCATTTAAAATGCTACGTAATGAATGAAGAGCCACCCATTTCCAAATGCCGTGTTGTTACTAGAAACATCCAGAAAATAAAACATCAATATCACATTACCGGCTTGAGGTTTGCTCTCGGGACCTCACACAAAATTATGTCTCGGAGTCTACAAGACAGTTACGCTCAGATACATCTACATTAAGAATAAATGGTGATAAAGGATGCCGTAAAAAAAATTATAATGCGTCCTACAATGTCTGTACAAAATCATCGGCCAATAAAATAGGTAATGAGTTCGTAAATGCCAAGAAATATCAGACAATACCAATGTAACGTGAAAACGCATGTAAATGGAGTATTAAAAGAGAGTTCCGAGTCTGTTTTTACGAGAATTGCCAGCGACCATTCCGTGCTCTAATGTACCATTCACCTCGAAAATGGTGGCACGTGGTACAATTGAGGCTATTTTAGTGTTAAATAAGTGATAATACTTTCAATAGAAATGTTACAATTGCTAGGTGATAAAATATAAAGTATGTCTTTGCAGTAAGATGATTTCTTCGTTGGTCTTATGTATAGTTAACTTAGCGGTTATATTATTTTGTATACGAAAGTGAGGTCTTCAGTTCTATTACTATTGAATAGTGTCACTACTTTGTCTGATAAATTCTCATTAGCAGCCCAAAAGCAAAAGGCTGGTCCGCTATTAAATTGGATTAAAAATATGCTTGACGAAATGTCTTTGTAATACACCTGTACTTATACATATATGGACTATACATATACATATATGTTTGTAATATTATAATAATTGATATTTCTTAAGACACGTATATAACTCATACCTACCAGTTTAAAAAAATACAATTTAAAAAAAGAAAATTCTCGGCAAAATTCCTAAGATAGAAAAGCCGATCCCAAGTGACTTGGGAATAATAAAGGCTAAGGGAGAAGGGAGAAGAAGAGCTCCATGGTGCTGCTGGGTATTATCTGACAAATATTTCTAACTAACTACAACTTGACGTAAGAATCGATACGTAGACCGCATAATAGGTCAATACTGTCATGCACTGTAGGTATACCGCCGCGCCGTTCAAAAGGATAAGTCATAATATCAATTGAGCGCTAACAACAACGCATTTTTACGATCCGTCACGCACTCACACGTGTGACGTCATCACACGTCCCTGTCAGAGGAAACACGTTCAAAAATTGCAAGTCAGTTATAATTTTAATAATTTCCGGACAACGCTGACGGCGACGCCAATGTCACTTCGATGACAAGGGACTACGAGAGGGACTGTTATATTTTGAACACTGAATTTTCTTTCCTACTGGGATCTGTGAGTTGTGAGGTCACATTTTGCTATAAAGGGGATGGTTGTATTACGCGATCGAAAATAACGATTTCTAAAATGATAAATGCACTATCAAGTAGAAGTCTGTGTATTGTGACCTAGATTATATTGAACTAGATTTTGCTCGCGGCTTCCATCGCGTAAATGTAGATTTGGTTGGTAACAGTACTTTTTTGCTGGATGAAAGGTTTCATGCTTTAACTACTTAACCAGCATAATGAAATTCGCATACTCTATCAGGGGTATAGAAAAGAACATAGAGTAACAGAACTATCATCCAGAAAAAAGTACCTTTCCTGAGCGCACGAAGCCGTGGGGAAGAGTTATTATATTATAATAGACAAGTTATTTAATAAGGGTATTTAATATTTGGGGTGTAAAGTGCTTTTTAATGCTCGTACATGTAAAGGTTATCTATCTAACTGCCAGCTACCAGCTACTCTAACATATAATTAACATAATAATTTCTTAATAGGGCTAACCAAAAATCTTTCCGACACATATGTTTCTTGTGGGGCCTCAATCAACTGCCTTTGTTGTTCTTAAACGTTAAATATCCGCCATATTAATACATACTCTGTAAACCTTTCACCACTTACGTATTAGGATTCCAAAATATAGAACAGTTCAAAGAAAAGAGATTTAGATATACGGTCTATAATAAGGAACTATGGCAGTTAAACTTTCTAAATCTCAAAGAAAGCCATAGAATAAACAGCTTAGAGAGAATTTCAACTACAGATATATTATAGCCTTGTCCACCGCAGTGACAGTATCTACTAGCATCGAGTAAGTTGTAGGACCTGTCCAAATATAGTAAACTTTAAGCTGTGTTAGCCGAGAGAGCTTTACTTCGGTCAGTATAAGATCCCATGAGTAATATCCGAAGCGACAAAGAACACACGTACTTAGTAACATGTATATATGTACCTAAGTGCTAAAACAGTTAGTAGTTTAAAACCCAATTAGAATAGGAACACATCTTGAAACCACAGTGAGCTTAATGCCTTTGATAGTGACTTGGATTGTGTGTATTATTGTTACAATTATTGGGAGTATATAACGTTGAAGCTAGTGTCTTATACAGTTACACACTAAGTGATTTTAAGGAATATAATGTTCTTATTTTACCTCACAGGAGCAACTGTAGTGAATGCGGCTGTTATGCATTAGGTTGCTGTACAATTCCCGGGTAGGACAGAGAGTTTTTGACTTTTCCTGTTATGATATTCCCAATAGCACTAAGTGTCTGGACATGTGCTTATAAGGTGTGATCCAAGCTTGCGCTTTGTATGAAATAACGTTGTGGTTTTCACTATTTTTGAATGGCTGATTCGAATTCTATGCTTTTCATGAAAAGTTGTTTGTGAAATACAAGCAACTGTTCATGAACGAAATGACGACAATGGTTTGTCTTAAATTAACATAAACATTTAACCAATATGTAATTATGGCGAAACAACGGATACGGGCAAACCCTAAGCGATATAACATTAAATACAAATTGTATGAAGGGTTATAAATATTTATTATTATTGATATATGTTGTTAATAATATATATTATTGCAGTCTATTCTCAAAAATTAGATGATTTTTATAATATCCATGCATTTTATACAAATACCACGAAATTAGATGTAGAACATAAATGGCAATTTCATAGTTAAAGACTTCATATTAATCCTAAATTTCGTGTTTAATATCAAATAACCAGCAATTTTTGTAACAGGTATGTACTTATCTAAGGCTAAATATAAAACATAAGCTATACGAACACATTTAATAAAAACATATTTGATACATTTAATATGTAGGTACTAAAAGTTATTACATCTTACAATCAATTTCAAACAAAATAAAAATGTAGTAGAAACATTTTTTACACAACATGATCGCATAAAACAACTCTAAAATAGTAACAAAATGATCGTCACATGGGGAGGTCAACCTTCAGTGGATTACGTCTAGCTAGGGGTGTCCGCGTTGTGCACGCGACGCACGTGCGTCGTGCGTAGCGATTTGAGGGGCGCGTAATGAAGTAGGGTAACACCCCTGAATAATCAAGTGTTGCCCGTAGTAAAAGCTATATAAGATGCGCTATAATGAAGCGATAAATTAGGTTTAATGTAATTGGTAACGCCGTAAAAGAGTACTCGTTTTAAAAAGGTATGTTGCTCATTTAGACGGGGCAGGTTATGGTTGTTTATTATGTCGTATACGTTGGTATGCATATGTAAAAACTAGTGTTGGCTAAGTCCAATACACGTGTACTACTTTGTAATGGCTTTATTTTATTAACTTTTATTCTCATACAGTAATAAGTATACTAAGTATAAGTATAATAATATTGCGGTGAAAATAAACCGTATACGTGCAGCTACTAATTCAAAAGTGACATAAAATTGTATATTAATGGCGAATATTTTTTGCATATAAGTTTGACATACTTGTCTTCTTTGCCACGTAAACGGAATATAGCGGGTGTACCTTAAACTGAAATAGTAGATTTAGACCATTACAATATAATGCGCAACGCAACGCAACGCATTTTCTTCATAGTTTCTGTAATTTTACGGTATTCTTCAGTTATATAAATGTGTACTTATAATCCTGCGATAAGAGTACGGTACTTCTTTTAAAAAATTATATTTGACTTTCTCATTTTCGGTTTCCCGATTTATTTGCATAACTAATATAAAAAATGTTTCAAATTATATTAAAAACATTACCAACATAGCTACACATATTATCTATTACATTTATTCAGGCTGACAAAAATAGTACTCACGTTGCTGCTGCTCGCGTATCAGGCAGTGGAGTGAGTCCTTTATAAAATCTGCAACAAAAGTGCAATTTGTTATATCAGTATTGTTCGTGAGTGTGTCGTGAGCCGTGATGGTGATAGCGCGACAATGAATTGCTATGATCACGGTATTACGCGTTTATCTTCACAATTTCCTCTTTAGGGTCGAAGAGACCAAATTTTATGAAAGGTATATCGTTTTTAACAAATTAATTTAGTTAGAATTAAATTAATTATATTAATTAATGTTTGCGGCACCGCTAAATGACTTTATTACTTTTTATTGAACATTGGTTTGTGTCTTTTGGAATACCGGTTTGCGCGGTCTGTATAAGTACATTTGTATAATACATAAATATAGTTAGACAGAGTTTGCGTGATCGAACAGTACATACATATAGATCCACGTTTCTATCCACGAAAGAGTACCCACAAAAGATGATTTTAATTTTAATCCTGTACCTTGCAATTTAGATAACTAATTACTAGTATCATCAGGCAACTAACTTTATGTAATTTTGGTCACAAATATAATTGGTCCACATAATAGGAGGCTAGCTTCTACCGGATACAGAGCTTTATAGGCTTGATGCTGCTATAAAAATATAGAAATATTTAACACTTTTCTCAACCTAGGAACCAAACCCAAAACCTCGCATTTACTACCGCTACAAACTGTTCGTGAATTCGAAATATCTGAAACTTAATACGTGGAGTATCCATAATGCAACAGGTTTTCGAAAAAAGACTAAAATAACTAAGTGAAACAAACGCAGAATATGAAATTATGTTACTCTGGTTTGGTTTATTTTCTTACTTTACGCGAATGTTACTAAATAAAATTAAACTAATTAATAGTTTTACTGTGGTTTGTTTTTCTCCCGCTTTTTATAATTATTTCTTTATTTATATTTCCGATTTTTGTCTGCTTTTTAGCAGCCTTAATATGTGTTATGACGGCAATAAAATACGCGAAATACTATATAAAAATATAATAATATTTTACTGTCTGCTAGTAGCCTTTTTATACAGATAGAACAATAATATCTAATATTGACATAGCATTGATAAGTATTTATTAATTCCATGAATTTTCATCTTATAAACATTAAAGCTACATACATATGTATGACCAACCATTAAGACTTTATCATGGTTTATTTTCTAAGAGGACTCTATGAGAATATTCTCGATGAAAGCAAGGAAATCATAGCAATCACTATTTAAAATATATCGTTTTAATTCTAGCAGACATGATTAAATATAATCTCGTTTCATATATACTTCGCTTATAGCCTGCATAAAGCACAAATGCGCGAAAAAAATTCACAAAACAGAGCTCGCGCGTTCGCAAAACGATCAAGAGAAACCAAATCACGATGCGCACAAAGAGTATCAACTTATTTTGTAACTAGTGTTGACGAAACGTGAAGTACAAGTGGAAAATGAGCTGGCAGAGAGCCAAATGTCAACGTCTACCTATGAGGACCACAATGCCACGGTCGATTATGGAATATAAGGGTATGAGACGAACCGGCGTCGTTTTAATAAGATAATTCGCTGGCAACTACCGATCCGCATGCGAAAATGGTGGAACGGTTTTCAGAAGTAGCCGGTTTTTATGTGGTTTTGATATGATGAGGAAAGTTTTTGAGTTCACTTTTAGGAAGCTTCGATTTGGATTATGTACGGTATGGAATAGAAATGTCAATATATGGGCATTATTTTCATAATGATAATATATCGCATGTAGGTCCCGTAGTTCTCACGTACATATGTATGCGGCTGACTGTGAGGTCCTAATTTTGATTCTCGGGTCGAGCAAAATATTATTGTGTATTTTGTTAAGATATGAGTACCAGCACGGTGTCTTAGTGTTATTTCCGGTTGACGGCAATAAGCTGTCTCTTTATTACCTGTGATTTAAAACATGACTGATCAAATAGTTCTTAATAGTTCTTTATTACCAAAAATTTACAATTTACAATGCACTTTAAGTACTAAAATATATTTTGTTATAATTATATTGTAAATCACAAGTAGTTTGATACTTTGGCACCCAAGCTAAGATTTAACTTGTGTTATAGGTGCCAGGGCTCTCACATCACAATGTTCGATAGTAGATTCATGTTTTTATTGCAAAACATTATTGTAGCATGGTTTTAAAATACATTTTATACTTATAAGGCTTTATATGTGTGTATATTATTACGTTAGGATTGACTTGCCTGTCGTGTAAAATACTGTAATTTGTATATCAGTCCATTACTTAATACTTTACTAAAATGATCATTACACTGTAACATGCTTATCACAGACACCTATGTATGTACACACTACTAGCGAGCGACAGCAAAACTAACTATGTCATAAACGACAAATTCTGCTTTTTTTTGTTTCAGACAAAGAGGTGCAGAATTTAATACTGCATACAGTATTCATTTCCAGGCATTGGTTTTTCAGACAGGGTCACCAGTACGCTCGAAGAATCATTTCTGTGAATATGACATTGTGTAACGTTAGTCATTAGAACAACGTTACACAATCTCGTATTCACTTTATTCACTTCACATCATTTAATTTACTTCATTTCATAATCCGCAGTCGTATACACTTATCCATCAGGATAATATATGAAAGTTATACAAAAGATTAAATTTAGCTCAAGACTACGCACAGCGTTTATATAAAAGTATATAGAAATTACAACCACTAGGATTGACAAATTAATGAATAAAGATAAGCAATATTGCTTTCGTCTTTAAAAACTTTGACTCCCTCTATTCTATAACTAGTATGCAAAACATTATGTTTAGCTTATTGTTCTGGAGTACTAAAAGCCATTTGACAACAAAAAACAAACCAGCATTGGCAATATTGAATTCAGGAGACACATCTTTGAAGCAAAGAAAAATCAGCTAAACGGGTTTTTTAGCCAGTCTTTAATGGACGTTCCAGTAAGCTACAATCCGCGACTGTTTACACTGTCAGTAACGAGTGCCAGTAACTCAGTGGCGGTTGTAAAACGATTCGTTCTGCTTGTTTACCAGCCAAACTCACTGTTCAACAGCTAGTACGGTTTATTGGCCAGGGGGTAATCGTGCGTCAACTAATCAAACTTTTGAACAACTTCGAAGGTTATTGAGGATACTGTAACCTACATTCTGAAAAATTATATTGTCATTCATCGTGTGCACATATAATGAAAGCATTTGAGGTTTTTTTTACTAGCAATGTGACAAATAATATAATATGTCCTACCTAATGGAAAGCGGTTTCCATAAGCAATAACCGCTTACAATATCAGAGTATCACAAGGGAAAGAAGTAAGTCTTCAATATTAAAATTTAATTCGATGTAAAAAAAAAATTAACAAATTTATTTTATTTCATCATTTTAGCTAAGCTCAGTTATCAAATTATTCTCGTGTAATTCAAAGGTTCCTCGATACAGGCTTGCCTAGTGAGAAAACCAAAGGAGACTTAGATTTTGAAATTAAGCTCTCTGCAAAATGTATGCAGTATATTGGGTACATATTGGTACAGATGTATATTATAGTATTAATATGTATTCTGTGGCACGAATATTTATGGTTTGCTTTTTGAAATACATTGTAGTAATAAACCATTTTTACTTTACTTTAAGTGAGGTACTCTTGTGGGTGCCGAGAACATACCATGTAAGCACCCGGAAATACTGGATTCGTTACTATTGGATATAGGATGGTTTTCGGGTAAACTGACTAATTAATACTGTCAATAAATGACCACGGCGGGAGCTTCTACTCCTAAAATAGAGAATTTATATAAAACATACACTTGACTTAACACGTATTTATTACAAATGACAATATACTGCCCGCTGTTACTGAAAATTAACGGTAGAAAAGGTACACGTACAGCCTAATTTGAAAAAAAAACACAAATTCGTCAGCGTTTTTGCAAAGTTACTGAACAAATCTGTCAATCGGTTTATTAAATACTCGTGCTTAAACCGATTTTCTTTCCTTCGAGAAGTGTTTATAAATAATAATAATATAAGCCCTGTATTAAACTGTTCCACTGCTGAGCACGGGTCTCTTCTCAGTGTGAGAAGGGTTAGGCCATAGTCCACCACGCTGGCCCAGTGCGGGTTAGCAGACTAAGTGTTTAGGGATACCGTATTCAAGCTTGAATAACGAAATAATCATACCTCGGAAAACCAAAGAATTCGTATCTCAAATAACTTGATGCATGATTTATATGTATATAATTCGTAACGGGTATTACCGCAATCTTGCATATTGTTTACCTTTAAGTACTTGACGTTTCTACCAGGTTACACCAACCAGTCATAGCTCCGTTAGGCTGAAGAATCTTCATTCACTTTTCACTTTATTTACATTTTTATTATCCATATACCATCACATACTACACTCGCGTTAACCCTATTACTAGCCGATGTGTCAGAAATCTGTGATTTAGACGGTACAAAAAATGTAAATAGAGTGAGGGCGGATAAATATTCTTCAGCCTCTCAAACGGAGCCATGACATCGCTGAGGCAATCGGCTTGTGACCATGGCCAGTGTAACTTCATTGAAAAGCCAAGCACTTATGTATATGTAGATAAATAATATGCATGATGTTGTTAATATCCGTAACGAATAATTCATAAATATATAAATGTCTAAATACCGTAAAATGAGATGTAAATAATATGATAATATTTCACAATATGAACCGAATATCTAAATACACCGTCTGAATAACCTCTATTCAAGTCTACCCGCAAAATGAATTCACAAGATAACTTATAAACGTACTCCTACATTTTAGTTTATTTAAACCATAACGTGGTGAAAACGACAGCTACCCTTAAAATGGTGTACGAAGAAACTTAATAAATACAACGAAATAAGTTCTTTCATGCTCCACGAAGGCATTGTGGCTGAAAAATAGGCTCGTTGGGCACCAAAAAAGACAAGTATTCGCCTAAGGGTCAGCAGCACAGCGGCTTATTGTGGGGCCCAGTCATTATGTCTGTTATACGCTTAATTAAGACCCGCCCAGACCGGCGACGACAAAAGGTTTTCTTAATTTTTTTGACTCGAGTTTCGCAGTTCTGTTCGTCACTTAACTGAAAATGTTTTTTCTCGTGGTGTGAAAATGAGAGTGAATTTCGTTTTGATAATGTTGTTCCTACGTTATATAGAAATAAACATTGCAATCATATTTTTTTGACTTAGCTAGTATTTTTTAAACGTATTAGTACGATTTGACATGGAAACATATACATTACAGCACAATTATATAAATAGCTGGCGACTGTGATACAGTTCATACTAGTACGGTCGTCAACGATGACCTCTTATTGATATATAATTTTGTTTATGGTTTTATTTTTGTGTACCTAGCTTAATATAAATTTGTAAAACTTTTTTTTTAATTATACGTGTTTGCGAATCCTAGATACGGTTTTCAGTGGAGTATAAAATTCACCTAAGTGTTCATCAAAATCAAATAAGTGCCTACGCTTTTGTTTGTCCGTATACGTCGTACAGCTAAACCGTAAATCCGTACGAACGTTTATACGTACATGCGGCGTCCCATCGTATATTGGCCAACTACGTTTACGTTAAGGTACCATGAAGCCGGATGAATAATTGATAATAACCCATACTTATAAATATATATATAAACCGCGCCTTAAAAACATTGCAGTTATCTGTAGATACCATCTTCAATACTATGTATACCTATACATAGTATTGAAGATGGTATTGATTAATTTAGTCAGTTTTTGTACAGTCAAATTGGTAGTGTAGGTACCTACCTACACTACCAATTTGACTGTACAAAAACTGACTAAATTAATCAATCGAAGAAGAAAAAGAAAGAAATACAATCTATTGAACCGCAGCGGCAAATCGGTGGCCAGGCACAATTGACTTTTTATGATTTCTTATTTTCTGAAACTTGGACTATAATAAATCATACAAAGTAAATTAATTTCGTGTATATTTTTCAATTCATACATACAGTACGTATCCGCTTAATAAGTACCAACTACATCACAATCTATGTGTTGTACCATTAATTCATTATAAACATTTATTCAAAACACGTTTGTTTTCATGAACAGTATATTTTTCACTAGTTTATATTCGCAATCACGTCAGTCCAAACAAATGATGTTCATTACTGTTAAACCAACAAACTGACTACTAACTAATAGACAGTCGTTTGTTGTGCTAACGATTACAATATTTTAGTTTCATCCGATATTCCGACGTAAAAGCTATTAAATGGGAATTTTATGAATATTATACAACGTGCGTTTTCGTTATCCACTCTAGTTGCAATAAAACTACTATATACGGATTTTATTTCGAAAACACTACTACTACCTACTATTTGATAATTTTGTAGATATTCGACTAATACTACTGTTAAACTATTATTATGATTTACACTATCCCCTACTTCTACAATACTACTATCGTTTCAGTCGCAACTGAACAGCAGTTCAGCAGCCTTATTAAATAACAGATGAAGTTGTAGATGTAAAAGTTTCAAAATTATGCTGTGGTAAAATGTGTATATACTAGTTTTATTTCAATGTATCACATTAGCTTAAACGTAAGACAATGTTAGGTATCTACTCTAGTTGTTAAAGTTGTTAAAAATGACCTTCTTCAAACGAGGTTTAAAGAGAGTTCTTCTTTTACGGTAGGCAGTGGCTTCGCTGTGTCCTGACATTGCTGAAGTCCATGAGCAGCGGTTACCACTTTCCATTAGGTGGACCACTTGCTCGTCTGCCACCAATGGCAATAAAAAAAAAGATATTACCACTAGAATACCATTTAATTTATTTTAAAGTTAAATGATATGAACAATGCACTAATATTTATTTTAACACAGATTTACATAGGTACATATACCTTTAAACATAAAATTTATAGGTATCGTACCCTTTAAATATGTGCATATGAATGTACAGTATAGTAATATTTAAATGTATCTTGCTATTCAAAATGGCAAACGAGTGTCGGGAAAGACCCTCAATCCAGAACAATCCCTCCAAATAACACGAAACTCATTACAGTAACGTCGCAACGCGCTAAACTCATAAAGGTCCTTTTCCAACATCGTTAAACTAACTTTTACAAAGATTTACACAAATTTAACCTTCATCAAACGTTCATAACAAAACGTACCACAAATTTCTTAATTAAAACACTTTTTTTCACTAAAAGCTAGTTTAGATCGGCGGCGGACGAGGCGAAGCGCGGAATTCCGAAAGAAGCCTTTAATTAATGTCGTTGTGAGATCCTTAATTGCGATCCGCCGTCGCTTTGATACGCAACCGCGTCACGAGCTCACGCCTCGCGCCGCCTTCGTCTCGCTTGACTCTACTTGCTACGGGAGTGAGATTAAACGATAATAACTTTAACGATACTGCCATTAATAATAACTTGACACAAAGACTTGACAGGTGAGCAGGTGGAAATATAAATTATTTGTATCATTATAAGATGCACTAGACTTTGCGTCGGACGAGATAATACAGTGTAATCGATGATAGCCCAATGGCTGAGGCAGCGAAACTGGCGATCGGAAGACTAAATTTGTATTTCCACATTACTGACGTTCACATACTATTAGGATTAGCATTAATAATAATAATAATAATCATCTCTGGGACAGTCGTTATCTCATCATAAGACTAACGCGATAACGGAGGGCACAGTACACTAGCTTTTAAACTACCACCTTCGCCTTGTGATATAAACAAAAATGTATCACCAGGTTAAATAAAAGCGCACAAACCGCAGGGCAGCGTGTGGCGAGCTGAATGTGAGTGGCGACACTGCGGTCCTGAATGCCTCAGAGAGTCGGTTAGGGCCTCGTCCCTAGTTTGCCGTTACTGGTTAGCTGGGATGGAACTTCAAAAGCGCCAGTAGGACACTCAACTCTGGCTTGCCTTGGTCGGCCGGTCAGAAGGACGCCGCTAGAGCTATATGCTTAAGAGTGGAAGTATCATTTTCAAGGGCATAACTACGGGGCAACCCACTCCGGGTCTCTGTTGTCACGAGACCCGTGATGGCGAAACCGGCGCCGCACCGCTCGACACCCCTAGCCGCTCGCACCGGTGTTGCCCTCTGCTGCTGGCTTGTATGCCTATGGTGGCTATTCAGGGGGCCCATCTAGTGAGTTGGCGAGTCAGCGTCTGCCTATTGCATTGATGCTATTAGAGTATTCAGAGTAGATGCCGTTATTCATCCATAGTTACCAATATACCGGTCTACCAAACACCCATACCCATAGCCCATATATTAGAATCCATACGTAGCAATAGTGCTACGCCTGCTGTGGCTAATACCGCTGTAGGTGTTCCATCCCACCTTTAATTAAAACTCTCTAAGGGCCTCTTCACGTTGGACCCATGTCTCCGTGTAAGCGTCCCAAAGGGCCAGGTATTGTTCTAATATAATAATCATGTTAGAAAATGCCTGTGATAAGAGAAAGATAATTATAATAATATTGTTTATTTCTATCAAAAAGGTAAGTACATTGATATGTTACAATAATAGGTACAGCATGAACTAAAACCTTAGTGAAAGCTGGAGTTTGTACTAGGTACGAAACCTGTGTGACAAATCTCTAGGCTCTCTTCTTTAGTAAACTTAACAATATTGTTATTTGCATAGGCGTGTAAGGCTATTATTTAGCAAATTATAAAAAAATACCAAATTGAATTATTTTCAAAACTTTGCTTTGATCCTTGCCTACGCTTCCCTAGAAAATAGAGCTATTTTGAGTTAAGATCGTGCGCAACTACAGTCAGTAGGAATCCTACTAAACAAATTTAATTTACTAATTATTATTAGTAAGAAAACTCCCCAGCTTTGCACCAACATCGTTCACTTTAAACTTTACCCTTGAAAAACTTGTAAAGCTTTTTTTGTCGTCTCACTTCACACCTCGGCGGCACCGCGGCGAGGCGGGCGAGGCGTGCGAGGCGAAGCTGAGTACGCGAGGCGCAAATAAGCTCATGTGTAATTAGGCTTACAAGGAAATTAACGCGACGTGCGACGTGTTTTCTAAATAAAACTTACAGGAAATTTTTATGTGCATTTTTATTTTAAGAGTTTATTTTATTAATACATTTAAAGTAAGTCACAGAATTATATTTAATTTAATAGCTTTTCCAGGTTTATTTGTTATATTATTCCGTTGAAAACACTCTTTTTCAAAATTCGTAACGGAATATGAAGAAGCAAAAAACAGTTATTGTCCTGTCATAGTTATTACATTCCTTCCGGCAAAGGTGCTAAAACTAAAAGAAAATTCTACTAGATACATTCATAATTAAGTTTTAGGTACTTGTCGGTGCAATAATTTTATCATTTTTCTTTCTCCTCCTATCTATTCTTTAGTTCTTGGAACATCTCAAAGGGCACGAATATTGCGCGCTGCGCTTCTACTAAAGTCAATGAAATAATGATATTTGTGGTGAGTTACATAAGGCACCGAGCGCAGGCAGTATTGTCACTTTGAAAATGTAAGTGACATATGCATCACCTGTGAAGTTGTAACTGTCAAGCTTTGATCGCAAAATATGACAAACTGGACGTGTAGGTTAGGAGTTTTATTCCCTGACTGACTCCTTGCCCATGGCATAGTTTGCATAGCAAATTTGAGGTCCTACATACGATGCCCGGATCCGGCAGCGTCATGAAAAAAAAGTATGTAAAAGATGAGGTTATTTTGATTCACATTGAGGAACATATGTAAAAAAATAAACAGTGGATAAAAGACCAAGGGAAATGAATACAAAAACTAGAGTCTTAATACTTGATCAAAATATAATCTAGTTCAGTATGTGTCCGACGAATCCCTGATGCTGGTTTTCAACTAGTCATCGGGTTTTATGTAATATATATGACAAACCATAGACGTAATTAGACTACCCTATGCTTACCCCTTCACGTATATATGGACATTATGTATCTTATGTGGGGGCCAGTCAGTGCAGACTGGCGACACTTGGATCCAGTGGGATCTTTTGTGTCGACACTCTCCCAATAACGACTGCCATATATGTTCATGGCAGCCGGGACCGACGGCTTAACGTGCTCTCCGAGGCACGGAGCAGGCGATAATTGTCAATCAATACGCACATAATTTCGAAAAGTCATATAACTTCCGAAAGTCAGAGGTGCGCGACGTGGGTTAATTAAGAACCCGAGACCCTCTGCATTGCAGTCTATTGGTCTCCCCACTGAGCTATCGCTGCTCATATGGACATTATACTTCGAATTGAGAATCGAATAGAATGTTAATATCAAAACACACAGAGCAAACACACATTTTTGCGTATCCTGATCACTATTTCGATTAAGAATTAGCATAACCGGTAATGCATACGTGGATTTGCATAACACAGTATGTAAAAAACAACTAGGAGACCACCCAACGTCTATCCAGCTACTTCCAGAATACAAATGTAAGCCAAAGCTGTTCTCCCACCGTCCAGCGTCGCGAACTCTCTATGAATACTAAACTCATAATCCGTGGCCGCCACGCTCATTTATTAAACGAGAAACAGATTATTAAAAGTGAAACAAGAGGTATACCAACGGTTTGGAACTCCAGATTTCAATTATTATTTATAAAAAGTGCATACGTGCGTGAATGAAGTCTCGAGCTCATCCTAGAGTCGGGCAAAGTGCCAGTGGAGGCTGAACCGCAATAGACTACCAACAAAAAAGTGGCGTAGCAGTAGTTAATACGACCGCTGTACTGTGTTAGATAATAATATAGTTAGTTCGTTAGCAACACGACATTTAGAACTGCTCACGGTACACCTCAATAAGTTGCCAATATTACGTGTTACCCAAATGTTCAGCTTGCGAAATATAAGTGTGATAGGAGTAGGTATAAGCCTTTTGGAATATAGGCGTAATAGTACAATTAAAATACCAGCCTTATATAAAAACTGTCCCATTGTAGGACAAAGGCCCCTTCTCAGTGAGAGAACGGTTGAGCTATACTCTACCACGCTGGCCAACTGCGTGGTAATAGACTTCAAATATCTTTAAGAACATTATAGTGAATTCTCAGACATGCACGTTACGATATCATCCTTCAAGGCGGCATGTTTTAGGCGAACATGAATGAACTATTCAGCCCGCACATAGCTACGAAAAATGAGCGGTTTTGGGATCAAATCGAAACCACAGCGTGGCAGTATGACAGCAGCAAAAGAAAAATAAATGAGGGCAATTATGTGTCCCACGGTTATTGCAAAAGGTGCCCAGATTTTGAAATTTAATTAAATCCCAATGTGTCACAATGATAACACACTAATCATACTGCCTGCTCCTTCAGACATATAAAAATAAGATTATGTATGTATTATAACGAATTTCATTAGTAGCCCCCTCTTACTAAGCTTATTAAAATGAAATAGATTCAAAATATTTGTTCGTTGGTAGTGAGCGTCTCATCGCTCGTCGCTCATGGCGTCGACACGTCCGCTGTTCAAAATTAAGTGGCCGTCACCAAAGCTGTGAAGCTTGCTTCTACTTTAAACTTAACAATATTCCGTAGAATATTCTCGAATTTCGTAATATCTTACGTACTTTAAAAGCATGATGTAATTCTTAATACGTATAACCTAGGTGGATATTATAGAAAACATATATGATTCTGAATTTGTGAGATGTCTGTGTGTTTTGAATTATGTAAAATGTTTGTAAAACCACATCTTTTGCGAATGAATGATTCTGATTTGCTAAGGCCGCTTATAGCTAAATTTATTTTTTTATTTAATGTATAAGGCCTACAATCACCCGCCTGCCTGGAGACGACAGGCTGTATGAGAACGACCACACGGCAACGCTGGAGGCCATACTTATCCTCAGACTCCTATGCCTCATCATAGAGCAGGAAGCTGTCACAGCTGCCATACGGCTCGAAAAGGTAGGGCTCTGGAAACGAGACAAAAGTATAACTCATGCGCGCCTAAAGGAGTTAGTATACAACGAAATTCCAATGATAGAAGTGACATGTGACATCATCCCAAAAACATTTGTTTTTGACAAAAAATACCTACGCCGCCTAGAGGCTTTAATAACATGCCACTGCTTACTTAACGAACACCTTTTCAACATCAGCATCACTCACAGCTATGTTATGTAGGGGCTGCATGGATATCGAGGAGACCCCAGCTCACGTGCTCCTACATTATAAAAGCGTGAGCAACCAACGGCCGAAACTACTTATTCAAATAGTCCAGAAATTATGAAGGAAGTACTGCGCAACACCAGTCCGCTATATCTTTCTGGACGGAGCTGAGGTGGTATTAGTAACCGAACAACTTTTCGCGTCAAAAACTTACGCACAATAGTCTAATTGTGTGGCTAAGTGCGGATAACATACGTCCAACTAACTAACTACATTGTTATTTTTTTATTTAATAAGGCACACAAAACAAAACCTAGTGCACACTGTATAAAACTTATAAACTATAAACAGTTTAGGTTGATACTGTGATTCTAACTATGTGTACATATCATGATTATATTTGTGTATTTAACATAATCGGCCTCGGTGGCGTAGTGGTTAGTGTAACCGACTGCCACGCCCTGAGGTCGCAGGTTCGATTCCCGCACAAGTCAAACATTTGTGTGCATGAACATGGATGTTTGTCTTGGTCTGGGTGTTTATATGTATAATAAGCATGTATTTACAAAAAAAAAAAAAAAAAAAAGTATATATGTATGTTTATCCATTGTCTAGTACCCATAGTACAAGCTCTGCTTAGTTTGGGCTAGATGGTGTTGTGTGTATGTGATAGAATATTATTATAATATTATTATTATTATAACATATAGATCATGGTCAAGATGACGTTGCTAAGCTCAAATTTAAAAGCAATACACAAATAATAACAATTAACTCAATCTTACTTAGTAAATTACGATATGTATAAATAATATACATATGTAGGTATATTATGATGCTTAGCAATACTATGAAAATAAAGACAAAATACGCCTGACAGTATTTTTAATTTTATATTTAAGAATGTATAGAGTATTATGACATTTGGGTAAAAGGTCATTATACATACAAAACATGCTGACGACTGGATTGTAAAAAGACGTGTTGTTGATGTGAACGTCCAAAATTAAGCTTTTTTGTTACTACATATTACTATTATATATATGGTATTATTACGATTTTGCGTAAACTATATGTAAATACAGTTGTATATAGACATAATTAATAAAAGTATATGCATTGAACGTACACCTAAATTCTTGGAACAGCAAATCGGTATTTCGGTGGTATAATCGGCCACCGTATACCTAAAACTCTTTTGCACTTACAACGAATAGCTGCATATAAACAACCAACAAGATGAGTATCCCCGTTATAAACAATCATACTTCCACTGAGGCACAACCGAGGACCCTCCAGGCTCGTCAGAACTCCTCACACATCCATTACGGTGTCATGTTACCGCGGTACCATTCATCTCGTCAGCTCGTACTGGCATACCGTAAAACTTAATTATCAAAAGTGTATTGGAACAACACATTCTAAGCGCGGAATTAATTGTGGACGGTAGCTTTTGTAACCGACCGCAAACTTTATAGCGACCCAAGAGATGGTTTACATGATTATTTGCAATACCAGGCGTATCATCGCTGGCGCATTCCCGAAGAGGAGAAAAAATTTTTATTCAAACAAAAAAAAAATTTTCTCCTCCTCGGGAATGACCTCCTAGGGGGTCTATTCTTGTAGTAGTAGTCTAACTAGTCATAATTTCTTTGTCGTGGAGGACTTTACAAACGTTCAAACAACCGACACAAAGTTTCGGCCCGTGTGGAGATTGGAGCCACAACACTCGACGCAGTGGCAATGGTGAGGAGACCACTAAAACCACTACGCCATACCTGTAGTGAAAGATGATAGAACCGGTACAGGCAATGATCGCAGAAACAGTGATATAATAATTTATTCAGTCACTTCTTGGAAAGATTTGCTGTGAACCGGCTCTTTCGTACCGTCATATAATATTTCCTTATTTTTCCACACGTAATTCGAATATTACTATCTTCACCCCGCAGTGTAATTAAGATATGTATTATTACACTCACCAATAATATTACACGCAGAGATCAAGCATATATGTTATAAGTACACGCAAGGTTCAGGCTTAAAAGGCTCAAAATTGTTCCAATTCCGTTTTGATATTCTCTTTACAAAATTGGTTCAACAATATCTTTTTCAAACATTTGATTGCTAAGTCACATAAACTCTTTGCATATCTATCACGGTATTAATTACTTTAAACTGTTAACATAAATGCGTAGTTATAAAGAACAAATTAAGTAGAGTTTAATTTAATTGACACCACCATAATTTTAAGTCCCACTTTGTAAAGGGACTCCCTTCCGGGGATAGGACCACAGTGTACTATTACTGAGTCCGTATTACTGACTCTGTATTACTGAGAAAACCCTATAACACTTTGTCCAACCCATCAATCAAACCCAGGGATTTATAACCAGCTGCAAATTTTTACCTCGGTCCAACGAGGCAATCAGTTTGTTTCAACCACATTGCAACTAAGTTATCAAATGCAACATCAAACCACAAAACCAGCTTTTCGATAAACTAATCAAATGCAATTACGAATATTAAATCGATGGCAATATTCACAATCGAATTACAGATGATCGGTACGTCGGGTCAGCCGTGTAACTCTATTATTAACTCCATAATTTACAAAGAGAATATTGTCAACCTACGATGAAGTTGGTTATTGCTGGCTGCACTTGGTTAACCATAGTAATCGACCGGTTAATCTGGTTATGTTTTACAAATCATTGGATCATAGGCATACTCCCTGTTGATGCCCGGATATATGGGATTTCCCGTGACAATAATGTTGTTAAATTGTGAGTGTTACTTGGTCATTTGAAATAAGAACGCTTTATTAGATTTACGTTGGGTAAGTACCGATATAGATAGTCCTATTTACTTTTATGCAGTTGAATGTAACAATTGTATAAATTATTATTTTGAATATAACAATGAAGGTCATATTGCGATGCTCGATAAAATCCGCTTTTCTGATAAAAAGAAACTTTATATAATGAAATATTAACATGAATAAACTTACGTCTATTGATTCTATAAGAACTAGGCAGCGCGTGTATATACTCATTTCTATATTTTGAGGTATTATGTAATAGAGCCGAGAGAAACCCGGCCACAAATAGCTCATAAAAATAAAAATCCAATAAACATTGACCGAATCAGTCTATAGAGCTGGACTTTACGATCGGCTATAAGTGTCATTACAATCTTAAGAGGTAATGCGGGCAGCGTTTTGTCTATACAAACGTATTCCTTTGTTTTTGCCCTGAATAACATACGAGCAAAAAAATTAAGATATGATTTATACTTATATATGCTATGTTCCTATGTTTTATTTATTACATATGATAATCACTATTATAAAGACTAGGTACTTTCAAAACTTACAAATCTCTCTCGGATTTACTACCACCCAAGTTCAGCCATCAACTTAAAAAAGGTATCCTTCTTATAACCAAAACCTTTCCCATATTCTCAATAAAAAATATTAAAATCGTTTTAGTCATGGAGGAAGAAACAGGGTAAAACGAGATCATGGCTATAAAGCCAAGCCAAGCCAAGTTATATCGTACGAGCTGTAGTTATCTCTTCTGCGCATCAATACTTCGTTAGAGCTTAGCGCGACAGCAATAGATCTGTTAAATATACATATGTATATAATAAATCTGGTATTTCCTCTTACGCCAATTAAAATCAGAGTCCTGCGTTAGCTATAATTGGTAAGCATACAATTATATCAAGAAAACGTACGTTTATTTTCTCTCTCCATCTAACACCAGAACTAAATCCGTTGTGTCTCAAAGAACGATGCGGTAAGATGGCCAGCTCGTACATTGTTACCGCTAGTGTGCTCAATGGTGTTCGCACATGTAACCCAAGCTTACACCAACACTTCAGCGACGAGCTATCGAGTTTATGTTTGAAGCACACTGAGAACAAATTAAATAAATAGAGTAACATCTACTTTCTGGAAGGGTAGTAAAAGACTACGCATTTTGGCTAAGATCCTGGAATGTCTTGTATGCTTATTTCATACGCATTGCCTTCTAGATACCTGTTTGTTATTGGGTTATTTTAACCTAGCCTGTTTCTAGAATACTTTGTTAGACAACAGTTCTTAATTGCGTTGGTAAGTACTTAAAGTGGTCGTCGCGCGACTGCGACTGCGCCGGGATTTGTGGGTTTGATCCAAGGATTTGATACAAGGGACAAACATTTCTTATAATTAGTTATAAAATAAATAAACATTATTATTATTATTATTATTATTTGTGTAGTCCACAAATATTTGTACCACGCCTGGTTGATTTTGTATTCGTAGTTTGAATGTTTAAATGTAAAGTCACCTACGACACAGAAATATTCCTAGTGTGTGAGTAGTTTTTAAAAACAATATTAAAATAAACTATTGCTCATCATTTCGACCGATTTGCATCGTTCTTAGTCACAGGTTGAACAATAAAATCAAATCTGTGACCTCGATTGATGCATTCGGTCATAACCTCCTGCAATGAATAGATATTCATTGATAATCTCTAGGAAATAATTTTAAATACCATAAACACATAATTAAGACTAACTACCCATTTAAAATAAGATTACTGCGACTCAAATATTACATAAACGATCAGTTTAACCGAGTCAAAGCAAATTTAAGATAGCCTTCATAGGCACTTAAAGCAACCCAAATGAGATGGCAATTCGAGCTTTGTTGCTTTCTAAGTAAAAATGGCCAGCTCGGTTTAAAATGGGCCGTTAGGAAAAACAAACGCTTAAACGCTAAATGTGATTGTAATTGGTACGGTTAAGCAATGGTGAGTTTGTTGTTGAGTCGGCTTAAAATTTGGTTGTGAACTGGTGCTGTGATTTTTTGAGATTTTTGTTGACAAAAGCTTTTATACTCTTTGAGAATTCAGTCTCATATATAATTTATACGTATCCTAATGACCATAACCTATAGGAGTACATAGGTATTTGTCTTCAGGTGTGGGAGTCAATGTCTTTGAATATCGGGTGAATTGTTACTAGAATCGTTTTGGCAATGCATCAAACGTATAGACAAACTTCTAACAAAAAATAATTCATACAATCTGCTAGCAATCACACTAAAACTGCCATGTATGACAAGTGAGGAAATACTGACTAACCGCTTCATTAGTTGGTGCTTTGTGTCACCTGTCAGCTTCTGTGCCTATCAACTTCATTGACAACTGGTATAAGTCTGTATAGATAAACATTACGTGTAAGCGGCTATAGTAACACAAGTTAAACAGAAATGCATGTCTCTGACAGCATGACACAGTGAGATCGAGTGCTGCCATATTCTGCCAAAAAATCTTATCTTGAACTACATAGATTGTTGCCCCGAGGGATGTTGACAATATTTCGGAATTGCTTTTATTTTAAAGATCGACTCTTCTTTATCATAAAAAAAATATAAATATCTTCGATGAGAAAATATACTAAAATAGAGGAATATTAATTTTTCCCGCTAAAACACTCTCACAGCTGTCACGTGACTACATACGTCACTAACCGCTAGATATTGTCGACGATACTTGAGAATTTGTCGAATTTATGTGTTTTCTTTATATAAAATTGAATACAAACAATCAAAATGAACACAAAGTTATACGTATCAAATGATAAGCAAATCAGGAGAAAGTGGTTAAGACCTGCTAGAAGAGATATAGCAGCATTAACAACAACAAGTACCGCCTATTTTTGTGAGAATCACTTCGATGGAAGTTTTGATTACCTATATACAAAATATGAGAGTAGGTATCTATATAAATTGGGTACTCTAGGAATACATATAATCTATTTATTTAACCTACCCTAAAATAATTCTTATTTCAGCCGAAAATAAAATGGAAAATTATTAAAACACAGTGATTTAAACGAACGACTATTATTTAAGTTTTAGTTGATAGTTAAATAATATTAAACGTAAAACTGTATTTACAATGATGATTTCACATTCCTGGATTCTGAAGCACAAAAGTCGTTGTATCTTGCAAAAAAGTTTGCCACCATCAAAGAATCTATCTTTGGTAAGTTTGAACTATTTCCTTTGATGAATCCAGTTTCCATCGTGGTATTATTATTAAGTAATTCACAGTTATTTGGTCGGTATGAACATAAACCAAGAAATACAGAGAAGTAAACAGCCTTTGCGGCTTTTTTAGCGGTTAATGGCGTAATGTGCTCTTATTGGCGTTTGCAGTTACGTGACAATAGGTGATAAATGTAGCTTTTAAAATTAATTTTAATAAATTCAATATGACACATTAAATTTTAAAAATGTGATTATCGATATTATTATGTTGCCAATTATAATAAAATTAACACGAAACATGAATTTGTGATTAGTGTCAACATCCCTCAACAGAAACGATTTCGCATCGCAAATACTCGCATCTCGGTGTAAACCCATCCTTATAAGCAAGGAACGCGAGCATCAACTTTTTATAACAGAGATTAAGTTGCGGTTTGTTTACGGCACCATTTTTGTGTTTATTTACGAGCAGTTCGCGTGTTCACCGCTGCGCTGTACCTCGGCGAACTTAGCGTGATAACCACTTATCTAGTGGGTACCTACTGGCTGAATACTGCTGCGGTACAGAGCGCAGAAACGCTCGGTCGTTCATCTACTAAATCTAAGTAGGTTAAAGCAATGTTCTTTATTTCTCTCACTATTATATTGTTTATTGTACTTGCAATTAAGTCTTCTTTTGGAAAACTTGTTCAAAATCTTGGAGAATTAACTCTTTTATAACGTTGAAGGCAATTATCAGGTATATTGTGATTGATATATAAAATAATATTCATATATATATATATATATATATCAATATAAATTATTATATAATAATTTGATAGTCTAGTCCGATTCATTGACTCTTGCAAGCTATATGCGAATAAGATAGTTAATTACCGCTTGCTTTAATAGTCAATAACGTTAGGAAGACCAGCATATTTTTATAATGATATCGGAGATGTATGAAGTCTGTCAATATTCACTGAAACAGCACGGTAGACTATGACGGTACGCTGCCATACTGAGCATAGGCCCGTTCCCAGTAAGAGCACGAGGATGATATTATTATTTAACACAGATTGCACGAATGGTGTTGTAAAGTGGTTACTTTGCGTCTGACAGTACTCCGACCTTTCCCTAAACGGGACTGTAGCTGGGCCACAAATAAATTCTCTAAGTGGAGGTGTTCATTTTGTCCATTGTTTACACGATTATTAAGTCATCTGCGATACAGAAAGTATTCTTTGCACGGCAATAGTGTTATTCAAACAAAAATATAATAAATTTTAGTTACAGATCGTTCAAGCTAACCTTTACAAAGTTACTAACTAACATCAAACTCGTCACTAAACAAGCTATCGAACAATACATGAGTAGCTCAACCATCTGCTCCACCCGCCGGGTCATCGGACACCACCGGCGAGGTGTGAACACAATAACGTGTCACTTAAGCTTCACTCCCCGAATGCGGATCGAATGTCACTGTAACATTTGTGATGTCACTGCCATACGCGTAATGAAAGCCTCATAGTTGTACTTCGAATAGAAGCGAATATCGAAGGGATATAACTTTTATATACAACTTAGAACTATATTGCTTCTTGTAGCCGTTAAGCAATAGATCTATAGCGTATTGGTTTTTGTGCCTCGCTTATGCCATTATGCTCAGTGTTGTGTTTAAATCCAAAAAAATGTTATATCCAGTAATGTTTATTTTTAATCTGAGAGTGTTTTGTGTCCATTGTTTGCGTGTTTGTAGAATCTTCCACGATACAGGAAGAAAATAAAAATTAAACTTTACTGCAGTATAAATTTGCGGTTGGTTGTCAGGTATCGAATTCGACACTCAGACCTGGCAAATGGTTATTCTGTTTTACCGATTGTATCCTAGTCACAAAAGACATAGTATAATCGTTTGCAGAATATAAATAAGAGAACATATTGCCACGGTAAACATTCGCATTCATTAAACAGGATCATTCTTTATATGTTACTTATCTCTTCCTATTGCATTAGTAGTTATTGGGGAGCGTCTAGAAGGGACAAGCGTCTTTTTTAAATTAAACGCAAGTTCAATACTATACATGCGACGACCAAACTAGCTCAGGCACTGAAATAGAAGCAAAGGGGATAGCGGACCACGTTGGTCCGATCAACGGTAACAGTTTGAGGGATATTTCGAGGCAGCACTCGACGGTGGGACCTATTTTGGACTATCAGCATCGATACCTGCCATTACCTACAATTAAGTTAATTCCCGCAGCACGAGACAAAAACAACGAAGCTAGGCAGATGTTAGAGGGATATTCTAAGCTGTCTGGTTTTAGTAAAGGTGATATATGTTTATGGAAGCTGGCTTTTTAAGCAATCGATGCTTCTTACGTCCTGTACATGGTATTAGTACTAGTCATATCCTCCTCTCTCTTAACTTTAGAGGCAGGCACGATGCTATATGAATTAAGATATAGATATGGTCGCCCATATAGATACGTATTTTAAATTTATCATATCTCATGTATAGAACATAAGAAGTTTTGGTAGCTTGAGAGTAGAGATTGTTGTGTTATGTTTATGTAAGCCGGCTGCTTACATAAACATATAACCTCTTCTAACTAGACGGAAGAAAATGCCTCTGACAGCTGCCTATACTTAGTCCTGATAGCCGATGTAGGTACATATCTGTCCCGGTATAGGTCATTAAAATGCGTTTGGACTAACTATAAGACAAAGCTAAGCTATACAAAAGAAACAAATGAACCGAAAAAGAAAATTTATTGCATTGTCGATGGCTTGAGAAGCCGGCTTACATAACCAAGTCACCTGTATTATATCCGAGCTTACAATATTCCCCTGACATGTCAATCTTGATGGCGTAGTGGTTAGTGTAACCGACTGCCACGCCTGAGGTCGCGGGTTCGATTCCCACACAAGTCAAACATTTGTGTGCATGAACATGGATGTTTGTCTTGGTCTGGGTGTTTCTATGTATAATATGTATGTATTTACAAAAAAAAAGTATATAAGTATGTTTATCCATTGTCTAGTACACATAGTACAAGCTCTGCTTAGTTTGGGCTAGACGGTGTTGTGTGTATGTGGTAGAATATTATTAATATCTGCTTATAACAGTCCTAGCCGATATAGATACATATATAGCCTGGTATACATCGTCAAAAGGCAATTGGACTAGTTAGTCCAATTGCCTTTTGATGATGTATACCAGGCTATATATGTATCTATATCCGCTTACAGTTATAAGGCAAAGCTAAGCCATACAAAAGAAACAAATGAACCGAAAAAAAGAAAATTTCCCGCATTGTCGCCGTCTATTTTTGGTGGTGCTTAAGACTGCCCCTTTCAAGAAAATCGCCACAAAATAACACAGAGGGGTTTTTAAGTAAAAAACCGCATCCCCAAAGGCTCAGCGCTTGGCGTTTAATATAAAATTATAATAAGTAAAAGGGTGAGCGCGGCATTAGCGAGGGTCGCCAATAGTGATGTCAACGATCACGCTATTTTTACGGGATCAATTGATCTTTACGCAAAGTATATCGTTAACACTGCTATTTAAAGAAGCTGTTACAAAATCATACAATGTTTATAAAAATAAATAGTGTGAATACTTAATTAAGGGCCTGTTTTATGCGTTCCTTTGTATAATAGTCTTCCATGATAAAATATAAATTTTGGGTTAGTTATAGTTAGTTTATTTCTAAAGATAATGCCGGGCACGCCACGATCGTGGCGGTAAGTCCCGTTTTTGAGGAGTGGCTGGAGAGGCGGCATGGCGCCCTCACCTTCCGGCTGACACAGGTAATGACTGGCCACGGTTGCTTTGGCCAGTTCCTGTGTCGTATACAAGAGACAAGAGACAAGAGACGCCCGGCTGTCACCACTGCGGCGACTGCCGCGACGTTGTTGTGGACACGGCGCTGCACACTTTGGCGGATTGCCCCGCCTGGGCATCGCAGCGCCGTGAGTTGATCGCGGCAGTCGGATTGGTTGCCCTCTCGCTCCCGGCCGTAGTTCAGTCTATGGTCTGGAGTGAGAGGTCGTGGAACGCCGTCGCCTCCTTTTGTGAGGAAGTCATTTCCATCAAGGAGGCGGCGGAGCGAGAGAGGGAGCGTTTAAACCCTCTCCCCAACCGCAGAACCGGGCGCCGGAGGGCGCGAGATGACCTCCAGCCACCCTGAGGATTGACCTGGGGGTGCGGGCTTTATGGGCCTGCCCGCCATCCGTTCAGCACCAAGTCCGAGAGGCGGCGTGCGTGTTCTTACGCGCGCCTCTGTGTCGAGTCCGTCTGCCCTCTAGGGGGGGGCAGTAGGGATAATTTGTGAGAAGTGCCTTTGGGTAGGTTTGTTCGTGTAGTGGCCTGCCGTTTCATACGGCGGGCCGAAACCTCGGCGGGGTCGCGACCGCATGTGCAAGTGATTTGCGCGGCCCCGTCGATAGTGGTTTTGTCGAGGAACACCGTGGTAGGTTTAGTCGGTATTCCGGGAGGTACATTATCTTCTTAACATCTTTCTGTTACCCCGGCGAGTCCGACATAACCCCTCCCCCCGCCCCCGCGGAGGGATATGCTTCAAATATTCGCCCACGGTAAAAAAAAAAATTCTAAAGATTATGCAAGGGGTCAATGTAGCCCCAACTTGTAAGCCAATATAGAAGGTTAAATAAATTAATGATTTTAGAATTAAAATATTTAAATATAAATTATAACACTTAATAAGGAAGGTAGAGATAAATTTACTACAGTCCTTTAATTGATTATTTACATAATTGCGGCGATCGAGAGCTATCGTTGCCAAATCGTTTAAACAACGCTTTGCACATTTTAAAATATGACTTATTACTCGGTTTTAAAGTATTAGTTTGCTAATTGAAAATAACTCTACAAGAAATATTATAAGATAAACTTCAACTTTTACCGCATAAGGTCTATAAAAGGAACCTAACCATAAAATACAAAACAAAGAAACATTTACGAAATACCATTCACATTCAACCCTTTTTTTAAAAAGCAAACGAAATATGTAAAACATTTCCCTACAGTGAACGTGGAAAATATGTAACAATACGGGTCCGGGAACATCCCGGCATCCCGTGTCCCGTTCTCTCACATTAGCGCAGCACTAGCGTAAGGCGGGGGCGCATCGATCCCCGCGGGAATCCCTACACAGGTGTCGTGCTGTAGACTGTTCAGTTCACACCTACCAACCGCAGAAATATGGATATCTTTATTGTTATATTTCACTCATGTGAAGAATAACGCAAGAGCGTGTCTGCTACTTTTAGGATGTTGAGAAAGCTCGAGTTAATATTGTTCGAGCAGTTCTAAGGCCTGCAACTATGACCTTAGTTTATACATCTTCTGAATAAGAAAATCAAAAGGATGTTCAATGTTAAGCAATTTAATTATCATGCTGAAAGTCGCTTGAGATTTGTCATTTAACTAATGCCGCTCATGAATTTTTATAATTACAAACTATTGCCCGTGGCACAGCGTTATTGAAATAAGCAGTTGTGCATAGAGACTCGGGTTTGATTCCCAGGTTCGGCAGAATTATTGGATTTTTCTGATAATTAATTCCTAAACACGGAGTTTTTAAATTGTGTCCGGAGATGAGAATAGGTTAACCCCCTTTTACGGAGGACCTTAAAACATTGCTGACAATATGTTAAAATAATACACCTCTACCTAACGTGGGAAATCAAATCAAATCAAATCATTTATTTCGAGCTGCATAGGGCCATATATAAATACCTTACCTAAATTTACATATTTTAACATTTTTATAATACATACACACAACACCACCTAGCCCAAACTAAGCAGAGCTTGTACTAGACAATGGATAAACATACATATATACTTTTTGTTTTGTTTTGTAAATACATACATATTATACCTACATAGAAACACCCAGACTAAGACAAACATCCATATTCATGGATCATCATCATCATCATTCATGTAAGCGTGAGATTATTTATGTATATACAAATGTATGTGAAGAAATTATAATTCAGAAATCTGAATTAAATGTGCTTATTTATCGCATTACGTTGATATTCGCTGTCTATCTGTTTGTTTGTAATATTTAAACATTTAACCGCGGTACGGTTAAACGCGAAGATAAAATGCATGCCAAATACTTCAATACATCAAATAATAAAAATGCAAGAAATAATAGGTTCAGAAGTAGAATTGAAAGATAAATAACTACCCTAAGTTACCAATTTCTATACAAAGCAGGCTGACTGTTCACATAAAACTACAAAATACTCCTTTGCAGTCTTCTTCTCCCTTAGCCTTTATTATTCCCAAGTCACTTGGGGTCAGCTTTTCTGGTCTAACCGGATTTGACTGGATATCAATTTTTACACGGAGCGGCTGCCACCTGACCTCCGCAACCCGAAGGCTAACGGTACCCTAAGACTAGACCAGTGTCAGGATATTAGAGGGTACTGACTTTCCCAATAACGACTGCCATAGATGTTCATGGCAGCAGGGACCAACGGGTCAACGTGCTCTCGGAGGCACGGAGCAGGCGATAATTTTCAATTAATACGCACATAATTTCGAAAAGTCATATAACTTCCGAAAGTCAGAGGTGCGCGACGTGGGTTCGAACCCGAGACCCTCTGCATTGCAGTCTGTTGGTCTCCCCACTGAGCTATCGCTGCTACTTTAAAATATTCCTTTACAGTACCAGTATTTATTTTAAACGTAACCATATGTAAACCTATGGTAAATATAGTAATAGTGAAACAAAAATATTGAAAGGTCATGTAAGTTTTTTTATTTCTGTCTACATGTTATATTTATTAGCAAACTGTGAAAAATATAATTATTGACTTTTTAAAACATGACTGCCTAGTTCGTCTTTTTCAGTGATTTATATAAAAACGTAAGATAAGTTACATGTGTGAAAGGCCTAATCTTTAATTGTCAAAAAAGTTATCGGGAAGATAAATCGCATGCTGTCTCACTCTTGCTGGGTTAGAGAAGAGAAATGGCGAGACTTTTATCTTATAAATAAATACTATTTCGAGGTGGTGGGACAAGCCCTTTCTTTTTTTCGTGGGGAGAATGCATGACGCATACCCCTCCGCGGGGGCGGGCGGAGGGGTTATGTCGGACTCGCCGGGGTAAAAGAAAGATGGTAAAGATGATAATGTACCTCCCGGAATACCGACTAAACCTACCACGGTGTTCCTCGACAAAACCACTATCGACGGGGCCGCGCGAATCATTTGCACATGCGGTCGCGACCCCGCCGAAAAGCCCTAAGACGCACAAATATATTTTATCAAGGATGCGACAACGACATCGATTGCATGTGTGCACTATTGACATACCTTATAATAAAACGGTATGTTTTATACTTAGCTACAAAATTTACTTTCGTAGTTTTAATATCTTCTTTCTTACTACATTCATTTACTCATGAATGCCTAACTCACGAGTAAAACTGGTAATAAGTTTGCGCTCATTGTTCCGTCTCATCGGGACACAGCACTGAGTCTGGCAAGGTGCTCGCTAAATGGCAACAATAATATAATAATAATAATATTCTACCACATACACACAACACCATCTAGCCCAAACTAAAGGAATGCAACGCACTTGTGACTCCTCGTTGGTTGGTTCTGTTGTTGCGAGTGTCCATGGGCGGCGCTAATCGCTTACCATCAGGCAACCCGTCTGCTCGTTTGCGCCCTAAACCATAAAAAACAAACTAAGCAGAGCTTGTACTATGGGTACTAGACAATGGATAAACATACATATATCCTTTTTTATGTTGTAAATACATACATATTATACATAGAAACACCCAGACCAAGACAAACATCCATGTTCATGCACACAAATGTATGACTTGTACGGCAATCGAACCCGCGACCTCAGGCGTGGCAGTCGGTTACACTAACCACTACGCCATCGAGGATTGTCCACATTTCGTAGGGCCTTAAATACATATAACTGGTGAAATGTGAATATACGCACGAGTATAGCTCTGCTTACTATTATAGAATAAGCAGGCGTGAGTCTATGAATGATTGTTTTATGGATGTATCTAGTATTCAAACCTTCTGGACGAAAGGAGAACGGTTAGATGGAAGAAAATCTTGTTAATCTTTGTGCGTACATGTTTTAAGTGTTCGCCTCGCCACTTCCGCTGCGCCAAGTGTTATAGGTTCGAACCAGGGATGTTGCGGAAGCGGATTTTTTGACATCCGCGGTTGCGGATGCGGATACTGATATCTTAAGACACACATTCGCGGATGCGGATACGGATGAGGATGTCCAAATCGTTGCGGAAGCTCAGCAATTGCGGATGCGGATGTTGTTAAAATTGTTCATCTTATTTAATAAAAAGTATCTAATATAGCCTTCGCAGGTTCAAGCCTGCTTTGGAATGGTTCATAAATTAAACACGTACTACTGAACAACTGATTTCTTTCTTATCGTAACCTACGCTATATCTGGATCCGCATTAACATCCGCGTTGATTATTTCGGATGCGGATGCAGATGTCCAAATTGATGCGGAAGCTCCGCAATTGGGGATGCGGATGCGAATATTCGCAACATCTTTGGTTCGAACCCCACACGGGCGAAACATTTTTGGGATCCACATAAAGTTGTTCTGAGTCTAGATGTTCTTTGTCCGTTGCACTATTGTTTGTAGAGTCCCCCGCGACTGAGTAATTATTCCTAGTGCGAGAACTGTCCTTTAAACAAAACAAAAAAATAATTTTGTGTGTTTTTTTATGTATTTGGTATATATGTTGAACAATAAGGAATGTTTAAATACTCTTGCCAAGTTGTCGTTATATTTTACACAGTGATCGTGACCCCAGTGGCAACGCCGAATGTTAGTAAATCAGAGTTAAACGGTCGCGCACCCAACAATACTACAATAAAAGGGTTATTGCTCGCCCCTAGACGCTATGTACAGCTGTATTCACAGCTCAAGCTATGGCCAAGCTATAATTAATAGCTAGAAGTATCATTGATCTTATGGGTTTATGACTAAAGAATCAAATCTGGATATAAACAGCGATGTAGCAATGTAAAAAATATTCTTAACAGTACTAATATGCCATAATTATGCAATACTAGCGACCCGCCCCGGCTTCGCACGGGTAATTCAGAACCTTAACAAATTATATACATAAACCTTCCTCATGAATCACTCTGTCTATTGGTGAAAACTGCATGAAACTCCGTTTAGTAGTTTTTGAGTCTATCGCGCACAGGCAAACAGACATATAGACGCGGCGGGGGACTTTGTTTTATAATATGTAGTGACATTCATTACGCCTGTTTATGACCAAAAATAATTGTCAGTGGCTTACATTCACGCAAATGTTGAAATTAAACAATTTTATCGTAATGTCGGCCTCGATAGCGTAACAGTTAATGTAACCGACTGCCTGACGACTGAGGTCGCGAGTTCGATTTCCGCACAAGTCAAACATTTATGTGCATGAACATGGATGTTTGTCTTGGTCTGAGTGTTTATATGTATTTACAAAAAGAAGGTATATACATATGTATATATGTTTATTCATTGTCTAGTACCCATAGTACAAGCCCTGCTTAGTTTGGGGCTAGATGGTATTGTGTGTATGTGATAGAATATTATTATTAGTAATTGTAACGTGGAAAAGGCAATCAAAATTTAAATCTGCGACAATGCCTGACGTCGCATTACCAAGTAGACTATACATGGTCCTGCGTCAGCGATTGAATTTACTTCTGTAATTCGTATCAGTCATCTAATCTAAGGTGATGCTATGCGTGTATACTACATAGTTCTATAACTATGAGTTATATAGTTATATATATATATATATATATATATATATATATATATATATAACTATTTGGATATATTTGGATATAAATGGTTTCAAAGACCAACTCGAACGTCATATAGCTTCTGTTGCTTCTTAGCAACTGTGTTTACGAGGATATATACCTAGGTATATTAAAATGATATACATGTCGATGTCATAGAGTAAAGTTACGAATGAAATATCTTAATCCAATAAATTATAATAAAAAAACAGTTGATTATATAGTAAGTGTTACTATGTGACACTAACCTGGTGTAATATATTTTGTCGTGATAACCAAACAAATTGGCACCGGGCTGAACCCGGGGCGAATACTAGTTTAATATAATTGCATATATAGCATGACTTCAGTCCCCTGACTCAGTTGGCTCGTGCACATACACTGCCCCACGAATTCACTCGGGTCTCCTCATTAATCACATTCAAGATTTATTGCTCTCAAGTTATTGAATTTCAGAAGTCGAATTACGTAAAAATATATGGTCGTTATTCGAATCTCGTGCGTAGCCCAAGGTGTAGACATAAGACTTACTGACTTGTCTTAATGTGAGTTCAATTACTTACAACATTAATTTCTCCGATATCAGCAATAATCTTAGCTAAAATTAATTACAACATATGAGCATTAAGCATTTACAATTTTGATCCTGCTTAAGAACTGTCCCGCTGCTCTCCTCAGTATAATGCTTAGTCTAGAATTTACCATGCATGCTAAATTCGTGTTTGCTGACTTCACATATCTTTAAGAACATTGTAGAGAAATTTCAGACATGGAATGCAGTGTGTAATATTATCCTTCGCCGTAATAGCAAGCGATAATTGTCTATTTGATACGTATGTACATAACTTGTTGAATTTTCAAGTCTAATCCCGACTCGAATTGAGCCTGGTACCTCACAATGCATACATAAGCGCCAATTTCTGCCATGGTTCACAGTCACATTAATATTAAAGCAAGTCACAATTAAGCTACATTTCGTCAAAGATATGTATGTCCATCAAAATTCCTTCTACCATCTATGTATCTATGTCAAGAAACATAAGCAGAAAGAATATTACCGTGTCAATGTCCCACTGCTGGGCACACACAAATTAACCCGAGGAAAAGGCTGAACTAATTTAACTTCTCGCGGAGTGAGGTACATCAAAAGAAACTTTGGTTTATGATACGGGCAAACTTGCTTGTACGTATTTGACTGCCTGGTGACTCGTGATATATTAATCTTATATAGCGACTTTATCTACTCGAAAGGTCAGACAAATGTCGTACTCTTAAGAAAGAGTGAGCTAAAATGTTCGACAGTATAATTAATTAATCGTTAGGTTTAAATGTACGCTTCTTTGACGCCAATACGCCAAGTGTCGTCGATCCGATCCAAAAATAGGACAAACTTTTGATTTATCCACAAGCAGTTGACAAACTGAACAACACGCCTTGTACAACCTATTCTGTGTCCATTGTTTATAAACACAAGCTGTCAAGTTCCTGGCAAACCAGACACTATTATTTGTGCCTATCGCTCAGGTCTGGAGGCCTCTAATATTTATTTACGCGCTATTCTTTTATAAACTATATTTATGTTGTATATAAGAAATAAATACTAATATATAACCAGTTGTTTATACGTGGGAGAGCCACGCTTCGACACGAATGGGCCGGCTCGACCGGAGTGATACCATGGCCTTACAGAAAACCGGCGTGAAATAGCGCTTGCGTTATGTTTCATCGAGTGAGTGAAGGTACCGGAGGCCCAACCCGTCCCTCTCCTGGGGTGGGGGGAAATTTAAAAGGCTGGCAACGCACTTGTGTCTTCTTTGGTGTTGCGGGTGTCCATGGGCGGCGGTAATCGCTTACCATCAGACGGTCCGTATACTCGTTCGCCTCAGATGCCATACAAAAAAAAGGTATCGCCACCGTGCCGTGATTACAAACTGCTTGACAGATACTGAAAAACATTTTACTAACGCTGGATTTTTTTGGGATTGAACCGTTTACCTCACGTCGGACACAGACTGAAACCACAGGCCCAACGATGCGTTCACTCATGAAAGCGCAATCACGCCACCATAAGTTTATCGAGCTACACAGATAATTTTCCGCTGATCGCCTAGTGGAGCGCCACCCTACAGTAGTTATCAACTATCGAATTATACACGGATTATTGTTTTACGGCTTCCAAAACGTTTGACAGCCATAAATCCAAGTAGTTACGAGTTTATGGCGCTCATGGTTAACGCACACGCGCCTCGTGTGTACATTGTGTAATTGCTTGTGTGTTTACCTTGCTGTAATACTTTAACGATAAAAAACTCTTCAAGTATTTCGAAGTTTCTCGAAATTGATCGAAGTTTAAAGCTGTGTTATTTAATTTAGTTTAATTTAGTGATTTATTTTGAGAGAACATCCTAATCCTAAGTAATATTATAAATGTGAATGTGAGTTTGGATTTTTGTTTGTTACGCTTTCATGCCTTAACTACTCGACCGATCATCATGAAATTTCGTATGAATCGATATCGAGTTTTATCAACCGTTTTTTAGTAGCAGCATGGAAATTACACCCCGGTCTTTATTACCTATGACCTAAAACCATAATTGGCAATAACTATAGACATATAGAATACATGAGACAACAAATGCACGTATTTAATAGACAACCTATCATTTTTAGTGCTTAGTTAAGCTAATTAACGAGTAAAAAGTTGGTTATTGTCTATGTCTGCTACTGCGTTAACCTATGGTAGTATACCATTGACAGTATGTCCGCCATTGTTCACTATTATAATAATAATATAATAAAAATTTATTTCAGAATTATCCATATTTTGTTAGTAACAATAACTTAAAAAAACTTTGTTAGTCATACAATTATTAAAATTAAAATTAAAAATTAATTCATGTATCTTCCTGCTGCACCGGCCCCGCCGCTATGCCTATGGGTTCAGTGCAACAGGAAGGGACAGTCTAGCCTATCACTGATCACCTGATATTATAGATAATGTTGTAAAATAATAAATAAATTATACTTTAACAAACGCTGTTATATGTATGGATGCTATCCATACATATAACAGCGTTTATAGTAATAGTAATATTTAAATGTTCATAGGCTAAAGACGTAATTACGATAGTAAATTGGTTCAGTTCTTAGTTTGAATCCCGCTTTTCACTGCGACATAAACACTGCAAGAGTTTCTTGTCAAATATTACTGAGGAAAAAGGGTACATTCTAAGTCTGAAGTGTCATAACAATCAATTATAAATAAGTTGTATTTCCTCAGTCAATGGAGAAAACGGTGATTTATATTTTTAAATATATCTTTCCGGTATACCCCCAAGCGACAACTAATATTAATAAAAATATGCATAGGTACGCGAAGCAATGAGTAAGTATTCCGTAGGCAATCGTAGCAGTCAGCCGTAGCGGTGTAGCACACGTAGACTCCGCGCACATGGTGGCCGCCGTCGTCATGGCAACGGAGGTCAACGACCCAAGCAACCACTGCACAACCTGCAGTCTTTCTCACCACTCGTACTGGATTACTTATAAATTATAAATTAAGTCTACCCTCCTAAAGAAATAAAGAGTATTAAGTACACAAATTAAGAAAAGTTTAAGTAGTTGCTTACCTTGTTTACTAACTCTTAAGTTCAGTAAAAACACGAAACAAAAGTTAAAAGCTTACTTAAACTATCAAAATTCTTGGAACACTTATTTATTACCTACTAATTTACATATGAAACTCTTAAATTTTATTCGTATACAAGCAGAGGCCACCGACTTCACACAACCGATATGTTTGCTTAAAAACTTATGTTACATACTAGCTATAACACTGGCACAATACGTCACAGTTCGAAGTTCGAACGTCACATTTCAAACAAAAAAATCAAATTTTAAAACACAGAAAATGGAACAAAAACGTTCGCGTGCCGGTACATGTCAACGAATGCGGCCGGCCGGCGTGTTTCGAACGCACAAAGCGGCAAAATTATTTTGCACTTGTCAAACTCAAAAATCGAACCACACGCGAACAAAAACAACACGACCGACGGTAAAGCTAACTTGGCCGATGTATACATTCGGATTCCATTTTCGAAATTTGCCGCGGAAAACTGGCTTTTCCACTGTCGATGTAAATGCCAATTTCCTTTTTGCCGGTCATATTCGATCCAATTTGAACCTTAACACCTTTATGTTTAAGTTAGAATTGAATTTCGGTTTTATTCGCAGACAATGCGCCACGCAATGACGTTTGCACCGAAAGGGAAGAGAATATACATGTGATCGAGTGGGAGAGAGAGATAGGATCCCGAGGGAAGGTAACATTGGGGTGCATGTGAGCCCAAAAGGAACGTCAAGCTTACCATAAAGAATCGATCTTGAAGATGTTACGCTATTACTTGTAGGTACTTTATTGAAAATTGGCCGAGAGAATGTTTCACTGCCAATTTTTTTATCATAATGTTTGAGGAAGATTTTCATGTATCTCTGTAGTGTATAAAAGTTATTAGTGATGTTAAGATGTATCAGTTTAATAAATACATATTTATATAACATAAACCTAGATATAAATCTAAGGTTAACTGCGAACCTGTTTTAATAAACGTCATTGCTATATTTTATGCCGCAATTTTTTTGCTACGTTGGTACAGCGGTATAACTTTCATCGCTGAGGCTCGATCCATCTTGGGGTAACAAATTTCATTCCTGGGTCGTACCACCGTAAAATATTATTTGTTAGGATAAGTAAGGTTGCCGTGTTCATATAACAATAATTAAATGTTGCTGCACAAAGTTGGTTAGGTCACTAAAATCCAACCAGTTCCCGGGTTCGATACCCGAGTTGAGCAACATGATTTTAGATTTTCTGTTAGGAAGTTTTCAGTGTAGCCTGGGTGTCTGACAATACAGTGGAACTTAAAACGTAGTTGGCGAATTCCGGTTCTAATGCATTTCTTTTTACTACTTCAGTGATATGATCGGGCCTACCAATATTTTAAAACAATTGTTGGTAAAATTATATAATCTGAACATATTATTTTTATCTATGCATAAGCAAAATATGAGAATACATTCGAATTTTAAAATGCTTGTATTTGAAATTCGAATCGAATACTCGCACCTCTAGCACCAAAACAAAACCACGCGCAATAAACTCAACAAACATTCAAGAGAATAAAAAAGCTTATAAAGCGATTGGAACACACCTTATCTCATCCAAAACAGTGGCGTATATACTCACACAAGTACTTTTTAGTTACGAATCGCAAAGATTCCTTTTGAGAGGGTCGCGGGTGTGTGTGCGGCGCGCGGGCCGAGGGGCGTGCTTCGGTAAAGGGAATCCGTGATGAGCGCGCGTCGGATCGGGACACGCGCTACTGTGTGCAGCTATCTTGGTTTCATGCTCTCCTGGTACAAAGATTTGTTGATAGAGAAGAGACTCATACAAATATATGTTAAACTCACACCTGTATTTTCCCCCAAGGGATGGCAGTTAAGTTTCATTTCATTAAACGATTTAAAAATAAATTAGGAGTTCTCAATTCGGTTGTATATGTTTGTTATGTAAGAACTTTGTTATTTATAAAACCCATTTATTATTTTTATGTTTGATAGTGAACAAAAGTAATTTTAGTTTTATGGATATTGGACCTTAGATTCCGAAGATACATCAGGAAACTCTTTATTATAATATATACTACACTAACGTTTTAGCGCGAGCCTACTGTAGTCTGCCGTGCAGTGAAAATATTTTTATAATCGCCAAGCGCAGTAATGCCGTGCAAACAATAAATAACACTGCCCGGGAATCGAGACAGAAATCCCACTCAAATCGTACCCAAATGAATCCACAAACCTATGCTACAACACCGAGACAATCGAGAATCGTTTTTACCCTTGACGGAAAAGAAAGATCTTTCAGCCTGATGAACCTTTCAGCCTATAGCTTTGTAGCTCATAAACGAGTGAACTGATATCAATATAATTTGCGGTCACACAAATAAAATACAGATGCCCGATATACATACACCCAGAAAATTTACACGCATTCACATTAGACCTGTTCGTAGAACGATTTAAATAATAATAATAATAATAATAATAATAATAATATTCTACCACATACACAGAACACCGTCTAGCCCAAACTAAGCAGAGCTTGTACTATGGGTACTAGACAATGGATAAACATACTTATATACTTTTTTTTTTGTAAATACATACATATTATACATAGAAACACCCAGACCAAGACAAACATCCATGTTCATGCACACAAATGTTTGACTTGTGCGGGAATCGAACCCGCGACCTCAGGCGTGGCAGTCGGTTACACTAACCACTACGCCATTGAGGCCGACAAATCAAAATTAAATGTCAATACCTAATAATAAATTACCGTTAGTCTTGTTTATATGAAAACTGTGACTTCGTCATCTGTCACAGAACATTCTGTGTCATCTGTAACTTTCAATTTGTTTACGCGCAGCATAAATATAGACGCAGCCTTCTAAACCTACATATCGAGCGCCGACTAACCTAATATTTTTTACTACGTAGTAATTTATAACCTTAATGGCTAGCATTCTTTAGGAAAATGAGCACATAAGTTGTTAACCTTATAACTTAACTTTATAAACTACTAGCTCCATTATTTTCTTCACGATAAACTTCCAATGAATACCTGATGTATAAGAACCAGTCAATATTTCTCGTACGAAAGCGAACGGATGACGTCATTCGCAGTGTACACGTCACTCGGCATATGTTGCCAAATCAATGAGCACAGTTGAGATCAAACGAATGACGCACAAAGACATTTTGATGTTTTAAACCTCTTTGCTTGACTTCACATGCAGAAGGCATCAAAAGATATAAGAAGTGCGTGTTAGGCTCCCTACCTACTGCGGCGAAAGGTGACGTTAAGATGACGTTAGGCAATTCACTTTTAAACCACCTCCGAGATAGTTGTTTCAGTAAAAATACACAACTTGCTGTTCCCAGCAGTTTCACCCACGTTTATGATCTCTGTTCCGCACCTGTGGCTCCTAGCGTGATGTTATATAGCCTATTTTACTTTTGGTTAAAGTAGCTTTCCAATAATGAAAGAATAATTTATATCGGTTCGGTAGTTTCAGAGTTTACCTATAACAAACCAACATATATATATAAAAAAAACCTATAAAAAAGCAGCGATAGCCTACTGGGAAACCGTTGGACTGCCACGCAGAGGTCTCGAGTTCGATCCCAAGGCGCGCATCTCTGACTTTTCGAAGTTATGTGCGTATTAAATAGTTAATTATCGCTTGCTTTAACGGTGAAGGAAAACATCGTGAGGAAACCTGCATGTCTAAGAGTTCTTAATAATGTTCTCAAAGATATGTGAAGTCTATCAACCCGCACTGGGCCAGCGTGGTGGACTATGGCCTAACCCTTCTCACACTGAGAAGAGGCCCGTGACCAGCAGTGGGACAGTTTAATACGGGGCTGATATTATTATTTATAAACCAAATGTTTCCTCTTTATAATATTAGTATTGAAGTAGTCATGCCATCGCCGAACCAGTCAGCTTGTGGCCACGGCCGGTGCAACTTGGTCGAAACGTCAAGCACCTAAACGTCAACAGTATGCAAGATCTCATTCATTCTCATTACGAATTATATACATATGTACCTACATGATTCTCTCTTTTGGTTCTTAGGACTCACAATCAGAACCAGGTCCAAGAACCTAGCGGCTTTAGAGAAATTTAGTTAGTTGATGACAGTTACTTTCTTTCTATTCAATGTTTAGTACATAATCAGCGCTTTTACAAGATAGTTGAGGGAAGCGACTTCGCAGCCCTACAAAATTCAGTTCAGAATAATTTCTGTGAATTGTCTGCCGAATTCGGATCATATACGATACCGACATAGTTAAAACTCGCAAAGTACACGCAGTTTACCGCTATGGGTATAAGATGTTCTATAAGAAATTAATGTGTAAAAAAATTATTGTGTCAGTATTGTTTATATCGCTTGGTGATTTGTGACTTACCATCAACTTTACATTATTCAAGTTGACTGCCTCGATCCTAGCCGATCGGGACATTTTATTAGGATATCCTCGCTTACAATGAAGTCTAGAAGTATAGCTGATAGATGGCATTAGATCTCGAAACGAGTAAAAGATAAGTCTTCTTCTCTCTTAGCCTTTATTATTCCCAAGTCACTTGGGCTCGGCTTTTCTGGTCTAACCGGATTTGACTGGATATCAATTTTTACACGGAGCGGCTGCCACCTGACCTCCGCAACCCGAAGGCTAACGATACCCTAAGGCTAGACCAGTGTCAGGATATTAGAGGGTACTGACCTTCCCAATAACGACTGCCATAGATGTTCATGGCAGTCAGGACCGACGGCTTAACGTGCTCTCCGAGGCACGGAGCAGGCGATAATTGTCAATCAATACGCATAATTTCGAAAAGTCATATAACTTCCGAAAGTCAGAGGTGCGCGACGTAAGTTCGAACCCGAGACACTCTACATTGCAGTCTGTTGGTCTCCCCACTGATGATAAAAGATAAGTCTACTTGTAGCTAATATCTTACTTAATATTTTTTATTCAAATGTAAGTCTGTATGTTTGTTTGTTGCGCTTTCACGTCTTAACTACTCGACCAATCATCATGACATTTCGTATACACATTGTCAGGGGTACAGAAAAGAACATAGGGTACCGTTAACCCAGAAAAGAAGGGAGCGAAGCCGCGGACAAAACCTACCTAACTAGCTGATAAAACATTAATATTTTATATCTCTGCTTAACCTTTCTAGCATATTGAGGCGCGATGCTTAACTTAACCATAAAAAAATACTCGACATACGTATGTATATTTAAAAGCGAATACTCACATACGCGTTCCTTTTCGAGTATATCCGTCAATACGCAAGCTTCACTTTCATAAGTAGATCTCATATGCGAGAGCTAATTTCCACAACGCGATGCAAGCCACCTGTGACGTAACACGTGACGTCATATCAAAGCCTCGGGCCTAATTATCGCCGTACACCACTCAATGTGAATGTGAAGTGTATGAAGAATGGATTCTTTTATCTATGCTTGTCTATAGTACGATGTAATGTTGTCTGAGGCGATGGTTTACGTTTTACGAGTGGCGACAATGATGCAAGCTCGTTTTGTAAACTATCAAAGGGATTTGCAAAGGATTTTATGGAAATTAGCTGCTGCAAAATCTGTGAGGTACGAGAATACGAGAATGTGTTGCAAAAGACGCACAGTGCCATCTAGTGAGGCGTCGTTACTAATTAATGTTAAGGTTTATTAAGTGCTGGCTACCTGTGACGACAGCAGCGGTAGAGAAAGCGACTGCTGTGCATAAAGTTTCGGTTTCGATACCTGGATCAGGTGAAATGTTATGGGAATATACTTTCAAGACATTCCTAGTAGCAGTACAAAGCTCGGAACTGAACCCGAGCGACGGCAATAGACTTGTCCTCTGTAGTCTGAAAGCTAAGCAGAAATGAATTATCTCCAATTTTCACTAGCTATAATTTTAGATCACACTGTGACAGACACAGACTAGACTATATATATATATATATATATATGTATAGTGTCATCACTGATATGGTGAAGATCTTAGGGAGACACAATTTCTATTGTATCTAAAATACCTATAAATTAGGTATTTCCATTGCAAATTTCGTCAAGACAAGTTGACTCCGGACTGGTTTTATAGAGTACGCCTAAAAATATCTCAAAACATAGTTATCTATACTGCAGATCGAAGAGTACTTGAGAATTTTACATCAGTGCTTTGGAACCAGCGTACAGAGGCATTTGTTATTAAAAATAAAATAAACGGTGATTTTTTTTCTTATATTCGCATCTTGTGTCCAGGTCGGGCAAAGTGTTGTGGATTTTTCTGTCACGAAATTCTTAGTAACAGCGCAGAGTCTGAAAAATGTGCCCGATATACTGTAATAGTCACGCTACCTATTACGTCAGACCTAAATACATAGTTGGCGAAATGGGGGCGTAATACACCTCTGCCTCTGCCTACCCCTTTAGGGATACAGGCGTGAGACAATGTACATGGTCCTGGGAATCAAACCTAAGACCTCAGACACAGCAATCGCACTCATAACCGCTACGCCACTGAGACAATATTTTTTATAAAATAAGCGTCTATTTTTATACAACTAAGGTAGCAAACAAGCATACGGCCTTGATGATAAGTGGTCACCGTAGCCTATGGACGCCTGCAACACCAGAGGTATCACTTGCGCGTTGCCGACCCTTTATGAAAGGAAGAAGAGAAAAAGGAAGTGGGAAGGGGGAAAGAGGTAATTGAGCCTCCGACACTCTCACTCATCGGATGAAACACAACAGTAGAAATACTGCTATTTCACGTCGATATTCTGTGAGATGGTAGTTCTTTCTCTGTCGACATTGCCCACCCTTTCAGAGACATACAGGAAAACGAAACACTGTATATAATCTCCAAAGAATTTTTTCATAGCTATCATGTCACGTACTTAGCCATAACAAAAAAGGTTCTTAGCAAACCAGACATCAATACAATTCCGCTTGGCCGCTAACATTTTTCAAGTCGGTAGAGGCAATAGTTATAAGTGGCTAGTCGAAGCGGCGCAATCAAAGGCGCGCGGCGAGCTCAAAGGCGCGGTAATGGCTTTTTAGTGGGGTGAACAGGGGGACGACTTCAAGTAGTTAGGGCGAATTGGTGGATGGAGCAAGACAAGAATCCGATGTTACTTGGGAGTTGGGACAATTAAAAAACATTTTGTATTTTGTGGTTATTTCGATTTATATGAATATCAATACGTTAAATATCAATATTAATATGTGAAATATCATCAGGTTAGTTTATATCAATCTATATATATAAAACTATTCCGTTACTGAGTGACTGACAGACAACGCACAGCCGAAACTACTGAACGCAAGAAGCTGAAATTTGGCATGTATGTTCCTTGGAGAGTGTAGGGGAGCACTAAGAGAGGATTTTTGGAAATTCCACCCTTAAAGGGGTGAAAGGGGTGAAACCCGATATTCACACGGGAACGGGACTTACGCGAGTGAAACCGTGGAAAACTACTAGTATATGATAAAATATAAATTATTATTAGATAAATATTAAAAAGAAAATTTCCTCATTCTAAGAATTCCTCCGCATCATAGTCGACTGGTGTAATGTACTCAGAAGACGTGCAGCATCGCCACATTAAATAGCAATGCTTATTATTTCCGCAAAATAAATACCAGCCTTCTAGTTCGGTATTGTATATATACAGAGCACGAGAACTGGGACGCCATTCTTGAGACGAACAGCACCTTAGACACCCATGGTTGCTGAAAAGCAAACAAAACATATTATTATTAATATTTTTTTTTGTTTTGCTTGCCTAATCACATTTTCATACACTTCGAATAAATGACTGGAAGTCTGCCTATAAAAAATGTACTAGCACTGGTCCAGGAACTTAAATTCGAACCTCCACCAGCAGTCTCAAAGTAAACGCAAATTTCACTAAAAATAGTTCTATACTATGTATCTAATATTCATTTAACATAAATCAGATTTTAAACCACACCATCCTTAACTTACTTTCTAATAAAAATCTTGTGTGATATCGAAGTAACATCTGGCTCGTGTCGTGTCGCCGGTACGTTTTTTGTTTGCACGCGTTGTTTAATGAGTGTCAGCGCTGTCTCGCGAAGTCCCCGCGTACGTACACTGCCTCGTACTACTCATTGATACAAGGATCCTTTTTAATCAATCATTATATTTATGTAAGAGGAAAACAGGTTTTAACGCGATCATACCAGCCAGTGCAAGATAGCCGTAACGTCTGCCATTAAAAAGGTACTTTACGTACCTTTACTTAGCATTGAAGCCTTAATACCCTTGTTATGTAACAGACATCATGCAACGCGAAAGTATAAAAGTAATCAATCATTATATTAATTGGGTCTTACTAGTCCCAGATCATAAGTATATAGGACCGAGGAAGCATATTAGGGAGACCGGTAGACCCGTTAAATAGTTAACCAAAACTTAACTTGGAAATCCATGCCAAATTCCTAATTATAAAAGGATTTTATTTAAATTACGTACTCGGTGGTTTAGCTACTACAAACATGTATTACCAAAGCTTTTTTCTTGGTCTACCATAAGATATGTATACTATAGATATTTTTATACTTCAAGTGGTTATAAACTCCAAGGTAATACAATAAATATTTCATCAAAAGTGTCCCAGTATAGAGTAAGGTAGCGCCATTGTGTCTTACGAAACAGCGAGTGAACCAGCGAGCGATATCAACCCGCACTTGTTTTTTACTAATTACATTCTTGTGTCTCTTTTTTCTGTGTCTAAATAAATACCTATTCATATACATACCCATGGTCTACATTTACGAACACCGATCTTCCTAACGAACTCAGCTACAAGGTGGTACAGTAACCCTCTAAATGCTCATGCAAGCTGAGTAGTCGTTTAGTAGTCAGTGAAGCTACAAGAAAGGTAGTAAAACTTGTTCCGTACCGCCACATAGGTACAGTGAGTCATAAATAAACAGAGTGCGGACCGACAGACGGCGTGTTTACGTCTAGAGATTAGCGGCGCGACGCTTTCTGCATGCGCTGTCTTGAGACCTATTCTGGGATACTTACTCTCGTAAACTGTGGTAATGACTCTTAAACTTGGGATGTATGACGCTAGTTTGGACCATCAAACCTGTAAAGGTTACATTGACCTTTATTTATGTAAATACTGGCTTTTACTCACGGCTTCTCTCCCTTATTGGTAAAGATCTATTTATTTCACAGTAAAGACGCATTTCTTCTAAATAAAAAACACATTGTATGTGTATGTCATTGTCAGGGTTATAAACGCTACATTGCTGTGTGAGTGAAGGACTAACAAACTCTTTGGCTTTTATTATAATTAGCAAGGACAAGGTTTTACATATTCTATACTTGCTATCCGGGAAGTACATAGAGTACGTTTCATCCAGAAAAAGTTCTATTTTTCTGGATGAAATGTACTCTATGTACTTTTCTGTACCCCTGACAACGTATATACGAAATTTCATGATTATCGGACGAGTAGTTAAGGCGTAAAAGCATAACAAATAAACGAACTTAATAATATTAGTTCGGAAGTTAGGATTAGGGATTAGGATAGTTCGGATAAAAGCAATATTCGTCTTATGTCTTGCACATCAAGACGTAAAAAGTCGAGCTGAACTCATAATTCGCCGAATGTCTGTGTCTGTGTGGGCCAAAAACTAAACTGTAATGTCAAGCGAAAGTCACAAAACAAATACGAAACTAGGTCAAAACCGTTCCAAAATAATTCAGCCGCATGAAATAAATGAAAACCATGTTATAGTTGTCCCAACACGAAAATAACCATCCACATAATACTACAATATAGCACAAACCATATCCTATCTTGCATCTAAATAGGTACCAGGCTATCAGAATCGGGTTGCGGGTGGCCGCCGCCGCGGGCGCGACCCACATCCTTTCACCGCATTTGTGCTATCTCTGTTTGACATCGCAATCGTCTCGAGACGCCAGCAAATGAACGTCTTTAAGGATAGCTGTTAAGGATTATGCTTTCCTAGTACAACTTATACTAGTGGTGATACTGATATTCTGGTAGGTTTATGTTTAGCTATGTAATCAATAAGGTTTAGAACATACTGAGCTATTTTAGCAAACATCATACATGATTACTTTAGTATAGGTTGGGTTAAGGGCTCAAGTCTTAAAACTGCGCCAAGCGTAAGACAGATAATGACAGAGCTCGTGCGGCGCATATTCAAATCGGCGCGCGGCCGCCATAGTAAAATTGTATGGAGGATTTGAAGTGCTTTTTTGATAAATATGTATCTTTATTGGGACGGACAAATTGTAATATAACTATTACATTACTGTTTCGTTTAAGCTGTAAAATAGGATAGATTTCTACTGTTATAAATTGCAAATTTACGTAATTTTGTAGGCGACAATATTAATTATTTTAAGTTTTTCACACGGAGTAATTGTAAACACATTCATTGTTATGGTAAATGTATATTTTATATTTGAATTAAACAAAAAGTGTTGATTTTATTCACATAACTGTGACCGCCTGTTTTGGCACATTTCGCTCGGCGCTGACGGCAGTCTTAAGTGCTTACACGTATCTTACGCACACGTCAATAACCGTCAGTCCTTTATGCAAAGCAGAATAAATTAAAATTGTTTAAGTATTAGCGTGAAGATTTCTTCTAAGTTCACATTGATTTAATAAACGTAGATAAAAGATGGCTTAGGGACATTATTTTGCCCTTTTTCATCTTTTTTTGAAGCATCACTCTTCCTGAGAATTATTAATTGAGACTTAATCCACCCAATTCTTTGTGCGCAGTTTTGCAACGAAGAATTATTATTCACCTTTGTTGTTATTTCAGTCAATCAATCTGCCTGTTGCAGTTTGCGCCACAATATCCGCCTCAAAACCGGCCTACCTTTCGCATCTAGGCCAACTCACTTAAACGGGAACCGTCCTACCTTAAGTACACCATTTTTAAGTTCACCGTTCTTCACGAAGTAAAATCGAAAATCGAGTTATTTTTTATATTTCCATGTAGAGTTTGAGCATTTTTATTGGCGATGTCCTGGGATGTCAATATTGAACTCAGTCCCGTTCAATAATAACCTACGAATTGCTGCACCGCGCCGACTAATTGCATTATTTTACACTTCTAACGTCACTCACCCATCACACGAAGGTACAGCCACACTACACCAGTACAGTCGACAATAAAAACATTCGTATATCGTAGGGAACACTGGGCCGTTACGAGTGAAGGGAAGCCCAACGAGTGGACTGGAGTGCCAATTAGTTCCTCAGAACGACGCACTGGTGACCTGACCTTCGATTAGCTTCAAAAATAGAAATCCTTTGACAGTACGTACGGTGCGCCAGTCATTTTATTTTGTTGTTCCACCGTTTACAGATTCGTGAAGGCTGTTGGGAAATATGGAATGTGAGAGAAAATATTGGCCTCGAGTCGAGTGTGTAGACTAGGTTTTAATGGTTTTGAACGATTCGGATACGAAAGATAAAAAAATGTTCAATATGGTCATTGATGCTTTGCAATTTGAATTCAAAAGTGTAATATTATTTTTTTAGAACTTATCAAAGTGTATATTAAATAATGAATACGAACTTGCCATTATTTAAAATCTTGTTTGACATTTTATTTTTCATAACATCGCTTCATACCTACTTAAGAGATATATATCGCACCCTTAATAAAACAGAGACTTATCTCAGTATTTAGCATTAAACAAATTTGAACTCTATTGCAAAGATTTAACACAAATATAATATTAGAATTTAACATATACAATTAGAGTTCAAATTGCCTTACTTTCAAATTTCGAGTTAAGTCGCTGTTTTATTAAGAGTGCTTATGGTATGTAAGCTACAGTTTGAAACGCAGCTGATTTCGACCACCTTAAACCGTACTGTTCATATTTGGGGTTAAAATGGTCGAATCATGTATAAACTCATCAGACTAGTATTGTGCCTGTTATTTCATATCAAAGGCTACCAAAACTCAAAGAACGGGGTACAAGCATGTAGACATAGATTATTATCTACGTAAAATATATTTTACTAGATTCTACCTCTCGCTTAAATCCTACGGGATCCCATACGTGCGAAAATAAAACATTTCGAATTTTAGTAAGACTGTACGAGCGTGAGTCACATTAAAGATATAAAATATGATAAGATACCTACTACAAATTACAATAATCGCCTAAAAGACCCTTATTTCTAACCAATAGAGACAGTAGTAGCTTCCGAGCCTATTATTAGTTTCCACACATTAAACGCAGATACCAATATTTAGTTTGACTCCCTCACCCTTACTAGATAACTCTACAAGACAATCATACACAATTACTAGCGAAAACTTTGACAAAACTAATAACCATATCTGAAAAATTATAAAATCGACCTTATTGACATATAAATAAGAGCTATTTGGCATGTTTTAGTATTTGGTATTTTTCTGAGGGTAGTACACTCGCCCCTATATTGACAGAAGACAATTTCCGGCGCTAGGAGCAAACACGGTGTGCACAATTTGCTCCTAATTGCAGACGTTATCGACAGAATTCCACGTAATAGTGTGACGACGACTTATAAGGCTAAGCCAGTCTCGTATCTCAGCATAAAACGAAGATTACTGTTTTAAGTCTTAGTTTAATAGGTTTAATTTTTATTGTATTATATTTTGATGATGATGCTACTACTACTAGCGCCATCTAGTAAACATTATAGTAACTAAAGTTAAATAATGCCAATTATTTAATTACAGTACTTAATATTTGACTGAGTACATATTTAATATTGTCTTCTGTTTACGCGAATGTTATTCATTGAAATTAAACTACTATATACGGATTTGAGCTCATTCTGCGTAAATAGAAACACCAATGATTAAATTATGTTCGGGTACTTTAAAATAAAGACACTGGAACATTGAGACAGCTACCATCTTAGTCTCCCCGTGACCATGGCTGCTGAAAAGCAACCGAAACGTCGGGGAAAGTGTAAACTTAAATATAAATAGTTTTAATAATTTAATTAGCTTAAAAATTTGTAAAGTTTAATAGTATCTAGTAGTCGTGTAACAGTTGCCAAATTATGTAATAAAGTGTAAAATAATCAACGCGATAAAATCCGTACATAGTAGTTTAATTTCAATGAGTACATATTTGTTTATAATTAGAATTAGATATGTTTTTTTAAACATTTAGAAATGTTAAAAATATGTAAATTATATTAAATAAATATGTAAAATAAAAAGCGAAGTATCCACTACGATAATTTGTTATAAAAAAACTGTAGTAACAAATAACTAAAATATGCCTTAATATAAAATAAAACAATATAAATCACAAAAAGTGTGCGTCGGCCGGGAATCGAACCCGGATCAACTGCTTGGAAGGCAACTATGCTGACCATTACACCACCGACGCCATATGACAGTGAGTTAAATAACGTAACGTTTAGCCGTAGTAAGTACATACATAGTAGTTTTGTGAAAGGATTATGAACAGCAAATCTGATATTAACCAATGAACCGAGAATGGAAATTCCCAACTAATTATAACATCGGCATTGCGTGACTAAACATGATGATGTTTTCAACTGACTTTAAGAAGTTTCTCAATTTGATTGTCTTTTTTATGAGTTTTACCTCAGAACTTTTTCTAAGTGAACCTATTTTAATGATTGTTTTTTTATTTGAAAGCTGGAGTTTCCCCTTGTGGTCCCATTTAATAAATAAAATAATGCGTAATTGGTTGATTTCGGCTATATTTTATTACTTGTCTAGTTCGGTTTTCTTCTCATTATTTATTTTTTTGTATTTGTGTTGTGTTTTAATGGTACCTAACATAGAATTACTATTACGATACTGTGAACTACGTAGTGACACAGCACTAAGTCGTTTCACACACATACATTATTGTGGGGACAGACAGTAGAACATAAACTTGCCACTAGCATTGTATGTTTATCAGGTAATAGAGAACGAATATGTTAGCACCGGACATTACTCTTTAGTTTTTAGCAGAAAACTCCATAATTGGTACAATGGCCGTACATAAGTATCAAAGTCGTGAAACATCGGTTGCTGCGCATGCGCTCTTGGTGACACCACTTTTTTTTTTTTTTTTTTTGTTTTCGCAGGGGAATGCCTTTGCGCACACCCACTCCTGTCGACACGGCTGGAAAACCGCGCCGGCAACAGTGGGTAGTGTCGGACTCGCCGGATGCCACGGAATACCGACTAAACCTAACTGCGGCGCTCTTCCCATCTATCATGGAGCGCCGGAGGATCTCCGTTCCGAACTCTCTCCGGCACTCAGACGTTAGCCTGGCAGGGCTACGACCTTGAATTGGTGACACCACTGAAGCAGCAACTAAACAATTAATATTTACACCATCTTGTTTAAAGTTTATCTCATCATATACCTATCTATACTTACCTACTTATGATTATAATAAAGCTGAAGAATTTGTGTTTCGTATAAACGTACTAACCTCTGGAACTGTCGGTCGTATATAAAATATTTTTTTTGCATTTGGCAGCTCCATTCTTAATTAAGGTATGTAATAGTGTATACATACATCCATACATAGATTCACGCCTGTTTCCCAGATGGGTAGGCAGACACTACGGATTTCCATTTGCTACGATCCTGACACACTTCTCTGGCTTCATTTACTTTCATCACATTCCTCATACACGCCCGTCGGTTCAAGGTGCTCTTAACCGGGCCTTTGTCCAGAACGCCTCCGATCTGATCGAGAAACGTTCGCCTAGGTCTTCCTCTTGCGACTGTTCCATTCACACTAGCCTTATAAAATTTCTTAGTCGGTCTTTCCTCGTCCATTCTTTCTACATGCCCAAACCAGCTTAACATACCCTTTTCTATTCTTGTCACTATATCCACTTTCATGCTGCATCTCTCTCTCATCACACTATTTCTTATTCTATCTTTCAGAGTCACATCACATATCTTTCTCAGCGCTCTCATTTCTACAGCATTTATTCTGCTCTCATGCTTCTTTTGCCATACCCAACTTTCACTTCCATACATAAGTGTGGGCACTAATAGTCCTCTATGAATAGTGTATGTGCAGCAGTAATCAGAAACTTGAGAAAAACCGGGTGGACAGCTAGTATCTAATAATATTTAGTATACCCAAGTGGTTAATACATAAATAGAATCAAAACTAATAATTATGAGTATTTTTTTATTTATAAATAATGTTTTCGTTATACAAATCTTGCAACGCGAAAGTAAAGAGATGACATTTCCTAAGATAATAAGCAACTTCGATGCACCACATACACTACAGAACAATGCGAACGAAAATATAATAACATAATAATAATAATAATAATCTACCACATACACACAACGCCATCTAGCCCAAACCAAGCACAGCTTGTACTATGGGCTCTAGACAATGGATAAACATACTTATATACTTTTTTTTTTTTTTTTTTTTTTTGTATTTACATACATATTATAAATATATATAAGTAGCAACAAACTGTAAATATATGACAATATGGAATTATTAACACAATATATACATAATATAATACATAACATCACGACTATTTCTGCAAAGGGGTGGGTATAGGTATATTTTAGAACCCACGTAGTAATGTTCAATAGGTTCGCCTACTATAGCGAACCAATTATAAGAGTTTGCCCGTTCCGGAAATCGAACCCGAGATCTCTAGCAGAACAGCCGCATGCACAACCGTCACGCCATTGAGGCAGACAACAATGATATACTATCATTATTAAATACAAATAAAACTACCTACATTTATTTCGGATGATGTAACGAACTAACATTGGCGCTGGTAAAATATTAGTTCGCAGATATAAATAATCATATGTAGGTAGGTATACAATGTATACATCGCACTCTTAATAAAACAGCGACTTAACTCGACATTTGAAAGTAAGGCAATTTGTACTTTAATTGTATATGTTAAATTCTAATATTATATTTGTGTTAAATCATTGCAATAGAGTTCAAATTTGTTTAATCCAAAATACTGAGATAAGTCTCTGTTTTATTAAGAGTGCGACATATTGACTGTTTAGTTGGTCGTGTCATCGCGTAGCATACATTTACGTTTATGTTTTCGTCCGAAATGTTTTCGCCTTTTTGTCGCAAAATTATAAGAAATAAGCACAGCAATATAACTTTAAAAATCTTTGACAAAATTAGTACGTACGTATGTACTGATTGAAATTTATCTACTTTACACGGCTTTTATCGCAAAGTTTATTTTTTAAAACAATACTTATCAATACTTAATTCTGAAATATTAAACTATTACCATTAAAATTAAATCAGTTTATGAAGAAAAACGCCAGACTAACCAGCTTCCATACTTTACAGCTTATAAAATGTCTACCATTATAAGCTGCGCAATACGAAATAGGACCATGAAGTATTGTTAAACTCTTTTTTCTTCTTCTAAATGCGGCAGCAAACGTGGTAATTAATACAAAAGATAACTGTCTATTTAGTATACCTAAAATATGCACGTATTAGGTAAATAATACTAACGAACTAATGACATCTCATTAGTTTGTAAGCTTCACATAACAAGACAAGATTGAAAGCAATGAACTATTACTAAAACGTAGGTAGACAAACTTTAAAACAGTTGGTATGAGCACTAGAGTAGGCAGTAGTACCGCGAGCGGCTACTTATCGTGTGCTAGAGACGTCAAACGCTCACTATCAAAGCTAATTAAACTTGCAATGACACTACAACGCATCTTAACTTAACCCGTCGGCGGTCGCGTGAGACAATGCGCCCCGCGAGGGCTCCGCGCGGGGGCCGGGGCTCCGTCGAGTACGCCGCTGTAATCAGGGCTAATAGAAGCGCGTATGCTTTGATCTGTGCCTCAAAGAGACGAGGGCCAAACTCGCGAGACGTAGCGCGGTTATCATAAAAATTTAGACCCGACAGAGGCGCCGATGTGTGAACGATATCCACGAACGTGTCGTTATAAAATGCATGAGGAAGCATAAAATTTGAACGACAGAATGTGATTTTACTGCGTCATACGAAAGTTTACAGACGTAGGTGATGTGAAGGTGTATGTTAAATATGTGAAGGGTGTGAAAGCAGTAGCTTACAAAGACTTAATGAAATCGTACTCCATCAAAAACGTCGTGTATTTTGAGATAAAACACATAACATATTTGAAAAATATTTTACACTACCCCGAATTTTAATTGAAGTAGAAAACTTAATGATTGACTAAAAATCTATGCCTTGTATTATCCCCGCAAATGTTTGTATATAACTATAACTATAACTTTGATTTCGCAAAAACGAGCATGGTTACTTTTTACACAAACAACTCACATTTTAAATGGGCATTTAATAAATTGAATAATACCGTATTTCTAGTTAATTCCTCCACTGTTTTACCTTTGAATTATTTATTTCCTAAGTTTATCTTCTAAGTAACAATTAATTATGAATGTAATGCGCGATTTGTAAATCTTTTGACCACAAATGTCTTGCACCATTCGCTTCAATAGAATTGTAAAGATTAATTACTTACTTCTTAATTTAAAAAGATGCAGCTCTGTAGTTTCATAGCCCTGTTGAAACACAAGGTAAGGCACAGAAACGGTGAAGAGCCTAAGCGTTGTGAGTGCAATATTGTTTTCTTTCCGCTTTGCCGGCGCACGCTGTAATTGATTCTTTTGTGGTATAATTGCGGGCAGATCGCATCGGGACGAGTGGGCCGAGTGCGTGGCGGGTCGGAACGACCCACCATCCATATTCAAAGGTTAGGTGACGTTTAGTACGCGGCCTTTAATTGGTTTTCTTATTTCAGGACAATGACGGTCCCTCGTCATACTTGGTGTTGTCGTCTCTTATCGTTTAATTGTCGAAGCTGTTTGGGTAAGATTTCAGCTAATTATTTATTTTACTGTCATGTTATTTATTCTAGCAACATTATCTTGTATACCTTCTGAATTGTTTTTCTAACTTCATCTTATATACCTACTTCTGATAAAAAACAATTGCAAACTTTTTTTTTACATGGGGGATTGCTTGAAGCATACCCCTCCGCGGGGGCGGGCGGAGGGGTTATGTCGGACTCGCCCGGGTAACAGAAAGATGTTAAGAAGATAATGTACCTCCCGGAATACCGACTAAACCTACCACGGTGTTCCTCGACAAAACCTCTATCGACGGGGCCGCGCGAATCACTTGTACATGCGGTCGCGACCCCGCCGAGGTTTCGGCCCGCCGTATGAAACGGCAGGCCACTACACGAACAGGCCTACCCAAAGGCACTTCTCACAAATTATCCCTACTGTCCCCCCTAGAGGTGAGACGGACTCGACACAGAGGCGCGCGTGGGAACACGCACGCCGTCTCTCGGACCTGGTGCTAGACGGATGGCGGGCAGGCCCACAAAGCCCGCCACCCCCAGGTCAATCCCTGAGGATTGACCTGAGGTGGCTGGAGGTCATCTCGCGCCCCCGGTTCTGCGGTTGGGGAGAGGGTTTAAACGCTCCCTCTCCCGCTCCGCCACCTCCTTGATGGAAATGACTTCCTCACAAAAGGAGGCGACGGCGTTCCACGACCTCTCACTCCGGACCATAGACTGAACTACGGCCGGGAGCGAGAGGGCAACCAATCCGACTGCCGCGATCAACTCACGGCGCTGCGGTGCCCAGGCGGGGCAATCCGCCAAAGTGTGCAGCGCCGTGAACAATTTCAAACTTAACTTAACGGGTATCAAATCTCAAAGTTTACCATGGTTACCATTGCTGAACCTGGCTACACAGATCTTACTCCAGAAATTTTAAATATATCAAATACATTACTTAGAATAATTATGTTGTAATAAGTATCCAATGTAGTGCAAGTTTGGCCCACATGTTACGAAACACGTAGTAGGACATAGATTCGCAAACTTGTTTCAGTTTCAATATAAATTTTCATATTTTATTACATTCCATAATGTATAGAAGACCATATAGTAAGGTTTGGTTACAATTATGGGCCCTGTTCTTTATACAGTTTTACTTTTCTATCGAAGTCGTAGTTTTACTATTATTTATGGTACAAAGTTACCTGCCTCATGTTAACTTTTAGGATCAACAATCAACTTTTGAGGCCAACGGGAAGTATTCTATAAGTTTCGAATATAAGTTTGTATGCCAATTCGTATGAAAATAAATGTTGTTTACAACTTCATAGCTATGAAAAGAATAGGATACGAAGGAAATATGATGACAGATAGTAATGTTTACTTTGAATCTAAACTAGTATTTTTAGACTAGAGGGCCAATTCTCGTAACAAAAACTGTTCAAAAGAGTGTTCTGATCTAGTCTGTGTCATAAATTATCCCAAATGGTAGATATGTATTCTCCCAAATTATAATAAACGTCAAACGTGAATATAAATTGTATTTCAAATCTCATTTGACGGTTATTCGAATAAATCTAAACTCTATTTTGAATAGCTTATATTATAAGAACTAGCCTTCTTAAAATTGGTGTTAATGAATATTTAAGTTAAAAATGTAATAATAAAATCTGCCGTGCTGTACAAGTTGTTATCTTGAAATCAAAATTAAATATTTTCAACAGATAAATAAATCACATGGAATACTGTTCTCATCTTTGGGCAGGGGCACCCCAGTACCAGCTTCTCCCTCTCGACCGCATTCAACGGAGAGCGACTCGAATCGTCGACTGCCAGGATGATTCAAATCGGCTAGACACCATGGCGCTGCGTAGAGATGTGGCCTCGCTATTCATCTTCTATCGCTTTTACTATGGGGAGTGCTCAGAGGAATTGTTCGCACTGATCCCTGCCGCCTCTTTTCGCCATCGTCCTACGAGACAGCATTTTCATTCCCATCATTTAGATGGTTGGCAGTCCACAACTGTGTGTTTCTCCAGGAATGTTCTGCCTCACACAACAAAACTGTGGAATGAGCTGTCACCTGTGGTATTTCCGAACCAATACGACCTCCAACACTTCAAGAAAAGAGCGTACTCCTTTTTAAAAGGCCGGAAACGCACTTGTTACTCCTCTGGTGTTGCGGGTGTCCATGGGTGGCGGTTATCGCTTACCATCAGGCGATCCGTCTGCTCGTTTACCCCCTATATATAAGTAATAATAGATGATTAGGTACTATGGAATCTCATTTTGGCATCGCAGAATATAGTAAAGTATCTGATATACATTAATAGGCTTGTCTCTAAGAAGGTACGTGCGACCTAAAAACATAACGAAATAAGAGAGCAATACATCTTCGTTTAACCCTTTTGGGTTGAGCAGGCGTAAACTTAAGTTGGGGTGTGTGTCAGAAAACCTCCTCGTGGTACACCCTGGGCAACCTTGGCAATAATGCTTTCATTGTTGCTGGCGGCTAATATTCTGACAACCGGTGCCTTATGCCGTCGCGTTCGGCACCGGCGCGCGTAGGGAACCTGAGGCATTTTGTCTCGGGGTTATCAGCTCGCGAGGGCCGCGTTTGGGGGTCTCTCCACGTGTTCCTCTGATTAGCAGAGGACACGTGGATGAGACGGGAGGGATAGAGGAAGAAAACCTCTTTAAAAAATTACCAGTGGGAGGCCGCTAGGCCGGGGTGGGGAGCGTAAGCGTCCTGCCTAGTCGGGCGGTCTTGGGGCGGGTGGATCGGTCCAACATGGACCCCCATCCGGCCCAACCCGTAATCCTGAACTGACAGGACCGGGGGCCTTCGGGCTGCGAGGAAGACAACCTCTATAAAAATAACCCAAAGCTCAAGCTTTGTGGCCCGGCGAGGGGCTGTATGGCTGGGGGGAACCCAGTCATTAGGGCTACCCAAAACAAAATTTCATGATGTCGGACCAAGGTTTTAAACTACCCCAGGAGGGTACCGGGTGCGCCGCGCCCGGAGAATCCCTCACGGAGCCTGCAGGCTCCGTCTGCCCCTCGTATTCTGGGGGGGGCAACCAACATCGCAGCGCCGTGCCGCGCGAAATTTCAGGCACCGAAACCCCTGCGGAGTCGGACACCGACTCCGCGATGAGTGTCGCCTTGGGGCTAGTCCCGGACAAGGCGGCACTAGCACGGAAGCGCAAGCGCCGATCCCGTCGGATGAATACCGCGCCAAACCCAAACCCAAAGGTCGGGAGTGCCCGAAGGGGCAGGGACCGGCCCGGCACACCAGGGCCTTACGGCCCGGCAAAGGCGGCTGAGGTAGCAGCAGCTAAGCGCGCGGCGACAGAGCTGTGCGCGGAGGAGGAGGTGGCGCAGCTCGCGCAGAAAATCCGGCCGCAGGGAAGCAGCCCCACTCCCAAGTCGGTAGCAGAGGCGGTGCAGAGGGTCCTTGATGGATCCGAGATTGTGACGAAGGTGGCGTCCAAGTCTCGGAACCTCAAGGGTACCTTCCAGAAGCACTTAAAGGAGGCGGCAGCTGCAACAAGGGAGTCGGTCGTGTACCTGGCCGACAAATTCACGCGGCTGGAGACGGAAATGGCTGAGTTGCGCCGGGAGATGGTGCGGCTTAGGGCTGAAACACGGGGGCGGGCATCGAAACAGGCGCCCCAACCATCAGGGCAAGAACTGGACCTGCAGGCGACGATGTTTAAGTATGTGGACGCCCGCATAGCAGGTCTCGGTGACCGACTGCTGCCGGCACCAAGTTATCGGTCGCGGCTGCAAGCCGCGCCGCCTGCGGCCGCCGCTGCTGCCGCCTCTGTGGCTGGAAAGGCCCCGCCAGCCCCATCGTCGCCGGCACCGGAAGCCCCTCGCGCGCCCTCAACGGTTCGCAACAGGGTTGGGAAGGGAGGACGGCAGAAGTCTGCCAAAGACTTCCCATCACTTCCAGCACCCAGGGCTCCTCCGCCCCAGACCTTGCGGCGAGGCCCCATTGGACCTGCGCTCATTGTGCCGCCCGCTCCTGCGCCTGCCATCCCTCAGGGAGAGGGCTGGCGGACAGTAGAGAATACAGATAAGGCTCGCCGTAAGAAGGCCAAGAAGGCCGCTGCGGCTGCTGCTGCGGTTGCTGCTGCGGCTGCTGCTGCGACGACTGCAGCGGCAGTAAGACCTGGCCCCGGGAACCAAGGCGGGGCCAAGAAAAAGAGGCGGAGGAGAAACAGACTCCGAGCGCCAACGTCAGCTGCCGTGGTCATCACGGTGCTACCGGAGGCGGCTGAGCGCGGCCTGACGTATCAGGCCGTGCTCTCCAAGGCGAGGCGGAACACCGGGGACGTTACGCACCCCGGAGGCAGGGTCCGCCAGACTCACACAGGAGGCCGCATCCTGGAGTTCACCGGAGCTGACGGAGGTGAAGCGGCAGACAATATCGCCGCTAAGCTCAGGAGTCTGTTTCCTGAGACGGATGGTGTCAGGATTGCGAGGCCGGTAAAGTGTGCAGAGATGCGCATCACCGGCCTCGATGATTCGGTGTCCGCGGAGGACGTCTCTGGTGCCATTAGTGCCAGAACTGGTTGTGCTGCGGATGCTATAAGGATTGGCACCATCCGTCCCGGCCCTGGGGGGGTCGGCGCTGTGTGGGCGCAATGCCCTGTCGCCGCGGCCAAGCTGCTGGCTGACGCCGGGCGTCTGCTCGTGGGCTGGAGCTCGGCCAGGGTCAACATCCTGGCTGCTCGGCCCATGAGATGTTTTAGGTGTGGGGGAGCTGGGCACGCTCGTATTAAGTGCCCTAGCCCCGTGGACCGCAGTGACGCCTGTTATCGCTGCGGTCAGCCTGGGCACCTCGCTGGAGCGTGCAAGGCGACCCCGCACTGCCCGGCGTGCGCGGCGGCTGGTCGATTAGCTGCACACTTCCGTGGCGACAGGGGGTGCAAATCCCCGCCCACAAAGCGTGTAGAAGGGGGCAGCCCATCGACCCCGGCTGCCGCCCTATCTCCTGAGGTAAGAACGCCCTCGGTGATGGAGGAGGGGATGTCGACTTAGTCATGGACCAGGACCGTGACTATCTCCTCCTCCAGGCGAATCTCAACCACTCCGCCCGAGCGCAGGACCTTTTCCTGCAGTCCATGGCGGAGTGGTCGATCGGTGTAGCTGTAGCCGCGGAGCCATATTATGTTCCTCCCAGCCCCAATTGGGCAGGTGACCGGGACAGCTCCGTGGCAGTCGTCGGCTCCACGGCGCCTCGTTCACCCTCCCTCTCAGTTAAGGAGAGGGGAGCGGGATACGTTGCGGCCGTGTGGGGAGAGGTCACAATCGTTGGTGTGTACTTCTCCCCGAACAGGAGTCTGGCAGATTTCGAGGCCTTTCTCAACAACTTGGAGGCCTCGATACGGCGGATATCATCTAGCCGCATCCTTGTGATGGGGGACTTTAACGCAAAGTCTACTGCGTGGGGGTCCCCCCACACGGATGTCCGAGGAAGGGCGGTCGAAGAGTGGGCAAATGCGGTGGGCCTCTGTTTGCTGAACAGGGGCGCCGTCAACACGTGCGTGCGACGGCAGGGGGGGTCGATAGTGGACCTCTCGTTTGCTACCCCTGCCCTCGCTGCACGCGTAAGGGGATGGCGTGTTCTGGGGGAGGTGGAGACCCTTTCGGACCATCGGTATATCCGTCTGGGTGTCTCCCTGCTCCGGGACCCTAGCAGGGGTCATCGCCCGTCGGCGGGCAGAACTTCTCGCTTTCCGCGGTGGGCTGTGAAGAGGCTGAACCGGACCTACTGGAAGAGGCAGCCATAGTTCAAGCTTGGCTGTCTCCTGCACCCCCGTCTGGGGGGGTAGACTCTGGGGCTGTCCGCTTTCGCGACAGCATTCAAGCTGTTTGCGACGCGGCCATGCCCCGAGTGCGACACTGGACCCCGAGGGGGGTCTACTGGTGGTCCCAGGAGCTGGCGGACCTCCGTGCGGCCTGCATTCGTGCCCGGAGGTTGTACACACGCAGCCGAGGCCGTCGCCGCCGCGATAAGCGAGAGGAGGGCCGACTGTATGACGCGTATTGCGAAGCGAGGGCGTCTCTGCAGTCGGCCATTTGCCGCGCCAAGGAACGGGCGAATAGTGAGATGCTGGAGGGTCTAGACCTTGACCCCTGGGGGCGCCCATATCGCATGGTACTGAACAAGCTCCGTGCGCGGGGCCCCCCCATTACGGAGACCCTCTAGCCCAACTTCCTCTCCGAGGTGGTCGAGGAATTATTTTCTGACCGGGCAGAGCACGTGCCCCCGACAATGGCCCCATCGGGAGGCCGACATCGGGAGGCGGACCTCAGTGCTCCCCTGGTTACAGATGCGGAGATGGGGGCGGCTGTCTTGCGGATCCGCTCCAAGACGACCGCCCCTGGACCTGACGGTGTGCCGGCGCGAGCTCTCGCGCTGGCCCTCGATCACCTGGATGTCCGCCTAAGGGAACTTTTCGACGCGAGCCTGGTGTCGGGACGATTCCCTGAGTGCTGGAAGGAGGGGAAGCTGGTACTGCTGGCCAAGCCGGGACGGCCTCCAGAGTCGGCCGCGGCGTACAGGCCCATAGTGCTGCTGGACGAGGCGGGGAAGATGTTTGAGAAAATTCTCGCCACCCGCATCGTCCAGCACCTGAGCAGGGTCGGTCCCGACCTGTCGGACGCTCAGTTCGGATTCCGGGAAGGACGTTCGACAATCGGGGCCATTATGCGCCTGAGGACCGCGGCCGAGAAGGCGGTCGTCGGTGGCGGTGTTCTGTTGGCGGTGTCTTTAGACATCGCCAACGCGTTTAATAGTCTGCCATACAGCTGTGTCCGGGGGTCGCTTCGATATCACGGAGTACCTTTTTACCTGGAGCGGCTGGTGGCAGACTATCTAAGAGGCAGGAGTGTCCTCCTCGAGGTTCGAGGCGAGGTTTGGCTGCGGCCCATGTCGTGCGGTGTCCCGCAGGGATCGGTTCTAGGTCCGCTCCTGTGGGACGTTGGGTACGACTGGGCCCTACGTGCTGTCCTACCCCCCGGGCTGAGT